>JANKKI010000456.1:62500-750710 GCA_025175665.1 Cinchona pubescens | reverse complement strand
TTGAACAAGCGATAGGCCATGAGTTTCTTATGAAGATGTGGACCTAAGCTAAACGTACTCTTTTGCAATGTCGACCTTACCAACATTCTAGATGTGTATTTCTAGTACGCATGTCTCGAAAGAAATTGTCCTAGCTTGTGCTCATAAGTTCCATTTACTTGCATAGATTCACATAATTGAAGTTTGCTTTCAGTAAAGTTTATTGCTTCCTTTAATTTTAATTAGATTCAGTAAAGATCCCAAACAGTACCTAATCGAGTTAGTAGAACAAGGCAAAGCTCGACAATTTGGCTCGATGATGGCCTTATTGACCAAAGAAACCACCTTTATATCCAAAGGTGGTGAGTTGTGAAGAACCTCATCAAGGAGTGCCATGATACTCTTTGGGTTGGCGTGCTTTTGCTACTTCTTGAGCATTGTATAGGTACTGTCTCTTATCAGTAAAGTAGATGTGTATCCTGGATAGCTATGTGAGGATATGCCTTATTTTCCAACAAGACAAAGGTGATCGACAAAAGAAAGATGGGTTACTTCAACCCTTGCCAGTGCCGGAGAAACCTTGGGAAAGCATTTCACTCGACTTCATCACTAGCTTGCCAAAAGTTGGAGATCTTGCTACAATTTTGGTGGTGGTCGATCGTTTTTCCAAGTATGCAACTTTCATTGCAGCACCCAAGCATGTATCCACGGAAGAGATGTGGGGGCTGCCAAAGGAATCGATGAGTGATCAAGACTCGCGGTTCACTAACAATTTTTGGACCGAACTCTTCAAAATCCTTGGTTCTAAATAGTGCATGAGTTCAACAGCACACCTAAAGTCAAATGGCCAGATGGAGCGGTTCAACAACATGTTCGAAGAATACCTTCTACATTTTGTGACAGCCAACCAGAAAAATTGGGTGCTTTGTTCGATGCTGCTCAACAATGCTTATACGCCCAAAAGAGCTGTTCGACTCAAAAAGACTCTTTTTGGTCGAAGGATTGTTCCATTTAATCCCAGATGTGTATAAGAGACAGCTCTCTTCCCTTTGGCCCAACTTCTCTCAAGAATGGAAATAAAATGTAGATATTGCTCATAACTACCTTAAAAGAGCTGCAAGGCATATGAAGAAGCATACAAATAGGCATAGGAAGAAACATGCAAATCAAGACAGACATTTTGTGAGAAATTTCAAGTGGGAGACAAAGTAATAGTAAAGTACTCGACCAAAGATAGAGACAGTACTTGAGCGATTGAGATGCCAGATTATTGCAAAAATATATTGGCCTCATGACAATCTTAAAGCGAATTGGTAAGGTAGCCTACGAAGTGGATATTCCAACTTGGTGGAAAGTACACCTGGTACTCTATGTGAGTATCTTGAAGCCTTATCATGAAGACGTGGAAGATCCAACTAGGGAACAGCCCTGAAAGACAAACCTTCATTCCAAAACCAAAGGGAAGAGAGTGGTCGAAGCCATTCTGAATGATAGGGCCGCAAGTACTCCAGGAATACCATAAGGAGTATCTTTTCAAATGGCAAGGCTGTGGAGATAAGGAGAATACATGAGAGATAGTGGCAAAGTTTATAGCTTTGACCCTGTCTGTAGATTATTTGAAGTCAAAGGCAACGAGGATTCAGTTCCATTATGGGAAAGGATGCCATGGGTTGCATAACTAGCATGCCCCATGAACCAACATCACTCGCATCATAGTGCACTGCGCCCACACCCAACAATTTCCAGCCAATAGATGGTCTCAAGCGCTGCAAGGAAGAACTACAAAGAGTCCATGGTGGTAGTTTAGGGCCATTCTTAATGTAATATGTAGTTAGGTTGTCTTTACTTATTTTCATAAATGTAGTATCTACTGATAAGACTTAGGATTTATTTTTTTAGCTTTATATAGAGGGACTGAGTAAGTGCATTCTTGTTAAGCCTTCCTACCCGTTTTGTAATCTTTCATCTTTGATGATTATTCATTGAATGCAAAGATCATTTGTCCCAACAATGTTGTGCAATCTTTAATTTCGTGCAATCAATTACTTTCTTGCAACTATTTACAGCGTGCCTCTATAAGCACTCGGTCATTTTCATGTGGTGCAGTTGTGTGTGATTGCGACACACATTGGTTGGTGACAGAAGCAGCGTCCAACGCATTGCTAGCCTTACGATCCAGTCCTTTACTTATTTGTGAGATTTGTTGAGGTCGGCCTATAACACCAGGGTTGCAAAAGAAAAAAAAATCTCTATAATCAATTTCAAATCTGACTTATTAACCAATTTAGTTATATGGTTGTTTTGGTTTCAAGACAAAATTGATTCAAGTTAATTGTTTGTATGAGTTTTAATAATATGTAAGTAAATGCATAAATTAACATGGTGACTCTACTTTAACTTTTCTATTTGTTTCTTTTTTGAAAGAAATTTTGATTTGTTCATTATGCAATGGTTAGAATAACTCTTCACCGCCATTTGAGGGACAAGGCCAAGTCTGACCATATTCTTTGAGATGAGGTTATTAAATTTCTTAAGACCATCTGGCAAAGGAGAAAGGTTGAGCCCTTAGACCATCTTGACAAATGTTTGGGTAAATATTGATTATGTAATTCAACTCACAAATAAGTAATAAATAAAGGCTTAATGACCCTAATCAATACTTATACACGCTCACGAGACTACGAGGTATGTTTGTAGATCGGGTGAGTAAGGATCGTTCCCATGAGATCTATTGGACAAGTACTAGGGTTCACAAACCTTTATACTATTTAGATGAATTAATTAAAAGATTTTTTTCTACCTAATTAAATTAACTCTACTCACTAACAAAATAAGAAAAATTACTGAATCTAATTAAAATTAAAGGAAGCAATAAACTTTACTGAAAGCAAACTTCAATTAGTGAACTGGAAAAGTAAATGCAACAACATGAGCACATGTACACAAATTCCTCGCGCATGCGCACTAGAAAGGTTTTTGGAATTTTGGTCTCTAGAATTTGTGCACACGTGCAGGTTTTGGTTCGTGCATGTGCGCAACTTCTAGTAAGCTTGCTTCAAATTCCTCCTCAGATTTTAACCTTGATAATGATAGAATTTGAAAAAATTCAAAACACGAAAGTTGTATCTCTTTCTCTTAGCTTTCCAAAGTATCTTGAATCACCTCAATCAGAGTTCATACAAGAAAGTTATAATCAAAATTCTGAACAGTGTCCAAATTCGCTCCTCGTCGGTGCATATTTTTCATCCTTTTGATTTTTCTCATCATCTTTTTTATCCTTTTGAATCCTTTTCATTCGAAATATATACAAACTAATAATAAAATAATAAACTCATAATTAACTCAAATATTGCTCTCATCACATGAAAACGCCATAAATGATACATAAAATATAGAATATTTATAAACTTATCAAATACCCCACACTTAACTTTTGATGATCCTCGAGTAAAAATAAAATCAAAATAGATAAGCTCATCACAAATGCACCCAATACATCTCAACAATTGTCCACACGAATAATTAAGAATCATACCATCATCAGAAGTAATCGAGGAACTCAAGAGGTCAAATGCTAAATAAAACCTAGACTTGAAATCCGGTGTGTGTGAATATAGTCACTCAATAAAAACTCAATTTTCAAGACACTTGGATCAAATCATGCTAACCCTTAGAATTTTTCTGAATACCCCATTGCTCACTTTGCTTACACATTTCCACTAATACAGACAACTAACTCAATTTAAATCAGACAGGACTTTTTAGTTTGTAATGTTAGGCTAGGGTATTAGTTAATCAAAGAAGGGATAAAGATATCACAAAACGAAAGGAAAAGCTTTAAATCAATGCTGGTCACACATCAAAGTAAAACTTCTTCTCCAACACATTAAACCACGTATCCTTATATAAATAACCCCACACTCTTATACACATCTAGATGTGAGCTAAGAGACAGCTTAGCATATCACTTGAATTTGCAACGTCAATTTTTCTTCTTCATTTAAGAATAAACTTCATTAATTGGACACCAAAATAAGTTCCTGAAAGATGTGTATAAGTGGACACCACTTAGTCATATCAATCTACCCTGTATTTAACTACCTTCTACCCTGTTAATCCCCATAAAAATTAATTATGTGCAATAAAGCTCTTATACATATTTAGGTTAGAAAAATTAAAGAATTTATTAAGTTTAATGAAAGAAAATGAATGGTGTTTCTTTCCATTCATTACAAATTAAGGCTCAAAAGGCGTATTAGGGATAAAATATTCAATAAGGGTTGATTTGAAAGACGCAAACGACCAAAGAAGGTTCTACTCTCATCTTTAAACTAAATTAGGCTGTCTATAATTATCGCTTCGAAAATGTAAGAAAGAAAGTTTCTGTGATGCAATACAAGTTAGTTTATAAAATTTTCTCTAAGTGTCAAAAATAAAAATAATTTATGGCGTATTAGTACTCAAGAATTCTTAGAATTCATGCAAGGAAAATCCTAACATCGATAACTCACTCGTGATAGTTCAGTTCAAAAATTATCATGCCGAAAATCAAAGAGACATGTTAAGCATTTCAAAATTCTTGAAATTTTCAAAAATTCAACTAGTTCACACAAAAACTTTCAAATTTTTTAAAAAACTCTCAGGTCAAAAGATAGTTAAAATATTGCAGCAAAATTTGGGCCAACTACACCAAACAATGTAAATCTAGATAACTCTCTACCCCACACTTAGAAATAAATATTGTCCCCAATGTTAAAGAAAATAAAAGCATAAAAAGGGAAAGGGAAAGCTTCTCTGGCAATGTAGAACAATTGGTATAGTGTATCTTGACATAAATATCTACGAGATGAGTTGAAACGCATCATGAATACTAAAACAAAAATAGAACGTTAAACCCATTAAGAAATTAAGAAAAATAAGAAAATTGAGGAATCAGATTCCACGATAGTTAGAAAAAAAAAAACTGAATCTCTTATGGACATACATAATTAACATCAAAAATAAGTTAAAAATAAAATAACAATAAGTGTGATATCATCCTAAAATAAAATCCAAGAAAAACAGAAAACATCATTAAGGTTCTCGGAAACAGCAATAGAAATCCACAACTTCATTGAAATAGCACTAGAGATCAAGACTCATCGTCATAAAGTTCCAGCTCCTGTGGGAATGTAGGAAAAGGCAGGAATATAGAGGAATCCTCCCCACGTTCCAGGCCTAACTGACGAGCCTCTATATTCTACTGCACGCATGGTGATAGTGAATATAAGTATCAAATCGGCGTCGCATGCATTGTTGTACTATCAAAATCAACTCAAGCATCTCCTTCTGACTAAGCCTTAGAATTGGGTCACTCATTGAAGTCGGAGCTTGAGAACGGGTTCGACAAACTGGGGCCCTTGATCCATCCAATACTATAAGCTTACCAAGCTTCAATTTTTCCTTTGCCAGATCAATCTGTACACCATAATCAATACATAATGTAGTAACCAAATGTGGAAACCATAAGGCAGACTGTTTAACAACATTGGTATAACGGATGGTGGCTAATCAAATATACCATATCTACTGGTCTACCCGAAACAATGGCCTACAAAAATTTGGCTCGCTTCAAAGTGACATGAGTAAGATGACTAACTGAAATGAGACAAGCACATAGAAACTTGAACCAAACTAACCAAATGGGCTTGAGTAGATAAGCATTGAAATGCCGTGCAACTCTCCCAGCACCCCTTGTCCATTCGACTTCACCTATTAATTCAAGATCTGTCTCTTATACACATCTAGATGTGATATCACGAATAGTCGACCTCATCCATCGTGCGAACTCGGTTCACTTGCAATAGCCAATTAATATGTTCCCAGAAATATCCACGATTTTTCCTTGACATACACCCCAAGTATTCTCATATATTTCGACTGAAAAGGATTCAAAAGCTGTCTCTTATACACATCTAGATGTGTATAAGAGACAGATGCTAGCCATACCTCTTACATCAAGCCCATAACGATATCACGAATCTCAGGGGATCCAGTAGTAGGGATTTGTATACCACTCTACTTAATAGCTGCCCTAATCAAAATATCATATTCATATTGTTTTTAGGCAATAGCAGTGAGAAATTAATTTGGAATGTTTTCCTCCTCAAAATGCTCTTGATGTTCCTGTTGTTATGCCGCAGAAGAAAAAGCTCCAGCCATTCCTTGACCCGCCGGTTGCTTAGATGTGTATAAGTCTCATCCTACAATAAGTGCAATATACTATATAAGACATGCAATTAAAATGCACAACCACCCCACACTTATTTAATTTGATAACCTCAATTGAGAAATTAAACTTAGCATTCACAAGATAGAATCAAGTATGGTAGTGCCAATGCTAAGTTATGTCTATATGTTCAAGACGCTCCTAGACCTTTTTTAATCAAGAAAAATGATTAAGAAGGAATTATATGTCGTGATTGAAATCCTAAGAATCAAATTCATGCACACATGCCTAGTGTACATTAAGTGTTTGCTACATTGAGACAATTTATCGAACATTTGGCATGCATAAATAAGGAATGGAATTTTTTATATGTAATCACCATACAATTATAGCCCACTTCAAAGAACAAGTCAAAAATCAAATGCACCAACAATTAGTCATGCAATCCAACACAATTAAGCACAATCAATTACAAAATCAAAACTTGCCTTTCATGTGTGCATGAATTTGATTCTTAGAAATATACGACTTATAATTCCTTACCTTAATGGGTTTTATTCTTAAATGAAGAAGAAAAATTGACGAACATTCAAGAGATAAAGGATTGAATTGAGGGTAAAAAGAAACTTGGGGTGAAACATTTTGAGAGGAGAAGAAGGGATTGTTATAGGCAGCCTAGATTTGTGTTTGAATGCGAAGAAATAAACAAGAGACAGGCTTTTATTTTGTGCACGATGCACACCATTTAGTGCTCATGTGTGCGAATTCCAAAAGGTTTTGTGCACGACTCGCAGACTTAATCTTCTAGCTTTTGGAATTCGCACACATGAGCACTAAATGGTGTGCATCGTGCACAAAATAAAACCCCCAAACGTGTAAATGCCTTTCCTAACTACAAGACCATAAAACTATGTTCTAGTCTGTTTATCTTACATTTTAAGATAATATGCACAATAATAACAAGAAAACTAAATAAAATAAAAAACAAACGTGTAAACGAAATTATAAAAGGACATGAGTTGCCTATTATGCAATGCCCTTTTTTTTTATATAGTTTTAGGTTTGATTTTGGCATTTCAGATCAAGCATTGAGGTGAATGGTTTCCCGTTCCTTATTGATAATTCCTCCATAGTAGCGCTTCACCCGGTGGCAATTAACTTTGAAATTTTCTTGGATTCCTTTGAGCTCTACCGCGCTATACGAGAATGTCCACACTACTTTAAATGGCCCAAACCATCTTGACTTCAACTTTTTAATTCAATTTTAGTTTAGAATTGTACAATAAAACTTTTTTTCCGGTTTTGAATTCCTTGCCAAAAATATGCTTGTCATGCCAAACCTTCATCTTCTCCGTATAAAGCTTTGCATTTTCATAGGTTTCTCTTTGAAACTCATCCAGTTTGTTGAGATCTAGGAGCCTTTTCTCTCGCCTATAGGAAATCATAGGTGAATCTTTTAATCCTACATTGATGTCCTTGAAGCTTGATTTCATACCAGGACGTTTGTCTCCTTTCCATAAATTATTCTATAAGGAGACATCCCAATTGGAGTCTTGATGGTGGTCCTATATGCCCATAATGCGTCATCAAGCTTTTTGGACCAGTTCTTCCTTAAAGAATTTATGATTTTCTCAAGAATGCGCTTCAACTCTCGATTAGACACTTTCACTTGTCCAGAGTTGCGGATAATATCTAGGGCTATCTTGTGAGTGACGCCATTTGGAGAGGATGGACTCAAACAAAGAATTTTTGAAATATGATCCTCCATTGCTTAAGAGGTTTGAAATCAGCCAACCGAGATATGGAAAATATTCTTTCTCACAAAATTCACTATCATTCTAGCATCATTAGTTGGTAGTGCCACTGTCTCTTATACACATTTGGATGTGTATAAGAGACAGCTACAAGAATAAATTTGCGGTTGTGTGATCCTTGGAAAGGGCCCCATAAAATCAATGCCCCTGGAGGCAAAGACTTCACAAACTAAGATATTATTCAAGGGCATTTCATCTCTTCTAGACAAGTTACCGGAACGTTGACATTTATCGCATTGTAGCACAAAGTCTCTTGTATCTTGAAATAATATAGGCCAAAAGAGCCCACTTTGAAGGATTTTTGCCTCCTTCCTTTGAGAGCTATAGTGCCCTCGTACCGGTGAAGAGTGACAATAATATAGAACACTTTGAATTTCAGCTTTCGGAATGCATCTCCGGATCACTTGGTCCTTACATCAGTAGTACAGATAAGGGTCATACCATATGCAATACTTCATCTATGAAAGGAACTTTTTCCACTGATTTGAAGATCCATAGTGGAGGGAATCACCTTGGCCATGAAGAAATTAACAATATATGCATACCAAGGTGCATTACTTTCTACTCTCACAAAGTGCTCCTCCGGAAGAGTCTCATTAATTGGCACCTCCTCACCTAATTCCGCCTTTGGTTGCTCTAACCTCGATAGGTGGTCTGCCACTGAGTTTTCAACTCCCTTATTATCTACCACCTCCTAGTTGAATTCCTGCAATTGTAAAATCCATCTGACTAGCCTGGGTTTTACATCATTTTTAGTCAATAGCTATTTAAGAGCCGCGTTATTTATATGAACAATCACCCTATTACCTATAACATATGACCTAAACTTATTAAATGCAAATACTACTGCTAGCAACTATTTTTCAGTGGTAGAATAGTTCATTTGAACTTCATTAAGGGTATGGCTAGCATAGTATACTACATGCAAGAATTTATCGTTCTTTTGACATAAAACCGCTCCCACGGCATAGTCGTTTGCATCATACATTTACTCATAGAGGTAAATTCCAGTTTGGAGAGATTATGACCGGTGCAGTTATCAAAGCTTATATCAATTTATCAAAAGCGGGCAAATATTCGTCAGTATCAAAAGGCATATCTTTTTGCAACAAAGTACATAAAGGGTGAGAAATGAAAGAAAAAATTTTAATGAAACGTCGGTAAAAATCGATGTGACCAAGAAAGCTCTTCACCCGCTTCACATTAGTAGGAAGAGGTAATTTTTCAATAACTTCTACTCTTATACACATCTAGATCTATGCCCTTAGCAGAAATTCGATGGCCTAACACAATCCCTTCTTTTACCATGAAATCACTTTTTCCAGTTCAGTGCCAAGTTTGTAGATTCACATCTTTCCAAAACACATGCAAGATTATCCAAACATGAATCAAAAGGATCACCAAAAACACTGAAGCCATCCATAAACATTTCAATAAATTTCTCAATCATGTCATGAAAAATAGCAAACATGATATGATAAAGGATTTGGAAGGTTTGGGTAAAGAATATTCCTTGGGTGATAGGCAAAAGTGCATATGGACAAGTAAATGTGGTTTTCTTTTGATCTTCAAGGGCAATGGCTATTTGGAAATACCCTAAATAACTATTGAGAAAGCAACAAAAAGCATGTCCTGATAGGCGCTCATGCATTTGATCAATGAACGGCAAGGGAAAATGGTCTTTCCTAGTGGCTTCATTAAGTTTCCTATAGTCAATGCACATCCTCCACCTCGTTATTAATCTAGAGGAAATTAGTTCATTTTTCTCATTTAAAACTACCGTGACTCGATAGGCATAGAATTTAAATTTTTAGACTCCTCTGTGGCAATGGATTTAGGTTCCCATTCCTTAGGTAAAGCATTCAAAAATTTTCTATTCTTCTCACCCAAGGAATATTCTTTACCCAAACCTTCCAAATCCTTTATCATATCATTGAACCTACAATACATCTTGTCAATGTTCTCATGAGGTTCGATTTTGAAGGATCATATTTAGCCACAAGAAGTGACTTCTTTTGCTCTCTTATATCTTCACTTTTTTCATGG
Organism: Cinchona pubescens; assembly: GCA_025175665.1. Lineage (NCBI taxonomy): Eukaryota > Viridiplantae > Streptophyta > Magnoliopsida > Gentianales > Rubiaceae > Cinchona > Cinchona pubescens. The sequence continues at coordinate 740,663 of JANKKI010000456.1, read as the reverse complement.
ATTTCTTTCAATTTGTCCCATATCTCTTTGGCTGATTTGCAACCTTTTACTTTAGAAAACTCATCTGCATCCAAGGCATTATACAAAATATTAATGGCTTTAGCATTTAAAGATAAATTTATTCTATCTTGTGCATTTAACTCATATATAGTCTTAGGCCTTAATCTATGAGTATTTTCATCAAGAATATTAGCTTCTAAAGGACCTTCACAAATAATATACCATAAATCAATATCAATAGATTGAACAAAAAATTTCATTCTATCCCTCCAAAAAATGAAATTAATGCCATTACACATGGGAGGTCTAGTAATAGAATACCCCTCTAAAAATAAAGCATTATTGGTTGCCATAATGATCTTTTCTCAAAAGCAATTAAGCTCAATATATGAGACTAAGCTCTGATACCAATTGTTGGTCCAAAAGCAACCTAAGAGGGGGGTGAATTAGGTTGTCTCAAAAAACAAACCTTTTGAAGTGCTTAATGAAAATGCAAACTTTGTGCCACAAATGAATACTTAAGCACAAATGATCTAAGATAAATATTTAACAATCAAAACTTAAAGAATAAATAAAAGATTGAGATAAAGAATATCAAACCAAACTCCCAAACTTCTCAATCTTGGAATACATCCACTAGTAATGCCTCTTCAAAGAAGGTGAGGCAATAACCTTCTTATACACAAAGTAGGCTCATCCTTGAACCAACTAAGTTCCTCTAGTTGAGCCAAAGGGTTTTACACTACAACCTCACTTTTGTACACTTGTTATCCCTCCACTCTTATACTTGAAGATCACTCACTAGTCTACTCTTGCTCACACTAATTTCCTCTAGTTGAGCCAAGAGAACTATACTACCCAAACCAATACAACTCACAATATTTTAGCCTATTTCTTCCAAAATAGCTCTTACAAGTGTTTGTATTGAATGTAGTAGTTCCTTACATCATTTGGATATCCTTGAGGATATTTATAGATAATAGATGTGCTGAAATTTGAGCTCCAACGATAAAAAAACTAGCTGTTAAAAACTAGCCGTTAGGGGTTCGGACGGTGGTTCGGACGTCCGTTCATGTGTCCTACAGCTTGATGAACAGTGTCTCGGTCTGTCATATGTGTCCTACAGCTCTGATAGAAAAATTACTTCATTTCGAACTCCTTTCTTCGGACGGTCTTCAACGTCCAATCATTGTACTTTCGAATTCCTTGTCTTGGACGGTCTTTTGCGTCCGAAGCACTATCCTTCGGACAGTTATCTACGTCCGCAAGATGTGTTATTCCTTGGTGTTGTCTAATCATGTTTCGGATGCTCCCTTGCATCCGAGCTCCTTTCTTTCGGACGCTCTTCATCATCCGTAAGGTGTTGTTTAACTTTTGGTTATTTTTCTTGATTGTGTTCGGATAATCATTTTCGTCCGAGCTTTCCTATTTTTCTGCACACTTCTTGTCAAGCCGTTAGTACGATTTGGTCATTAACATCAAAACATGATTATCATAATTAGGGTGCAACACTGAAGACCTTGGGAAGTACCTTGGCCTCCCCATTACTCATAAAAAAAATTTGCCAGGAACCAAGTTAACTTTATCTTGAACAAAGTACATTTAAGGTTGACAAATGTCTCTTAACAAATTTACCATCTCTAGGTGGTAGGGAACTATCATTCATCAGGTCTTTTCTTCCATCTTTTACTATACATGTTTGTGTTGCTTTACCTATCTCCTAGTACAATGATCCTGACGAAGCAAACAAAAGTATGCACATCTACATGTGTCAAATAACAAATGCAAAATGAGTCTGGCCAATTGGGAAAAAGTTACCTATTCTAAGAAATGTGGTGGCCTTGGCATAGGGAAAGCTAAGGAAATGATTGAAGTTGCCCTGGCAAATCTTGACTAGAGAGTTATCTGTGACAAAGACTCCACCTAAACTCAAGCCATTACCACCAAATACCTCAGAAAGGCTGATCAACTTGGCAACTCTCTTTGCCTCAAAAAAAATCAGAGTAGGCTCTCAGAATAGTTATGCTTTGAAAAGTGGCTTCAAACTTTTCAGTAAAGGTGTTAGATGGATTATTAGTAATAGACAGCAGATAAATTTCTGGATTGATAGATGGCTAGACATTGACATTATATTTGAGGAGTTTAATTCAAGGACCTTTAAAACAAAGGGAGGATTTGTTAACTGTCAACCATCTACTTCTCCATAATAATGATAGGAACTTTGATGCTACTTTTTTTTTTTTTTTTTTTTGTTATTCCCTTTAACATCAAACAGTTAATTTTGGCCTTCCCTATATCCCATTATATTGGAGGACAAGATATTCAATCCTGGGATAACACTCTTGATGGAAGGTTTTACAATAAGGAAGCATACAGAATAGTAATCCCGTTGAATTCTAAGGAACCTATATGTATCTCTCCTATTAACTGGATTTGGGAGATCAAAGTACGTAGCTCTAGGATCAAACACTTCTTCTGGCTTTGTAGCCAAAAAAGAGTCCCTCCTTCTAAGTCATTCCTTACCAGGAGGAGAATTGTGACAGATACTACTTGTACTTTCTACCTTGATCCTTCTGAGGATGCTGAACACATAATTAGGCCTTACTCCAATGCCATCATCCTTGGTCCCCTTTAAACTTTCCTATCCATAAAGTTGAAGCTCAAACAACTTGATTTTGATGACTGGCTTTGTAACAAACTTAGAGATCACTATCTTTTTCCCTATGCATGTTGGAGTTTATGGTATTTCAGGAACAAGACACTCTTTGATTCCCATTCCAGACCAAAAAACCTTAAAGACTTCTGCATCACTTCTACTATTGAGTATTATTACATTGGTCCCCCTTTGCATTAAACATGTCAGGCACAAGAAAGTCCTCCTAGGTTGGGAACCACCTCCTACACCCTTCTGGGATTTAATATTGATGGCTTCATAATTGTGGAAACAAAGTTTGCATTGCATGGAGCTGGTGGTGTTCTCAGGAACCATAATGGGAATTGGCTAGCTGATTTCAACAGACACATTGGTTGGCTTGCTACAAATAATATGGTAGAATTTTGGGGCCTTAGAGATGAACTCAATATGGCTCCACAACTCAACTATAGTCACGTTATCATCGAAACTTATATTCAAGTTATGCTTGATTTACTTAATGCAAACTAGTTAAATAACCATCATTTTTCTTCTCTTAGCTTTGATTGTGGACTACTTCCCCAACAGTTTCAACAGGTGGACACTAAATAAATCTTCACAGAATGCAATGGGGTGGCTAATTTTCTACCTAAACAGGGAACTTTTTAACTTTATATTTTGTCATTTATTCCTGAACCGTGTCATTTCATTAGAAATCTTTTGTTAGATGACTTGAGGGGAGTTAACTTCCCACATATTACGTGATTATAAACTCTTAACTATTCTTTTTTGTTTGCTATCTCTTTAATACCACGTACTAAGTGATTATAAACTCTTAACTATTCTTTCTTGTTTGCTATCTCTTTAATACAAAAAACGAGAGAGCTAAGTGTAATTTTGAAAATCTAGAGGTCCTAGGAAGAACCATTTGCAATTATCACAAACTTGGGAGGAGATTTGTTATTATTGTAAAGGCCCATGGAAAGATAAAAAGCTCTCTGTTCAAAACCCTAATCCTCTATAGACTGATAAACTGCTTCAGGACTTGCACATCTTCAATTCTTCAGCTCAAAATCTCTCGTAGGTCCCACATATCTTGAATGTTATTCAGATTTCACTTGAATTTGTTAAAAGATTTTTTTTTTTTTTTTAAATTTATCTGGGATTTTATTTTTTTGGCTCAATGATGATTGATTTGCTTTAACCACAATGAAAAAAGAGAGGGCTTTTGGGGCAGGCAATTGAACCCTCTTGAATTTAATTTTTAATTAGGTAGATTTTTTTTTTCTCACTTTTTTTTTAAAACTAATTTTGGAAGTGCATGGTTGCTTCTGGTGCCAATTTGAGAAAAAAAAAATTTGGGAAGTGAGAAATATTCTTCCTTTGGCTTAAATCTTTGAGGGTTTTCTTGCTTTCCTCCTCTTGTATCTTCTATCGTGTGGAAATTTTGGCCTTTTTCTGAGGGCTATTAAATATTATCAAGATCATTGATAGCTGTCTCTTGTAACTTATAAAATTTGTATAAGATTACAATTTAAGTTTAATGAAATGTCTAAATTTGATTGAAGATTTGTGACCCAGAAGAATTTCTAAAAATGAAAAGGGATTTTTTTTTTTTTTTCTGGGGGGGATAAAGGCGGTATTTTTTTTGCTTGGTGGTCAGATTAGTGAAAATGGATGGATGAATTTTAGGCAGAAAATAAGCAATTATTGATCTTTCATATAAACATCACATGTGTATAAGAGAATAATTCTTAGAATAGGTAACTTTTTCCCAATTGGCCAGACTCATTTTGCATTTGTTATTTGACCTTCTATTTAATCGTTTTAACCATTGCCAGGGAAAGACTCATGAGAAGAAGGAATTGTTTGCCATCATCAGGGATAAGGGCTTTAAGTACATTAAAAGCTGAAAAGGGCTATGGAATTTTGAAGTCTCCTTCTCTTGTTTCTCTCGATATACCAGATATATGGGATCATAAAAATATGTGTTCTGAATTTGTGTCTACCAGAGCTTATTCCAACCGAGAGACAGCTAGAAGGATTGATGGGCAGTTGATTGCTGAGGAAATTAGATTAGGTATATCGGCTGAAGTAAGCAGGATGAAGTCTTCCATTGAGAAAGTACCTGGATTGGCTGTGATAATGGTTGGTCAGAGAAGAGACTCACAGGCTTATGTTCGTAATAAAATGGTAGCTTGTGAAGAGGTTGGGATCAAGTTTGTACTGATCGAACTGCCTGAGAATTGTTCGGAAGATGAAATTTGTAATGCCTTGAGAAATTTTAATGAGGATTCGTCGATTCATGGTAGTTCTTGTGCAGCTTCCTTTGCCTCAACAGTTGGATGACGGGAGAATTTTGGATGCGATAAGACTAGAGAAAGATGTGGATGGCGTCCACCCTATGAACATTGGTAATTTAGCTATGCATGGAAAAGAACCTCTATGCATCCCATGCACCCCGAAAGGGTGTGTTGAGTTGTTACTGAGGTCGGATGTGGAAATAGTGGGAAAGCAAGCTGTGGTGATAGGGAGGAGTAATATTGTTGGATTACCTACATCCTTGCTGTTGCAGAGGTACCATGCTACGGTGAGTATTGTGCATGCCTTCACCAAGAATCCAGAAAAGATTACCCGTGAAGCTGATATTCTTGTTGCAGCTGCTGGTGTGCCTAATTTAGTCCGTGGAAGTTGGATAAAGCCCGGTGCAGTTGTTATTGATGTTGGAACAAATCCAATTGAAGATCCTAACTGTGAAAATGATTATCGGCTGATTGGGGATGTTTGTTACGAAGAAGCTGTGAAGGTAGCAACAGCTCAGCAGTCACTCCTGTCCCTGGAGGAGTTGGACCTATGACAGTCGCAATGCTTCTATTCAACACACTTGAATCTGCCAGACGTGCACTCAACTTCGTTTGAAACAAGCAGCATATGAGTCCTTGAAAATGTAAGTTCCATATATGTAGCCTGTTTTTGGGAATTTGTACCTTATTATTCCTACCATCTCAGCTTAAGTTGTGATCGAAGTTGTTTAATTATCCATTACAATCAGAACTGATCAGTAAAAGAACAGACTTAGAAGAAGAGAAGTACTACTATCAGATTTATCCTGCTCAAATTTTCGTTCTATTTAAGTAATTGTAATTTGATTCTAACATTACTACAATCAAGTTTTCTCTTGCTATATTGCTTTCAACTAGTAGGCATTCAATTAGATAGTGCGTGCCAAGTTAAATATACTAATTCATATGTGTCCCTTTTGGCCCAAAGTGGTCAAATGAGAAGGCAGTGGAGCATGGACCGGAGCTTTCTTGGCACAACAAGGAGTTGAAGAAGCATTCTGCAAGAACTTTGTTGGAAGTATCTGAAGGATTGAAATCTGCACTAAGCATTGGATACCTTTATATCCACATTGCAACATGAAGCATTGGATACCTTAATATTCAACTAACTTGTAATCACTTATCCTGTAAATCCCTATATACAACTGTCTGGATGTGTCTTTGGAATAAAACTCTGAAAAATCATAAGATAATCTTATCTACTGATTTACTGTTTTTAGAAGAGTATATACTTTTACCATTGGTTAATGTTGGCTGATTCATTTAGGTGCTACAATTATGATTATGACGATATTCTTTTGTCAGATGCCGAAAGAGATTGGCAAGGAGACTGTTGAAAAAGAACATTGGGATGCACTGGAAAGAGCTATCAGTTTGAATATGGCTTGTGCTGTGACAACTATTGAGGAAGAGGAAGGCTTTAGAGGACATATGTATACCAGGTAGAACAATGTCAGCATGTGGATGAAGATGGATATCGAGAACTCGGACGGAACCCTCCAATGCAAGAATTAACTGGAACGATTTAGTTGATCTTTTGAAAAAGAATCATTCAGGTCAATTAATACTCAACAGAGATGCAACTGTTACTACTGAATTATATGATCAGGTCTCCAGTTAATTGTTAATTCGGACTTTTTCTCGTTCTTTGTTTGTGGTACTCATTTTATAATTAATTGTTATTTTGTTGGTAGATCACTGAATGCAATTCAAACATTACTGCTCTTGAAGTGAAAAGAATAGTTTTAATTGTCAGTGGGAGAATGGAATAATATTTACTTGTTTGGAATATAAGTGTCAGTGGAGTAAGTATGTGATACTCTACTCTGCATTTGCAAATAATAAAAAAAGTTTCCTGTCGATGTTTCGGTTTGGCCCCGACATAGTTGGCACTTTAACTACATTTCTTAGACAGATTGGAGATGTAAAATTATCAGGAAATTTTGGCAATTAATATAATTTTGCTAAACTAAATAGTAGCATTTGAATCTAATACCAGCAATGATTAATCACCTTAATGTAACATGTGAGACTGTAGAAACTGTCCTAGGGTGAAGAAACAAATTGAAATGATCAAATTCAGTCAAAAAGTTTGATTTTTGATTTGTCCAAATTTGGTGGAGGCAGGAGTTAGACTTCGGTGGGACAAGATTATATTGACATGTTTTGGAGGGACTGTTTTATAAATTTTGTATAATATTAAGGGAGTAATGTAGAATTTTTTATGGGTACAATTAAATTTTTTAAGAAAAACAAGACTATATGATGAATAATTGAATACATATTTAAAGTACATATATAATTTTTAAAAATTTTAAAGAGAAAAAAAATCTAATTTTTATAAAGGTATAACAAAAAAATTTATAAAACTCTAAAGAAACAAAACACATTTTAAATTCTTGGGGCACGCCCACTCCTCCCCTCTACCAACGTCCGCCAAAGTCCAGAATTCATCGACGCGTCAAATTGCATAGTAGCTTTTGTTTCAAGAAAAGTGGAGTGATTGGTTAGAAGAATAAACTAACTTTTATTGAGGGAAAGTTACAAAGGAAAAAAAGGAATATATAAATAAGCACTCTTTTTCCCTTCTTGTTGAAATCTAGACATACTTCAACTTCAATTCTTTATCCAGCTTAGGAAATACACGACAAATCCTTATTTCCTTGTGGAATAAAGGCGGCACCAAGTTCTTTATTTGATTGGCCAATTTCCTTGAGCCGGAATAATTATACCTTTTCGTTTTTTCATTTTCCCTTAAACTGAAATTCCTTGAAAAAAGAAAAAAAGTTATTAAATTTCAAGCACCAAGGTTTTGTAGAATCGAAATTCCATATTGGATCATTTTGAAGTTGTAGGATCGTAGGATCCTACCAAAATGTAAAAATATAATTTTTTATTTGTTTTAAAACTTAATATTTGATGGAAATCTATACAAATAAATATAAAAATATAACATTCATCACAAAATAAGTTTTATTTACTTCAATTTATAGTTTGTTGACATTATATACTAAAAATGTAGAAAGTTCTACGTTATTATAAATTTAATACTGTTTTTGATTAAAAACTAAAATTATATATATATATATATATCAATATATATAAATAGTCTAAAGTTATGAAATATAACATTTAAATGTTGAATTATCATTGCACTAGTTTAACCTAGTAAATTTAGATGCACGTAGTCGAATTAGTGTTAATATATAATAGCAATCTAGGATCGAGATCAAATTTGTGAATTTAGATAGAAGAATTGTAGGATCATAAAGATATGATCGAAATTCTAACATGTGTTGAACACACATAAACTTTGGGTAGTTACATTTTAATAAAATTAATGCTTCATTCTATTTAAAGGAGTAACTAAGTTAGAGAATTGATTATTTAATTAATAAAATTGGTTAGAATTTAAAAAATATCTTATAAGTGTTAATCATTTTAAATTTTATCAGTAATCAAATTTGAATTCAATCGATTTTAAATTCGATTAATCAGGAGAAAAAAAAGAATAGAATTGCAGTGCACTTTTAAAGTCCTTGATTTCTAATTGACCTATAACACTCCATCAATTTGTACTAATCTACATCTAACTTACAACCTAATCAACAACTCTGCATAAGTTCTATTTTTGCATAGTTAAACCCTACCCAGGAAAGCTTACTTACAACCCAAGACAAAGAACAAAGCATAAGCATTCTCATCTCTTATAGTTAAGCTACCCAATAAAATTCTCAGTACCCAATGCCAATTTTGCATCTTCAAATCCAACTCACAATCTTTCCCAACTCACAACTACTAGTAATACTAATCTAATACCCATTTTTCATTTCCATTTGATTCCACAACCAGCACCCAAAATCCCCATCTCCACCAGCACCACCACCACAATTCTCACAAGAAAAAAAAAAAAGGCTCAAAAATGAGAAAAAAAACGCTAATCTGCTCACACCCCACGTGAACCTTTCATTCTTTTTTTCTCTTCCAGCTCTTTCCTCACATGCATCCCACCTTTAAACTTCATATTCACAATACCAAAATCAAGCTCTTCATTACTTTTTTATCACACTTTAAACTTTGTCCCTTACCTGTTTGATACTTTTCCTCTTAGAACAATTCTATTTAATCTACTGTTTATTTGTTTCATAGTGTACGAAATTTTGCTATTTTTGTAACTAAATTCGAGTTTTGTAAATTGCCACATCCCCGTTAGTTAAAACCAATATTATTGATGCTGGTTTTCTTGTGGGGTGGAGTTTGTTAGGATCCATCTATATGAAATTTTGATCTTTTGGTAACTAAACTGAAGTTCTTCGCCGACCCTTTATCAAACATCCCAGATTAGCGACCTGGTATACATATGTCCTCTAAAGCCTGTCTCTTATACAGGCTGTTTAAGGTGGGGATGGAAGCGTTGCACTTACATAGGCTCCTATGATAGTGTCACTTGGCCAATTGCCACTGCTGAAGAATTTGAACCTATTCCTAGGATCTGTAGAGTAATTCTAAATAGCTGTCTATGAGCCAGACCTCAGGAACCCCAAGTATGCCCCTTCTGGCGGTTTTCACCTAAACCCGGATTGGGTTATTAAGAGAGTGACCTATGAGCAAACTCAAGGCAATGCCCCGCCTTATATAATCTATCTTGATCATGACCATAGGGAAATTGTTTTAGCGATCCGCGGGCTTAATTTAGTTAAAGAGAGTGATTATAACTTGTTGTTAGACAATAAGCTCGGAATGCAAATGTTTGATGGGGGCTATGTGCATCATGGGCTACTGAAGTCGGCAATTTGGCTGTTGAACCAGGAGTCCGAGACTTTGAAAAGGGTTTGGGAGGAAAACGGGAAAAGTTATAAGATGGTTTTTGCAGGGCATTCTTTGGGATCTGGGGTTGCCGCATTGTTGACTGTGATTGTGGTGAATCATAGGGACAGATCTAGGGGGAATTCCGCGGAGCCTTTTGAGGTGTTATTCTATGGCACCTGCTAGGTGTATGTCACTAAATTTGGCTGCGTGAAGTATGCTGATGTTATATACTCCGTGGTGTTGCAGGTTAGAGCTAACTCATTTAGTTCCTTTTTGTTGGTTTTGGATTTCTGTGAATTAGTATTTATATTTTGGGTTGTTTTGTATGATAAAAAAATAGAACACATGTTTTAGATGCAATACCTTCAGACAAAAGTTGTGAGGAGTAAGCTGTGTGGGAATGTATGGTGAAATGATTACCCATGTGCCTTCCAGCAACAGACACAGAAGATAAAGAAAGAAACATGGAATATAACTGAGGAGCATGACAAAAACTTGACTTATTAATCCTGCTGAAACAAATAATTTTGGCTCATATTATTTACTCATGATAATGCTTTTGCTTTGTGATGACCAGTATTGACTTGTTTGATTTACTGAGACATTGTCGTCAAATTCTTCTCTGTAGTCTCCAGATGCAAAGATGTGCATGATTTGAACACATCTAAAATGTGCAAGATATTTGCTGTAGGCAGAAACTGTGGTGTATAAGATTGCCTTCTGCATACAATTTCATATGATCCATTTTCTGTAGGGAAATAATTGTAGCGTTTTTCTTTGACTTTCAGGATGATTTCTTACCAAGAACACCCACCCCATTGGAAGATATATTTAAGTCATCTTCTGGTTAGTTTTCTGATCACCTTTGGAGGATAAAGAAAACCTTCAAGTTGTTTCACTGCTTTGATTTTTTTCGTAGGAGTGAATTTTTATGATTATCCCTTATACCAGACCTTGATGCTTGGACAGTTTACCCTGCTTGTTATTTCTTGTATGCTTGAGAGATACCTTCATTCCAGAAGGTAGGAAGCTCAGAGATTCAAGGAGATTGTATGCACCTGGTCGAATGTATCATATTGTAGAGAGAAAATTTTGCAGGTTTGGTCATATTCAAACTAGTGCACATATATGTGCCAATGCCTTCAAATTTAGCTGCATCTTTATACTGCATATATGTATTTTATCTTCTAATAGCAATGGTTGAGGTGGTTTCTAATGCTTGTTTCCATCTGTTGAAACTACTAACAATATCAATAATTACTGTTTCCCAGAAGGAGACCTATGCATTTCTTATTGTTCCTTGTTTCCCTGCATTCAGTTTTTAGTTCATTTTTGTCTATTCCTATCCGTAAAGTACATTCCTGAGGTTTCCTAGTCCAGCTCTTTTGCTCGTCTGATTACTGGTGTTATTTGCTATTTACAGATGTGGAAGGTATCCTCCAGAAGTTAGAACTGCTATCCCAGTTGAGGGAAGATTTGAACATATTGTTTTATCATGTAATGCTACCGCGGATCACGGAATCATTTGGATAGAAAGAGAAGCAGAAAAGGCCTTGGAAGTGAGTAAAAACCAGATTGTAATTCTTCCCTTTCTTTGTTGCTTTGGATATTTAATTCTTTCCTCACCTGCAGCCATTACGCTTCCTGACAGCTAAAAAGTACTTTTCCATATCCACATTCACGGAATTGTTAATGAAAGGTAGAACATTGCTATTTATATTGGATGAAAGAAAGAAAAATGACGTACTCATAAGATCTATTAGTGTACATGAGACAGTTCCATTTAGAAAGGCTGCATACTTGAGTGCGTGACAAGAGTACTAAATGGAATTTCATTTTTTTTTTTTTCTTTGTGTGCTGACCCATGCCAGTGTTTTCACAGGAAATCTCTAAGCCAACCTTCTAGTGAGATATCTTTTTCTTAACACTAATCATGATGGAAGATGTGTGAAGAATATTCACCAACTAAAAGGAACACTAGCATGTGGACTAATACACCATTATTTGTCACTTCCAAATTTGATAGGCTTATGAACCTTTAGTGCAAAAGGTGTAATCATTAGAGACACCTGATTTGCCATTAAAATTCAAATCATAATCAGATACAACTATAATGGTGGTAAAAATGTATAAAATTTGGCATTCCGATGTGAAAGCAAACAGTGAAGTTGAATACGTTAATTACATATCCATGTTTTGTAGTGGATATTGTTCAAGACCAATTTGATATGGAATTGCAGTAAGTACGTTTTCGTATGCTAGTTTTTATTTGTTCATTTTTGTGTTTTTTGGTGTTTCTTCTTCCTCTCTTTGCCTGGGAATGACATATTTTCACCATTACACCAATGTTTGACAACCAAAGTACTGGTTTTGTTGTATATGCAGTCTAGATTTTATATTTTCATTTTACTTCTTACTTCAATTCTTAATGTATTTTTAGCTGTGGTTTCGCATCCTTTCCTTAATATTATGCTGTCATATCCAGGACACTAAGCAAATCATATATCTTTCTAGTGCTCCCTGATGTTGGCTTTTGCTATTTCCTTTTAAAAGTTTGCTCATTGAGTTTGTATACTCTCTCTTGCCAGAAACTGAAAGAAAGTACAGAGACAGTCAGAATGGCACCAAATATTCCAAAGATCGAAAGGTTACACACTCTAGAAAAAGAACACAAGGATGCACTGAAAAGAGCAGTCAGCTTGAGTATACCTCATGCAGTCCCCACTGCAGATGGAAGGAGAATCATCATCATCAGGGAATAAAAGTACAGAGCCATGTCGGGACGAGTGCCACAAGGAAACAGATGTTTCAGATACAAGAGCAAAGACCTCGGATGCAAAAACTAACTGGAATGAACTAGTCCAGAAACTTTTCAAGAAGGACGAGTCTGGACAGCTACTATTAAAGAGGGATGCAGCTGTTTCTGGATAACAGGCAATCCTGATTCTCTCCGGTGTTTTTTAGAGTTCATTTTTTATTAGGAGGAATTTTTTTTGGTGCTACTCATTCTTTGTAAGCAATGCTACTCTTGTATAATTTGTGAATGTGCAATACCTGGCTTCATTTCTTGAAAAAAAAAAAAATACCTGGCATCATGCTTGACGAGTTTTATATTTGCTAGCCTCTCAAAAGATCTTTGAAATCCCCGTTAATATTTATCTTGAATGGATTTAGTAATTCCCTTTCTGCCCAAAAAACAAAAAAAAATAATCTTTATTATTAAATTCCCTAAGGCGTTGTGTGAATTTTGATTACGTGTTTCATGTGTGATGATTCTCATCGGAAGCTGATAGAGAGGAATACTCTCCTTCGTACTTCATCCAAGCAATCAGCCAACCAACCTCAGCTAGTAGACCTTAATTCTTCGGAAGGTCAAACAACATCTAGTTTTTTTTAGGTGCTTCATACAATCAAAAGGATCAAATCTAAGAACAACTTGCCTTTGGACAGCGGAGCAATAATTTACCAGATTAGCGTTTAACCATACTATTTTCCTAAACGCAAGGATTCTACAAGGAATTCAGAAGTAAAATGATGGTAAAGAATAAAAGACTGCATATCCAACCATTAGTGAATGAGAAATTCTTTGCAAATCACTCTACCAAAAAAAGGATTATCCACAAAAGGACCCTGCTTTTAGATAACCCTACAAAGAACTATTATCAGTGTAGATCTCCGAATGCCCAAGAATTTTGCTAATGCAAGGTATAATTCATCCTTTTCACATGACTTCTGATGATAAACCAGTGAAGGCACTTATTTTGAAAATTATAAATGCAATTAAACTAACACAAGGTATAATTCATCCTTTTCACATGCTTACATCAAGCTATTTCCCCTAATTCATCCCTTTCACATGCTTTCATCAAGCTATTTCCCCCAATAAGAAGAGACTATGCCACTTGTCACACTGCCTGTGTGAGTGTATGAGAGAGTCTATCCCGTTTATCCCAATACCTGTGTAAGCATATCACAGAGGGAGGGAGAACGAGAGCATGTTAAATGCAATTATACTAACACAAGGTATAATTCATACTTTTCCATGCTTTCATCTACCTACGCCTCTGAATCAGGGACTATCCCACTTTATCCCAATGCCTGTGTATTAGAGAGAGAGGAGAGAGAGAACACGTTAACTGCATATAAACTAGTGGAAAGTATAATTCATCCTTTTCACATGCTGTCATCAAGCTATGCCTCGGAATTTAAGTACCATCTCACTCATCCCAACGCAGTGTACCTTAAGAGAGAGAGAGAGAGACGGGGGGAGATAGAGAGAGAGTATAAAAGGTAGACAAATATTCTCCCAGGAAATATCCAGTTTCGTGCATACTGACAGATAACTAGATAAGAAAAGAGAAAAGGACAACCAATACAAAACCAAGAACAACCAAACTTTTAGAGTCGCAGCCAGGAACATGCTATACCCAGCATGAATCCTCATATGCATCCAAATGCTAAAAACAATAACAAAGAGCATTCAGCATCTCAAACTTTGTACAACTACAATCTCTCACTACTATGCATATCATTACATGCTAGAGCATAAGGTACAATTAGGACAATAGCTTCAGTATGATAGTCAGGCAGCTCTGTGGAAGTGACAGTGGGTCAAATCACGATGTTATTTGTCCAGTTGCCCCCACCACGGCCACGTCCGCGCCCACCACAGCGGCCACGGCCGCGCCCACCACCCCTCAAACCACCACCACCCCTCAAACCACCACGACCCCTCAAACCACCTCGACCCCTTGGCCTAGAACAAAGACAGATTTCAAATTATATTACCACATGATAACCTGGACCTCACAACATCTGGCACACATCTTTACCTCTATATTCCCCCTCATTGTTGTACCCATAACAATCTTAGAACAACCAAGAAAATAAAGGAAGGAAACCAAATATTTACTTATATAAGATATCCAAAATGTAACTTCATGAAATTAAAAAGTTCGTCTCATGCCATTTGCAAGATCAACACGAAAAGAAACAACCATGTAAGAAAATTTTCAAGGACCAATTGTTTCTACAAGCACTTACCCTGCACCACGAGTAATAGCAGCGGGGCCTCTAGTGTGTACAGGTCCTGGCCTGCATGACTCAAGTCTTTAAGTCAAATGGAGTAAAAATTTCGATTGGAGCTCAGTAGTGTGTAGTGCCAATTCCTGATAACAAATTGAACTATACATCCACCACATATGGCACCAGTTACAAAATATCGTAAAACAGGCCTTACGGATACATTAAAATATGTACAGAAACAAATAAAGAAACTCAGCCATTGATAGATTGCTACTAGTGTAAATTTTCAAAGCATCTCTCCAGCTAAGCAAATCAGTACACTAGTTGTCAACGATTTCAATAGAATCAGCAACATATACCGCATCTGAGTGCAGGAAACCAAAATAGGCATAACTTAAAGAAAGGTAGTCACATACGTCATGACAACTGTCCTCTGCCTCCCATGTGACCCTCCAACTACATTTACACGAGCTGCAACAGGAACCTCAGCATTGGTGCCAACTATTTCAATCTTCATAGGCTTGCCATCCAATTGCACATTGTTATATCTCCTGAATGCCTGTAATGCATCACTCCTTCGAACAAACAACACTTCAGCTGAACCCTGCTTGAGTATTAAAATAAGTTATAAGGCTTCACTCCTAGCTGAACAAAATGCAACAGTAAATAAGTGAAAAGAGAGATGAAATTAGTGATTGCAAAGAAAATATAACCATTCTTGGGAGGGCTGGCTTTGTACTTCACTCTGCCCAAGATTTTTTTGGTCATAAAATTTTTTTGATGAGTTCATGAAAACAAAAACTTCAATTCCAATAAATAAGACAGACGAGGAAAATAAGGTTAGAAAATTTATCTTGCTTCTAATGATTAGGATGGCTCCCAACCATCCTATGTACGTTGGCTTTCAAAGAAACATACAAACATCGAAATTGGTTGATGGAAATTACCAACAATTGCACCAGAAGAAACCAGACACCCAAACAGTGCAATACAGATCTCACTGACCTAAATATTGAAACTCATGACTGCTAGAGTTAACTACTAACAAATTAAATTGGATTAACAAAGTTTCAAGCAGACTCTCTCATGAAACTGGAATTTTCTGAAAATCTCTATTGTTAGTATAATAGCCACAAAGAAACACTAGATGAAACCCTGACTCTAAAATGCTCATCTATCACATAAAACAAACAATACATTGTGACAACTTCTAACTTAAAGATAGCAACAAAACTAACCCAAAAATATCCTAAGAAAGTTAAATGAATCCCCAAAAACTTACAGTTGGACGACCATTTTTGCCATAGTGAATTGCATATCGTGTCAGCTCTCCAATCTCAGAGAAGAGTTCCTGTGTTGCAAGTCATTCCAAGAAATCTTCAAAACATGGCCCACACAAATGAGGTTTATAATGTGAAAAAGACATCACGCAAGTTATACCCTTATATCTTCGTTTGTTACACCAACGTCCAAGTTAGAAACATATAACTTTATGAGTGCCACTGTCTAATCCCGATAACCCCGCAGCTTTAAGACTGTCTTCAAACAAACCATTCTGCCACGGCAAGTTCTTGGTTCTGCGGAAGGACTGATGCAAGCATGCCCAAAAATTATTGAGATTGGGAAAACAAAAATCAGCATACTACCAAACCATAACATAATTCACCGTTCTTCAAGAGTAAATCAGATATCAAATTCTGGCACTAGTAGTATCAGTTACTTTGACATAATCAAACAACAAAAGAATCAAATGCCAAAGAGAAACTATGTAAACTATGTGTAGATGGAGTCGACGATTTGACCCACTGCACAGCCACGGTGCCATGCAAAAGGTGAGAGCTCCTGTTCTGAAGTTCAGCGAAGGAAGCCGCCTAACACCTTTGCAAAAATGCCTAACTGAGACAGGCAACTGAATATCTCGCCCATGAAGAATTTCCGGATATAGCAAAAAAAATCCATCCTTAACTCCCCCTCTATTCAACCAGTTAAGAATACTATTCGCTAGTTATATCGAAAGGATTTTAATTGTTAAACAGATATTAACATGGAGAAAGCCTCATATGTTTCAGTTAATGGAGCTCCTCAAAATAAGTTGCCACCTAAGGCCTAATGAGGCCAGCAGAAACAAGTAGCATTTTTCCTTATGAGGCATCAATGACATTATGCTAATGCCCCAAAACTCTTCTTCTTTTGTCAAAAAAGATCCCTTCTGATGTCCTTGAACCATAAATCCAATGAATGGAGAGACTCGAGGAATAGATGGTGGAGCAAGAGCCCTATTATATAACAGTTATTTACAGCTCAACCAAAGTGGAACTTCTCCTTGCACCAAGTAATGTCACAGAACTTCTCAATTGAATTACTAATGAAAAATTAGAGAACCTTCTTGTTTGGTTCCTAAAGCATATCAGATCTGTCTAGGAAAAGCATAAGACATCCATAGAATCAAGCTTGCCTTGGCAATAGTGTAGGCAGATGGCCGAGTATTTACACCAAGTGGGGTAACTTGAATGCGTGGAGCCCTGTTTCTTGATCGAAAAAGGACGGCCTAGGGTTTATATGCACAAGCGACGGGCCCTACCTTGCCCTACCTCTCGTTATTACGTCTATTCTTTATCATATCATCAAGTGCCATATCCAAAGAAGCCATTGAGTACGCAAATCAGAAACCTCTGATGAATAAATCAAATCTACAATCAAATAGAGAAAGGGTAAATAATACCATTAAATCAAGGTCAAGTGTCAAATCTCAAGCTAAGTAATTTGGCCAAAAACATACTAGAGTGACACACATAAATAATGCTGAAAGCAAGGACTATTTACTAACCCTATTGAAGATAAACACGAAAATTTTCATACCTAACCAACCTGCATCAGATGTTACTGAATTTCTTACCGGATATGAACAAAAAGAACAGGCAGATGATGCAACACAAACAAAAACTACATGCATGTGGATCATGAGACCAGAAATTAACTTTTGCAAACTAGATTGAATATACACAAGTAGAATTTCTCGTGAGATGTGCATAATTGCCAAAATAGTTCCTAAAGTACTCTCATAATCTCTACTTTAGTCCTCAAAATTAAATTTAGAATTTTGGAACGTAAACTCCTCTGTTTGCACAGATTTTAATCATCTGGCTAGTCTTTCCTGACAAAAATTGCATAATGGTATAAACTATAAAGGGCAGGACTGGTACAAAGACTGCCCTCCCAACAGGGTCCAGTCAAGGAATTCAGGGTTGATTTGGCAGAAGTAGGTACTGGCAATTTTTGCCCATTCCTACTCCTTGCGCTCAGCCAGAAGATACTGTGTAAGAGTTTTTAATTGAAACAATAGCTTAACAACTAATTGGCACATGAAGAAACTCTTCTGCATTTACGAAGCATATGTGTAACTCCCAAAAACTGCCCATTTAATATTACAACAATTATCTAAGATTTCTTTTAACACTAGAAAACGCTTATGTCGAATATCAACTACCTCTTCCACACAGATTTATACTAAATTGTTAAATTAGATGAAAATTAAGAATGGTTACAAAAAAAACCTAATAAAATCAGTCACATCACTAGTACACAAATCATTCAAATCTAAGGCTAAAAACTCTAATTAATAACTCTTCCAAAAAAAAAAAAACCGCGAATCCAAAAAATTTCATCAAATTAATCACATATAATCCTGATAATTCCAAAAAAGAATAAAAACAAAAGAAGCTGCCAAAATCAGCCAATCATAAAGCAAATTTGCACAAAAACGTATGAAATCAAAATTAATCTACATTCTTTCAATGGCAACGAACAATTCACTAAATTAATCAAAACCAAGCATAAGCTTTATGAGATTCAATTCAGATAAACAAATATACAAACGTAAACCTCTATAAATACAAATTGAACGAAAGTTTCGACAATTACCGAAATCTGATCGCAACGAGAGCCGGATGCGTACAAAATTTCGACTCCGAGGAAATTAATGCTGGAAAAAACAACTGACAAGAAAAGAATCACAGGAGAAAGATGAGATTTTTAGAGGGCGAGGAGATCCATTTATATGAAAAAATCGGGGGATTTAGGGTTTGGAGAAGAAACGGGTAACGGAAGATTTGGGGGGAGATTGGAAGAAAGCGTAGAGAGAGAGAGAGTTAGGTCTCCTTTTATAGTGGGTTTGTGGGGAGACGACTCGAGGTGTGGGACAAATCAGGTCAACGGGGGAAGGTAATGATCAATTTCAGAGTTTGGGCTGTTCATTGGACTTTTTTAGTTGGGCTGTGTGCTTGTTGGATCTGTCAAAGCTTATACACATCGTTTTGGAGTACTCATAATTTTGTTTGATTTTTTGTTCTTAGGCAGGAATCTTTTGAAGGGTTTTCTCCAATTAATTCTCCTCAATGCACGTCTAAATTGTTATACATGTACTGATACATCCCAAGGACTTGATGGTGATCAATTGTCCACAAAGGCTTGGGATGTAGGAAACTCAAATCTTCCAAGTTCCGAGGTCCAATCACGAGATCGTGAGAGGCTCAAAATAAAGCTATGTTGGGCTTAGTTGAAGTTGTTGAAGATCGAGACCATTTCCAAACCTTTTGGAGATGAAGTCCACTAAAGAGTCTAAGATATTCTTAGTAATGGACGTCCAAGTCATTGAAGATCAGCCTAGGATGAGAAGGTGAAGGTAGAAATTTAGCCTCATTATTTTGGCCATGGAATATTCTAAAAGACTAGTTGTTCTAGTCTAAAATTTTGAGCCCAATTGTTTTAAGTGTTAGTGTGTTTAATTGGTGGTTTCAAGACGTAACCATCAAGTCCTTGGGATGTATCACAACCCAAGGATTTTTCTTTAATCTTATATTACATTTTAGATTTTTCTTTAGTCTTGTCTAGACTAGGAATCTAGTTGGGGCTTCAAGATTGAGCACTTGAGATTATAACCAACACCAGGTATTGATTTTCTGCACTTGAGGTTATAACCAACACCAGGTATTGATTTTCTGCCAATTAGGCTTTGGATCAATTCCTGGCTCATAGTTAAAAGATTAGGCTTTGGATCAATTCCTTGCTCATAGTTAAAAGATTGCCTTGTGGCTAATCAAGGAGGTCTATTAACAACTACCTTTCGCTTGTGCATATAAACCCTAGGCCGTCCTTTTTCGATCATAAAGTTGGGATCAGGAGCATTTGTGATCAAGTTCTACATACCCTGGGCATCAACCCCGTATCATCGTGGTATCAGAGCTTTGGCTAGAATTTTGGTCAAACTCAAATTGTAAGTTCATCTGCTTTATTGCACTTGTTCATATCTGTTCATCATCTCAGTCACCGATTGTTCATAAATCGCATTCCTGGTTACATTCATCATACTATTCATAGTTCTTGTTCATCGTCTTCATTCAAGGTACTTTTCATTGAAAAAAAGAAAAAAAAAATCAGATCTAGTGTTGCTTCTTTGTTATTGTCTTCATTATTCTCTTTGTTGTTGCTACAAAACCAGAGGGTATGTCTTTCTTTTCTTTCTTTGAAATTATCTTCTAATTTAGTAAACTCTCTTTACTAAATTTTGTGATCTTATTGTTCTTTTGTGCTTATCTTTGTGTCCTTTGCTTTGATTTTTGCCTTGACTCATATCCGAAGGGTTAATCCTAAATTTTCAAACTATATTGATCCGAGATCCTTTTGGACATTATTTCCAATCAATACGATTGGTTGCTTCGAGGATTGCTTTTGGAATGCCCTTTGGCTATTATCAGGACTCTTTACTCTAAGCATTGTAGAATCTTTGAGTGAAGTGAGATTTTCAAAGAGTAAGGTGAGATCATTAAGAGTGATACAACCCAAAGTGTATAAGGACTTGAGTGACTACTTTGCAAAGTGTAATGGCAAGGATCTTAAATAAGATCCTTGACTTTGATGAGAAGTTTGCCATGCTAGAGTCTTGAAATTCAACAATTTCGAGGCAAACCACAAGCATCTACTTCAACTACTCCAAATCGAGAGACCACACGCAAAATCAATACTCAAGAAGACAAAGGAGAGTCGATTATGATTTAGATTATGATGAATTAACCAATTTGTCTTTTGATAGGAGCGTGGTCCGCGACAAATCCAAAGAAGAGAGCAAGTTCCAAAGCATAACCCTCGACGAGAACCAAGGGAGGGGATTCACTACCCAGGGGGAGGGGACACACAAATTGGCTCTCTCAAACCAAACATGCCACGTTCCAAGGAAAAGTCGATATAGCAAGATGTGTATAAGAGACAGCCTTTGTAGACAGTTTAGATGAACTGTCTCTTATACACATTTAGACATGTTAGTATAACGAGTTACCCCTTCTTGAAAGAGGTTTGTACATGCTCATTATCACGGGAATTTTATTTCAAATACCCACCAAGTCATAGCATAGTCTGTCTCTTATACACATCTAGATGTGTATAAGAGACAGGTTATGAACTTTCCAAATTTCCCATTTATTTCACATGCAGTATAAGTATCAATAAAAATCATGATTAGCCTCAATACAAAGACTAGAAGTGTGTGCAGTGTCTTTTCGATGCCAAAATGTCCCATCAATTCCCCCATGAGGCTAAATTTCGGCCCTTCAGACTTCTCATCTAAATAAAAGATCTTCAATGGCTTGGACGTAATGAGGCTAAATTTCGGCTCTTTAGTGGACTTCTCATCCTAGGCTTGATCTTCAATGACTTGAGACGTCCAGGAGAACCCCATATCCTTAGACTCTTTAGTGGAAACCAGCCAAGGTAATACCTCGGCCCCTAACCGCTCAAGGGACATTCAAAGTTTCAGATTAAAAAGAGCACACTTATACACATGGTGCCAAGTGTACGATGGATGAACCTCAGTTTGACGGTCATTGTGATGGCAATTGGACGAGTGAAAGTGAAGACGAGATGCCACCATTAGAAGGACCTTATTTGAGTGATGAAGACAATGAATACCATGAGACTGGCATGGATGGACAAGTACTGGTCGTACTAAGAAACTTGCATTCTCAAGCCACTGACGACCCTACTAAGGTACAACGTGAGAACATATTCTACACCAAATGCCATGTTCAAGGTAAGACTTGTGGTTTAATTGTTGATAATGGGAGTTGCGTGAACATAGCTTCACAATACATGGTAGATAAGCTAAATTTGCCAACGTTTAAACACCCTGAAAGACCTTATAGACTGCAATGGTTAAATGACAATGGTGAACTAAAAGTAACTAAGCAAGTGCATGTCTCAATTAACCTAGGCAAATATAATGACAAAGTGTTGTGTGATGTCGTCCCTATGAATGCAAGTCATTTACTTTTTGGACGCCCTTGGCAATTTGATAGGAAAACATTGCATGATGGTCATACTAATTGTCTTAGATTTGAAGAGGATGGTAAAACTATTGTGTTGCATCCTCTACCTCCCCAACAAGTCCTTCAAGAGCAAAATCAAATTAAAAAGAATGTTGATGAGCATAACAAGGCTTTGGCCGAACTTAGGTCAAAGAAGACTAATGAAAGGGAGTTTGCTATGTCTAAAGTGAAAGAAGATGGAAAATTAACCGACCTCTTATAGAAGTACGAAGTGTAATTTGTCTATGGTCTTGTGAACAGTACTATGAACAGTCGGTGACCAGTCTGTCTCTTGCGGGAGTTTAGTGATGTCTTTCCAGAAGACATACCTGCGGTTTGCCTCTCTTGAGGCATAGAGCATCAAATCGACTTAGTGCCTGGAGCCGTGTCCCCACACTTTGGGGAGTAATGCAATTAGTCCTGAGGAGACTAAGGAGATTAAGCCCATTAGTCATTAAACCCAATTCAGTCTTAAAAGAAGCAAAACAGCCGTGTCTTTGTGCCTACAATACTAGTACCTAAGCCTGATTTCTTTTGAACAATGTGCATGGATAGCCGCGCCTTCAGCTGAAATCCTAGGCTTGATCTCGCCATCCTATTCCCGTCTTGATGACATGCTTGATGAGTTACATGGATCCAGCATTTACACTAAGATAGATTTAAAAGTGGAATCTTGTGATTAGGAAGAGAAGGTGATGAATGGAAAAGCGCTTTCAAAACCAAACATGGTTTGTACGAGTGGTTAGTCATGCCGTTTGGTCTCACTAATGCACCGAGCACATTCATGAGGCTTATGAATCATGTTCTTAGAGCTTTCATTGGTAAATTTGTCGTTGTCTATTTTGATGATATTTTGATTTACAGTAAAAGCTTTAATGAGCATATTGAACATGTTCGTGTTGTTTTGCTTGTTTTAAGACAAGAAAAGTTGTATGCTAACTTTAAGAAATGCCACTTTTGTTTGGAAAGTGTTGTGTTTCTTGGGTTTGTTGTTTCCTCTAGGGGTATCCAAGTGGACGAGTCCAAGGTTCTTGCTATCAAGGTGGTCGATCCCCAAGAGTGTTTACGAGTGCGTGGCTTCCGTCATCTTGCGAGTTTCAACCAGAGGTTCGTGAAGGACTTTAGGACCATAGCAGCCCCTCTAACTGAGGTTATCGAGAAGAACGTCGGCTTTAGATGGGGAGAAGCTCAACAAAAGGCACTCGTCACGCTCAAAGTTAAGTTAACCTCTGCCCCTCTTTTAAGAGACAGGCAGATTTTGATATGTCCTTTTGAGATTTAATGTGATGCATCTGGCATAGATATACCAGGAGCTGTATTGTTACAAAATAAGCCAAAAGTAAATAGGGGCACTGTCCTCTTATGTGGTGCTTCTTTAAATTATTCCACCTATGACAAAGAACTTTATGCCTTAGTACGTGCTTTGGAAAATTGGAGTCATTATTTATACTCTAAAGAGTTCATTATTCACTCTGATCATGAGTCCCTAAAGCACTTAAAGGGCTAAAACAAATTGAGTCATAGACATGCTAGGTGGAGTGAGTTCATTGAGTCATTTCCTTATGTGGTTCAATATAAGAGTGGGAAGGATAACATTGTAGCGGATGCTTTGTCCCGTAGGTACACCTTGATCACTACATTGCATGCTAATTTCTTTGGATTTGAGCATATTAAATCTTTGTATGTTTCTGATCATGATTTTTTTGATACTTATACTGCATGTCTAAATGGGAAATTTGGAAAGTTCTATCTTCACAAAGGTTACCTTTATAGGTATGAGACTAAGCTGTGTAGGGAATGCCTGTTCTCCGTGAAGTTTCTTTCTTGTTAGGGAATCACATGGGGCAGGTTGATGGGTTCTTTTGAGCACTTCTCCAATTTGACGTATGCACACACTTCTTAGACATTTTCATTGGCCCCACATGAAGTCGATGTTGTGAATCTGTAATAAATGCATTGTCCTGTGCGATGTTGTGTGGCAATGTGTCAGCTGGACCTCCTTTATATGCCACTACTGTACTTGAGCGGTTAGGGGCCGAGGTATTACCTTGGCTGGTTTGGCCTTTGGCTTTGCAGGAATGGGGTTCTGAATGTTTCTTATTCTCATTGCTCTGTATAGGAGTCTGTCTCTTATACACATCTAGATGTGTATAAGAGACAGCAATAAGGCTGAGGTTGTCAATCGTACACTAGGCACCTTATTGCGTGCTGTTTTGAAAAGGATTTGAAAACTTGGGAAGATTGTTTATAATTGTTGAATTTGCTTATAACCGTGCTATGCATTCATCCATTAAGTTTTCACCATTTGAATTAGTGACAGAATTAAACACCCACTCTCCTTTGGATTCCTTGCCACTACGTTCTTTCTCATCATCAATGTAGATGGGCAAAAGAAGGTGAAATGATCAAGAAGTTGCACGAGAAGGCGCAAGCGCATTGAGGAAGCAAATGCTAAGATAGCTGAGGTGCGAAATAAGGGTCGCAAGAAGGTCGTCTTTGAACCTGGAGATTGGGTATGGGTTCATTGGCGCAAGGAGAGACAACAAGAGAAAATCTAAGCTAGATTCACGTGGTGATGGACCGTTCCAAGTCATGGCTCGCATTAACGACAACGCATACAAGCTGGACTTAATCTGGTGACTATCAAGTTTCTGCAACTTTTAACGTCACCGATCTTTCTCCTTTGTTTTTGAATAGGTCACGATTCGTGGATGAACGACAAATTTAGGGAGATGATACATCCCAAGGACTTGATGGTGATCAATTGTCCACAAAGGCTCGATATAGGCTCACAGAATCCGTACTTCAAGTTCCACAAGGTCCAATCACGAGATCAAGAGCTAAGAACCTCAATAAAGCTATGTTGGGCTTAGTTGAAGTTGTTGAAGATCAAGAAGAGCTCACAAACCTTTTGGAGATGAAGTCCACTAAAGAGTCTAAGATATTCTTAGTAATGGACTCCAAGTCACATGAAGATCAAGCCTAGGAGAGAAGCTGTACTTACCGAAATTTAGCCTCATTATTTTGGCCCCTGTCTCTTACACACATTTAGTTGTTCTAGTAAGAGATTTTGACACAATTGTTTTACCATCCTCTTCAAATCTAAGACAATTAGTATGACCATCATGCAATGTTTTCCTATCAAATGGGCCATGTATTTCGCCATTAGTTAAGTGTACAAGAATTGGGTTTAAAGGCTAATGGGTTGTAGGATCCAGCCCAACTTATTAAAACTAGCTATCCCACATTGAATAATTTAGTCCTAGAATCCTCCACCCTCAACTATAAATAGAGGGGTACTTGTACAGCAACACTCTGATGGGATGATGTAGTGGCAATAAAAATTTCAGTTTTTTTTTTCTTTTTCCTCTCATACGAGTGAATTAGAATTTTAGATTTTTCTTTAGTCTTGTCTAGACTAGGAATCTAGTTGGGGCTTCAAGATTGAGCACTTAACCAACACCCCTCTATTTATAATTAGGCTTTGGATCAATTCCTTGCTCATAGTTAAAAGATTGCCTTGTGGCTAATCAAGGAGGTCTATTAACAACTACCTTTCGCTTGTGCATATAAACCCTAGGCCGTCCTTTTTCGATCATAAAGTTGGGATCTTTAGCATTTGTGATCAAGTTCTACATACCCTGGGCATCAACCCCGTATCATGTACCAAGTGCTAGCGGAAGCTCTTAAGCTCCTCACCTATAACATGCCAACGGGAAAATTCTTGTGTGGATCGGATTTATGGCACTCACAAATTTTCACATCACTCTCCTAAAATGAAAGTAATGTAAAAGCGTGTGAAAGTAATGTAAAAGCTTGTGGATTAAGGGATCCATGACATTATGCCATAGATTGGATTCACACAAAAATTTCCCCATGCCAAGGTGCTTATCAAGAAATCACTTATGACTAGAAGTTACGACAAATGAGATTTGATTAACAACGAAGATTAGCAAGTTCCAGTTTCATCTATCAACTAAATGGCAATATGGTATTTAATTACTATTCGTAGGGTTCAAGTGACTAATGTGTAATATTAATATTCCATATATGTGCAGTAAGTAAAGCCTATTTGTATATAATATTTGGGTTACGATTTGACTTAAAGATTTTGATTCTGTTATCTACATCCAGAGGTGACATATAGGGATAGTAAACTAGTAAGTAGCTCAGTTAACGAGTTCGAATACAAATTATTAGGTTTTGATCGTGTTCTAACTCGAGATCGAGTATGATAAAATGTTATGGAACTCGAACTCAACATTAGAAGTTCGGTCGAATTCGAGCTCAATCTCGAGCAATACAAATTTTACTCTAGCGTCTATTTGAACTCGACTCAACTCGTTCATATTTTTAGCGAATGAGAGGAGTGTCCCATCTATAAGTTAACAAATTCAGTTACATGTAACTAATTAACTGGGCCTCAATAAGTGGGCCATAGTCAATTAAATACCATGGGCTGGTCTATCTTTTTTTTTGGCCTTCCCAGCCCACATGATTTCTAGCTTGTTAGGCACTCTTGCCGCCAAGCCGAGGGCAAGTAGTGCCTGTTCAACCGCGCGTCTCTCCTCCCTCCCGCACTCTCTCTCACACACACTAACTGTGGACGAAAATGCGAACAAGAAATCAGTCCCGGCAAAATCAACAATCAATTGGTACAATTCCTCCTACTAATATCAATTGTGAAAGACTTCTCTAAAATTGCTAGTATGTTTTGTTTGCATTTTTCTGTGATATATGTTATTAAATTCAGACCTATAACTATGTTGTTTGGTTGATGAAAAGCCTCCAAGTTTTCATTTTTTTGGGCGGTCAATAATTATTTTTACCTTCTTTTAGCAGGGATTTAAGTTACAGGATTTACCTGATGATATAAGTGAGTATTGAAATGTTTTATTTTCAGAAGAGTAATGAAATTTTATGGAAAAAATGACGTCTTTTACCATACATTTTTGTGGGATATCAGAAAGTTCAATTGGGTTGCAATGAAAGTTTTTAATTGATGTAATGATGTATTGTCTAAAAAGGGTATGCGAAAGTTTGTCAAAAAAATCGAGTTGGGATGAGTAGAAGAGGAAATTTAATATGTGCTTGGTTTACCTTGTAAAATAGTAAATGAATGCTAAAAGTTCTTGAAAAGTAAAAGGGCTTTAGCTACTGAACTGGGGGAATCGTATCTCTTTTTGGTAGAGGTGAAGAAGACTTGATGAAGTTGCATCCTGGCAGTATTTCGGGGAAATTTGATGATTCTGGTTAGTTTAGTGTTTGATATGTTTATGACCTTAGATATAATGTGTGTAGATTTGGATATAGCTTGGGATTATAAATTGGCCAACTAAGATTAGTGATTATTGCAGGCATGCTTACTAACATATCCCGAGATGCTGTTGGGAGACTTTTGAAACGAGTCAAATCACGTGGTTCACGAGGCTTGAGTAGAGTAGATGAAAGTTACTTGCAACAATGTCATTCCACAGGCATGGTAAATTTGTCAATTATGAGTTTTTTTTATGTTGACTCCACGCATAGTTATCCTAATGAGAGAGATTACCTGCTAATTCTAACCATCTTTTCTCTCGTTTGATTTGTTATCTGTATTAATTCTTAATTCTTGTCTTTTCTGATTTTTCTTGGAAATATGATTTTAATTCCTTTTCATTTCCAGCCAGAGAGTGGTTCTAAAAGGAACAGCCAGCTGTGCTTTGACCAAACTGTCAAGAGAGGACGATGGATGTTGTGGTAGAGATGTGATTACCAACTCTTTATTAGAGTCTGGCAGAAGGGGTGAACTTGATGAATCAGAATGGGAAGAGGGATCCATTCCTGCTGTAAATTTAGCAAACACTAGTGAAGAACACACAATCGGTGGGGTAACAGTTGAATTTGATGTTACACCTGATTCTGCTAAAAAGAAGTCTGCTCGTCGAGCAACTGCTGAAGAAAAGGTGTATTATTGTTATTCAGTTGAAATTGTAGCAGAAAAGTATTTTATAGCTCCTTTCCTTCAAGAAAAGATTAAGTTATCATCTACTTGTAACAGGAACTGGCTGAACTCGTGCATAAGGTTAATCTGCTTTGTCTATTAGGGAGGGGACGCTCATTTGATAGTGCTTGCAATGATCCTCTCATTCAGGTAATTTTCTGTATCTCTTGTTAACTTATTAGGTTATTATTGATTGTGTACGCCTATTGGTTTCTTATCCATATTAATGCCTTTTGCGTTGTATCTTTTAACAAGTACAGCTTATTTTTTATGTTCATTTGCCCTGTTCCGATTCTGTAGCTAACAGATTACGTTTAGCAGCTTATTTTTGCTGAGATAAACCCTAAGTTGGACTGGTTTTAGAGCTAATATAATCACCTTTTTTTTTTATTTATATGGAACATTTTAATTGCTCATTCACAGGAATTTTTTAACTTGCTTGCTAAAAAGCATTATAGTTGGTCATCGTGTGGCTGTGTTAATTTGGACTCTTTTGTCCAGAATTATCCAGATTGGTTCCCTAAACTTTTTCTGTGGCTGATAAAAGCCTGTATTGTAGCATATAGCACTTACATGAACGTTAAGAAGTTGTTAATTGAAATTGTGGACTGGAGGGTACCTGAACTTTGTTTTCTATGGATTTCATGTGGAAATTTAGTTGGGGATATGACATCAAAATTGCTGCAAATTGTTGGTGCATGAATCGGTTAGTTCATGTGATTAAAACATGGCTCAGTCAGCTCAGTAGTCGCAAGTTGATCAATGTGCCAATCACTAAAAAGGACTAAAGCAAATTAATTTTTTGAAAAATTTAAAAATGTTGTTGTAGTGCTTCAAATAAGTATTAAAATATCTGTGGCCTCCTTTTACTGATGTGTTTATTTGGAGAAATTTAATGATCAATGCAGGCTTCTTTGCTTTCACTTCTTCCGACACGCTTGCTTAAAATCACCGAAGTTCCCAAACTTACAGCAAAAGCTTTGGCTCCTGTTGTTGATTGGGTATGAATTAGCTTGTTTTGCCATCATATATTCTGCTTTGGTACGAGTTACTAAGAAATGCTTATATTTCCCTTTTGTTCCTGGTTCGGGTTAACATATCTTTTGATGCCTTTTTTACATAATGTCAGTTTCATAATAATTTCCGTGTTAGAGGTCCTGGGAGTACTCAAGAACCGCCTCATTTAGCTTTGGCATATACTCTTGAGGCTCATGAAGGGACTGCAGAAGAGGTATAATTTTGTTCCTGTAGTATTTGAGTTTCTTCTGCTTTTTGATTGCATTTTCTGCATTATGATATAGATTTTAGATTATATCAATATGGAGCAACATTGTTATTGAAGTTTTAGCTAAGCATTATGATTTTTTTTGCTTCCCTGCTACATATTTTTAGTCAAAGATGAGCAGGTAATGCTTTCCTTTTGAAGAATTGCAGAACTTCTTGAAACACATTGATTGCTGTTGAAATAGTTGATGGTAAAGGTAAGCTAAGCGATGAAGAATTAAGTACTGTACACATGCTTAAATACTCGCTGGTTCTGGGGACAGAATAAATATGTGGCTTTTTTCTGGTAATTGGATAAGAATGTTGGGTGTACTAAAAGATTTTGGATTTTCATCTGCATCTTTATGATTAATGGCTTGATCTCCTGGAAAATGGAATGATAATAATTGAATTTTCTACTTGTCTCTGAAGAACCTAGACTCGGTGGGATGGGACTCTCTTTAAGGAATAACATCTAGTGAATTTAAATTCTGGAGGATAAGTTACTGGAGGAGATAACTTCTTATATGGCTGCATTACTCTTAATCTTTGATGCTTAATAAAGAATGTAGATTCCTTAATTGTTATATATATATATATATCAAAATTTAAAACACTCTTAGTAATCTTGCTAATTAGTTGGGCTCACATACTTCATGTTTGTTGTTGCAGGTTACTGCTTTATCTGTCGCATTGTTTAGGGCTAAACAATCTTACAGTTCGGTATGGTGTGATGGAGAATACTGTATTTTGTTTATAAGAGTTTGTGCCTCATTTTGTTACTATTATCTTGGAATTTCGTTTCTTCTAATTATCTTTCTTTTTTGATTGTTCTTGTAAATATTTAACGTAAGAAATTTATAGAATTTGTGACTTCATTTTGTTACTGTCATCTTAAAATTTCTTTTCTTCTAGTTATCTTTCTTTGTATTTATCTGTTTATGCTTGTAAACATCTTTAGCCTAAGATGTGATCCATTTCTTATTACACCTCCTACCACTCTGCCTAAAGCGGCTCCTTAAGGCATGCAACTCATGAATCTTTGAGTTTAATATTCCCTTCCTTTTTTTTTTTGATTTAAAATTTTGAATACCTGCTATAGGATGTGTGCTAGGTCATATCTTATGACCTAAGAATTTGGAACAGTGGTTTGCGTCCAGGTCTATGGTGTACCGTACTCTCCTTCGAAATTAATTCATTTGTTGAACTTGCATATTATGTAATATAGGTCAAAAAAATATCTTTAATATATCTTTTATTAATAGAAAGTCTACAAAATTCTTATTGAGGGAACTGTGTACATAGCATGAAAACGAGGAAGCTTAGTTGACTGTTTTAATCAAATACCTCTCACAGAGCTTTGGGTTTGTGACATCTGCCTCCTTCATAATTTTTCCTTGGCATTTGAAAGAGACCTTGAATTGGATATGAATTTGAGAAAGATTTTGCTGCTTCAGTAGCCCTTGGTTAAACCAGTAATAATGGCTATGTTATTCGGTCCCCATTTTGCTGGGTTGATAAATATTCAGCAAGTGATTCACAATTTCTTTTAGTTGAACTATTATTTTCCTCTGCTGTATTCATCAACATCTACAGATAATTTGTTATTTGAAGTATAAAATATCATTGTTTTTACGTTTAGGTTCGTGGCTATTCTGGATGTGGTCTCTTTGAAGCCTGAATTAGACAAACCAGAGTCCAGTAGTCAAGGTACAGGCAAGGCAGGTGGTGGGATATTCAGTTCCTCTACTTTGATGGTTACTGGATCAGGTCATCTGTCTGTGTCTCCTTTGACGACTCCCACATCTAATGAAAAGGACAATGGTTTCCGAACATCTATTGGGTGTAAAAGAAAAGGAAAAGCTAGGTTACTGGAAAATAATCCTGAATCCAAAGATTCATCTCCTGTTAATAACTTGAAGGATATAAAGATGGAGCCATCGACTTCTGACTGTCATGATGGTGTCTCTGATGCATGTTTAGCCACAAAACCAGACGGATCAAAGAGGAAAGGAGATCTTGAATTTGAAATGCAGCTGGATATGGCTCTCTCTGCCACAGCAATCGAAAATTCAAAAACAATTATGGACTCAGATTTTGCAGACTTATGTGGAACCAAGTCAAAACTCTTACCTCCTGCAAAAAAAATGAAGGTAGTTAGAACAGAAGAGTCTCCAGTTTCTGCCAATGGAATGTCAACTGCAATTGGGTCAAGAAAAGTAGGGGCCCCTCTTTACTGGGCAGAAGTGTACTGTTCTGGAGAGAACTTGACGGGAAAATGGGTGCATGTCGATGCTGTCAATGCAATTATTGATTATACACAGAAAGTAGAAGAAGCAGTTGCTGCATGCAGAAAATCTCTAAGATATGTTGTTGCCTTTGCAGGACAAGGGGCTAAAGATGTGACCCGCAGGTCTAAACTCCACACTATTCTTATATTAGTTAATTTGATGTATATTTTCAATTAAATGACTTCAAATAATTTGTATTATTGTCTTGAAATACATAGAAATTCTGCAAGAATTATTGATGAGACACAATATTATGTGTTGCAGTAAAAATCTTACAACTATCCCTCTCCCAATTTTATTCTTTGGCACCACATTAGTCTTCCTTGATCTTATAGTATCTCATGTGACTTTATGTACTCATAATATTCAGGTACATCAGAAGTTAGCAAACTTGCAAGTCTGTGCACACATACACACACAAAACCACGTGCATGTGTATGCAGTTTGAGCTGTTTTTAAAGAGAAGCTGATAAACTATTTCATTTTAGGTATTGTATGAAATGGTACAAGATAGCATCACAACGAATTAATGCAATTTGGTGGGATGCTGTATTGGCACCATTGAAGGAATTGGAGTCACAAGCAACTGGTGGTGTTGTTCACTTGCAGCACGAAGCCTCAAAGGTAGAGAACATGGGGACTCTGCAAGCAGCTGGTAATCAAATTAAAGATTGCTTGCCAGATAGCTGTTTGATGAGCGAGAAGTCAACAAGACAAACATGTGAGATCGGATTATTCAATTGAAAAGTATGGGAGGAATCCTTTTTCTGCTATGAGAAGCTCTCTGGAAGATATGGAGTTGGAAACTAGGGCTTTGACTGAACCTCTTCCAACCAATCAGCAGGCATTTCTAAATATATTTTCGATTCACATGATCCAATTTTGTAGTTGAACTTGAGGTTTGGTATTGATATTTCTTAATTGTAATGCAGGCCTATAAAAACCATCAATTGTATGCTATTGAGAGATGGCTCAACAAGTATCAGATTCTACATCCAAAGGGGCCTGTACTGGGATTTTGTTCTGGTCATCCAGTTTACCCACGAACATTTGTCCAGACACTTCACACTAAGGAGAAATGGATGCGAGAGGGTCTCCAAGTGAAAGCTGATGAGCTTCCTGCAAAAGTGTGGTTTATCTCATCAAATTCACCTTTGTTAAGGTTTAAGTTGTAAGAATGCTTGATTGTGTTTATATCTACGTCCTTTCATTTTCAGATTTTCAAACGTATCTCTAAAGCAAAGTGAAGAGCAAGCTGGTGAAGATGATGAAGTTGGTGAGGGGGATCACCTGGCTCTTTACGGGAAGTGGCAGACAGAACCATTGTGTCTTCCTCGTGCTATAGATGGAATTGATTCCCAAGGTTGACATTTTGTCATCATGAAGACAAATTATTACAAAATTAATGCTTGCCAAAGATTATATAATTTGAGAAAGATTAGACAATGTTTATAAAATTATTAAAGCAAAGTATATCTTATTTCATTTGGTGGTCTTCAAATGATGTTAAAAAGATCATTCCATATATGTGTCTGTGCACGTTCTTGTGTGTGACAAGATTGCTGAACTGAAAGGTCAAGTTACATGAGAAATATGATTTACACAGCAATGGAAAACTGTTGTTGGGCAATTAATTTTACCTCACTAAATGCTGTTTCACTTGTGAGGCTCTTTCAAATGGTTGAGGTATTATGCATGTGTTACTCATTATTCACTCCGAAGAGTTGGTTTCTACCCTGATGTTATGTGTGATATAAGCAATTTTTATTGTGCGAAGGTCCTTATTTATGTTATTCCTCAAGTCCTTTTCCTGCTATTTGCCATATATATGTGTGTTTCTGGGTGGGGAAACAGGCTAGAGCGAAGTTGGGTTTGTGTGCTTGTATTCTAAGTCTAGATATGCGAAAGATAGTACCATTGTACTGTGTGTGATATCTGCTGTGTGTTGTTACACTAGTAAGTTAATGACATTTTTGGAGCTAGCTGCAGTTCCAAAGTTTTTGTATGGTTGTGATAATGATTTGTTTTTAGTTTTCAACCCTTTTAATTTATGGACTAATTTGTTTGTACAATATCAGCTGATCTCTAAAATTATTTCCAGAATGAGCGCGGTCAAGTGGATGTTTGGTCTGAGAAGTGTCTTCCTCCTGGAACCGTCCACTTGAGGTTGCCAAGGGTGGCACTTGTTGCTAAAAGACTGGAAATTGATTATGCACCAGCAATGGTTGGATTTGAATTTCGGAATGGTCGGTCTGTACCTGTATTTGAGGGCATTGTGGTGTGTGCTGAGTTCAAGGATGCTATTCTCGAGGTAAACAACTTTGTACTTGACACTTAGAAGGAAATGGGTATGTAAAATGACTTCTACTCGTTCATAATGGCATTTAGTCATCTTGTATTAATCTAGTTTAATATCTGTTGTTTTTGGCCAATTCCATTCTTATTGATTCTAGCATGTAAGAAAGTTGTTTGCACGAGTTTTTGAAATTTTCACTTAGTTTTTGGTGAAGTTGGTTGTCCTCCCCAAATTTACCTTTGTTGATCAATTTCCGAAAGATATCCTCTGATTTTCTTTTCAACTTCCAACCGTTGGTAAACTCTCAAGCTATTGTAGTATTTCGGATGAATTGTTTGACCTTCAATGAATATGCAATGTCTTTGTTTCTTGTTTTCAGGCATATGAAGAAGAAGAAGAGAGTAGAATGGCGGAAGAGAAAAGACGGAATGAAGCACAGGCATATCTTTGTAGGTGGTATCAACTTCTTTCCTCAATTGTTCTTGGCAAAGGTTGAACAACTGCTATGCAAATGGCTCCTCACATGTGTCTCTCCGCTGGCATCCAAAAACCAGATGATACACTATCTTCTGACATTGGTGGTAATGAGGATGGCAGGAAATCTGCTGGATGCCAACTAGATAAGTTCAAGGATGATAAACCCCCTGCTCCACAATTTGTACTTGCAGATGATCATGAGCATGTGTTTTTGTTGGATGACAAGATGTTTGATGAAGGGAGTTCAACACGAACAAAGCGTTGTAAATGTGGATTTTCAATCCAGTTCGAGGAACTGTAGATCAACTGTGAACTATTCTTGCTGTAACTTCTGCAGTATAATCGTAATTTGCCTTGCCTGTAATTTTGCTATGCTTGTGTGGCAGATTGGATAGTCAAGTCGCTATAGAGGGCAAGTATGTAACACTTGTAATAAGCTTCAATGTTCATACTAGACTTTGTATCCCTATACCAAACAGGCAGCTTCTGTTTGGCTTTCAGTCTTTCAAGTAAACAAATACCATCAAATGAAAACATGCGAAGGCCCTAATTAAATAAAATGTGAGTAATGATTGCTTCAATTATTTAGACAAAATTTGAAATGAAAAGAAAGGGCTTATAGTAGTAGAAGGACATTTATCACTCTCCTGTAAAATTGAAGTCTTGCTGCAAGCAAACCGTGTTATAAGAAATTTACTTCACTTTCTTTCTGTTGATTGTTTATCTTTTTGGCCATCCTGGTATTTGTAACTTTTGACAGGACTGTGCACATATTATAAGGATAGTATTAACTCTTTATTACCTGGTTTCACAAAATCCAAAATGGTCACATTTTCACTCTCTCGACATACATACGTACGTGCATACATATATGTGTAGTATTTCAGATAAATATATTATTGTTATGAATTTTATAAAGTTGGATGTCCATTCATCTTCCTAAACACATTGGTTAATGTGATATTTATCTCCTTGAATTTTGTGAAGACTTATTGATTCACGTGAAGGTTTATTGATTCCCGTGATTTATGTATCATATTTATGAATCTTCTAACTTGTAACCCTATAAATAGGGGGTCTTGATATCTCATTTGTAAGTCTTGTATAAGTCTTTTGAAAAGCATTTGAAAGGGTTTTGGAGAGTTTTGAAAAGTTTATAATATAGGATATTGAAGAATTTTCTATTATTTCTCTGTTTATTATCCTCTCATCACAACATCTAGTAGATGCATCTATCAAAATCATAAAATATCTAAATGGTACACATGAAGAGTGAGTGGTGATGATCTAATAATTAAGGTAAGGGATTCAATCCTTATTTTAGCTGGTGATGATCTAATAATTGATTTATTTGACAACAAGCAACACAAGAAATTTTATTGAATTGAAGAATCTTCAGATTCTCCAATAGATATCCATGTGAATTTTTAATAATTTTTATGCATCATAATTGACCCAGGATGGACTAACCGGTCATTGTCAAACAGTAAAAGTATTGAATCAGTAAATTTCAGGTTTATTATAACATGTGCTTCAATTGTATAGTACAAACCAAAAAGAAAGATATATAATTTTTTCATAGCACATTTCATTTCTATTGTTACATAGATATTCAATAATTTTCTTATTCATAATCTCAAAATGATATCCTTTTCAGCGAATATCTTTAATAAATTTCTTCAAAACTTAGTAGAGAAAGTGCATTATTTGTAACTAATTTTGTTCCTTTAGGGAGACATATATTTGCTCTACCGAAACTTTCAATTAATTTTACAATAACACTTATAGTATTAACAATTATTTCTCCCAAATTCAGGTGAAAAAATATTTTTTACTTTTGAGTATTATATGTATTGTTACATTGTCATATACATATTCTCATACCTCATATACATTTAAATGTATATCCATATATTTCTCTTTAAATAAAATAAATATAACAGTAAAACAATATAAGATAATAAATTATGTAAAACAACAAGTTATACATGTAGAATTCTAGAATTGTAATAAAGACATACTAAATAAAATACACGCCATTTTCTTTCTTAGTTATTTTCATTATCAACCAAACGGTCAATACTTCCTTCAGGGAAGAAATCAATAGTACAATAACTATGGTCAAAATCATTATAGAGAAAACTTGTTTCTATGATTTTCTCTTTATCTTCCAATGATTCTTAAGACAATTCAAGAAGACTATTTGACATACGACAGGTACGTGACCAATGGTCTTTCACAGTATAACGATAACATTTATTTTTCATATCATTCTTAATAAGTTCATTCGAAATCGAATTATGTTGGAATAAATGAACATCCAACATTTGATGTCATTCCAGTATTTTCGTATTGGAGAAGAACTAAATCGTGCTAACGAATTTACAGTACATGTTAGCACTGAGAGATATGGTACTTCAGGACCAATAAGTTCTTTGTCATTCTCATGAGAACGAAAAATTATTATTCTTGAACAACCATTGGGATACTCAATTGATGTATTTTATCCAAATAGAATCATTCTAATACCTTTTTGGTATAAAGACATTGCTGAATATGTTGCATAAATAAAGGGTGGATACATAAAGAGAGATAGAACTAAGTATATTTTACCAAAATTCTTCTTTAGACATGATCTTCAAAAGAATGGTGAAATGGATGTGCAGCAAATCCGCTCAAGTGAAAATTTGGCAGATTTATTTACCAAGGCGCTACCAGCTGCTACATTCAAAAAATTGGTCAAAAGAATTGGAATGTGTCGGTTTAAAGATCTCAATAAAGTTCTCAACAGGGGGAGTAAGTACATTACAAAAAACTTTGAATAGTGTACTATTTTTCCTTCACTAGGGTTTTTTCCTACTGGTATTTTTTCCTAGTAAGATTTTTTAACGAGGCATATTCTCTGTGTAATGGACATCCAAGGGGGAGTGTTATGAA
The DNA here is from genome assembly GCA_025175665.1 of Cinchona pubescens. Classification (NCBI taxonomy): domain Eukaryota; kingdom Viridiplantae; phylum Streptophyta; class Magnoliopsida; order Gentianales; family Rubiaceae; genus Cinchona; species Cinchona pubescens. The sequence continues at coordinate 703,253 of JANKKI010000456.1, read as the reverse complement.
TTGTTATAAATTCTAGAAATATGGATATCCATTCATCCCCTAAATATATTGGTTAATGTGATATTCATCCTTCCCTTGAATTTTGTGAAGGCTTATTGATTCCCATAAAAGCTTCTCGATTCTCGTGATTCATGTATTATATTTATGAATCTCTTATATTGTAACCCTATAAATAGAGGCCCTTGGTACCTCATTTGGAAGAGCTAATAGAAAGTTGAAACATTTGATAGTTCTCCAATATCTCTACTTTTCTATATTTCTTAATTACATACAGTGAAATCAATATATATGAAGACTTATTGATTCCCGTGAAGGTTTATTGATTCCCGTGAAGGTTTATTGATTCCCGTGATTCATGTATCATATTTATGAATTCCCTAATTTGTAACCCTATAAATAGGTGGTCTTGCTATCTCATTTGTAAGTCATTTGTAAGTCTTGTATAAGTCTTTTGAAAAGCTTTTGAAAGGGTTTTGGAGAGTTTTGAAAAGTTTATAATATAGGATATTGAAGAATTTCCTACTATTTCTCTATTTACTATCCTCTCATCACAACTTATAAATTTCCTGGTTTAGTTAGTTTTGTAGTCAAGGTTAATAATCTTGACTTAGTTTTATAATACGTTATCAGCACGAGACTCTGACCAATTGAGATAAAATTTTAAATCAACACAACAAAGGTATGTAGAACTTTCAATACGACGAAGATATATGAAACTTTAATTATCATAGCCAAGGTACGATTTAAAATTTTTGGATACTCTCTATTACCATCTTTTGTTTTATACTTTTAATTGTATCAACATAATATTATCAGAATTCATTTTAATAAGTTCACATCATGTCAAATTATACTAAACTTGAATTATCGACTCTTGGCATAATAAACTATCTATAATGGATTTTGGCTGTTAAAATTCATTCGAATTTCACGTATCTTGAAGACACAATCAGAAAAGGTAAAATACTATATCCAAATAAGGCTAAACAAAATCTATGATTTTTGTTATTATATCCCTGAAGGATTCAAAATTTTCCTATTTAAAAGATCTAGCAGATCTATTTGTGAATACATATTAGAGAGCAAATGTTCTCTACTTTCTTGCCTCAAATATGCTCTTGAAGAAGCAATACTGTCAAAGAGTTTTAAAAAATATTTCAACTTTCATATCTTCTTATGGCTGAATAAAATAATGAGTTATTACTCAAATGAATCTCATTCAATTAATTATGCTCCGTTCCCCGAAGTGAATGTGACAAAAGTTTAAATAGTACTTGTGGACGTGGTGATCGTCGAAACCAACATATTTATAATGGTTATCAGTAAATACTACTCTGATTATAATACTACAACACACCACCAGAAGTGGTAGATTAGTAAAAATATAAAAGAGAAGATGTCAGTCGTACATTAAGAATGATATAAAAAATAAATGTTATCGTTATGCTCATTGAAATCTCATTGGTCATCTAGATGTGTACTTAGACAGATCTTCACCAATTCTCTTTCAAGCATCAGGAAGATAAAGATGTCTCTTATACACAAGTTTTCTCTATAAGAGATTTTGACCGTAGTTATTGTGCTATTGGTTTCTTCTCAATGAAGAAAGTATTGACCGTTTGGTTGACGGTGAAAATAAAAAAGAAAGAAAATGGCGTTTATTTTATTTAGTATGTCTTTATTGCAATTTTAGAATTCTACATGTCTTGTTGTTTTACATAATTTATTATCTTATATTGTTTTACTGTTATATTTATTTTGTTTAAAGAGAAATATATGGATATACATTTAAATGTATTTGACATATGAGAATATGTATATGACAATGTAACAATACATATGATACTCAAAAGTAAGAAATATTTTTTCACCTAAAGTTGGGAGAAATAATTGTTAAGTGTTATTGCAAAATTAATTGAAAACTCTAGTAGAGCAACTATATGTTTCCCTGAAGGAATAAAATTGGTTATAAATAATGCACTTTCTTTATTAAGTTTTGAAGAAATTTATTAAAGATATCCGCTGAAAAAGATATCATTTTGAGACTATAAATGAGAAATTTATTGAGTATCTGTGCAACATCAGAAAAGAAATGTGCTATATGGAAAAGTTGCATATTTTTCTTTTGATTTGTACTATACAATTGAAGCACATGTTATAGTAAACCTGAAGTTTACTGATTCAAATACTTTTATTGTTTGGCAATGACCGGTTAGACCATCCCGAGTCATTTATGATGCTTAAAAATTATTGAAAATTCACATAGACATTTATTGGAGAACCAGAAGATTCTTCAATTCAATGAATTTTCTTGTGTTGCTTGTTCTCAAAGAAATTAATTATTAGATTATCACCAGCTAAAATTGGGATTGAATCCCTTCCATTGTTGGAATGAAATAAGGGTGAGATATATGGACCCACTCACTTTTCATGTATACCATTTAGATATTTTATGATTTTGATAGATGTATCTACTAGATGGTCACATGTGTGCTTATTATCGAATCGCAACCCGGAGTTTGCGTGATTACTAGTTAAATAATTTGATTAAGAGCACAATTTTCAAATTATGAAATCAAAAAAAAATTTCTTGATAATGCTGGTGACTCCATTTATATTTCAAATATTTGATGATATTTGTATGAACGTCCTGAAGCACGTGTTCATACACAAAATGGTATAATAAAATTGTTTATAAAATGCCTCCACAATATCTAGACAATTATTTATGAGAACATGTTATGTTGCTTGCAACAACATTTATATGCATCAGGCCAACAAAGATTTTAAATTCGCCCCATTATAATTGGCTTTTGGTTAGGAGCCAAATTTTTCCATCTATAGATTTTTAATTGTGCGATATATGTTATTCCATCGCAACGCACAAAGATGGGTTATAAAAAAAAATTGGGAATATATGTATGATATAAGTTACCATTTATGATTAAATATCTTGAAATATTATAAGGCACTTATATATGACATAATTTGTCGATTGGAATAAAAATGTTTCGCAACATAAGGGAGAGACGATAAGCAGTTGGATAGAAATTTGAATGAAATGAATTATCATATTTTGATTCTTGTACAAAGTATGTGAATTTGAAGTTTACTGCTGAAGATAATTCATTTACAAGATATTGTGAATCAACTGTAAGATTCATTACTGACCTAAAATGAGAAAAATCTCATTACCAGCTAAAATGCTCCAATTAGTGCCCCAGCAGACAGCCATCAATATAAATGATAGCTAGCCACGCATAAATTGTGGTTGACTAATGGGTTCCAAATGATAAAAATCATTGTCAGAGGAAAAGAGCAAATATTAGAGATGGTCATAAAGTAGAGGTGGGTACTCTGAAGAGACCCTAGACATAACTAATCATAAAACCCCAGAAGTGGATCAGGTACCTGATGAAAAAGAGATCTCGATAAGTTATGTCACTACTGAAAAGGATGGAACCGAAAAGAGATTGTTGTCGACAACATATTATTGTTTATAATATCAGCTGATATTTTGAATAGAAATCGAGGATCTTGAGATTGAGTAAATATTTGTCAAAGAATATCGACATAGAAGTCCAAATTCCTAAATGGTAGAGTCGATTGGGTATAAATATATTTGTAGTACGAAAACGAAATGAGAAGAATGAAATTATGCTATGTAAAGCATACCTTGTTGACCGAAAGTTTTCGCAAAAATTTGGCATCAATGATAAAGAGATTTATTCTCTTGTGGTGGATGTAATCACCTTTTGATATCTAATTTGTGTGGAAGTTCATAAAAATTGAAATGCGTCTAATGGATATTAAGTATATTTTATATGACTCATTTTGATATCGATATCTATATGAAAATCCCTGAAGGATTTAACATGCCTGAAGCATGTAAAGTTTCCTGGCAACATTTTTCAATGAGATTGCAAAAATCCTTGTATGGATTAGTTCAAAACAATCTAGGTGAATATGATATAATCGCCTCAATGAGTATTTCTTGAATAAGAGTTATAAAAATGATCTAATTTGTCTATACGTTTTCACAAAAGGCACAAAATCAAAATTTGTAATAACTATTGTATATGTTAATAATATAAATATTATTTGAACTCTTGAAGAAGTTCATTAGAACTCTTGAAGAGTTTCATTAGAACTCCTGAAGAGCTTCGTTAGAACTCCTGAAGATATTCAAATAGAATAATTTGATCTTGACAAAGATCTATAGTTCGAGCACTTATCGAACGAAAATTTTGTTCATCAATGAACTTATACCAAAAAAGTATTAGAATGATTTTATTTAGATAAAATACATCCATTGAGTATCCCAATGGTTGTGAGATTGATTGATATCAAGAATAATAATTTTTCGTTCTCGTGAGAATAGCAAAGAACTTATTGGTTCTAAAGTACCATATCTCTCAGTGCTAACATGTACTGTAAATTCGTTAGCACGATCTAGTTCTTCTCTGATACGAAAATACTGGACTAACATCAAATGTTGGATGTTCATTTAATCCAACATAATTCGATTTTGAATGAGTTATGAAGAAATTGATATCCTGGCGATCAAAATTTTAGTCACTACTTCTTGCAATCATTGTTGAAATAATTGCAATATATGAAGTAAGTAGTGAATACGTTAGCATGACTATAGTTATTGACCTAACATATCCAGAAGATAAGTGTTCAATATTAGAAGTGAGACTTCTAATGATATTATATAAAGCCATTGCTAAATATGTTGCATAGCTAAAGGGAGGCTATATTTCTCCGAAATTTTTCTTCTCTCATGATTTTTAGAAGAATGATGAAATTGACATCCAACAAAATTCACTCATGCGATGATCTAGCGGATTTATCCAAAGGTGATATCAGCAATAACATTTGAGAAGTCTGTTCGTAAAATTGTGATGCATCATCTCAAGGATATCAAGTGATACTTTTTTGAGGGGAAGATAAGTACACGTTGTACTCTTTTTCCCTTAGCCATGGTTTTGTCCCAATGGGTTTTCCTGGCAAGGTTTTTAACGAGGCAGCATGCAAAAGTGTACTATAAACATATAATACGCAATGTACTCTTTTTTCCTCTACCATGGCTTTTTCCCACTGGGTTTTTTCTGGTAAAGGTTTTTAACGAGGCAGTAATTCTTCGCATCCCATATTCTTTGACTCATGGACATCCAAGGGAGAGTGTTATAAATTCTATAAAGGTGGATGTCCATTCATCCTCCTAAACACATTGGTTAATGTGATATTTATCCCCTTGAATTTTGTGAAGACTTATTGATTCCCGTGAAGGCTTATTGATTCCCGTGATTCATGTATCATATTTATGAATCCCCTAACTTATAACCCTATAAATAGGGGGTCTTGATACCTCTTTTATAAGTCTTTTGTAAGTCTTGCATAAGTTTTTTGAAAAGCTTTTGAAAGGGTTTTGGAGAGTTTTGAAAAATTTATAATATAGGATATTGAAGAATTTCCTACTATTTCTCTGTTTACTATCCTCTCATCACAACTTATAAATTTCCTGCTTTAGTTAATTTTGTAGTTAAGGTTAATAATCTTGACTTAGTTTTACAATAATTGTAACATTATATATAAATTTCTATTTTTTCTCAAACAAGTAAACAAACATTCTCTTGTATGAGAACAACATATGAGATATTCGCATCTTATTTTTATTTCTCTTCTAGACTCTTAGATTGTGATATTCTATAGCTAGATACTATAATTGACAATTATAGACAAAAATATTTATCATAGTATTGATACTTTTTAAAAAATTTTTGTATATCATTTGTCATTACAAAAAGATAAAATGACTATCAGTAATCATCATAATCTGTCGAAATATTTTGATATTCTTTTATCAATCGAAAGATGTCTCTTATAAATGACATATGGTTAATAATTATAAAAATAATTAATTATAATTTAAAAAAAAAGAAGAACAAATGATAAAGAACAAATACATCAAACAAAAATCATTATAACAAATTAAAACCTAATTAAATTAATATATTCTCCATATAATTGATAGGTATCAGACAATACATTAAAATCATTATAAATAATTAAAATAATTAGTTGATCTTTTATGTTGCTCTGAAATGCACCGAATATTAATGAAAACAGTCATTTATCTTACTATAACATGCAATACTAACATGAAAAAACATGTAAATCTAAAGATATTCAAAATTACATGTTACTATAATTAGGATTTTATATAAATTTCTATCATAATTAATTTTAATTTTGTTAACATATTGTGTAAAATTTGTATACATATAAAGCATATATTGGTATTATTATTATTATTTATTTATTTATTATTTTTTCTTGTATTTCTTGAATTTATGATAACATATCGTTTTAATACTCATTGACACTTTGAATTCTTCATTCATCTTGAATGGCATAAATACAGTTAATTTTGATCCAAAATAGTTTCTATTTCTTTTTTAGATTTTCAAGGTATAATTTGTTATAATGACACCACCAATGACTTATTCATTTAAAGATAAAGATTTTTTTTCGATAATATTGAACTTTTAGATATGTCTATATATTCTTTATTATTACTAAAAGATAAAATTACTATCAAATATCAAACATTATTTTATAGATGAAGTGTATTAAAATTCTTTTATTTGGAAAAAATATTTACATGAGACATCAAATAATATGTGGTAATAGTTATAAAATGGTAAACTAATATGAAAAAAATGAACCTAAGTAAATTATAAAGAACAAAGACATCAAACTAAACAGATTAAATTAATGTATTATCTATTTATAAAAATACAATTTTAGCCCTCAACGTTACTTGAAGGTCCACGTTAGAGAACTAAAGTATTTGGCTTATACATTTAGTTCTCAAACTTTCTAATTTCAACCAATTTAGGACAAATTTAAAAATTCTGTCAATTATAAACTGTAAAAGTCATGTGCAAAGTATGTGACTGATAAATCTCAAATTTCAAAAGTGAAAAAAATGCAACATTAGCCCTCAAAGTTTGGGTCATTTGGTCTTCAAAATTCCAAACAAAATGCATTTACTTCTCAAACTTTTTAATTTCTATCAATTTAGGACAAATTTAAAATTTGTCAAATAGACGGAAAAGATACTTACATTGCACATCACTGTTAAATCTAATGTGGGATATAATACTTCCCTAACCGATTTCAACCCATTTAATCTGATGCTGAAAAAGTTATATCTAAAGAAAGGATAACAATACACAATAATAATTCACAAATAAATTAAAATAATAATTTAATTTACGATTAATATTTGAGGTATAATAAAAAATAATAATTCACGTTTACATTCTGATGAAACTCATTTATTGATGTTAATCTTTAGAATATTTTCTGAATTTGGTGTAGTAAATGGAAGCTCAATATTAATTACAAATGTTAAACAAGATTAAATGGTTAATATATTAGTTCAAAGTTGCAATTCATGTTCTCATATGTAACTTCTTTTATAATACTTTTAAATTGGAGATGGATTTTTCCGTAGCTAATATTTTTATAAATTTTTTAAAATATTAATTATTGATGGATTTTTCCATCGTAACTCTTATTCTTAGCAAAGGAATTTTCAGTTGCTAAATGTTTCCCCAAAAAAAAATCATCGCTAATTTAATATTTCTATAATGTCTCAAAACTAAATTTATTTGTCCAGAAAAAACATAAGATAAGAGCGTAACTGTTTCATAGGTAATAACCGTTCCCAATATTTCCACCCATGAGGCATTTCTAACGGATGGCTTCCGTCGGCAAATATTTCTTTAAATCATTGTGCGATAGATTTTTGCCAAAAATTTGTTACTAAATCCGTCACTAAATGGGTCTAGATCGTATAAGAAGTATTATAATATAGAAAAGATTGGTAAACGGTATAATTTTTGATAATCAAAGGAAAAAGTGGAGATATGGTCAAATGGGTTGAAATCAGTTGGGAAGTGTTATATCTCAAGATAGATTTAACAGTCACGTACAATAAATTTTTTCCATCTGTAATTGATAAAATTTTTAAATTTGTCCTAAATTGGTAGAAATTAAAAAGTTTAAGGATTAAATATGTTTTTTTTTTGAAACTTTTGGGACCAAAATAGACCAAAATCTGAGGGCTAAAATTACATTTTTTTTAATGATTAGAATTTGGGATTTTTTTTTTTTGTTTACAATTGACGATGTATGTGAGAATTTTCAAATTTGTTCTAAATTAGTAGAAATTGAAAAGCTTAAGGATTAAATATGTTTTGCATGAAATTTTGGGGACCAAGATGGACCACGACCTAAATTTTGGGGCCTAAAATTGTATTTTTCCTATCTATAATATGGATAAGCATCACACAGTATATTAAAATCATTATCATAGATGAATATAAAAAGTTATTCTTTTATTTTGATCTAAAATATACAAAAAAGTAATGGAAAATAAATCCTTTTTCTTACTTTCAAATGCACACAACTTTAATAATAAACATGTGGTTTTAAAGACATCCAAAATAACACTTAATGTTTATATAATTTATATCGCAATTAATTTTTTAACATATTGTGCAAATTATGTATCCAAATAGAGAACATATTGGTATTTTTTCATATTTCTTAACCTTATGATAATATTCACTTGAGGATTCCATTGATGTTCTAAATTCATCCCTTCATCTTGAATGGTATCAGATGTAGTTAACTTCGAAATTGGTATTTTGATAAAATATTTTACTATGAAATTAAATTTTTATCTAATTAAAGCTAACAAAATTGTGTGAATTTTACTTTTATTTTTGCGTATTTTTCCATTCATTCCTTGTATTATTTTCAAAAACATTTAATCTACATCAGTATTATTTTATTAAATGGTGAAAAAAATGCATTATAGTTTCTAAAGTTGACGTGTAAACACAATCTATATCTGTATTATTATAGAGTATTTAATAGTATAATTTTATTTGTATAATTTAAGTTGTCTTTCACATTAGTTGCCTCCTTATTTTTTCTATGTCATTTCTACAATTTATGTGTAGCATTCTTGTAAGTCTTGTAATGATTATTCTAGATTATTTTGGGCATATATCATGCCTTTGGTTGATTTTCGTTTACAACCTCATTAATAGTCACTCTAAACCAATATTGTTTATCAAATATTGTAACAACTACCATTGTAGTTTCCAAAGTTAACATTTAAACTCAATATATACCAACAACTATTATTTAAACTATTTAATAGTATGATTTATTTGCATAATCTATGTTGTTTCTAAATTAATTTCTTACCTAATTATTTTCTATATTATCATTACAAATTATGTGTAGAATATTTATGTGTTACAATGATTTTTTAAAAATATTTTGGACATGAATTGTCTCATGGTTTGAACTTATTTTCTTTCTCATCAATAGTTACCGTAAACTATATATTACAAAATAATAGTATTAAAGATTAGGATTTTGTAATCAAATATTACTACTAAAGAGATATAAAATTAACATATACTTTTATTTCAATTAAAAATATAAGTTTTATATTTCGTTGTTGAACTTTGCCTTTGTTGCTTTGTTAATTTTCTTTCCTTCATGTAGGGTAAGTAAAAACAAATCTATAATAATCATAGTAAAAACTTAAATTAATTAAGAAAATAGTGTTATATACTCCATTATCATGTTTATAAATATTTAGTCTTTTATTTGTATGATTATTAATTTTGTGATGTAGTTTTAAATTGGAAAAAAGTTTTGATATTTAAAAGATATGTTGTAAGTTCAAACCCAATCTAGTCAATTTGCTTAAAGTTTGTCAAAGGCATTTTCTCTTCTTTGTATACACATTAAATGTTAGTGGGGTTGAACTCTTTTGGCAAAGGTAAGCTTATTCCATGCGTAAAAGTGGCTATTAACAACAATAAATTTGAAAGCCAACAATTTAATTTATCTGCTACAATAAACAACTAATTAATTATTATACATTGATCCTAAAACACAACAAATTCATCTTGTAACAAAAATAAATATATGATTAATCACATTAATATAGAGTCAAAAGTTTTATAATTTTACTCAAGATAGATATAGATATTATTGGCATATGAAAATATATAAAATAACAAAAAATGAGTCTACTTAACTAACATCGAAGAGCATACTTGAATGAGTAGATAGAGAAAAGAAAAATATTATTGTGAATTTTGGAATATGTAAAATAGTTACAAAAGGTCTTGTTTTTATTAGAAATAAAAAAATTAAAACAATTTGAACATAAATAACTGTTATAAAATAATATTTTTATTTATCTAGATGCTCAAGTATAAATAATTTTTCTACTCTTAAAAATTTATACTTTCTTATTATCTATTTATGCCAAATTTCATAATAATTTAACGAAGAAACAATCTAAACGTACATAATAGTTAAAAAAACTACTTTTGATTTATTTTTGCTCAAACATAAATTATTTTACACATATAAAATTTTTACAATCTTAGCATGGATTCATGCCCAAATTTTCGTATAAATCTACACAATTTTGTTAGAGCAGTCTAAAATATATATAATAAAGGTATAGTAGTATTATAAAAAATAATAGTCCTATTAGGTTAAATGGGGAGTATTTTAGATAGGTCAATAATACCTCATTACGAAAATTAGATATAACTATTTAATTAAGGGGTATATTAGGCGTGACAAAAAGAAGAAAAAATAATATATTATCTCGAGTAGGATCTTGTATGAGTAAAAAATAGGTAGTGGTGTCTTAATACTATATGTATATATATATACACACACATACATACATACATATATTTTAGCCTATTTTTTGGTCCCTTATCACAATTTTAATGTTTTTTAGCCAGACAAGACCATCGGAAAGGACAAAAAACATTTTCTCGGGGACTAAAACTCATCATTAATTCGAAGAAGTAAAAACTTATTTTTGAATATTTGAGTGACTATTGTACGATTTTTCCTAAAAAAGGAAGAAAAGAAAGAGGACTCTTTGTAATATTGATTTCTTCCTTTTGTATTTCCATTAGTTTGGTGAAATTCAAAATATATAAAATAGAGAAAGAAACCAAGTAGAAACCTAGTTGTTTGTCCAATGTTATAAAATATTTTTGTTTCACTCTTGTCTATATAATTTGAATAGCTATGGCCTAGCTATAATTAAAGTATCTTATCACCTTCGTTTCATTTTAATTGTTGTTTTAATTTGGTGTATAAGAGTTCGGAAGAAAGTGACTAAATTATATCAATTTATAAAAAGATATTTCAAAGTGGCTGATTACCCTTTACATTAATATCCCTAACTATAATCCCTCCCAATTAATATTACACTAAGGATAAAAGTTAGAAAATATCATTTAATACTTCTTAGATTTTCTAAGCGATATATAAATCGACACAAGTCAAGTTGTCTAAAAGACAAAAAAATAAAACAGAGGGAATATCTAGGATATAAAAGCAATGTCTCAATACTTGAGAAAGATAATGTAGTTGCAAAATTAATTTAAGTCAATTATTCAATCTTTGTACCTCTTAATACTAATTATGTTTTTTCACAAAGAAATTATTATTATTATTTTTGTATGAGTCTCATAAAATTACTCCACAAAATAACGATCAAAATTCAAAAAATGACCGAAAGTATCGTGAGTGTAGAGAACTTTTTAAACCAACGAGTATAGACATATGTCACAAATTCATAATTGAATATTGGAAAAATCGTACAAATAGTCCCTCAAATACAACAATATTTTTTTTATTCCTTCGAATATTTTTGATGAGTTTTAGTCCGTCAAAAAATCCAAATATATGTTTTTGGTCCATTATCACAATTCTGATGGTATTTTCTGACCAAAATACTACTAGAATTATGATAAGTGATTTAAAAATATATATTTAGATTTTCTGAGGGACCAAAACACATCACTTTATATGTGACTAAAAAATATTTTTTGAATATTCAAGAGACTATTTGTACAATTTTCGCACTTAAGATATAATATTCTTAATCTTAATACTAACAGATAATATTCTTAAATCTTAATACTTGAATATCAAATATTTTTTCTTTGTATAATTGTTGGATAATATCTTTTCTTTGTATCATTGTGGGAATTATTAATATAATACTTCACATTACATATAATTTATGACTTATATATTAATATAAGTGTACAATTTATTAATCTAACACTTTTGTTTCAATAACTAATTAAATGAATTACTAATTTCCTTTAATATATATAGAGATTATAATTAAGTAATTATATATATTTTAATACTTATTGAAAAATCTATATAGCTGTGCATACATATATGTTCTGATATTTATATACTACTATTCGTATAATTTATACTAAAAATTTTGTTTCAATTACGTTATAACGTCATTTTTATATTTATACTATATAACTTATTAGTATAATATTTTTATTGTCAACAAGTATACAAATTTACTCTTAATATGCATAGAGTTAAATAATTATATATTTGCATATATTTACAGGATAAATTTTTAAAATAATGTACTAAATCCTGAAATCAAGAATGATAGAAGATTTTTGTTCAACTTACTTACTCATCGATTCCGGCAATTTAAACGGCTCTACAAAAAGTAAACACCGGTTGAACAAATCGAGAGAGTTGTAGAGTTACTACCCAATTCCAATACATGTGCCGTGTTCTACTCCTATTGTTCACGAATCATACGGGGAAATAAGGAAAGAAAAATCATTACATATATTAATAATTTAAAGAATCACAAAATTCAGAAGAAAACCCAAAATCTTTAGCTACAGCAAAACCCAATCTCATCTAATTGTTTCTTTGCCTCAGATTCAGAGTCCCGAAGTAAAGGTATTGTAATTTGGTTCTAATTTTTTTTTTCTCATACTAGAGTCATATAATTAAGTTTATAATTGATAGCAGATCGATTTTCCAGTAACTTAATTGCTTGAATCAAACAACAATAAAAGATGAATTAGCTGAGTAGTTTTTAATTAATATTATATGAAAATTTCATAATTTCGTTAAGGTATCGTACCTATTGTACTTTGAATGTTTGTATAGTTCTTTTTTTTCTTTTGTAAATATTCTGAACTGAACTTTTTTTTTCTTACTATTTACTTTCAAGAACAATGAATGATATACTAAAGAAACAGTAGAATTTTCTCAAATCTTTTATGGTGAAATTATTAATTGAATAGGAATTCATGATTACAGTAATTGTTTTAATGCAGATGAACCCTCCATCTTATCCACCTTCACCAGTGGAAAGAAGTCGAGATCGAGAAGAATTGGTCAAGTTTTATGTGTTGAACGAGATGACTTACAAATACTTGGTTGCTCTCGGCCTAGGGACCGAGGCCGAAAAATTTAAACAGATTATGAATCTACAGAGTGTAGCATCCCTCACTTCACTTCCTGTTGTGGATGAATTGCTTCAGCATGTGACTATTCAGCCGCAGCCGCCAAACATTGGCATGCAATTGTTTCCTAACTTGGCTCTCGCTCCAAAAAGGACGATTTTTGGTCCAATTAGCGTAAATAATGGAGCAATTCTTGGAAACACCTCCATTGTACGACCAACACAATTGGTTCCTATAACAATGATTCCGACTCCTCCTGGAGCAAAAGCAGTTACTGGAAATACCTCAATGAGTTTTTTTAATCCGCACTTAAGTCCTAGGTTTCGGTCGAAAATTGCAGCTGTGGTACAGAATCACACAGCTATTCAGGGGAGTACTAACTCACGAGCTCGATATAACACATTTGTCCCCGCGGGTTGTAGCACGACGACTGGATAACCAACGTCTGCCGTTTCCAGCGGCGCATCTGCTAATGCAGTGGCAGGTTGCTCAACTGACTTGTGTGACATTACGGATATCTCAAGTCTCAGCACTTCAGATAATGTCGAAGGTTGCACATCTGACATTCAAAAATTGCACATTTGACGTGATGATCAATTCCATATATTCACCCAACATGTATAGCCTACATAGAAAAACCTACTCAATTTGATTCCATTCTCTTGCTAGCGTGGAAAATTCTGCAATGTGAAAAGGGCACACTGCACTCGGCAGTTTTTTTATTGGTTTCTAATAAGCAGGTTGGAGGGCCAACGAAATCATAATCCCTTGCACAATTCTGAAGGATCCTTGCTATGATTTTTACCCTATTAGTGAACTACCTCTCTTTTATTTTTTAATTCTTTATTTTTTATGATGCTTTTCAGTAGTTTGGTACCTGTAGTGAGCTGGCTCCCCAATAGGTTCTCCAGTCCGAATAAATTATATACATATATACATATTCTTTTGCAAATATTATGTATATGTATGTATTGTAGTAATTAATAAATACTTAATATGTAAATATAGAAATAAGCTAATTTGTTAAAATGACACAATTACCTTTTCTATGTATGTGTTAATATAACATTTTTATTGTCGAACTCAATATGGTTAATTATAGTAAAAATTTTATTTTATTTTTATTTAAATGATGTATATCATAAGTTATTGTATATAGAAAATATCCTATCATCATAACACATACAAAATTACAATAATTTATTTAGTTAGTAAACAAATTACAGGGTTAATTACAATAATCACCAGAGAAAACTATTTTATATGAAAATGATCTTGAGTTCGAACTCGATCCAATTAGTCAAACTAATTAAGTGAGCCAAGACCGTGCTTCATTTTTGTGAACTATGATGGGCAAGAGCTTGGACCCAAATATCAAAAGTTTTAAATTGGTTAAGTTTGAGCTTGTTAAATCTGATTCACAAAATTCAATTGACACCTAGTTATTGATATTATGTATGGAAAACTGTCCTAATGCTTAAAAAAATTAATGAGATAAATTATAATTTTAAAATCATGCAAAGACTTCTAATTTAAGTACTAGTAAGTACAAAAAATATTTACATGGATTTGTTTTAGCCTCATTGATGTAGAGTAAATCTATTCTATACTATTATATATATGCGAGTTGTTTCTCCCAAATTTTGTTTCTTTCTTCCTGATGTTTCTCCCATTTTTTGTGATGATTAAAATACCCGCCCTTAATGGAATATAATTACAATTCCCAATAAAAAAACTTGTAATGCCTAAAATACCCATCCTTAATGAAATATAATTTCCGATACCTAATAGGAAAATAAATTTTAATTGTTTCTCTACTTTTTTTTGTAATGCCTAAAATACCAACCCTTAATGAAATATAATTTCCAATTCTGAATAAGAAAACATAATTAAATTACTCATTATTTATTCTACCTATTTTTTGGATACAACTACCTATTTTGACATAAATACATAATAAGATGGAAGATTTTTATTTGTAATTAAATATTCATTATAATTAAAATTTTAAAATAAAAAATGAGGCATTATAATTTCTAATTCCCAATTAGAAAACATAATTAATTAAATTAATCATAATCTATTATACTTATTGTTTAGGATACAACCATCTATTTTGACATAAATACATAATAAGATGGAAGACTTTTATTTATATAAAAATATTTATTATAATTAAAATTTCAAAAAAATAAAAAATGAATCTAAATAAAATGTAAATACTAAATTAAGCAAATAAAAATTATGTCTTATGTATAAGAAATTAACAGATCAAACCAATATATTATTCATATTATGGATAGGTACAATATAGTATATTAATTTCATTATAAAAATTGATTGTTCTTTTGTTTTGTTTTAAAATGAATCGAATGTTCATGAAAACATCCTTTATCTTAACCTAAAATATATGAAATAACTTATTATGGAATTTTGGCATAAATACATAATAAGAATGTATATAATTCTAAGAGTAGAAAAATCATTTATATTTAAGTAAGGAATAAAATAAAAATATTATATTTTGTAACTGTTATGTATGTTCCAATTATTTTTATTTTTTAGTCATAATAAAAATAATCTTTTATAACTATTGTAAATATTCCAAATTCACTACAATTATTATTTTTTGCTAATTGTTCATTCAAGTATGACCAGTTTGGGAAACTTAATTACATCCTCTAACCTGCGTGCTTTATATATAAGGTTAGTTACACGTCACCCCTTTTTAAGTGTCATTAATAGGCTAATATCTAACATTATCTATTGACCAGTAAAGTCCTTCTATTATGTCAACTAAACATGTTGACTATTTTACTCCTATTATATTCTAGTTTTTTTTTTTGTTTAATTTGGTCTGATAAATAAACTTTTCATAAAGAGAATATTTAATTCAGGTAAAATTTGATGAAATAGATACATTGAAGTTGAATTTGACATTTTTGCTAGCCCTTTTGGTTGGGATTAATTGAAGAAGATAACAAATATAGCCGATATTATTTTTTAAGCACAATTTTCCTTAACTGACGGTCAACTATAATAGTTTCACGACTCTTTATAGTAACTTCTTTATCTTGGAATTTTGGTTAACAGGAGAGATATATCTGTGAGTATGAAATTTTTTAGTATGTTCTAATTTAAAAATCACAAAATTAATAATCACATAAATAAATAATTAAAATTTATATAAAGTGAATCATGCAAATAAATCATTAAAATTTAGATAAAGTGAAAAATTATGGAATATATATAACATTGTTTCCTTATTTTTTTTAAAGTCTATATTATGATTAATTTAGATTTATTTTTTTTATCCTACATGAAGAAAAGAAAATTAACCAAGCAATGAAAGTAAAGCTCAGGAACAAAATAAAAAAAAAAACTTATAATCTTTAATTGAGATTAAAGTATTTGTTAATTTTATTTTATATATCTTTAATAGTATTTCTATTACTAGATCTTTATCTTTAATATCATCATTTTATAGAATACTAGTTTAGATGAACTTTTGATGCGGTAGAAAATAAGTTCAATCCATGATACAATGCATATATCCAAAATATTCTGAAATAATGATTGTAACAATACACTAAATAGTTATAGGTATACAATGAATTTAAACATCAAATTTGAGAACTACAATACCGGTTGTTATAGTATATGCTACAACAACAAAGAAATATTGGTTTGGACTAACTATTGATAAGGCAAAAAACGTTAAACCAATTGTATGATTTGTGCTCAAAACAGTTTAAAATAATTATTACAAGACCTATAAGAATGCTACGTATAAATTGTAGGAATGACAATATAGAAAAAAATAAGCGAGTAAGTACTGTAAAAGACAACATATGTTATTCAAATATAGTTGTACTATTAAATACTCTAAAATACTTGCAAATATAGATTGTTTTTACATGTTGATTTTGGTGGAAATTACAATGTAATTCTTCACTATTTAACAAAATAATAAAGACGTAGATTAAATATCTTGGTATATAATAAAAGGAATTAATTGAAAAAGAACAAAAAAAAAAAAAATTCCATACACTTTTTTTAGCCTTCATTTTGTTTATATATTTAATAAATGCAAATTTAATTTCATACTAAAATATTATATCAAAATATAATTTTGGAGTTAACTACATTCGATACCATTTAGGATGAATGGAAGAATTCAGAATATCAATATTAACATAAGGTTAAGAAACATAAAAATACCAATATATTATCTATCTGGATACATAATTAATTTACACAATATGCTAAAAAATTAATTAGAATAGAAATTATAGAAATCACATGTTATGTTGGATGTCTTTACAATTAAAGATTTTTCATGCGAGTTGCGTGCATTTAGAGTAATATAGTGGATTTTTTCATTTTTTCAGTAAATTTCAGAGTAAGATAAAAGAATAAATTTTTATTTAATTTGATGATTATGATCTTAATATACTACATGATACCTATCCATATTATACAAAATATATTAGTTTAATTTGTTGGTTTTCTTACACAGGAAACATGCTTTTTGTTTGATATCTTTATTCTTTATATTTAGGTTTATTTTTTCTTATTTTTTGAAATTTTATTTAACCATTTTTGTAATTATTACTATATATTATTTAATCTCCTGTAAATATTTTCATTAATAAAAGAATTTTGACATGTTTCATTTATTAAATGATGTTTGATATTTGATGGTGATTTTATCCTTTACAAATGATAAAGAATATATAGATATATCTCAAAAAAGTTCAATATTATGGAAAAAGTCTTTGTCTATAATTGATTAAGTTATTGGTGGTGTCGCTATTAGAAATTATAACCTATGAATCTAAAAAAAAAATTTTAACTATCTTAGATCATAATATAACTGATATTTTCTGCCATTAAAATTGAATAAAGAGTTTATAGCGTTACTTAATATTGAAAGAGTATCGGATATCCTAACTTTAAGACAAAAGATGTGTATTAATAATATATTCTCTATATGTATGTATATATATATATATATATATATATATATATATTTTACATAATAGGTTGGCAAAAAATTAATTATGATACAAAAAATATAAAATCTCACTTAAAGTAATAACATGTAATTTTAGTTATATTTAGAACTACAATTTCATTAGCATTTCGTGTATTGTGGAGTAACATAAAGGATTGTTTTATCTAACACTCGTTGCATTTTATATCAAGACAAATTAACAATTTATTATTTCATTTTATAATAATTTAATATGCTATATAATACCTATATATAATATGGAGCATATATAGTTGATCTGTTTAGTTATCCTATACATAAGATATAATTTTTGTTTGATTTATATATTCTTTATATTTTAATTAGATTCAATTTCTTTCTTATTTTTTGAAATTTTTATTAACCATGTTTTGTAATTATTATCCATATATCATCCGATTACCTATTAATATTTATTTCTCGCTACTAATATAATTTTAAAATACTTCATCTCTATAATGTTTGATACTTGATAATTGTAATGACAAAGAATATGCATATATATTTAAAAGGTTCAATACTATGAAAAATATTACATCTTTAATTTTTTATTTAAAGAATAAGACACTATATGAAAATTATAACTCTAGTCAAGACTATTACACATATAATGTGTATAAGAGACAGCCTAAGAGACAGGGAATGGGGTACAATTATCATATTTATTCTCATAAAAGAGAAAATTTGTTTACTTTTTAAGAAAAAAATGAAATTTATATATAATTTTGTAACAAATAACAAACAATATTGAAAAAAAAAAAAAAGATAGGTGAAAATAATTACAATGAAAAAGAGCAAAGATATTAAAAATATATAAATCGTGTATAAAAAATTCAACAGTTAAAATTTTCATACTTGGTTATCATTCACTAATTACTTATTTCTTTTTTAGAAAATAAAAACTTTCAATAAATTAGAAATATTTCTACACGTGCAAAGCACGTGCTCTTTTCTAGTTTTATGCAATAAATGTCATATATAAGCAATGTGTCATAAAATTTAATTTACACCATAATATCTCTAAGTGGAAATCAAAATCAAATCTTCCTAATTTTTTCCACTGAATTCAATTCAATCATGTAAAGCCTACCATCAAAATTTTAGAGATATACCAAAAGCACAATCTGTAGCTCTATACTGACCAAAAGAAACAGGTAGAAATTATTTAAATATCATTCATCCCCAACAGTTGCTCATCCTCAATTCTTGGAGGGTAATGCTTGCCCGAGACCATAAAGCAGCTGAGAGGTCTAACTTGGGGGGAAAATAAGTGATCAACTACACAAAGAACAACTTGGTAGTAGTTTTACAAAGGTGTTAAATATATATATATTTTTTCCCTAATAGTTGCATAAGATAGTACCAATCATCCAAATGTCAAATGTGATGCTATTAGCAATAACGTGCACAGCACATTGTTGTCTTCCTTTGTACACCCACCCGCACAAACACCACTACCACTACCACTACCACTACCAACATTGATACAAGAGCGTGTGCACCATCACCATATATTAATTCCCTTACCAAAACTCTCCTCATATCCAAACTCAAAAATAATGCCAGCACCAAAGCCTCCATCACCGCCGCCTCCGGCATCACCCAATTCCGAAGTTCCACCCGAGCGGTCGCCCTCGCCGGCCCGCGCCCAAGTCCCCCTCCAGCAACCCTCCCAACAGAAAAAAAGTTCCTTAAAAACAACCAAACTTTTCCGCCGAGTCAGGTCAGTTTTCAAGTCATTTCCCATTGTAAGCACACCATGTAAAATGCCAATCCCAATCCACGGTGGGAAACCCAATGATAGCCACCATATTCACGGAGGAAAGCAAATGACGGGTACCCTTTTCGGGTACCGAAAAGCCCGAGTAAACTTAGTCCTTCAAGACAAACCGCGGTGCCTTCCACTGCTCGTGCTCGAGCTCTCCATAAGCATGCCGGAAAGCTCCTCCATGACATGGGATTAGGGCTAGTGAGAATCGCTTTGGAGTGCGAAAAGCACCATGTGTCCGAGAAAATCAAGCTGATTGATGAACCCATATGGACTATGTATTGCAACGGTAGAAAAGTTGGGTATGCTGTGAAGAGGGAGCCAACTGATGATGATTTGCATGTGATTCAAATGCTTCATGCTGTTTCAATGGGTGCTGGGGTTCTTCCTATTGATCATGGTACGGGAGATTCATCGTCAGATAGTGGAGAATTGACTTACATGAGAGCTTGTTTTGAGCGAGCTATTGGATCCAAGGACTCGGAGACTTACTATATGATGAATCCTGATGGCCGTAATGGTAATAGCAGTGGACCTGAACTTAGCATTTTTTTTGTAAGGGTTTGAGATTTGATCATTAGATTACGAATGTTTGTAACTGTTAGAGTATGCCTCAAAATCAATTTGTTTTATATTGTATTTGGACCAATGAATTTGGGGAAGAATTTGAAATCCACATATTTATTGGAAAGATTTGTAAAGCCAAAATGAATAAATTTCAAATCCATCCAAATTAAAAAGTTATTTGAAATTTTTTATTTTATATTTTTTAGTTTGGGTGGATACGAAATTCATCTATTCAGTTTTACAAATCCTTCTAATAAATGGGTAGATTTCAAATCTTTCTCTAAATCCATCTATTCAAACACAATGTAAGGGACAAATAATATTTTTTATATTTATGTATATTTTGTAATATGACATTTTCTGAATGAAATATATATGTGTATGTGTGTGAAATCATAAATAGTTATGATATAATTATATTTTATTCGTAAATATTCTTAATCGTAGTGCTTGACACGGTTAGATTAGCATATAATTATATGTGGATGCTTATTGAGAATAAGTGCTTGACACGTAAATATTATTTGAATGCCAGTGTTTTAATCTGTTTGTGATAGTAATGTAATGATTCTTATTCTTAACGTCATGAGTTTATCTTGACTATATTGATTATTATATTTTAACTCTATTAGTTATTACTCTTAAGGAGTCATACATACTGTAGACTTTGGATGTAGTGTGAATCATGAAAAAAGAAGAAGATATGACCAATATAAAATTCACCACTCCTTATAATAAGAGAGTATATTCCGGTATGGCTACTTCTTGAAATACGATTTGAAAATCTTTGCGCATAGTGAAAATAAAATTGAGAGTGTTTTAAATTCTATTTCAAGCGTGTTGTATTTTGCAAAGAAGTATATTGATTAATTCAATAAGAGTTGGATTATATCTGTACTTTTGAATTAATCGAGATATAGTGTGGTAAAAGGATAATAATTACACGTGAACTAAATCATAGATAGGTAAAGTCGAACCACTTTGACATATCTCAACACTTGGGTGGTCATGATACTTTACTATAAACCAATCTTTATCTATAAGTGCAAATTAATTAATTAGTAAATTAATGATAAATTAAAATTGTTTAATTTATCTAATCCTAATTATAATTTAGGATTATAATTTGTCCTTATTGCCAACTTAAAGGATCACACACTTAAAGATAATTAATTCGATATTAAATTGATATTTGATAAGTATGAGATATTTAGGAGTTGATTTATGAGATAAATTAACTTTTTGGCTTCAATTATAGTAAGCTATAATTCTTAGTAATATATATATGTCCCTAGAGATACATGATTATCAATCCCCAAGCCCAATACCGAATTATAGCTTACGGAAAAAGAAGAGAAAAATTTCCAAAATGTTTGGAAATTTAAAAACGTTTGAAATACATTTAGAAGCTAGCATTTTGTGATTTGAGTCAATCAATCTTGTGAAGATTCCTGAATTAATTATTTGTGTAGATACCATAAAAGGTCGAACTTTTGTGCGGCTTGTGGATTAACATCCCAAATATATTAGAGATTTTACTGCGATTCTAAGTTATAATCTCTATACTTTTCTTGTACTACGCATAAATTAATCAAGGTGATCTATTTGATAAAAAGTAAAAATTTTAAATTTCGCAGGGTTATTGGTTATTTATTTTCTTACAGTGGTATCAGAGCCACTCTTGATTAATTTATAATGTAGTTATGTTTAATTGTTATGAATATTGAATTTGTTCGAATTATATGAATTTGTGACATTATTTTGAAAATAACCACATGGAAAAATACACATCTAGATGTGTATAAGATTCACGGCATGCATGATATCATCTTCACTTTTAGTGACAGTTTATATTTATGTCACTAAAAGTGTTTAATAAGTTAAATAAATTTTAGTGACATTTAATTTTATATTTTTAAATTAAAGATTTTTCTAAATTTGGTTTTTGAAACCACCAATTAATTTTTGACAATTGTTTATTTAAAATTCTCTTATACACATTAATGTATAAGTTATAAACCTTCTTTATTTTAATTTGATTAAAATTTAGAAAGCATAAAACCTTTGAAAATATTTATTTAATTCTAATGAGATTAGAATTAAACAATTTATTTAAATCTTAGAAATTTATTATTGATGTCAATGAGATTGGAATTTAATAAATGTTCAAAAAATTATGGAAATTGTTTATAATATCATTTTTGAAACATTATTATTTAAAGGATTATGAATTAATTAGATTGGAAAATAAATATTCTAGAATAAAATATTTTCATAAACCTCTTAAAAATGATAATTTCACTGAGATTGGAATTATGACGTATAGTGGTCTCATATTAGATACTAAATGTGAATTTTGTACTTTTATTTAATTATTGAATTATATAACAACATGATGGATGATTATCGATTTAAGACCAATGTGGTTGTGTATGGTTTACTTGGTACAAATTCAATGGCTGTAAAATATTAAATAGGGCCTGCGTGTCTTACCTTTCTTTATCATTCTGAATATAATTTTTTTCTCATCTTAATCACCTCGAATGTAACTAAAGGTTTCTTGACTAATCATGTAAGGTACATAGAGGTAGACTAGGGATACGTTTGAATATCTAAAATATTTAAATAGAATTACATTTTTGATTGTACAAGATAATGAGACGGTGCAAAGGTGCAACCACGAAAGAAATTTTTAAGAGTTGAAGATTACCCTTAGGATTTGACCACCTAATTTCCCTAGTGACTCAATGAAACTAGTTAAGTAAAAATCCATAATCATCCATGGTTTTATGCATATTTTCTTTATTATATGTTGACATGATAATATGCCATGGAAAATCCCTCAAATCAATATTAAGTTAATAAATAAGTTGCCTTCCATTATTATAGCAATGAACGAGAGTTCTTCTTAGATTTAACCTGTTGGGCTAATCTAAGGTTATTCTAAGTTGAACATGTTTAAACTATGAGATGAGATATCTGAATAATGGTTATGATTTAACGAAGGCATATAATTTATTGAGCAACTCAAGGTTATATATCTTTGAGGCAAAGGGTAGAAGTCACATAAGATGTACTATCAAGAGTTGATACCTAACTATCTAAAAATTACAAAGTGTTGTAATTGGTAAGAGTTACCTGCCTTTTCATCCTCACTGATAATGTTTTGGTTTGTTAGATACACCCAAGATCGAAATAATTAGATGGGATCCTAATCCAGTAGGAGTTTTGTGAAAGCTCCCAAATCAATGTGTGAGGATTATTGATTTGAGTTAAAATAGTGAGAGCAAAACCAAATTAAATGAAATCCATATTATATTTTGATTTTGTTTATACATAAATAACAAATTCTTATACTATCTTTATTTATATGTAATAGAATTTGAGTAGCAATGTCAATTTACATCCTATTTTATATGATAACAAATTTACTGGGCTCAAATTTTCTGGACTGACAATGTAACTTGAGAATCAAGCGCAAAAAAATTATTTATTTCCTTGATCAGCTTATTTCTAATATCCCCGTAGAAGATGCTGATGAACAGTTCTGAATATTTATCATAAGTACATGGAGGACAATGATACTGCCTCTCGTATCATGTTGGCTTATATGATTATTGAATTGCAGAAATAATATGAAGACATAGATGCTCATTCTATTGTAGATTCTTCATCTCAAAAGAGTTATTTGATGAAGAATCAAGGAGTGAGAGGTATGAGACTTCTAAAGAGCTTTTCTATTGTAAATTGGCAGAGGATACTTTAGTAGCAGTTCATGTCAAGAAGAAGACGATCGAACTGATTGAGAAATTGGAACAATTGAGATTTAAGCAAAATCACAAGTTAAATATTGACTTGATTTTGCAATGTCTGCCTGAAAAACTTTTCACAGTTCGTGATGAACTATAACATGAATAAATTGTCAAGAACTCTTTCTAAACTATTGAATATACTTAACATTTCTGGGACAACCATTAAAAAGGAAAAGAAACAAGTATTGGTTGTTGATTCTTTTAATAAGAAGAAAAAGAAATCCAAGATTTGTTTTATGAAAGCCAAGTCTGGGTTGGAACTAACATCTGTGATAAAAAAAGACGAGGCTAAGGGTACTTGCTACCATTGTGGAAAGGATGGATACTAGAAAAGGAATTGCAAGGCTTATATAGATACCTTGAAGCAGAAGAGGTTTAACAAAATTTCTACTTCAGATATTTATGACTAAGATCAATATTTCTAGTTTTAAATTAGATTCTTGGGTATTAGATACCGGATCTATATTTCATATTTGTAAAAATAGGCAGGGACTAAGTAGATGTAGAATATTGGCTAAGAGAGAAGTGGATCTGCATGTGAGAAAAGGAGCAAATAATACCTGTTGCATCAGCCGTAGGGACTTATTATCTTTTTTTCCTAGTAGTCTTGTTTTAGAACTTAAAGACTGTTATTATATTCTATCTCTTATTAGAAATATTATTTCTATTCTATGTTTAGACACTGATGGTTTTGTCACTATACAAAAGAATAAATATTGTTCTTTTTCACATGACGGCATTCTGTGTGGAACTACAACTATGAATATCTTTATATTCTAGACATGGAAAATCTAATTTCCAACATAAATCCTAAAAGATTTAAAATTGATAATTTTTGAAACAATCTTTCTTTTGGCATTATAGATTCAAATGGTTATATAAATGAGAAACACATAACCAAATTACACAACAATGGTTATTTGGGAGAATTTGATTATGAATCATATGATATATGTGAATCTTGTTTACTTGGTAAAATGACCAAATCACCTTTTACCGTAAGGGTGATAGATCTGATGAATTGCTAGAGCTAAACATACTGATATTTGTGGTCCTATGTCAATCCATGCTAGATGATGTTTTTCATACTTCATTACCTTCACGGATGACCATTCTAGCTATGGTTATGTATACTTGATGAAATATAAGTTTGAAACCTTTGAAAATTCAAGGAATTCAGGAATGAAGTTGAAAAATAATTTGGTAAAAGTATTAAAATACTTCGATATGATCAGGTGGGGAATACTTGAACTAAGAGCTTCAAGATTATCTTAAGGAGAATGAGATTCTACTTCAATGAACTCATCCTTATACACCACAACTAAATGGTGTATTTGAAAGATGTAATCGAACTCTATCAGATATGGTACGATCTTGAATGATGAGTCTTGCAAATCTCCTCAAATCGTTTTGGGGCTATGATCTTAATACTGCCTCCTATTTACTAAATTATGTTTCATCAAAAATTGTTGATTCCATTTCGTATGAAATTTGGTTTGAAA
This sequence comes from Cinchona pubescens, assembly GCA_025175665.1. Taxonomy (NCBI): domain Eukaryota; kingdom Viridiplantae; phylum Streptophyta; class Magnoliopsida; order Gentianales; family Rubiaceae; genus Cinchona; species Cinchona pubescens. The sequence continues at coordinate 677,184 of JANKKI010000456.1, read as the reverse complement.
AGAAACTTACACTTTCATACTTGAAGGTTTGGGGCTGCCTTACTTATGTGAAGAGGGTAGAATATGAGAAGATTGAAACTATGTTAGATAAATACCTATTTGTGGGGTATTCAAAGGAAACATATGGATACTATTTTTATAATCTTATTGAGCAAAAATTTTTTGTCTCAAAGCATGCAATTTTTCTAGAAAAAGAGTTTATTCTTGAAAAGGCAAGTGGGAGCAAAATAAATCTTGAAAAAGTTCAAAAAATACAATTTGGTATTGATCAACAAGTGGAACAAGAATTTCAATCACATGATGATGTGATAGAAAATGAAGTTAATGATACATAAACTCTTCATAGGACTACTAGAATACTTCGTGCTCTAAAGATAAGTATGAGTTTATTGTAAGTAGGTACAATGATATATTAATCATTACGAATGATGAGCCTACATTTTACGAAGAAACACTGACTGATAAAAACTCTCAGAAGTGGTTACAAGCCATGAAGTCTAAGATGGATTCCATATATGACAATAAGGTTTGGACCTTAGTCGATCCACCTGAAAGGATTAAACCCACTGGGTATCAAGATATTTTATAAGAGACAGGTACCATGACATGGATGATAATGTGATGTGTCTATAAGGCACAATTGATGGCAAAGGGTTATACACAAAGACAAGGAATTGACTTTGATGAAACTTTCTCACCAATTGTAATGCTAAAATGCATTCAGATTTTACTTGCTCTAACTGCATATTATGATAATGAAATTTGGCAAATGAATGTAAAACATTGCATTTCTTAATGAAAATTTGTAGAAAGAGGTGTATGATACAACCTTAAGGGTTTATGTCCACATATCTTAATAAAGTATGAAAGCTACAAGGGTTAATTTACTGGACTAAAGCAAACTTCTAGGAGTTGAAACATCCATTTTGATGAGATAATCAGAGTTTGATTTTATCAAAAATGAGGATGAACCTTGTGTATTCAAAAAGGTTAGTGGCAGCGCAATTGTTTTTCTTGATACTTTATGTGGTGACATATTGTTGATGGGAAACAACATACCTTTGCTTAAAAGTGTATAGGTATGGTTGTCCAGGAATTTTCTATGAAAGATTTAGGAGAGGTAACTTACATTCTGGGAATAAGGATCTATAGAGATAGATCTAAGAGTTTGCTTGGTCTTACTTAATCAATGTACATAGACAAGATGCTAAAGAAGTTTAGTATGAATCAATCAAAGAAGGGTTACTTACCAATATCTCATGGTTTGTACCTCTCTAAAGACATGTGTTCTAAGACAGATGTCGAAAGAAATAGCATGAAAATGATCCTATATGGTTTAGCTATAAGTTCTATAATGTATGCTATGCTATGTACTAGACCCGATATCTTCTGTGTATAACTACTTTAAGTGCTACGAGCAGGTTTCAATATAATATAGGGAGTGGTCATTGGATAGTAGCAAAAAATATTCTTAAATACTTAAGAAGGACTAAAGAATTATTCTTGATTTATGTTGGGCAAAAGTTGACAGTTTGCAAATACACAGATGCTAGCTTTCAATCTGACAAAAATGATAGCAATTCGCAATTTGGTTATATATTTAATTTTAATGGTGGTGCAGTCAGTTGGAAGAGGTCCACGCAAGATACCATGGCTGATTCTACAACAAAAACTAAATACTTTGTAGTTTCAGGATATTAAAAAAGAAGCAGTTTGGATCAAGAAATTTGTGGCTGAACTTCGAATGGTTCCCTTTATTAGTAATCCTATACTTTTGTATTGTGAAATCAATGGAGTCATTGTACAAGCAAAGGAACCCAAGTCTCATCATTGATCCAAACATGCGTTACGACACTGTCATTTGATCAGAAAAATTATTGAAGAAATGAAGTAAAGATAACGAAGATCCCCACTGATGATAACATTGCTGATCTATTCACTAAAGCCTTGTCTTAGAAGAAACACGAAAGTCATGTTAACTCATTTGGTTCTAAGCACATGAATGATTGGCTTTAGTGCAAGTGGAGTCTGTTAGTGTATGCCCTAAAGCCAATTTGTTTTAGGAATAAATTACACTTTTATATTTATGTATATTTTATAATATGGCATTTTTTGAATGAAATATGTATATATGTGAAATCATAAATAGTTATGATGTAATATATTTTATTCGTAAATATCCTTAATCGTAGTTTTTGAAACAGGTAGATTAGCACATAGTTGTTTGTGGATGCTTATTGACAATAAGTGCATAGGATTGATTCGCTATACAATATTCCACACCGATTATTATTCAAATACCAATGATTTAATCTCTTTGTGATAGTAGTGTAGTGATCCTTGGATTTAAGGTCACGAGTTTATCTTGACTGTGAATTACTATACTTTGACTTTATTAGTTGTTACTGCTAAGGACACGAGTCGCACATACTGTAGAGTTTGGGTGTAGTGTGAATCATGAAAAGATAAAATATGACCAATATAGGATTTACCACTCCTTATACTGGAAGAGTATATTCCGGTATGGTCAGTTCTTGAAATACGATTCGAAAATCTTTGTGCAAAGGGAAAATAGAATTAAGAGTGTCTTTAATTTCTATGTTAAGTGGGTTGTATTTTGAAAAGAAGTAAATTGATTAATTCAATAAGAGCTGGCATTATATTTGTACTCTTAAGTAATTCTTAATTTTATTCCAAGTTAATATTTATTATCTAGTTTTATTTTAAAATTATTACTTATTATTTAATTTGTTACTTATTAGTCCAAGAGGAAAGTGCATAAATGTTATAGTGCTTCTTAGAATAAATTACTCTAATTTTCTACTTATACTATAAAGTATTATTTATGAGTTTGATTTAATTGTTATTATTACAAATTGTTATTTATTATCCCTAGAAAAGAAATATATATAAATATGTAGAATTAGAAAAAAAAGTCATTTAAAATGATAAAAAATTTTGTAAAAAAAGAATTATCATTAGAGCCTTGTAACTTTTTCTCAAATGCAATAAATTGCCTCAGTTTTCTAGAAAAAAAGGTCCAGTCAGCGGGTAGACAGGTCAACAACCAACCCGTTGATTAGCTGGTTGGTTCGGGCCAAAACACGTGCCAGGCCATGGGCTATCAAAACCAGTCCAAGGCCTGAACCTATGGTACGTGGCGAGCCTAACCCAACCTGCTATAGTACTTATCAGCGCCACTACCATCTCTAGTTCTCTTTATATTCCTCTCCTTTTGACCATCATCATCACCTACTCCATACAAACCCCACTACTCACACTAGTATACTCACAGCCCGCTCTCACATATCCACACACGTACCAATATACACACAGAATGAGGGGCTGCGAAGACGGGGAGAAATTGTGTGAGAAGAGGAATAGGTTACGATGGAATGGGATGGATTGTTAGGAAGGAAAGTGGGCTGCAAAGGAGTGGGGAAAGAGCTTGGGGAAAGGGAAGCTTGAATCAACCAGCAATAATGGCAGAAATTACTAATGACAACCGATGCCGCAGGTGGTCAATCTTTGCAGACGACTTTTGGCAATATTTTCCAGCATTACATTTGTGATAAATACAGCAAATTAATTCTTGTACTTGCATTTTAATGTCATCATTGTACTTAATTATCCAAATTTATTCCTTTTTTGTGTATGCAATTGTGTGAATGTGTTCTTTGATTGACAGAAAGAAAGATAACAAAGAAGATGAAGTAAAGAAATATAGAAAAAGAAGAGGGAGAGAGCGAAAAAGAGAAAAGTAAAGAGAGAAAGAAAGGTGAAAGGGGTGTGTCACATATCATAAGGGGATTGGACGCTGCAGATATTGAGAGTTTAGATCAACCGGGACAAAATAAACAAACTCATATGAATTGACCCTTAGAACAGTTATATACTAGACCTAATAGAATAAACTTGGGTAAAATATATAAACAGCTGTCGGACCTGTCATTGGATTTATATAATGGACCTGGCGGCCGGCCTCCCAAAAATCCTATAATCTCTCTTAGTATCTATGTAATTTGGTAGAATATTTATGAAAATATTATATTTGCCTCTTCAAATTATTTGGACTCTATTTTTAATTGTTAATGCTGTCATGTATTCGACTCTATTTGTATCCTTGTGTTGGGCATTTAAAAGTGATTAATATTATTAGTATTTGATAAATTGTATTTGAGTTACTAATCTAGTAAATTTTTGTAATCTGGTAATTCTAGGCTAAATACATTGCAAGAATGCATTATTAAAACTTAAAAATTTTGGCTTTATAGGGTACTGTAGGCAAAATCTTCTTAAGTTAGGATTTATCCTCAGATAATTTTTTAAAGATAAGACTTCATCAGTTTCAAATAAGTTAATATTTATGACTCTTCATTTTTATTTAATTACAAAACAATGATACATTTGAATACTAATTTACTTCATTTATATATGACAAGGACTTAACATGTCAATGTTTTATTAATAAATGATTAACTATTGTACTTAAATTTTTCTAGTCAACATTTACAATTCAAAAATTATTATTTTTTGTCATGTCAAACTACTCTAAAAGTTTCAAGAAATTTAATGGAAAATATAGATTGTTTATACAATATTTCCTTTTTTTTTCTTTTTTCTTTTGTGTGTGGCTAAAGGTTGGAGTATTAAAACATACTGCTAATGTTAAATTTTGTTTTTCTAAATAATTTTATTTCAATTTATATTCTCGTCCCAAATTAGGGATTAATGCAACACTATACCATGTCACTATTTGATTTGGAGGTCATGAGTTTGAATAATGAAAACTAGTCATTCAAAAAATATAAAATAATATTACATACTACAAATTAAGAGATCCGAAGAATTCCGAACACTACAATAATTGGAAGTTTATAAATCAAGCTATCCTTTTATATATTTTTGCTCCCACAAAGTTATAACTCTGCGTCTGCCCCTTCTATAAACCCTTATGCGATATACTCTTGGATTTAGCCCACAACTCGTATATGTTTTGAGAACTTAGCTTAAACACTTAATTATATGCTTCAGACCGAATGATAAAATAGATAGAAATCATCGAAACTAACAGAATTTTATATGCATGCGGATCATGTGTGATTATTTAGTAAAAAAATAAATTTCACTATGAAAATCTAATTTTTGTGACCAAAATACCCTAATAAACCAAAACTCTTTTTTTTTTTCCTTTTCCATTTTTGAGTTTTGATGTTAGATTCAATATTATTGAAAACAACAAGGGTTAAACTGGAACTTTATTTTCTTCTTTTCTATTAAATAGCAACAGACATTGATGGAGATGGTTCTCAACCAGTAGTGGAGCCACCATGCTCCAGCACAAAAAAAATTTTGATGATCAGATCTGGATCAAAGTTATACTTATGGACTCGGTGTTATGGGAGACAGCAAGAATTTGAGGTCCGAATTGGCAAAAAAATATCAAAGCACCACCAAAAAAAAAAAAATTGCAACAAAATTCGATAACCTAGAGGACTCGGGAAAAGAAGAAGCTTTTAAATTATTCAAAGGAGTTAGAAGAGAATATGATAAAATCTTAAATATAGATTATATAGAAGATAAAAGGATATATGATTTCCAAGTATATAAAGAAATAATTAAATATTGGAGAACTAGGTATAAGGAAGAAGATTATGTTACTGAACATAACAAGTATCTAAATCATATACAAATATTTTATGAACAACATGAAAATCTATTTTAATTATTTAATCACTCTATAAATATGGAGGACTCTGATGATGAAAGTTTGGACTTAGATGTTGAATTTTGTGCAACAAACATGGTAAATTCAGAATTATCAAATGGTGAAGAATTATAGATAACGAAGAAAAAATTAATGTTAAAAAGAAGAGACTTCTACATCTAATTCTAAATCTTAATATAAGGATGAATTAAATAAATATAATGTAATAATAAATGGAGTCTATCTAGATTTAAAAAATATTCATCCTCAAGGTTATTAGATAACAGAGTTATAGATGATTGGACACAATCCTTGCCTACAGTCATCACACATTATAAATAATAATGGTCCAGAGAAAGATTCTTAAACTATATTAGTGAGACAAGGAGATGTACTAATTGGTTAAGAGTCTGTGAAGAAAGTGAAGACGATAAACTAAAAAGGCAGAAATTCTTAATGAAAATAATGACTTCAAAATCATTTTAACTAAATTTGCTACTCAAATTAAAGAAGCATTTGAAGGTACTATTTTCACTGAGAAACATTATAAACAAATTAAATTAGCATTAAGTAAATGTAAATTATGTGATATAAATATATGGATTTTGCCAAATTTTATCAAAAATATTTTTGGTAATTAAGAGCTCAAGATATGGCTCATTGGATAGAATAATTCTATTATAAACTTCTTGAACCATGGGAAGAAATTTGTAAAAAAAAAAAATCTAAATTACCTTAAAAAGAATGGTAGTAAGGATAACTTAGGATTAAGAATTACTTTCAGTTGATAGAATAATAGAAGAATAATGTTTGCTAAGAAAAGTATATAAAAATATTAAGAACCAAGTTTCAAAATAAGGTGTGATAAAGTTCTTAATGAACTTGAAAAAAGAATAAGGATTAAAAGTTCCGTATAAAAAGATGAAGAGGAAACACTTCAAATCTAGAAAATGAAAGAAAACAAATAATTTTGTACCAAAAAAGAAATATGCATGAAAGATAAAGAATTTTGGGCAAATACCCTAAATAGTCCTTCAACTTTCTCACTAAGACCGAAATAGTCCTTCAACTTATCTATTTTGGTCAATCTAGTCGCTCAATTAAATATTTGTGCGAATTAGATCCCTATTTTGATTATGTCCCAAAATAATTTTTTTTCCAACTCTGTCGCCCATAATCATACTGATGACCACCCTTGGCCATCGCCCAAAAAACTTAAAAATCTTATATTTTGGATAGTGTAGCTAAATAGAGACCAAATTGGCCACACATATTTAGTTGGGGGATAAAATCCATCCAGATAAAATTGAAATTGATGGGCCATTTCAACTTTAATAAAAAAGTTAGAGGACTGTTTAGGTGATTAAACCAAGAATTTTTCTAGAAAAGTTTTTAAGAAAAATTGCACTTGCTATTTTTGCAATGAAAAAGGTTTTAATTCCAAAATACTAAAATTTCTTAAAGAACAAAATTAGAAATATGTCTAGGGGAATAAATGGATGAGTATGATGATATTATCTATGAAGTACAATCTGTTTCTTCAAGCAAAGATATTGAGTTCATATGCATGATGGAACTTGAAAAGATGGAAAGTTTTGAAACAATACCAGATAATGATTTTGGCAAAATTTGATTAGGAGATGTAGTTAAAGAAGACTTTACTCTGGAGAATGATGAACTTAAGAAATATAAAAATTTAAAAATTGAATATTTATATAAAAAATCTAGATTTAAATCACAGCAAGTTGAATACTATGAAATGTGTGAAGGTATTACAAAGTCAAAAGTCACCTCTAACGAATCAAGTAGAAAAATAATTTTTTGATAAAAATAAAATCAAAAGACTAAAAGAAAAATATCTAAAGTCGGTTTATTTATATTGGGCTAATAGTCTCTTAGGATAAGACCCTTTTTTAGGCTTGCAATTGATTTGCCAATACTAAGTGTTATCCAAGATAAACGATTTCATGACATAATGCAATCTTTAATAGGAATATAATCTACATTGGTAGATGAAGGAATAATATTTAGGGTAAAACCTAATTATTTTGTCTGTATAAATGATAATGGAATTGAAAACACTATAGTCTTAAGAATTCAAACACAAAATACTAAGATTGGAAGTGTACATAATGATTTAAAATAGTTTGGAAAGTCATCCATCAATTAACGAGTGATACAAGTGTTAGAACTAAAGAAATAATTCTAACATTACAGAATTATGTGAACCATTAAGATCCTTTCAAACAAAAAACCAACTTGTATAACAAGTTAGATTGATTTAGAAGTAACTAACTAAAGGATGGTTTCTGTCTTGAAAATTTTACTCAAAAAAGATCAGAAAAATCAATAGAATAAGTCTCATAAATACTCTTTATTTTAAAGAATAGATTGAGTGCTAGTAAATGTTCATTCAAGATAGATCCCTTAATTGGTAAAGCTCTAGAAAAAACAATTTCTAGAACTAACAGTAGTAGGCAATAGATTGAAAACACAAAATGCATATTGTTCAAATTCCTATCTTGATTGGGTTCTCTTCTAAATAAGAAGTGCCAAAAATGTTGAAATTTATAACAAATAAATATTGATTCTGATGTCTCTTTTTTCTCCTATAATCATTTCAAAAGAAAATTTTGTTATATTGAAATTATATTTGAATTCTTGGGCTATAAATCTATAGCCTACATGCCTTGATAGATATAGGAGAAACCACTTTTGTATGCCAGCCAAACACAATTCCTGAAGAGTTTTGGTTAAAAATGAATGATAGCTCAAAGGGATAATGATTCCACAATCATAATGGAATACAAAGTTCAAAAGATATTCCTCTTACAATCATGACCACACAAGGAAAAAGATTTTTAAAATGCCAAAATTACTGTCTTTCCTTTATATGCATGGAGATATCTTACCAAAAAATAATTTTGTCTCTCAGTTAATATTTTCCTATGAGTATCTCCAATGATTTGGTTACGTTTACACATAGGAAAAAAATCTTATCGTATTCTATGGTTAAGATCACATGACTTTATTTGTCACAAAGGTTTTACGCTAGTCAAGCATGGTGAACTAGTCCAATTTTTCAATAATTAGAAGAAATAAAAGAATTGGATGATTCACATTGGGTTCATAAAGAATTGAAACCTGATTTCTCATATAATCCTTTATTGTTATGAAAAAAAGATCCTAGATACTATTATCTTAAATTAAAAAATGAACAAAAAATTATTGAGGTAAAACCCTTCATCTATGTTAAACAAGACTTTTAGGAATTTGATATTCAAATTAAAGAACAATTACAAGATGGAATGATAGAACAACAAAAAAAATAAACTGTCATCTAGTCCTGCATTCATTGATTAAGAAATACAACAAAATAAAAAGAGAAAAACTCATAATTATCATAAATTATGAGAAACTATAACAAGAATCTTGTATTTGGTGGATATTTTATCTCAAGGAAAGATGTCTTAGTTAATCGAACTAGAGGATCTAAGATATAGAGTAAATTTGATTATAAATCAAGTTTTTGGCAAATAAAATTGTCTAAAGAATCAAAACTACTGACTTCATTCTCTGCTCCATATGAACACTACCAATAGACAGTAGTACCCTTTAGATTATGTAATGCACCACAAATATTTCAAAGACGGATGGGCAACATTTTTAAATATATAAATGATTTTTATCTTGTTTATATGGATAATGTGTTGATCTTTTTTAAAAAAAAAATAAAAATAAAGAAGAACGTAGTAAACATTTAACAATAGTCTATAAGAAATTTAGGGATAATAATATCATTCTTAGTTCAAAAAATTGGAAAAAGATGAAATAGATTGATTATCTTGGAATTATTTTAAGTGTTACAAGTATTGTTCTTCAACCACACGTTGCCACAAAAATAAAAAGAATTTTCAAAAAAATTAAATTCTCTACAAGAATTATAGAGTTTTTTAGGATTACTCAATTATGGAATGTAAGATGTCCAAGATTTATCAACATGGGGAAAAAATTACAGATAAATTGAGAAAAACTAAAAAAGATAAGAAAAATTACTATACTAAGATGGATAGAAGAAAATACTAGAAGATTAAAAAAGATTTGAACTCTTTCTGAACCTAATTTATCTGAATGTTTATTTTCCTCAAGAAACTGATATCTTAATTTAAGAAACTGATGCTTCATATGTGTTTTGAGGAGTAGTATTAAAAGTAGTCCAAATACCCCACAAATAAACTAAATGAAGGAAAAGAACTTTTTGAAATATTAAAAGAACAAAAGAATTGAAGAATTTAAGCCATACAAATAGAATAAAAGATTTCAAATTTATTTACCTCTTGTCAAATTCTTTGGATAAGAACAGACAATAAAAATGTTAGAAACTTTCTTAAAAAGAAGAAAAATGAAGATAACCCTAGAACGGTTAGGTAGGCAAATTATATATCTGAATACTCTTTTGAAATTGTTTATAATAGCACTTGCTTGCAGATTTTCTTAGTAGATGTCATAATGAATAAACTAAACAATTTTTTTATTATAGAAGGATGGAAAATGTAACAAGGACCCTGGAGTTATTCTGAATTGACTAATGAAGAGTTAAAAACATGTGCCAGAATGAAAGAATTAAGAGTTATAGTTAGTAGCCTTATTTCGAAGATTGAATATGATGTGGAAAGCTAGATGAGTCCACAAAATTTGGGTTTTATGAAAAATTACTTGAGATCCTAAACACGGATTTACATAATCCAAACTTGGTAAAGATCAAAAGGATCAAGATTTATGAAGAGGCTAGAAAAACTACCCCAACTGAAATTTTTGAGCTCATCAATGATAAACTATATTCAACAATGTCTATAATCAAATACTTGATATGTTTTGGGTATAGTGACTATCGCATCAAGAAATTGGTATTCAACCTCTAATTTACTGACTGCAATTGATTGGGAAGTAGTTTACTAAATTAATTTGTGCCTAATGAAATTCTTAAATTAAACGATTTTTCTCAAATGATCAAGAATATCTTAGCTGAAATGCCAAAGAGAATGAGACAAATGTTTATTCTATGGATATTGCTAGGTCAGCTGGATAGATGGAATTGAGAGGTTCCATAATAGATATCAAATTTTGGAATATGAGACATTATTACACTCAATAAAGAAAAAAAATCTTGAAATTGAAAGAATGCCTTTTGAAATCAGGATAGGTGATCAATATATGCTCTACTCATGGGTTGATCTTACTATTTATGTACAAAATTATTAGACTATTTGAAGGAGTTAAGGTTTCTACCAAAAGTAGAACTACATTCAAAAGAGATGCAAAGAGAATATTCTTGACCTAATTATTTCACATGTAGGAGCCTAATCAAGATAACAATATAAAACTTTTAGAGGGCATTATTCACTTAAATAGACTTGATATGCCATTAGTCATTTGTAATTTTTGAATAATTTTTATAAATTGCATTGAGATTAGAGGTCAATTAAATAAAGATAATGATCCAAGCGAAAGGTTTTGAGAAGAAATGAATTCCCCTGCTTATCATAATATCATGAACATTAGGAAGGTTGACAAAAAGAATATTCTACAGAAATGTAGTGGACCAAATTAGGACCACCACTATTAATGCTAGCAGAAGTAGTGGACCAAGGTATGACCACCAAATATGAAAAGATAAGGTATGCGAATGAGAAGCTTTTGGATCTTATAACCTTATTCATAACTGAAATGGTTTCAAATATGGAGCACTTTCTACTTCTATAAATAAGAGAAGTTCTCGGCAAAAGAGGTAGAGTTGAGAAATTTTCCATTCAAGTTCTATTTTCTTCAGTCATCAACTGTCTATCTTTCTTGGTTATTTGTCTGTCGTATTGTACAGTATAAACTCAGTTGTCCTCCTAAAAAACATTCCAGTTGGCGTATATGTCTTGTTAATCATTTAGTTCTTAATACATTTCTAGCCAAGAAGTGTTTTTTAAATGTTCTGGTATCAAAACCCAGTCGTTTCTTGGCAAAAATTGGAACCTGTGTTTGTAAGAGGTCAGTAGTAATAGTGGTAATGTTTGTAGCTCCAAATCTTTATTAATTTGAGTTATTATTAATAGTTGTTTAAATTATTTATCTATTTGTTAATATTGTTATTGCAAGTGTATCTATTTTAATTGTTATTATTAAGCAATTATTTGGGTTCAGAAATTATTGTAGTTATTTTTATATAAAAAAAAAAACAAATAGTTGTTAGACTATGGGATAATTGTGAAATATTGGGATTCATATTCTTCAAATGTTAAGAAGCCAAAATTAGAGAGCACTTTATGAAACAAGCACATGTAAAGAAGAAAATTTGTATTCTCATTATTTTGGAATATTACTCTTTAATGGTAGTGATAGAAAGCCAAAGATGATATATAAAGAAATAACAGGAAGAAGACGATAAAAATGAATAGAATTATTTTGTACTATTAGGGTAAAACAATCTTTTCATACAAAGTTGTTTGTTTGGATGTTTTCCATGTATATATATATATATATATATATATATATACATATATATATATATATATAGCGTAGAAACCCGTGCTATGCACGAGAATAGAAATAATATGAAATTTAAAGATCAAATAATATACATTGATGGTATAAATATTTTAATAATTAAAACAATGATCATAAACAAAAGAAAGTAACAATAATACTTTTATCTCGTCATAACACACACACACACACACATATATATATATATATATAGCGTAGAAACCCGTGCTATGCACGAGAATAGAAATAATATGAAATTTAAAGATAAAATAATATACATTGATGGTATAAATATTTTAATAATTAAAACAATGATCATAAACAAAAGAAAGTAACAATAATACTTTTATCTCGATTCATAACACAGGGATTTAGGCTGGTAAAACATAAAATTAAGAAAGAAAAATTCAAAAGTAGGAGTTATAAAATTAAGTATATAAATAAGTACAACAAACCTTTTACACATATTATAGTGTAATCTAACCTTACGCTTGCTTGTCATTTAGTCAAGACTGTATTTAATTTTAAAGCATAATTTTCCTCTTTTAGAGTAGTACAACTTATATAAAAATAAAAGAATTTGTAAGTTGTTATTGTCATAGAAAAAATTGTTTGTGATTAAATTTATAAAAATAATAGTGAATTAATATTTTGCAACATAAATATAAACAATACACATTGGGTGACAGTGATTATAAGATGTTTGTTGTGAATTAGTAGCTCTATTTTCTTGAATGGATGCATTATTGACTTGTAACTACTGATGATTTTGGTAATAGTTTGTCCCACCACATAAATTCTCACGACATGAATTTGTTTAGATGACATAGTTTTGATCAGAGAAGATAAACAAAAAAAACATATCTAAATATATGTAACTTGATGTTGTAAATTTGAAACTTTAAAAATAATTTTTGGACTAAATTTGCAATTATCCTTTATTAATTTTTTGATAAAAGTATTACGATGATATAATTAGATTTCAATGATGATATTACTCATAGATAGCTAGGTTACTCCTTTTTCAATTTATTAGGAATCATCCTTTTAAGTTGGCCACCTAATTTGCTTCAAACAAATAAATATTTATTTTCCTAACTTATTCTAACCAATATAATTTTATATTTAACATGTATAGTTAATAATCAATACTTATGTAATAATCCATAACATACTATTTATTTTGCATCTCTCTTAGAACAAAATCAAATAATCATTTGGCATTCTTGTAAACTACTGTTATAAAAGCACACTAACTTTTATTCTTTTTTTTCTTCCTTCCAGTCTAGTAGTGATATCTCTAAATCAATTAGACAAAAAGTAATACAATCAATTAATGGTGATGCCAATAAAAAGACATACTATTAATAAATTATTTTTAATGTGTTACGATTACATAATCACTTACGAATAATGTCTATTGATACTGAATAGTTAATTACTAATAAAAATAAAGTTGCAAGAAAATGCAATGAAGATATTGATTTTACACGATAACAGTTACACTAATTTTTACTTTTTTCCTTCCAGTATATTAGTTAAATCTCTAAGTCAACAAATAAAAAGTAAAACAACCAATAGTGATGCCAATAATAAGACATACTATTAAAACTATTTTTATAATGTCTTATGATTATATAATCACTTAAGAATAATGTTTATTGACATTGAATAATTAATTACCAATAAATAAAAAGTTGAAAGAAGGTAAAAAGAAGAATATGATCTTACCACCTTTTTATCTTTTTGTGATATAAAAAATTATTGTTCATGTTGATAAAAATGAATTGAATATAATTAGATTGTAAGAATGATATTATTCAGATCATAGTTAGGCAAAATATCTTCCTACTTTTATGAAAATTATTATTTAAAGTCCTATGTATATATATATCCATATCTAAAATTAATTTATTAACAATTATATATAGGTAAAAGTTTGGCATAATTAATAAATATTTATTTTCTTAACTTATAGTTAATAATTCATACTTATATGATGATTTATAATACATGTTTAATTTTTTAACATTTTTGAAAAAAATATTCATCTCACACGATATAGATATTGTGATTTATAATTCATTTTTAATTTTATTACATTTTTGGAAAAAAGAATTAATTATAAGAGGTGTGCATAAATTGAGTTTTTAAAAAAATAAGAGTAATTAAATATAAGATTAGGTAACTATTTAATTAGTTTATCTTTTACCTATATTATTTACTAAGTAATTTTTATTTTTTTTTATCTAATGTGCCACATGTTTGCTTGTTATGACTCCTTACTATAAGAGACAGGGATATATATAGATGAATAGCAGAGACAGACATATATATATACTATATTTCCTTTTAATCTAAAATGCATAAAGGTGAAAGATCCCAGGTTTTCTAAACATATAGAGGCTATAGGTCATAAAGGCATAACACATGTGGGTTTATGGTAATTTTCTCTATAAACTTTAATTTAGCCTAAGTTGTAACCTAAAATGTCCTATTAAATATCATGATTATTTTTTACATCGTTTGTATAGAAAATTTGTACAACAACGAGTTTTAGATACATGCTACATTATCTTGTTTAAATTTTAAATGCTCGTGTACATCTATTCTAGTTTATGTAAAAGTTTATTTATACTACGAACAATACAAAAAAAAAATAATCATAAATATCATTGCATTGATGTAGAAATTTTATATGCATGTAACAAAAAGTTTGATTAAACTTGACCCAAGTATGACATGAGGGCCAAACATGCATAATTTTTTATTTATATATTTAAATTAAAATTTTTAATTTTCTTTGACTTCTTTTTGTTTAATTGCATTTTTTATTCTTTTATTTTAGAAGTAAATAGTAAATCATAAGGGTAATATGAGAAAGAAAATACCATTTTACATTGCATATGCATCTTTATCCATTTCTTATCATCATTTCTACTACTATCTTACTGTATCTCTATCTCTATCACTATCTTTCTCCAAATCTATCACTGTCCTATCTTTATTCCCATCCTTTTCTATCCCTATCTCTTATTCCTAAACCCTTGTAAATTCCCCACTAACCTTCCTAATTTCATTCACCAATAGCATATTTAACAATCAATAACATACTCACTCCCTCTCTCTCAAACACGCAACTCACACAATTGATACACTAATTAAGTTTTGTTAGAAAAATACTCTAGATTTTAACTTTTAATATACAATGACATGCATAGCTCTCTTTTAATAGTCGATTACATTGGCGGCATCTCAATTTGTTATGTGTATAGATTTGCTTACATAGACATATTATTTTTTTGGCCATGTGTATGACATCTTTTAATTTCACATATATGAACTTTTTGAATTTAAAAAGCAACTAAATTATCATAATATTGACAATATTAAAAAATTTGTATTTGAATTATCATCAAATCTTTTCTGCCTCCTTATTTACATATCACTTAACCTTATCTATCTTTTAAATCCTAAATGTTAAAAGTTAAAAATATGTAGTTACTTTCTTTTATTATTCTACAACATTTTCTGATCCAATCCTTTATTTTGGATTAAAGTCTTCCCTAGTATTACTTTTATTCTTCTTTCTCTCCTCCATAAATATGTTACTTTTGACTAAACTTTTTATATCACTCTCTTTTTATTTTAGCACACTATTTTATCGATTAGATATGTCTGCCACAATTTTGCAATTTCTCATTATTTTTCTCAACTTCAATTTATGTATAAGGTGTGCAACTATTTCATCAATACAATGCTCTACATTTTTTTTTTCTTTATTCTTACCTGTTTCTCATAAATCAGCAAATCCCATGCAATTGCATCAGATATGTTGGTTTTTAAAAAGTTGTTAATTTAATGTGCTGTTTTAATCTTTCATTATTGTTAGACTAAAACAGAAAACATATACAAAAAAATATCCCGGGCAAATGACGAGGAATAAAACTAGTTATATCATAGTAATGACATATGTGCACCTCTAAATAGGTTTTATCTAGTTTTAATTGATGTAAATGTAAGAAAGTAAATCAGATAACGCAGCGGAATTTAAAATTTTTACTCATTCCTATCACGGATAGATATGATTAAGAGATCGTCATTTGCTAGAAAAGTATAGAGATTTATCTTATCCTTGCTCTTAAATCTCCAATATGTTTGGGACGACAGGTCAAGCCGATGTGTGGCCTCTAATGGTATCCACACAGATAATTAAATCAAGAATCTTCACAAGATTGATTGACCCAAACCACGGAGTGCTAGCTCCTAAATTATTTCTCCCTTATTTCTCAATCGTGACTCTCACGATTTAAAAAGGAATATTTGTTGGCTTTTTTTTTTAGATCTCCAAAACGTAAGTGCTAGTACTAGAATGAAGGATTAAACTAGATGTGTATATGTATATAACGCATAGACCGTTTATATACTAGACATCTATTACGGATTCTCATGTATTACCGTTAATGTACTAGTCCTTTACTAGTACTACTTCCTTTTTTATATATATATATAATAATATAGAATCCCAATCAAATTGGGTTTAGGGAATTACAAATTCTAATCAGTTTGAGATCATGGGTATATGAATAATTATAAAACCATTAGGACTCTTAATATGTCTTACATATTAACTCCTAATATTTATAACTTATTATAATTAAACCCAAAAGTTAATTTATCTCATAAATTAATCCATAAGTATCTCATACTTATCAAATCATTTTAATCCTGAATTAATTATCCTTAAGTGTGTGACCCTTTAGGTTCCCAATCACGTTGGTAATAAGTATAAATTATAATCCTAAATTAATTAGGATTAGATAAATTAAACACCTTTAATTTATCATTAATTCTCCAATTAATTAATTTACACTTATAGATCAAGATTGGCTTCTAGCAAAGCATCATGACCACCCAAGTGTTGAGATATGTCAAGTGGTTCGACATCACCCATCCGTGACTAGTTCTCCTGTAATTAATATCCTTTCACCAACCTATATCCCGATTAATTCAAGAATACAGATATAATGCCAACTCTTATCGAATTAATCAAATTTTACTTCTTTCCAAAATACAACTCACTTGAAATAGAATTTAAGACATTCTTAAATCTATTTCCACTTTGCGTAAAGATTGGGGTCAGATGTGTATAAGAGACAGGTATGACTTAAGTTATATTTGCACATAAGAAATCGGCAGTATGCTTATTCTGTAACAATAATAGGAGTACGAATAAAATATAATTACATATAAGATTATGAACTTAATATAAATAAACAATATTCGTTAAATGCCATATTACCAAAATATACATAAATATAAAAGTGTAATTTATCCCTAAAATTAATTGGCTTTAGGGCATACACTAACAGTAAAACTATTAAATCCTCTTATATCAAAATCATTCACTCCTTTTTATGCAACAAATGTTGTTTTTATTTATTTCATATTACATGGATAAACTTCTTTTTTATAAGAATACAAAATCCCACAAATAGGGATAAAGACTAATAAAAAGTTATACTAAACACTTGTGAGATTAGAGCTCATGATCTCTAATTCCTAGATAAACTAACCAATACAAGCTTAATAATTTAATTAGCATTTTTTTAGTTCATTTGCACAATATCATTCTTATTTTGTCAATAATTTTTGTAAAAAAAGGGGATTATTTTATTATTTAAAATAGAGCATTGAAAAAAAATTGCTTTAGACTGTACAAGAAAAAGTGATATAGTGGAGAAATATAGAAAGGTACAAGATTTGATCAAAAATTTATTTAATAAATGCATAATTTAAGAATCAATAAAGTGTTTCAAAGAGAAGTCTCAAATATACACATGGGTCATGTGATAAAAACAAAAGTCTATGATAATTGAAATCTAGAAACTTCAAAAACAATATAAACAAAGTAGGAAAATATATTCTATTAGGAAAACATGAAATTAGTGAAAAAATAATTCACAATTATAGTGCACCAATAAAAACTGATCAATTCAATATTTGAGATTATCCTTTAAATCAATAAAAACCTATCATATTGAATAATAAAACAAAATCTAAATCTATAGGCTAAATAAAATAAACACGAGAACAAATTAGATATTACTTACCTTAAAATGGAGTTGCATACAAATGTTGCTTGTGAAACCTGAAAATAAAGAAAAAAAATAGAAGCTTAATGGAAACTAAAACATCATAAGAGACTCAAGCCGATTAATATTAATTATCAATCTAATTAATAAATTAATTATAGAAAAAATAATAATTGAACAATCCAATTGTTGTTAAATGAGCTTATTCTGGTAGCAATATAAAACGAGTAATTCGAAAGTTGCTGATTCTTATAGCTACAGGACAAGGATTATCTACGACAAGATTTTGATTTAAAAAGAATTCTATTTTCAATATCTATATTTCCCGTATATATATATATATATGGGAAGTAGATTTATGAATGATACACATCAATTTGTTAGAAGAAGTTCAGAGCATTGATAGAGTTTAATTATGAGTAGAAGTTTGCATGAGATAAGTTTGTTAGAAAGTTTACGTCCATTTTCACAGCCATCATTTTTGCGTGTTCTAACGACGCCACATTGCAAACCTTGAAAGCTGCTCATGCCACAAAAGCATCAAAACCACCCCGAATACGCGATAGTTCCTAACCCATAAGAACTTGAGGTTTTATCCCGAGTAGCATTAAAATTTATTTATAATCCACCCTTCGCATATGGTTGTGAGTTCAATTCATGTGAGAAGTATTGGAATACCAAATTAACTTTAATATCATGATAACTAACGTTATCATAACCCGGATCCTTCATGTTTAATCATCAAGAATATAAATTAAATACTAAATGCAAAAGCGTACCTGAATCCATAAGAATTGATGTGATTCTTGAATCTACGGATTTGATTCTTGAATATTGTGGTTATTGATCTTCCAAATTACTATGTATGTATTTTAGAGAATAGGGTTCTCACTTTTCTGATGATGGGATGTCAAGAAAAGTAACACAACAACATAGAATTTGGGAATCATAACCTATATATATATATAGAGATATTTTCCTTATCCCCTTCGGTTTTGCCCATCATAAAACAGGAGATAAGATATTAGGGTATCTACACATAATAGCCCATACTAGTTAGATGACTGGTAGGCCCATTTATCTTCAACTATAACATATCACTTTATATTGGTCCAATTAATTATGATAGCACATATTACACAATTAATATATATGTAAATATCCAAACATTCTCCCACTTGGACTACATATATATTATTGTATAAAACCTTATGAGCTCAAAACCTTTTGCTATCATGACCATAGTCATTTCCGAACAATCTCGCCCATTAATCATGTTAATATAGGATCAAGATAATTTTCGTTACATTAATCGTAACTAGACCCATTCTTGGTCACGTACATCAACACAACCAAATGACATAGATCAAGTATGGATGTGTAGCATGAAAATTACATGCCATGTGATCTTAAACAAGCTTATTTTCAACTGGTCCAATTTTATTCTTTATAGAGATCAAACTGAAATTGAAGTCAGAGTGAAACTTAAACTGAACACTTTATTTCTAAAACTGAATTCTTTATTTCTGCAGAAAATATTGATAAATATATTATGTGTCTTGAAAGATTTAATTCGTATATAAATAGAATACAAACTCCCACTAATCCTGAATATCCTCAAAAGACATAACATCCATATGAGCAGTGTGCTCATGAAAGACCTTAGGTGGTAATCCTTTATTAAGCGAATCCGCAATCATGGAGTTCGTGCCAATATACTCTATAGACACCTGACCACTCTGAACTCTTTCTTTAACAACTAGGAACTTGATGTCTATGTGTTTAGATTTCGTTGAACTCCTATTATTGTTAGAATATAATCGCCGATTTATTGTCATAAAATAACTTAAGTGGTCTTTCAATACCGTCCACAATTCGCAGTCCTAACAAAATTTTGCAACCATATTCCATGATTGGATGCCTCATAACATGCTATAAATTCAGCTGCCATGGTGGAAAGAGCTATGAGTGTTTGTTTAACACTTTTCCAAGAGATAACTCCACTAGCCAACAAATAAATATAGCTCAAAGTGGATTTATGACTGTCTTGACATCCAGCAAAATCAGAGTCGGAATACCCAATGATCTCTAATTTATCCGATCTCTTATACGTGAGCATATAATGTTTTGTTCTCTGAAGATACTGCATAACTCTTTTTGCAGCTATCCAATATGTCACCTGGATTGTTTAAATATCTGCCTAATATCCCAACAATATACGCAATATCTGGACGCGTACAAACTTGAGCATACATTAGACTGTATGCTCATAAAAGAAGCATAGGGAATCTTTTGCATTTTTTTATTTTCAAAATCATTCTTAGGGTACTGAGCGAGGCAGAATTTGTCTCCCTTAGCAACAGGGGTATATCCTGGTTTGTTATCTTGCATGCCAAATCTCTTAAGTACCTTCTCAATATAGCTCTTTTGCGATAATCCAAGAATACCCCGAGAGCGATCTCGATGTATTTGAATCCCTAATACAAAAGAGGCTTCCCCATGATCTTTCATCTCAAATTTCTGTGATAAAAATCTCTTGGTTTCGTGCAATAAACCTATATCATTACTGGCAAGCAGTATGTCATCGACATATTAAAACCAGAAAAATGTACTTACTCTCACTAAACTTGTGGTATATACAATCATCAACCAAATTCATTTCAAAATCAAACGAGATGATAATTTGACGAAATTTGTGATACCATTGACGAGAAGCTTACTTGAGCCCATAGATGGATTTCTTTAATTTACAGACCATATTCTTTACATCTTTGGACACAGTTTTCTGGTTGCATCATATAAATGGTCTCATCAATGTTACCATTGAAAAACGCAGTCTTTACATCCATCTGAAGTAACTCAAGGTCAAAATGTTTCACTAAAGCCATTATTACCCTGAAAGAGTCTTTCGATGATACTGGAGAGAAAGTCTCTTTATAATCAATGTCTTCCTTTTGAGTAAAACCCTTTGCGACAAGACGAGCCTTATATCTCTCCACATTACCCTTCGAATCCCTTTTGGTTTTAAATATCCATTTACAACCAATAGGTTTCGTTAATTCGGGTAAATGACGAGTTCCCAAACGTGGTATTCTTTTATGGATTTAATTTCCTCATTCATAGCATCAATCCATTTGTGAGAATTAGCACTAAGCATGGCTTGATGAAAGTTGATTGGATCATCTTCCACCAATCCAATGCCATCCTCATGTTCTTGGAGAAATACGATGTAATCATCCGGAACCGCACTTCTCTGTTCTCTAGTGGATCTCCTTAATGATATTTGTTCTTGAGGTTGTTGGGTTTGTTCGTGTTGTTCTTGATGGGGAAGATTTTCAACATTGTCTTGTGGTACTGGTATTGCTTCTTGAACAATGTCAGGAATAGAAGGCTGATCATTGTCAATAACAATCGTAGGAAGGGAAATAGATTTCTCTTCAAAGACAAAGTCTCTAACTTTATCTCTCTCCCCAAACTCAATATCCTCAAAGAACTGGGCATTTCCCGTCTCAAAGAAGGATCTGGATGTGGGATCATAAAATTTGTACCCCCGAGACCGTTCAGAGTAACCAACAAAATAGGTGCTGACCGTTTTCGAATCAAGTCCAATTTCTTTTCATTTGGCCATAGTTCATAGGGAGTTTTGGTCATTGCCTTAGTTGGAACTCTATTAAGGATATAAATTGCAGTCTTTAATGCCTCTCCCCATAGTGAATCTGGTAAAGTTGTATGACTAATCATACTTCTCACCATATCCTTTAAAGTTCTAGAATTCGTCTCTCAGCAACACCATTCATGCTAGGAGATCCTGGCATGGTGTACTGTGGGACGATTCCACACTCTTCTAGGAATTTAGCAAAAGGTCCTGGACGTTGTTCACCTGATCCATCATATCTGCCATAGTATTCACCACCACGGTCAGATCTAATAGCCTTAATTCTTTTACCAAGTTGGTTTTCAACTTCAGCTTTAAAAGCCTTGAACATGTCCAATGACTTAGACTTCTCGTGAACTAGATAAAGGTAGCCATAATGAGAAAAATCGTTTATGAATGTAGTAAAATATTGTTGACCATTCCAAGAAGCAGTAGGGAATGGCCCGTAAATATCCATATGCTATTACTTCTAAGACGTTCGAAAATCTACTGGTACCCAATCTCTTTATATTTGTTTGTTTCCCCTTAATACACTCAACGCATATTTGAAAGTCTGACAAATTAAGGGGATCACGAATTTCATCTGACACAAGTCTTTCAATTCTTTGTTTAGATATATGACCTAAACGCTTATGCCAAAGTGAAGCAGAATTCTCATTGATTAATTTGCGTTTAGTACCACGTGAACTTATATGCAAGGTTTCATTATATGAAACAATAGTTTCGATTAAATAAAGGTTATCATGAGAAGACAAAAAACCAGTACCAATAATATTTGAATTCAGAAAAAGACTAAACTGACTATTTCTAAATGAACAAAAGTAACCGGAATTGTCCAAAATAGAAATAGAAACCAAATTCCGTCTTAAAGACAGTACAATATATGTCTCTTTCAAATCCAAATAATAACCAGTTTTTAATAATAACCTAAAAGTCCCTATTGCTTCAATTTTAACTAGTTTTCCATGACAACCACATAGATGAATCTTTCAGCATCATTCGGCTTTCGGCAATAAGAGGCAACATGAATACCACTTAGATTTTTCAAAATCAATATGTTAGCCTGAGGCCTGCCCATAAAGTTCAAGAATACCCACAATTGTCTTAGCCTCATCCTTGACAGCATTCACAAAAAGCAAAGAGTCATTAGCAAAAAGTAGATGTGAAATAGTTGGAGCATTTCAAGCACGATGTAATTTTTTACATCTAACAGCTTCCCGAAAGAGACAAGAAAGAACTTTTCCACAAACTAAAAGCAAATATGCTGATATCACCCTAACGAATTCCACGCTCAGGATTAATTTGGCCTAACTGGCAACCATTTAGAAGAAAAGAGAATGAAACTAAAGAAATACACTTTTGGATAAAAACTACAAAATCATAGGGAAACCAAGTGCATGCATAGCTTTAATCAAGAAAGACCATTTCATGCGACCGAATGCCTTACTCATATCTAATTTAACAGACATAATTCCCTCCTTGATGCCTAGTAATTAGATCTAATGAAGTGATTCAACTCCTAAGCAGCTAAAATATTATTAGTAATTAGTTAGCTTGGAATAATAGCAAGATGATATTCAAAAATGACAGATGAAAGAACCTTATGGATCCTATTAGATAAAACTTTCGATGAATTTTGTAAGAGACATTACAAAGGTTAATTGGTTTAAACTGGGAAATAGACTCCGGATGCTGCATTTTAGAATAAGAATGATATGGATACTGCATTCAAGTAGGGCAAAAATTGTCCATTATTTAGACAACATAGAACATATTTAGTGATATCATTACCTACAATTGGGTAGAGTTTTTGACAAAATCCCGGATAAACCCATCTGGACTGGAAGAAGTGAGAGCCTCCGTGTGGAAGACGACCATTTTTACCCTTTAGTCATTCTAAAAAAAATTAGGCTTGATTTCAATGTGAGTTGAATTTGGGTCATACCAAACTCAAATCTCATTTGTTGCTGTGAATATATTCTTTTTGAAGATAAGTATATCTTGAAAGAATACATATTAATATATAGGATAAATTACTAGAAATCCCTTGTATTTTGACTAATATTCAACTAACCCCTATAGTTTATAAATCTACCATCCATTTCCTTATAATTTTGGTTTAGGGTGATATGGGTAATTTTAGACCAAGAGATATATGACGTCTATGATGAACTTGGTTCACCTAATAATTTCCCTCTATGGTTGAGCGAATAGGTTTGACAATAAGTTAACCTCGATAAAAAAAAACAGATCAAATGAGTTTAAATCAGTACTAATGAACTTAGAAAATTTATGTTTTTAGACTACATCTAATTTTGAATTTGTTACATCTTAGATCAGGAAAATTTTATTATCTCATTAGAGAATTATTCTATTATATTTTAAAGACTTGTATAGTATAATATCATATATTTTAACAACTTATATTATGCAAACATTTAAAGCTAACAAACTGGTTTTTTCAACAGGACAAAATAACTTTCCTTTAAATCAAGCTGGCACAAATTTCTTGTTAGAGTTACATGCAAGTTGATGCATAAATATAAACTTGTACAAAAGTACCAAAAAAATTACATTTATTATTTATTTTTTATTTTACTAGATTTATATTTTGTGTTTGTCGCTTAACTCATGTTTAAAGTATAGTACAATATTAATTTAACAAAAACAAATCCTAAATTGCCACTGCAATTTTAAGAGAAAAAAAGTTAAAATTACCCTCGCTGAGCTTCTTACCGGAAAAGCATCATACTCACCACAAATGATAGCCATCCAAAAGTCAAAACCATAGTTTATAGAATCCAAATATTAGATAAGGATCAATTTTAGGTTGTCATAATTGGATTACAGAATTGTAAAACTTTATCAAAAGCGTTTAAAATAGTTGAATTAATAATTTATGAATTAATGAAGCAATAAAATCATGATAAAGTAATAACATATGTGAATTAAACATGAAAAATGTAATAATTTGACATATTTCATGACATGCAAGTGGCCAAGACATGAAGCATCTATACTAGCGTATATATCAAGTAAGAGCATCTATTTTGATGTGATGTATTTAATGTTTTGCTTAATATACTCTTTCAGGTAGTTTTAAAACTTTTTCTTTTTTTGTTATTCAAAATAAATATTCTTTTTTAAAGAAAACACACACATAAAAGTGTGCACTAATCACTAATTTCTATTGAATCCATATTCTCTCTCTTGTGAGGGCCATTCTCTCTTTTTTGAGAGTTCCTAGTAAGTTTGTCACCTTCAAGTTTTAACTTTCAAAATTTTATAAAAACTGCCATTAATGCTTTTAGCTTTTACTACGTACAGATCTAATTTTAATATTCTACTTCTTCAAATCTATATAGCTTTTAACTGGCACTAATTCTTAGTTTATAATATGGGTTAATTGTTTTGAGTTCCTTTGTCAGCCATTATGTGGCCTAAAAAGTTGGCAACTATTTTATCTGGTTTTGGGCTTAGTAGTCTAATTGCTTAAGTCTTTTTAACCATTTTACCTTCGCCTTTTTCCTCCTGATTCTCTATTCAGGTCCCTTTACTTCTTATCTTTATTTTTTCATCTTTTCACTAGCAATCTGTCTGTTCTTTCTTTTGTGGTTGGTTTTTTTGCTCCCGTGTGTTCCTTTTCCTTTGTTTTCTAAGGCTTCTCTTAGTCTTGATCCTGGATCAGCTAGGACTTTCTTCCAAGAAGTGAGATGGCAGAGGAAATTGAAGAGATGTGGCAAAGGTTCTCTCTCTCTCAGCTAATGAGTTGGTGGGAACAGATCTGCAGAGAGGAGATATTCAAAAAAGGGTTGGATCTTGCCAAAAAAGTTTAACTAGCCAGATAATAGGGGAAATGCAATTCAATTTTGTTGGGATAAAATTATGCAAACTAGGTATAGGGCTTTCCAAAACACCTTTCTATTGCTGAAATAGGGCCTAACATTTTTCAATTCAGCTTTGGTGTGGAAAGTGACATGAATAGAGTTCTGAATAATAGACCCTGGATTTTTGATAATTAGTTTCTTTCTATCCATAAAATGGGAACCGAGCACAGAAGAAAATGAAAGAATTTTTTAGATCTCCCAATTTTGGGTCCAAGTTAGGAATTTCCCCATCCATTGGTTTTCCAAAGAAGTAGGATGGAAGATAGGTAGGGTTTTCCATTCAGTGAAAGATGTTGTTCTCAGTCAAATTGGGGAAAAAGAAGGTAAGCACTTTAAACTTTTAGTGGAAGTTGATTTAGCTAAACCTTTGCTCAGAGGTACCATGGTCATATTAGAAGGGCAAACGAGGTGGGTTAACTTCAGATATAAGAAGCTGCTTGATTTTTGCTACAAATGTGGGCTCTTAGGGCATGTTGAGAGGAATTGTGATAGAAAAGAGGGACCTTTATCAGAATGAGGAACCACAATTTGGAAGTTGGCTGAGAGCTACTACTGACAGATCAAGTGGAACAGGGAAGTTAGAGAATTGTTCCCCTTCAAAAAATGGGAAGGGTAATCAATCTCTAATTACCACTGATGGTCCAAATGAGGTGGAAAGGAATATCTATGCTAAAGTCAGGGCAGATTCAGAGTTTAAAGGGGCCAACGGAATGGATTCGTTGAAGCAAATGAACAATACAAAATCACAACATTACAAGGTGCTCAACGAAGTCGATACTGAGGTTTCTATTCCAGCAAGTGATACGGATGGTTCTCAAGCGAAGGGTGGAGAGCTAGAGATCTAGATCAGGGATGGAACAACTGACATAAGAGGAGACAAAACTCATCTACAAACCTCATAGGCAGTGAAGGAGATTGGATATTGTTCAAATCAAAATACTTGGGAACAAACTAGTAAACTAAATACTCAAGTCTCAAGGAAAGAACCTAGGTCTTACCCAACCTCTGATGGTCAACTTAATTGCAAAGAATAGAAGAATAAAGCCAGGAAAGCTAGAATTCTTCCTATATCCCTGAGAAGATCTTGTGCTGATGTGACAAACCTAATGCATACTGATGTAATCCAAAATAAAAGAAAGTTTGCCCTGAGAATTGGGGAAGGCGATATGGAGTTGTAGACTTAGGTGATGTCAAGAAGAAGAAAAGAGAGAAAATGTCTTCCTGGTCTAATATTGCTGAAATGGGGAAGGGGACCAATCATTTTGGGACCCCAAGTTTCCAATGAAGGTTATGGTGTGGAATTGTCAAGGTGTGTGGAGCCCCTTGACAGTTCCACAGTTGAAGGAGAATATCTCTCTCTTTTCCCTAGAAATAATTTTCCTTTGTGAGACTAAAAATAAAAAAGATGTGTTGGAGAAAGTTTGGAAAAGAGTGAAGTTTGATAATTTATTTGTGGTTGATGCTTTTAGGAAAGCTAGGGGTCTAGTAGTCCTATGGAATAATTATTACTTTCAAAGAAATTCTGTCCACTTCTTTCATTATTGAGGTCAAAATAGAAGACTTGATCAAGGGTCTTGACTGGTGGTTCATAGGCTTATATGCAAGCTCTGACAGTAGAGTTAGAAGAGAGTAGTGGAAGGTGATTAAAAATAGAAGGATTTTATGGAGAAATTATTAGAGATAGGCTCTTGAATGAGATTTTAATGATATAAAATCTAGTGAGGAGAAATGGGAAGGAAGATTTAGAGAAGAATGGTCTTACAGAGGATTTTAATCAATTTATTGTTGCCAATGAGCTGGTGGATATTGGCTTTTCAGGTCAGCCATGGAGTAATAGGTGGAAAGGAGATAAAGAGATTAAGGAAAGAATATATAGGGTTTTGTGTACTGGTAATTGGTTTCAAGTTTTTGGAAATTCCATCTGCTCACATGTATAAAAGAAGCCTCGGACCATGTGATTCTTTTGTTGGATACAGACCCTAGAAGGAAAAAGATAAAGAAGAGATTTCAATTTGATAGAAGATGGATTCAGAAACCTGAGGTAGAGAACATCATTAAGGACGCTTGGAAATCAGAGGTCAGAGGATCCAAAATGTTTAGGGTTACTCATGAAATCAAGTCCTGCAGGGTGGCATCATTAGACTAGAACAAGAAGGTTTACAAGAATGCTGAATGGCAGAAAAAGGAACTGAAAAAGGAAAATTTAGGAACTGGATGGCGCTAATCATCAAGAGAAGAAGGTAGTAAGGAAATCCCTGAAATCACAGCTTCACCAAGCATACAAAGAAGAGGAACATTTCTGGGCCCAAAAAGCTAGAGTCTGTTGGTTAAAGGAGGGAGACAGAATACCAATTTTTTTCATGCTTGTGTTTTGGGTAGGAGGAAAATAAATAATATCAACTCTTTTAAAAAAAGAGATGGGATTGGAGCCTTGGGAAATAGAACATTAAATAGGAGTTGATCAGCTATTATGAGAATCTTTTCACTTCAGCTCAACCATCTCACTTTGATGAAGTCTTGGAAGAAATTCCAACATTGATCATAGATCAGTTGAATGAGCAGATCACAAAGCCCTTTGGAACGGAGGAAATCAAAAGAGCACTGTTTGCAATGGACTCCAACAAAGCCCCAGGCTCTGGTGGTATGTCCCTTCTTTTCTTCCAAAAATATTGGCAACTTATTCATAAAGACATTATTGAAGCTGTTCAATCATTTTTTCATTCTGGTAATCTTTTGAAGTCCATTAATGAAACCATCATTAGTTGAATTCCTAAAGTTCATGCCCCTGTTAATATTACTCAATGTAGGCCTATTGCTTTATGCAATGTTCTTTACAAAATCATCTCTAAACTTTTGGCCAACAAATTAGGCCTCTTCTTTCCTTATGTATCAGTGAGAGCCAATCTGCATTTTTGGAAAATAGATAGATTCTGGATAATGTTGTAGGGGCCCATGAATGTTTGCATTACCTTAAAAACAAAAGGCAAGGTAAAACAGGTTTTTTGGCTTTAAAATTAGATATGGCAAAAGCCTATGACAGACTGGAATGGTCTTTTTTGCAAGCTATTTGAGAGAAATTTGGTTTATGTCATACTTGGATTAACTGGATTTGAACCTGTGTTAAGTCTATTTCTTATTCTTTTAACTTGAATGGTGACAAAGTAGGATATATTAAGCCCACTAGAGGTGCTAGACAAGGGGAACCAATCAACTCTGTCCCTGTATTTGTTCATTTTGTGTGCCGAAGGCTTCTCTAACCTGCTTAACCAAGCTTACAATAGGAAAGAGATTACTAGCCCGAAATTATGTCAAAACAGACCTGCTATTTCTCACATTTTCTATGTAGATGACTCAATGATCTTTTGTAAAGCCAATGGTAAGGAAGCTAGGAATCTTTTGAGGACATTAGGCAGTACGAGTTTGAGACTGGTCAGTCAGTTGACTAGTTTTCAGTAAGAACACCAATGAAGTAGTTAAAAAAGATATCTGTGGTGTGTTCAGTAATGTTAAATGAAGAAGCTAGAATTTGATTCTAGGAGGAGAGAGGAAGTGGAAGAGGTGAATGTCAGAAGTGTGTTTTTGTTAGTTGAATTTCGATCTCTTTTTAGTAGTACCCCAGCCTCTTATTTATAGAATTACATAAGGAGGCATAAGGCTATCTGTGTGTTATTCCAGCTGAAGCGGAATTTCATAGTTGCCTCTTAATGATTAGCATTATGTGTAGGTACTGGAACATCTAGAACAATCTAAGTATCGCTAATCCATATCACCATTAGTCCCCTCGGCTTGGTGCTGAGCCTCACGGATTGGGGCCGAGCCGACAACGACTGTTTATAGTCCCCAACCGATGACAGCCAGGACTTTTATACCGAATCGAGGTGGGAACCTTCGGAGCACCTACGTAACCCATTGCCGACCCGAGGTCACATGACCCTTGGCTCCTCGGCGGGTCGTAACTGCAGCATTAACTCCCAAGGGTGACATTTTCGTCGAGTCCCCATGCACTGAATTTGCATTTATTGCCCTGTATTATTAGCCCCGATTTTGCTGCAAAATACCTCATTTTACGCATCGTAACACTGGTACCACGTCTCGATTTTCACGCCATACCCCGTTTATCACGCCATAATGCCTCACTTTTCACGCCATACCCCGTTTATCACGCCATAATGCCTCACTTTTCATAAGATAACGCCTCGCCTTTCCCGTCTAAACATCTTTTTACATTTCAAAACCGTCAAGCAAATTTTTCCCTCCAGAAACGCAGAACATTCTGGAAGTTTTTCACCTATTTATACCCCCATTCACCCTCAAATCTTCTTTCTTCTTCTTACTCACCTTTTACTTACTCGCTTTTACTCTATTTTCCTATACTTACACTCCCTCACTTTTTTACTCTCATCCCCCAGAGACTTACATATTACACTCCCTCTCTTCCTTCACCCTCTGCCATCTCACCGTTACCGATTTCTGACAATCGCTCTACGCCACCACCGGACACCACTAGGAGCTTTTTCTAAAAACTCCCACACGCCCTCAAAACAGAAGATTATGGCCGGTACGTTCACTCCCACTTCTCTTATTAGCACACCGGTTCCTCCTTCCCCGGTAAACGCCGTTGACAGGATGTTAAATCCTTTCGACGAAGCGCTTCTGGCAGCAGTGCCATTAAACTTTCCTCCCTATCCGCTCTTTTTCGAACCTCCACAAAACGACCACCCTAACCTTCAAACCCAAAGTATATCAAACTCCCTTGACCCCGAGGATATCAAAATCCTTAGGGATCGGTGCCGTTTTTCCAAAAAACGTGCACATTAAACTTCCGACCCCAGAGGACCGAGGTCACTTGCCACCACCTGGTTACCTAACAGTCTACCAGGAACAACTCAAGGCAGGACTGAGGCTCCCCATAGCCCCTCTCCTCGTCAACCTGTCGAACCACTGGGATATGAGGCATATCCCAGCTGACCCCAAACGCACTTCGGGTCATCGCTGGCTTCACCTTCTTATGTAGATTACACGACATCCCCCTCTCCTTAGATACATTTAGGATGATGCTAAAATTATCCCCTACAAAGGAATTTTTTTAGATCTCCCCCCGAACTGCAGAAAAACTGCTCACTTCGGGTAACACATCATCTATTCATGACTGGAAAAAGTCATTTTTTTTCGTCTGGTACCTCGACCCTCCAATGCCCCGGGGTCCATAGAACCTTATAAAAGAAAACTTAAAAACCAAAAATGCCTCTCCCTCGGAATCCCTCCATGCTCGTAGGCTTCTAGCGTCGAATCCAACCTTCGGATAAACTTCAACAACCAACCTGCCATCCTATCGAACAATATTTTGGCCTGGGCAGGACTATTTCCTACCCACGATATCCACCCGAGCTACGACCCTCAACAAGGTCACTATCACATTTTCCTGCTTATCTCCTACTTTTCTCTCTCTTTTTTTTTTATATTATTTTTTTGACCTTTCATCTTCTGCAGAGCTCGGAGCATTCCTCAGGGGGCTGGTGTCCACCACACCTGCCACCGGTGCGGGCACTTCAAGCCAGCCCTCTTCATCAGTAAGCGGATCCTCATCCACCACCATCAACACCCCAGTAGGGAGTGTCGAGGCAACACCTTCAACCTCTGCACCCCTGAATCAAACTGAGGTGGCCAATTCACCGGGGAGGCAAGCTGGGGAAGTTACTCTGGCTCTTCGGCCCACCGAACCCGAGCCAACTCGGGTTACCAGGAAGAGGACTAGGGAGGCTGCTGGCCTCAGGGAGGGTCCTTCTTCTGCCATGACCCTCCCTTCTTCCTCGTCATCGCCCCTGAGGTCCATGATTCCAGTAGCGAGGGTTCGGACCCTAGGGACTGGCTCGGGCAACGCTCCCCTATCCAAACAACTCATCACTTCTTATGGTAAGTACAACCGGACCTCATTTGTTCCCATTCCTTAATCTTTCTTCAGTATCATGAATTAACACTTAAATTTTTCAGGTGATAGAAAATACACTTTCGAGGAGGATAGAAAATTTGATGGGTCATAGGATGTGCCCTGGGGTCGGCTGTCTGTTGACCCTCTTCCAGTTCCTTCTACCTCGGAGAGCTCTGATCTCTGACCCACCCTACCAATCGATATTAATGATCGGGGCCAATTTCTAAGGGTGGCTCGGGAGCAGGCCAAAATGGTGGCCTTGCTCGGGATGTGGCCTATGTCAAAAGGCTCACCCCTCAACAAAGGCTAGACGAACTTCACGTCAGTCTGATGAACGTAAGTCTATCTAATCCTTTGTAAAATTCCTATTTCTTGCACCTCAGATTTCATCCATTCTCTTTTTTCTTTTGCAGGCAATCACAATTTTACCCGCCTTGGCAGATCGGGAGGCCTCCTTCAACTTGGCCTTTAACTCTGTAAAGCAAGAGTTGGCCCATGCAAAGTCCAGCGTGGACCAGGCAGTTAAGGAGGCTGTTAAAGCCAACGAGTTGAAATGCAATATCGAGGCGGGCAAAAAATATGATGAGTGGAAGGCCGAGCTGATCGAGATCAGGGACAAGCTTCGGGAATCTGAGATAGAGAAGAAGACCCTTGCAGTGGATGTTGGCGATCGAGACAAGAAGGTCACAGATCTGGAGGAAAAGGTCCTTCAACTTCAAGAAAAAGCTATGATGTCTGAGGTAAAGTTTGCCTCTCGGGAGGTAAAGTTGCAGATCGATGGTAGGAATCAATTTGTGGCCTCAGCTGAAGCAGATGAAATGCTGAAGGAATTTACGAAGAAGGTCTTCTCCATGGGGTTCACACTAGCCTGTAACCACTTGGTGAAGAACCCTGACATGTATGAGTGGGCTGTCGTACGATACTTTCATCACCGAGGAGGTCATCAACGGCCTACAAGCTCAATTCAAAACCCCCGCTTCGATTCCCGAAACTTCTGGTGCAACTCTGCTGATCCAGGGTCCGAACCTCGAGGCCGATTCTGAGCCCGCGAACCAGGCTTCCACCTTCACTACCGAACCTTCCACTTCTGGTGCTCAAGCTGATGTGACTTTGCTGTAATAATTAGGAACTCCCTTTTGTAAATAGTTAGAAACTTTTTTTGTAATAGTTAGGTCTTTTTTAATCAAATTGCTAAGTTTTGGTAACTTTTTGTCTTCTTGGTATTAGCCTCGGCTTGCTTTGCGTCTGGCCTTTTACTCGCTTTTTATTTTCTTTATTTCCTGCATTTAAAACATAAGTTTTGTGATATAAGCAGGTAACAAACTTTCAACACTTAAGAATTCCAACATAAAAAATTATCTAAGGTTCCTTTTCATTTTGAACTTAGGCCTTGTTTAGACCCTTCCGAGCTGAGGCAAAAGGATCAAGCTTGGCTCCTTATGTTTGCCTTAGCCATTTAATTTGAGTCATACTCTCTAAAATTCAAAAGATGATGCTTTGTTTAAACAAGGCAATCAAGCCTTTTTGAGGATAGGATCCTCTTCAATCTCATTGTGCTTGGAGGGGGCTGCTTAGTTTCTACCCTTGTGGGGAAACTGTCTGGCCTCGACCCTCAATCATTTGCTTTTTTGTTCAACTGGATCTGAAACTCTTAGAGTTGGAGCAGTTCGAACATCTGACAGTGCCTTGTCCGAACCTCTGAGGGTTGGCGCGGCTTTGTTTTTGCTTGGGGGGCTACTAAGCCTCGGCCCTTGAGGGGGGACTGCTAAGCCTCGGCCCTCAACCATTTACTTTTTTGTTCAACTGGATTCGAAACTCTTAGAGTTGGAGCAGTTAGAACTTCTGACAGTGCCTTGTCCGAAAATCTGTGGATTGGCGCCGCTTTGTTTTTGCTTGGGGGGCTACTAAGCCTCGGCCCTTGAGGGGGGACTGCTAAGTCTCGGCCTTCAATCATTTGCTTTTTTGTTCAACTGGATCCGAAACTCTTAGAGTTGGAAAGTTTGAACATCTGACAGTGCCTTGTCCGAACCTCTGAGGGTTGGCGCGGCTTTGTTTTTGCTTGGGGGCTACTAAGCCTCGGCCCTTGAGGGGGATTGCTACGCCTCGGTCCTCAATCATTTGCTTTTTTGTTCAACTGGATCCGAAACTCTTAGAGTTGGAGCAATTCAAACATATGACAGTGCTTTGTCTGAACCTCTATGGGTTGGCCGGCTTTGTTTTTGCTTGGAGGGCTACTAAGCCTTGGCCCTTGAGGGGGGACTGCTAAGTCTCGGCCTTCAATCATTTGCTTTTTTGTTCAACTGGATCCGAAACTCTTAGAGTTGGAGCAGTTCGAACATCTGACAGTGCCTTGTCCGAACCTTTGTGGGTTGGCGCGGCTTTGTTTTTGCTTGGGGGGCTATTAAGCCTCGGCCCTAAATCAGTTGCTTTTTTGTTCAACTAGATCCGCCCTAAACTCTTAGAGTTGGAGCAGTTCGAACATCTGACATTTACAAAAGGGACCTTCATTATATTCCTTGATAATATTTCTTCAAATTAACAATGTTCCACATTCTAAGAACAAGATCCCCTCTCATATCAACCAACTTGTAATACCCCGAGGTGTGAGCTTCTATTACACGATAGGGTCCTTCCCAGTTTGGATCTAACTTCTTAGTCTCCTCTACACGGCTTGCTTCATTTTTCCGAAGCACCAAGTCTCCGGGCCACAGATACTGATGCTTGACCCTAGCGTTGTAGTGTTTAGCCATGACTTGCTTGTACTTGGCTTCCCGGATGCATCCAATCTTTTCTCATCAAGTAAATCTAAGTTAGCTCGCAGGGCCTCATGATTGGATTCCAAATCATACATGGATACTCGAGCCGAAAGTAGACCAATCTCTGCAGGGATAACAGCCTCGGACCCGTAGGCCAAACTGAATGGAGTGTTTCCATTAGCCGTTCGAGGCGTGGTCTTGTATGCCCATAGGACACTAGGCAATTCCTCAATCCAAGCACCCTTGGTTCTTTCAAGTCGGGTCTTGAGTCCTCTCAGAAGGGTTCGGTTGCACACTTCAGTCTGTCCATTTGCTTGCGGGTGGGCGACCGAGGTGAAGTGTTGTTTAATTCTGAGGTTAGCGCAGAAGCTCTTGAAAGGTTCTCCTTCGAATTGCTTCCCATTATCAGAAACGAGCACAGCAGGGATACCGAACCGACAAACAATGCTTTTCCAAAAGAACTTTTCTATCGCCTTTCCCGAGATTGTAGCCAGAGGTTCGGCCTCAATCCACTTGGTGAAATAGTCAACGGCAACTATTAAGAACTCAAGCTTGCCAACTCCTCTGGGAAGTGGGCCTAAGATGTCGATTCCCCACTGAGCAAATGGCCATGGGCTTTGAATAGGAACCATATCCGAGCCAGGTCTTCGGGGTATTGACGCGTGTATCTGACACTGATGACACCCCCGCACCAAAATGTTTGCATCAAAATCACGTAAAGTTGGCCAGTAGTACCCAGTCAGCAAGACTTTGCGAGCTAAACTCCGAGGACAGATATGGCTTCTGCATATACCCTCATGTACCTCTCGCAGAACATAGTTAGCTTCAGATGGTGCGAGGCATCTTAGCAGGGGGCACAAGTATGCTTTTTCATACAAGATTCCATCAATAAGGGCATACTTGGTGGCTCTATATTTGATCTTTCTAGCCTCAGCAGGATCCTCAGGAAACATCTCATTTTTCAAGTAATTTATTATGGGTCCCATCCAACCGACGTCCGTTTGAACACATGAGATTTTTTCAGAGAAGTCAACAGACCTGCGTTCTCGCAATTCTACCAAAATCTCTTTTGTTAAATGCGAGTATATTGCCGAGGCTAGTTTTGACAGAGCATCGACGTGTGTGTTTCTAGTTCGAGCAATCTTAATGATGTCCACTTTTTTGAATTTTCCAATCCAATTTTTGACCTCGATTAGATATCTTTTCAAAATCACTCCTCTAGCCTCATAGTTTCCCAGGCTTTGATTTACAACTAGCTGAGAATCTGAATGTATCTTTAAGGTTCGGGCACTCATCGGGTGGGCCATTTCTATCTCAAAGATAAGGGCCTCATACTCAGCTTCCTTGTTGGTTGCCTTGAATCCGAATCTGAGGGCATAGGTGAGATAGTTCCCTTCTGGAGATCGGATTATTATTCCTGCCCAGGCTCCGGACTCACACGAAGCTCCGTCAACATGAAGCTCCCATGGAAGATCTTCTCTTATTTCTTATTCCCTTGCAAGATCAGTCCCCGTGATGAGGTCAATCTTCTCGATGTCATAGTTTTCTGCAATGAAATCTGCCAAAGCTTGAGCTTTGATTGTGGTCCGAGGCCTGAATTCTATGTCAAACTCAAACAGCTCTACAGATCACTTTAGCATTCGCCCTGAAACATCTGGTTTGTTCAAGATATTTTTAAAGGAAGATTGGTCAAAATTATTATTTTAATGACCATGAAAATAAGGCCTTAGCTCGCTTCCGAGTCGACACCACCAACGAGAAGGCTGTCTTTTCAATGGGGGTCTAGTTCTTGGACTGAGACCTTGAAGCACGTTGCTTACAAAATACATAGGACATTGGTTACCTTGTTCGTCTTGCCTCCAGAGAACCGAGCTGACTGCCGGTTCGACAATCGAGATATACAGGTATAGCGGTTCTCCTTTTTGTGGAGAAGCGAGTTTCGGTAAGGTGCCCAAGTATTCTTTAAGCTCTTCAAAGGCTTTAGAAGCTTCTTCCGTCTATCAAAATCCCTCAGTCTTTTTTATGACTCAGAAGAATGGCAGGCCCCTTTCTGCTGATTTGGATAAGAATCGATTTAGGGCCGTCATTCTACCGGTTAGTCTTTGAACCTCCTTCACCGAGGTGGGAGTTTTCATATTAATTATGACTTGCACCTTTTCAGGGTTCGC
This sequence comes from Cinchona pubescens, assembly GCA_025175665.1. Lineage (NCBI taxonomy): Eukaryota > Viridiplantae > Streptophyta > Magnoliopsida > Gentianales > Rubiaceae > Cinchona > Cinchona pubescens. Next base: position 640,453 of record JANKKI010000456.1, on the reverse strand, counting down.
CTCGATTCCCCGGTGAGAGACAATGAATCCTAAGAATTTTCTCGAGGGGACTTCAAATGTACATTTTTTGGGATTCAGCCACTCATTTGGATGGATCTTAATGTCTCGAATGTCTCTCTTAGATCTTCCAAGGTTGTCTTCATAGGTTCGACTCTTAACCACCATGTCGTCAATATATACCTCCATATTTCGTCCTATCTGGGACTTGAAGGTTTTTATTAACGAGATATTGATATGTGGCTCCAGCATTTTTGTGAAACCCAGTATTTTAATAGCCTTGTTCTTTGATTTTAACTTGTTTAAAATGTTTTTCATATTATTTTTAGTCATAAAGTACTTCAACTTATTCATTTTTCAATTCGGCAAATTTTTCGATTTACGCGATTTCGTTCTTGTTGTTTCTTCCTCATTTCTTCCAAGCAACAGCCGAACTCCTCTTCCTCCATTTTCCCCAAAAATTTTCTTGGATTTCAAGTAGAAATCACTTGGAAGGTAAGATTTTTGTATTTTAGCACTTTTTGGCTTATGGGCTTTATGATCCAAGCTTTAATTTCAAGTTTTGTAGGATTCTTTATGGCTGAGAAAACCCTCTTTGCAGCCTTATATGTGTTGATTTATGTATGTTATGGGTTGTTTTTAGTATTTTGGAGGTTGGAAAGTGATTGGGGTTGATTTTTAACAACTTTCCATGGTTAGATTACAAATTTTAAGATTATGAGTTGGGGTTTTGTCTTCCATATGTGGCCTAGAGTGTTATGCTATGAATGCTTATGTCTATGCACATAATGATGTTTTAAGAGTGTTTTAAGGTTAGTTTGGATAGGAATTGAGACTTGAAACCAAGTGGAATTGATTTCCCTTCATTTTGTAAGTAAGCGGAAGTTTGGCGTTCAACTAGGATAATTTGGATAATTGGTTATGTTTGAAAGATCTTTAATGATCTTGTGATGATTTTAAGTGTTTCCTTGGTAGTGGGTTGGATAGGAAGCATGTTTGAATCATGCGTGTGGCTAATCGGTAAAAATTTTAGTTTGGTAGTAAAGAGGAATCCCACCCATAGGTTGTTGCTCTAATGTTGTAATAGAGTTAATTGCAGTGGTTATGGGGTATGGATTGTTGTGGAATGCTATTGATATAGTTCCGGCTATGGCTCCGGTGAATCTTTCCGTTTATGGATTTTGTTGGTTGGTTGAATATGTTGTTTTGAGTTGGGTTGTAACCAAGGTCCCTTGAATACCTTGGAATTGGATTTTGTTGGTTGGTTGAATATGTTGTTTTGAGTTGGGTTGTAACCAAGGTCCCTTGAATACCTTGGAATTGGATTTTGTTGGCAGGGAGGATAGCCTACTTATAGCCTAGGGAGGCGAAGTTTTCGGTTTTTCGGAAAATGAGCTGGAAAGATTCACCGGAGCAATCGTTTCGCGTCTATTTCGCTTTCCTAGTCATTCTTTAACTTCTACATCTCTTCTAAGAGTCCTCTTATATCTGTTTTAGGTACCACGCCACCTACCGCCGGCGATCGCGTTCAGTGATCATTTGGGCAGAAGCTTTGATAGGTGGGTAACATAGACCCTCTTCCACTTATACATTTTGTTTAACGACTTTCGAAAAATAGCTTGGTCACCGATTTTACAATGTGGATTCAAATGTTTGGGTGTGCACTTTTACAATGTTTTGGAATTATTATATATGAAATCGGGACCAAGCTATTTTATGTTAATCAATTGATATGTTTGCAAACTCTTCTGGTATGAAAGCATTTTATAACTGTTTTGGCTCATAGGTGACCTAGTGTATATAATTTTGGAAATGTTTGATTTGGAGAGAACCGGTTCTATAGTCATCCATGGGACGTATGGTGACTGCTATGACTGTTCAAGGTCCAGAGATACACATCTAGATGTGTATAAGAGACAGCCTTCGATTAGGTGCTCGTTTTGACTCTCCACCGCGTTAGCAGCTTTTAGATTTTCTCCAGATTCTATATTACTGGTAGGACTCTGCGGATAATCTTCCAAGCTTCTTTTTTGTTTGGAGAGGGGTAGTGTATTAGATAGGTTTTGTATTGATGAACTTTGTTTTTGTTGTAGCATCTTTTGTACTAAGAAGGAATTTTGTAATTCGTATTTTTGTGTAAAATGAAATGTTCGGTTTTATAGTGGAGAAATGACTAGATGGTTATATTACATTGCGGTGAAGTTTGTTGCTCTGTTCGTTTGTGCCTTGCGCTTTGGGCCGGTGTCCCATTAGCGCGGCGTGTTACGGTCCCGTTTTTGGGGCGTGACATCAAGTGGTATCAGAGCATAGGTTTGAATCCTAAGTCCAGTAATAGGTATTCGATGAGTCTTTAGAGGTTTAAATCGATGTACTCAGGTATAGAATTATATAAGCTTCTCCTTTTGTTCGCGGCATTAAGGATCTGTGGAATTTTTTGACCTGGAGTTATTGATTGACTTGTTTTGGGAGGGGGGTTTTGAGAGGTCCTTGCTTATTTAATCTTTGTTGTACCTCTTTTATTGATTCTTGAAGAGTTATTCTTTGCTCATGGTTCTGTCTTTGACTCTTATCAGCTAGTATGCCGCCTAGGACGCGTTTTGGTTCTAGTGGTCGCGGTAGAGGCTCAAACAGCAGGACCCTCAGCCTGGGGAGCGTCCGGCTGCTGGGGATCTGCTGCAGGAGATCCCTGTAGTCGAGTCAGCTTCAGAGAGTGTTACTAGACCTGGGGTCTACCCTAGGGACGAGGCAAGGCCGTCAGCACCTCCTCCTCCGACCGGGGCAGGTGGTTGATTATGGCGCCATTGCGGCGGTTGTGGCACAGGTTATTCGACAGTTGGACGTTGAGCGACATCCCGTTGCTCCACCACCTCCACCACCGCGTACCGACATTCCATCCCTATTTCAGACGCTCAAGAAGGCCGGGCTACCTACGTTTGATGGGGCTCCGGATCCGCTTAAGGCGGAGTCATGGATGGGCGAGATAGAGAGGGATTTTGAGTTATTTCAGATCTCTTATACACATCTAGACTAACATCTGAGACTTATTCAAGGGATCTTGGTTGTATAAGAGACCAACTCTGGCAGACAGCATAGGCAACGTTGCCCACACCGAGTCAGCCAGTGACTTGGGAGATATTCTGGGAGCAGTTTCTAGCTCATTATTTTCCCCCGGCTGTCTCTTATACACATCTAGATGTGTATAAGAGACAGCTGCTGCTCGTCACGCTAGTGCTGGGAACATAGCTCTGAAGCCCTGAAGCTGGAAGGCAAACTGCACCACTGACTGATCTCGCTGCTCCAGCCTAAAACTCGTCCATCGAATCCAGCTGAATGGCTAGATTATACATAGGCTATAAGTAGGCTATCCTCCCTGCCAAGATGTGTATAAGAGACAGACTTATGAGGAGATGTATAATCTGGCGCAGAGCAGCTGGATTCGGAGCAAGGCGTTTGGAGAGATCGGGATACCTTCTTTCAGAGGGGTCAGAGCTCTGCGCCAGCACAGACAGGCCAGACTAGCCGACCATTTCAGTCTCAGCCTCAGTCTCAGTCGCGTGGACAGTCGGCCCGGACGGTGACTTTAGCACCTCCATTGGGAGTAGGAGTCGTGGTCGACAGGTGGTTTTTCTAGGAGGGTCCGTCGACAGGTTCTTCTGTTTCTTCTTCAGTTTGGAGCCAGCCTCAGAGATCTCAGTCGGTGACAGTTCAGCAGCCGTCGCCGCCATGCCGGTCTTGTGGTCGACTACACTCTGGGGAGTGTTATTGGAGGACTGGAGCTTGCTTTAAGTGCGGCGAGCGCGGCCATTTGATCAGAGATTGTCCTAAGGTCGCACCAAATCGAGGGCAGACTAGTGGAGTGCAGGGTGGTCCGCCTGAGGACTAAGAGGCGAGGGTGCATGCGTTGAGTCAGCAGCAGGCCGATCAGACCGATGTGTATAAGCAGGCACGATTTAGTAATTCCATACCTGCTTATGCTTTATTTGATTTGACAGGGCATCACATTCATTTGTAGCTAGATATTTTCTTAGATGTCTGTCTGATAAACCTAGATGGTTAGAGGATCCTTATAGAGTGGGCACCCCGGATGGGAAGGTTTTGGAGTCTAGGTTTGTCTTTGGAAGGTTGTCGGTTAGAGTTTTGTGATAGGAAGTTTGATGGCCGCCTGCGTCTACTTAATCGGTCTGATCGGCCTGCTGCTGATAACGCATGCACCCTCTGTCTCTTATACACATCTAGATGTGTATAAGAGACAGGTTGTCTAGGGTTGTCGATTTATTCTTCACCCAGCTTTTAAGCTCACCTAGCATCAAGCTCTCAGACAAATACTCGTATGTGCTCTGAGCTAAAGGAGTTCAGATGAGCAGCTTCAAGAACTCTTGGACAAGAAATTCATTCGTCCAAGTGTTTCACCTTGGGGAGCACCGGTCTTATTTGTTCGGAAGAAAGATGGTAGTTTGAGACTTTGCATTGACTACGGTGAGCTTAACAAGGTAACTGTGAAGAATAAATACCCTTTGCCACGGATTGATGACTTGTTTGATCAGCTTAAGGGTGCGGGGTACTTCTCTAAGATTGATTTGCGGTCTGGATATTATCAATTGAGGGTGAAGGAAGAGGATGTACCTAAGACAGATTTTCGGACTCGTTATGGCCACTACGAGTTCTTGGTTATGCCTTTTGGTTTAACTAACGCCCCTGCAGCCTTTATGGAGTTGATGAATAGGGTGTATAAGGACTATCTTATAGTCCTGTAAAGTAGTGGTCTTCATCGATGATATCCTGGTTTATTCTCCGAGCGAGGAGGCTCATGCTGAAGCAACTAAAGAATTACCTTGGACACCAGATGTGTATAAGAGACAGATCTAAATGTATGGTAAGTTTAGCAAATGCGAGTTTTGGCTTCGGAGTGTTGCATTTTTGGGTCATGTGGTGTCAGAGGAAGGGGTTTCTGTAGATCCCAAGAAGATTCTTGCCATTGTTGATTGGCCTAGACCTACCACAGTGACTGAGGTGCGAGTTTTCGGGTGCAACACTATTCAAGCCGGGACCGTAACACGCCGCGCTCTTAGTTATACAACATGCTCTTTCCAACCAACAAGCTCCAAACTGCTCCAACCTATGCATAAGCTCTGTCTCTTATACACATCTAGATGTGTATAAGAGACAGCACTGTGTCATCAACCTATTAAGCCGCATTTGCGAATTATCCTACTCATGACACTGGAGTTAGCTGCGATAGTGTTTGCTCTCAAGATTTGGAGGCATTACTGTATGGAGAGTAGTGTGAAGTGTTCACCGATCATCAAAGTCAAGTATCTCTTCACTCAAAAAGAGCTTAATATGAGGCAAAGGCGTTGGCTTGAGCTATTGAAGGACTATGACCTGACCATTAGCAACCACTGGCTGTCCAGTCGGAGGACTGTCTCTTATACACATCTTTTACGGCCGAACGACTCCAAATGGTAAAGAGAACTGATAAAGAAGCTCTTATACAGCTCTAGATGTGTTCATCCTGGGGTAGCGAAAACATATAGGGACTTGAAAATGAGATTTTGGTGGCTTGGAATGAAAAGAGAGATAGCTCAGTTTGTGGCGAGATGTTTGGTGTGTCAAGAGTTAAGGCCGAACACCAAAGGTCCAATGTCACCGACTGAGATCTCTGAGGCTGGCTCCATATTACTATCTTTTGATCACCTACGCCGGACTCAGGCGAGGTACCCTGACAGTATATGTCTTGTTGACCGCCTTACAAAGTTCGCCCATTTCTTACCGATGAAGGTGACCGCTACTTTGGAATCATTAGTGAAGTTATATGATCAGGAGATTGTCCGTTTGCACGGTGTGCCTAAGAGCATTATTTCTGATCGCGATCCCAGGTTTGTATCCTGCAATCCACTAGTCCTGTCAGAGCTTGTGGCACAACTTTGAGTCATAGTAGGATAAGCAGTACTATGACTCAAAGAGCGTACACATCTAGACATTGGAGGATATGTTGAGAGCTTGTGCCATAGACTTCCATGGAAGCTGGGATGAGCATGTGATGCTTATGAAATTCTCGTATAATAACAGCTATCACAGCAGCATCGGTATGGCACCATTTGAGGCTTTGTACGGTCGTAAGTGTAGATCACCTTTACATTTATCCGCACAATAGAGAAAATTATAAAACACCCGTAATATCAAAAGATTTATAACAGCTCAGTTGATTCACATAAGCCAAAAGGGGCCAATCATTTCAAAACACATAGTTCCAAAACCAGTCGCAAGAGAAAGCCAATGGAGTTTGCGGTTGGGGATGTCTCTTATACACATCTGATCAAGGACTAGACTAAAGGGGTAGCTAGGTCATTGGGAAAAGTGGAAAATTGAGTCCACGCTATATAGGCCACATCTAGAGGTGTTGAACAAGGTTCATGATTTGGCATACCAATTGGCTTTGCCTCCGCCAAGTTGTCTAGAGTTCATAATACCTTCCATGTCTCTCAGTTGAGGAGGTATATCCCGATCCTCTCATGTGTTGAGCCATGAACCTTTAGTAGATCGGGAGGACACGACATACGAGGAGGTTCGGAGAGGAACTCCTGTCGACAAGATACACATCTTCAGGAATAAAACTCCCCTACGTGATAGGAGACAGGATCTAGACCATTCTCAGCGAGAAGCTACCTGGGAGCTTGAGAGCCTCATGAGATCGAAAGTATCCAGCTTTGTTTGCTTCGTGATTTCGTAAGTTTCGAGGACGAAACTTTGTCTAAGGGGGGTAGAATGTGAAACCCAGTATTTTAATAGCCTTGTTCTTTGATTTTAACTGGTTTAAAATGTTTTTCATATTATTTTTAGTCATAAAGTACTTCAACTTATTCGTTTTTCAATTCGGCAAATTTTTTGATTTACGCGATTTCGGTACCGGCGGGTAAACGGGTCAAAAGTTGGACTAAGTGTAATTAGTGCATTGATGTGGTGTGTGAGTGTTGTTTGATGGCTGATTTATAATGTTAATTTAGTAGCAAAAAAATTAGTTTTTGGGTCAAATAGTCAACTTGGAGACTATTTGGTCAACTTGGGTACTATTTGGGTCAACTTTGGAAGCTTTTTAAGTCTTCTTCTTGTTGTTTCTTCCTCATTTCTTCCTAGCAGCAGCCGAACTCCTCTTCCTCCATTTTCCCCAAAAATTTTCTTGGATTTCAAGTAGAAATCACTTGGAAGGTAAGATTTTTGTATTTTAGCACTTTTTGGCTTATGGGCTTTATGATCCAAGCTTTAATTTCAAGTTTTGTAAGATTCTTTATGGCTGAGAAAACCCTTTTTGCAGCCTTATATGTGTTGATTTATGTATGTTATGGGTTATTTTTAGTGTTTTGGAGGTTGGGAAGTGATTGGGGTTGATTTTTAACAACTTTCCATGGTTAGATTACAAATTTTAAGATTATGAGTTGGGGTTTTGTCTTCCATATGTGGCACAACTAGAGTGTTATGCTATGAATGCTTATGTCTATGCACATAATGATGTTTTAAGAGTGTTTTAAGGTTAGTTTGGATAGGAATTGAGACTTGAAACCAAGTGGAATTGATTTCCCTTCATTTTGTAAGTAAGCGGAAGTTTGGCGCATCTAGGATAATTTGGATAATTGGTTATGTTTGAAAGATCTTTAATGATCTTGTGACACATTTTAAGTGTTTCCTTGGTAGTGGGTTGGATAGGAAGCATGTTTGAATCATGCGTGTGGCTAATCGGTAAAAATTTCAGTTTGGTAGTAAAGAGGAATCCCACCCATAGGTTGTTGCTCTAATGTTGTAATAGAGTTAATTGCAGTGGTTATGGGGTATGGATTGTTATGGAATCTATTGATGTGTATAAGAGACAGGTTCTCCACAAAATCTTTCCGTTTATGGATTTTGTTGGTTGGTTGAATATGTTGTTTTGAGTTGGGTTGTAACCAAGGTCCCTTGAATACCTTGGAATTGGATTTTGTTGGTTGGTTGAATATGTTGTTTTGAGTTGGGTTGTAACCAAGGTCCCTTGTTTACCTATGGAATTGGATGTTGTATAAGAGACAGCTATTGGTTGGCTAGGGAGGCGAAGTTTTTCGGTTTTTCTGGAAAACTGAGCTTATTATCTCCTAATCTAGCTGTAATACGAATTTGAGGGGTAAACTAAGTGTTTTGACTGGGGTTTTAGCTTGTCGAAGTTGGTCAGAAATTGTGAAAAGATCATTTTTGACCAAAGAGCTATTGGTGTCGTTTTCTATCGTTTCGCGTCGTTTTCGCTTTCCTAGTCATTCTTTAACAGCATCTACATCTCTTCTAAGAGTCCTCTTATATCTGTTTTAGGTACCACGCCACCTACTAGTCAACTGTATGATGTTTGGAACTGCACTTTTACAATGTTTTGGAATTATTATATATGAAATCGGGACCAAGCTATTTTATGTTAATCAATTGATATGTTTGCAAACTCTTCTGGTATGAAAGCATTTTATAACTGTTTTGGCTCATAGGTGACCTAGGTATATAATTTTGGAAATGTTTCATTTGGGGAGAACCGGTTCCATAGTCATCCATGGGACTAAATCACGTGACATCCAAAACTGTTATGAACTATTTGACTGCGGGGTCTTGTGATGGGATAACTTGACCTCCCGGTCAGACTAGTAGGTGTGGTAGATTACTAGATCTGACTAGTACTGTAGGTCGTACCTTTGAGCCTAAAAGATACTCATGCTATTTTATTATATTCGGATTGAAACGTACTTGGATTTGTTCGCTATGCTTTAGCATACTATGTTTTGAAATGATTGGATCTTTTTGGCTATGTTTTGGACATGCCTGACGTTTAAATGGCATGATACATTTTAGAAACTACTTATGATTATGGTTTATTGACGTTTAAATGGCATGAGACATTTTAGAAACTGCTTCATGACTATGGTTTTCGCAAATGTTATTATCTTTATGTTTTCTTTTATCGAAATGCTTGGCCCCATTTGAAGAGCTTTTATGATATCCACGAGCTAGTTATGCTCACCCCACGTGATTTATAATTTTTCGATTAGGTGCTCGTTTTGACTCTCCATCACGTTAGCGGCTTTTAGATTTTCTCCGATTCTATATTACTGGTAGGACTCTGCGGATAATCTTCCAAGCTTCTCTTTTGTTTGGAGAGGGGTAGTGTATTAGATAGGTTTTGTATTGATGAACTTTGTTTTTGTTGTAGCATCTTTTGTACTAAGAAGGAATTTTATAATTCGTATTTTTGTGTAAAATGAAATGTTCGGTTTTATAGTGGAGAAATGACTAGATGGTTATATTACATTGCGGTGAAGTTTGTTGCTCTGTTCGTTTGTGCCTTGCGCTTTGGGCCGGTGTCGTACCATTAGCGCGACGTGTTACGGTCCCGTTTTTGGGGCGTGACAGTTTTTGATCCACATCTTCACAATGGTATAATTACACGCTGCCTCGGTCACACATCTAAGAGGTTTTCTCTTCATCTTCTCTAACCATATATATTTGATGGTAGCCCTTGAATGCATCTAAAAAATGTAGAATGTAAAATCCAATAAATGAATCTACAACTGTATCGATCCGGGGGTACGAATAACTATCTTTTGGACAGGCTTTATTAAGGTCAGTAAAATCTTGGCACATTCGCCAAGAAGAGTCTAGTTTTGTTACAAGGACTGAATTACACAGCCAGGTGGGATACAATACTTCCCTAATTAATCTGGCTATTAAGAGCTTATCCACCTCAGCCTCGATTATCAAACTACGCTCCGGACCGAAGAGGCGCTTCCTTTGCTTCACTGGTTTACATGCCGGATCCACTTCGAATTTATGCTCAATAATTTCTCGAGGGATGCATGGCATGTCCTCAACGGTCCAGGCGAATACATCTCGCTTGTATTCGGCTAACAGCCTAAAGAGAAGGCCTTTAAACTCTACTGGGAGGGTAGCACAGATCTTGATTTTTCGATCAGGGAGGCTCGGATCTAATCCCACCTCCTCTATTTGAACCTCGTCTTGGGGTTCAACTTTTGCTTTTCCCTTCTCCTTGGACTCTGGAGGCTCGGGGATTTCAGTAGCTCCGCATCGGGGCTGCACCTTCTCTTCTTCTTTCCTCTGAACTGTCAAAGGTTCTTCAACACCATCCCAAGTGGATGAGGTATCAAAGGTTTCTAAATAAGCCTTGTCAGCAATGGACATCGTTTGCAATTAGGCCCACAATGACATCATATAACAGGCTCGGGCCTCCTGTTGGCTGCCAATAACTGTTCCTTCATATCCATCCCTCAATATGAACTTTATCCCAATGTGGAACACAGAGAGAATGATCTTGTAGGTGTATTGCGTGGGTCAGCCCAGGATCATATTGTAAGAGCTGTCCCTTTTGACGACGACGAAGTTGGTCCAGTCATCTCAATTCTATGCTTCGAGAAAGCTCCAAGACACAATAGGAGCATTATTTGCCCCTCGGGTACTACCGAGTCTCCGGTAAAGCCAACCAATAGGGTCTTGAAGGGTTTTATCAAAGAATTGTCCATATGCATTTTAACCCAAGCGTCCCAAAAGATTATGTCCGCCGAACTTCCAGTGTCGACGAACACATGGTGCATTTCGTATCCAGCCACATTTACGTGAATTACCATGGGATCATTATGTGGCATTCGACTGGGAAAGGGGTCTTCAGAGGTGTATCCGAGGGACATAAATGGCTTCAGTCGCTTCTCTCGATCCTCGCCCGAGGGAATATTTCGGGCGTATTTTTTTCGGGCATTGTTTGAGTCCCCGGTCGTCGGGCCTCTGGCAATTGTATTTATCACCCCGGCGACACGGGTCTGTTCGTCTTGGTTTGCCGGGAGATTGATCCTGTTTTGGTCGCCTCGGTTCTGTTGACGAGGTGGCGAGCGACGTTGTCTTGGATTCCTTTGCTCATTGGCTGTGTTCCTTTGGAACTCTGTCGCAGTTCGGGAGATGAACTGCTGTAAATGTCCTTCCTGGATGGCCTTCTCGATTTTCACCTTTAGGTGGTTGCATGCTTCGGTATCATGGCCCTGTTGACACATGAAAAGCGCAGTATTTTGCCCGGTCTTTTTTGTCTGGGACCGATACCATTCGAGGAGGTGGTTCCAAGAGGCCCATATGTTGTCTTGGAATAAAATTCTCTCCTTGTTGCATTGAGAGGTGTAAAGTCGGCATCAGGATGGTTCCTTGTTCGTGGGGGTCGGTTCCCGATATTATTGTCCGGGAAGACTACTCGGTTCGCCAAAGGTGTGACCCTGGAATAGGTCAGCCTATCAGCGACCCTCAGCTTTTTTGATGATGAGGGGTTCGGAGTCTTGAGGACTTTTTTCCTTTGTGTATCGTAAAGTTCTCTTTTTATCCTGTTCGACTCTTCACCCCGTATGAACTCCGATACTCTTTCGAGAAGTTCAGAATAGGAGCTCGGCTACCATATCCTTTTAGCCAGCTCGGCGTTGAAATTACCTGGTTTGATACCACTGCAGAAAGCAGCCACCAGAATTCTTTCATCAACGTTTTTGATTTGGACCACCTCATCATTGAAGCAAAAAATTTACTAAGTGATTCCTGTCTCTTATACACATCTTCATGTGGTATGAAGAGTGTCTTTTGCAATATTGATTCACTTATGAAGTGACCCAGGATTGATAAGAGCCAAGTCATGGAAAGTGGCGATTGAGTTCATCGACAACTACCATGTCTATTTTTAAGCCGTTTAAAAGTCAGAGTTGTTACATTCGACAAACTTCAGATATGTCACAGGGCTAGAAATCAAATATGATATGATTGTCAATGCATGATTGCAAGTGATCTGACTTGCAACACTGTCAGAGGTCTCAAAATCTCTTGGATCTTATTTTCGAGGCTCTGCTCTTGTTTTAAAACAACCGAAGAGGGTCCTCTCGATCCTGATTTTTTTGAAGAATGCATACCGAGTCTCTCGCGCATCGCTAATTTTTTGCTTGTTGATGAATATGAATCATCCGATTGTTCGTTCGAGCGTGACTTTGTTAGTTTGTGGCATAGATCGGTTGGGCTCATGGCATCAACTGGCTCTTTGCCAGGTCGTCGTCCGGGGTCACGCTTCGGTTCGGCTTGTGGAGTGGCTACTCTATTCGAACGCTCGGACGGAGTTTTATTCTCGTGCTATTCCACGAATGTTCGAAAGACTCGAAGTGGTCGTCAATGTACTTCAGTACATCGTTTTGCTTTTGTTGAGCCTCCGTTGGTGTATCGACGTTTTTTAACTCATCGGTATGCACCACGAGGTGTTGATTGCTCGTCTCGGCATCCTTGCTGGCAGTTCGACGTGTTCCACGGTTCTTCATCCTCCTCAAAGCAAGTCAATAAAAGAAACAATTCAAATGATTGAGAATTGATTGGAAGTGATGGAAATCTGTCGATTCCCATAGACGGCGCCAATTGAAGAAGCTAGAATTTGATTCTAAGAGGAGAGAGAAAGTGGAAGAGCTGAATGTCAGAAGTGTGTTTTTATTATCTGAATTTCGATCCCTTTTTAGTAGTACCCCAACCCCTTATTTATAGAATTACATAAGGAGGCATAAGGCTATCTGTGTGTTATTCCAGCTGAAGCGGAATTACATAGTTGCCCTTAATGAGGCTGCCATGTAGGCGCTTCTAGAACAATGTAAGTATCGCTAATCCACATCATCATTAAACTTGTTTCTCAGGGGAGCTATCTTGGCCTCCCCATGGTAATTAGCAAATCAAAGTATTAGATTTTTGGAGCTGTTAGAGAGAGAGTAGCCAATAAAATGAAAGCTTGGTAAACAAATCACTTAGTATGGTTGGTAAAGAAGTCTTATTAAAATCAATTGCTTTAGCCATGCCTGTTTACATATGTGATGTTATGTTTTAAACTTCCAAAGTCAACTCTATTCTTGCTAAATTTTGGTGGGGTACTAAAGAAGATTAGCAGAAAATCCATTGGTTAAGTTGGGAGAAAATGACTGATTCCAAAGATAGAGGAAGTTTGGGCCTAAGAGACATTCAATCCTTTAATGATGCATTACTTGCCAAAAATATTTGGAGAATTATCACTCAGCCCAACCTTTTAGTCTCTAAAGTTCTCAAAGCTAAATACTTACCAAATTCTAACATTTTTGATGCCTTTGTTCCTAGTGGTGCTTCGTGGTGTTGGAAGAGTATTTGTAGCACTACGAAGTTTCTGCTTGAGGGGCTTATGAAAAGGGTAGAGGATGGCAAGACTATTGGTGTGTGGAATGATAGATGGGTAGAAGTGTTCGTAAGGGGGATGATCAGCTCAAATAAACCCAACCAAAGGTCGTATTGAGAATGTTAGCCATTGATAACGGTAATGATGGAACGAAATGCACCATGTGTCAAGGGCTTGCTTATTGATTTATTCTGCTAGCAAGCCCTTGGAATTTCATTTGGAGTCTCAAGGTCAGATAAAATCAAGACATTTCATGTGTATAAGAGACAGGCTACATCCTTCCTACAAATACTAGTATTCACAGGAGAACGGGTATAGGTCTAACAATTAACTGCAATAAATAGAGACATCCTCGAACCATTTGAACAGTTGTCCTTCCCTATGACCTGTCATAATCAACATCTAAAGTAGCATGTCAAGTGGGATGGGCTAATACCATTTTATAGTTCCCCCTCAGATCTAAAGAACCTGACAAAGTGAGATAAAAAGAGAATACACATACTAGGAGTATCTTCTTGGCTTGAATGTACTTGTTCATTCCTTGGTTGCCAATTGCATTGATCTCTCCAGAGGCTGATCCATTAGGAAGGCCTTAATTAATGCTAGATCAGAGGGCTGTAGGAAGGTAGTAATTTTATCATCAAACAAAGGGCTGATCTTTAAGCTCCAAAACAGGATTATTCATGATGTGAAGACTGCCACTTTTTTAGAAGATATTCACGCCGACGACCTGCAGTTTAAGTGATCTTTTTTATTGATGTTCTTTTGTCTAGATATCTCTAATTTGTAATAGAAAAGCTGGGAATTTGGCTTCTTTTGCAGTAACTTTGATATCTAGAATCTATTTGAAATAAACAGGTTGATCCAACACGCCCGTTAAACTTTAAACTAATACAAAATTTACTTAATTTACTTGAATAACATGTTAACCCATAATTAATCCGTTGACCCGAATGATACGATATGTCATTAAAGAGTGTATTATTAACGGATTGACCCGACATGACCCATTAACCCGTTAATCTTTAAACACTAATACAAAAGTTACTTAGTTTACTCGAACGATACGATAACTTGTTGGAATTTTTGTAATTATCCAAATATATGATCCAATATTTGATTCTGATATTTATCAATTTGACTTAATAAATATCTTGTGATAATTATCACATTGAGATAATGATTACACTTGTGATAACTATTTATTCTTACGGCTTACGTTTTCTGATGGGAAAGTTAACGTTATAAGTATACAGAGTATTTTGGGTCCCTAGACCTGACATTCTATTAGAAAAAATACACCATCGTATCAGATTGTCTAGGTTTAGAAGTACCCAAATAATTATTTTTCTATTCCTTTTATTTTGACATTCCTTTATGATGTGTTCATCGTATCATTCGGGTCAACGGATTAATTATGGGTTAACACTGTCTCTTATACACATCTAGATGTGTATAAGAGACAGATGTACTGCTCACTTTCCATTGGCTTCCTTAGGTTTCGCAAAGTTAGAAATCATAAGGACAATGAAATTAATATTTACCATTTAGAAATTTGGCACATAAGCTGTCTCTTATACACATCTAAAACAAAGCCATAAGAGAACTAAACTGCATGTCCCAATTGCTTTCACGTGAGACCGCATCTTATTTCCTGAATAGATGTACTCCATCAAGCCATCACCTGTTGTGTTATTGTGGAATGCAACAATGTTATAAACTACTTAAGTTTTATTCTTTTTTTAAAAAAAAAAAAAAATTCAGAGGTGTTGCTGGAAGGTTTATCTGCCATAGTACTCACCATTAAAGGTTAGATAGTCTGACCAATTGAACTATTCAAATTGTTTAGTTGTAAAATGTCTTATTTATATATATTATACTTCCAGTTTGTTATTTGAATATATATATATATGTGTTGTGATTTTTCTGTAATTATTAATGTCTGTGATCTATATATATATTTTTTAATTATAGAGTAGCCGCAGCATCTTTAATTAAAAAATATATATATATATATATATGTGTGTGTACAGTAATTCTGTAATTTTGAGATCACCTATAATATAAGACATTAATTGTTAATTATAGCACTTCTAATATAATAAATTTTATCCCACAGGAATTTTTATTATATTATATTGTGTGATTAAAAGGGTGAAATATTAAATTATATTCCTTAATGTTTACCCACAGGAATTAAGGAAAGGAACATGATTTAATATTTCGTCATTTTGATTATATAAATTTATATGAATTTATTTGAATTAGGAATTTAGCCTACAGGCAATTTCTATGTCATGTAATTCATATTATTACTATGTTTTGCATTGGTAAAACATAATAAATGTTAATATGCCTCAAATTTTGATATAAGCTTGTATGTAATTATTTGTGCAGTTTTTCAACCTGTGAATTTTCATGATATGAAATGTGACATTCCCGAGCTCAAGGGTGACAACTATAAGTTGTGGAAAGAGAGAATTCTCCTTCATTTGGGGTGGATGGACATTGATTATGCTATTAGGAAAGACGAACCACCTCCGATATTATAAGGCCATTAATGAGCAGTTTGAGTCTTCAGATAAGGCTTTAGCAAGCACCCTAATAATGAAATTCTCTACCTTGA
The DNA here is from genome assembly GCA_025175665.1 of Cinchona pubescens. Classification (NCBI taxonomy): domain Eukaryota; kingdom Viridiplantae; phylum Streptophyta; class Magnoliopsida; order Gentianales; family Rubiaceae; genus Cinchona; species Cinchona pubescens. The sequence goes on along the minus strand of JANKKI010000456.1, from coordinate 624,617 downwards.
AGCTCACCACTATCAAAGGAGTGCGTGAACACATCATGCACATGAGGGACATGGCGGCTCAACTAAAAAATCTTGAGGTTACAATGTCTGATTCTTTTCTTGTACACTCATGTGCATGATGTGTCTAACGCACAGTCTCTATGTACCTTTCTTGATAGGTTACAAGACACATAAGGACAAATGGTCCATCAATGAATTGATGACCATGTGTTAATATAAGAAAAAGGAAGGCTGACCTAATCTCATTTGTATGTTATGAATCTAATATGACAGATGTTAATCATAACACATGGTGGATTGATTCTGGTTCTACAATCCATATTACGAATTCCTTGCAGGAATTGCGAAACCTAAGGAAGCCAATGGAAAGTGAGCAGAATTCGTATATAAAAATATATGACCATAACTCAGCTCACGTGAAAGCAATTGGGACATGCGGTTTAGTTCTCATATATGCCTTTCTTTTATTTTGGAAAGGACATTCAATGTTACAAATCTAATGTGAAATTTAATTTCATTGTCAAAACTTGTACCTTTGGGATATTCTTGGTATTTTTCTAATGTTGGATTTAATTTGTTTTATAAATCTGACCTTATCGGGAATGGTATTATGTTTGATGGTCTTTTTCAAATTAATTTGCAAAGCAATACTACATTAAGTAATTTGCACATGTTCAAAATAATGTTGGTATTAAAAGATGTGTTATGAATGAGAATTCCTCTATATTGTGGCACAGAGATTGGGATGACACATGTTGATGTAATATGGACACATATAAAAGTACTTCATCACCTTCCTAGATTAATTTCTACGAATATGTATCTCTACTTGCTTTATACACATCTAATGTGTATAAGAGACAGACATGTAAAAAGAGGTCTGATACGATGGTTCACATAAGATAAGTAATAGAGACAGAGAATATCCGAATCTTTGTGGAGTGAAGCTCTCAAGACAGTGTCACATCTAGATGTGTATAACCAAGGCAGGTCCCAAGGACACCATTTCCATTATTTAAATAATGGAAACCGAGTTTGCGACATGTACGCATTTGGGGATGCCCATCTGAAGTGAGAGTTTATAACCCACAAGAAAAGAAGTTGGACCCAAGGACCATGAGTGGATATTTTATTGGATATGCTGAAAGGTCTAAGGGATAAAGATTTTACTGTCCATCTAACAGTACAAGAATTGTGGAGTCAAGAAATGCAAAGTTTCTTGAAAATGACCTAATTAGTGGGAGTGATAGATCATTGGGTATTAGATCTGAGACAGAATATTCTGTTCCACAATCTTCCACTTCTAGTTATGGACGGACTATTGTTATTCATGACACTCCCCGAGATCAAGTACGTGTTGAACAACCAGTCCTTGAAACTCCACAAACTGCACCTTGAAAGATAATGATCTAGTAGATCCTGTTCAACCAATACCTGAAATTGTTGAACAACCAGTTGAACAACATATTCCTCAGGATAATGTTGGAACAACATTGAGAAGATCTACTAGAGTAAGGAAAACAACAATTCCTGATGACTATATGGTATATCTGCAAGAGTTTGAGTATAATATTGGAGCCGAAAATGATCCTGAAACGTTTTTACAAGCCATAAAATGTAATAAATCTAACTTGTGGTACAATGCCATGAAAGAGGAGATAGAATCGATGGCATCGAATGGAGTCTGGGATCTTGTCGAGTTGCCTATTGGTGCAAAAACCATAGGATGTAGATGGGTTTTCAAAACCAAGAAAGACTCATTAGGCAATATCGAAAGATATAAAGCTAGACTTGTTGCCAAAGGATTCACTCAAAAAGAAGGAATCGATTATACAGAAACCTTTTCTCCTGTATCTAAGAAAGATTCTCTTCGAATTATTATGGCATTGGTTGCCCATTTTGACAGATCTTTGGATTTGCATCAAATGGATGTGAAAACGGCGTTCCTTAATGGAGATCTAAAGGAAGATGTTTATATGAAACAATCTGAAGGATTTTCCTCTAGTAATGGTGAATTTAGTTTGCAAGCTTAAAAGTCAAATATATGGATTGAAGCAAGCCTCCCGTCAATGGTATTTAAAATTTCATGGTGTGATCTCTTCATTTGATTTTGAAGAGAATATCATGGATCAATGTATATACCAGAAGGTCAGTGTGAGTAAGATTTGTTTTCTTATTCTGTATGTAGACGACATCTTACTTGCAAGTAACGATAAATGATTGCTACATGAGGTGAAACAATTTCTTTCTAGAAACTTTGATATGAAAGACATGGGTGAGGCATCTTATGTCATTGGCATAAAGATCCATAGAGATAGAACTCGATGCATTTTGGGTTTGTCTCAAGAAACCTATATTAACAAAGTTTTAGAGAGGTTTCGGATGAAAGATTGTTCACCAAGTGTGGCACTCCACAAGCTGTGTCTTGGAGAAGTACTAAACAAACTTTGATTGCAACCTCTACTATGGAAGCTGAGTTCGTTTCCTGTTTTGAGGCAACTTCGCATGGTGTATGGTAAACAGTTTCATGTCTATAAGAGAATTGTGGATTCTATTTCTAGGCCATCTCTTTTACACATTTACAATTCAATTGCTATTTTTATGGCTAAGAACAATAAGAGTGGTAGTCGAAGTAAACACATCGACATCAAGTACTTAGCTTACCTTCTGTCTCTTAAATAACCTAGATGTGTATAAATCGCAGGTGTGAATTGATGATTGCCGATCCCTTGACTAAAGGCATGCCACCAAAGAATTTTAGGGATCATATAGTCAGAATGGGACTTGGTTCCATGATATGACCTCATTTTACATGTACGTACATTTGATATTTCCATTGAAACTCTTATTCAATTGTGTTTTTCATATTCAGTTGCGCATACTTATTTAGCTATTTGAGAAAACACACTTAAGTTGGACCTATAATAAGCATAAGGCTTATTTATTAAGGTATGTTATCACATAAAAGTTTAGTGTTGAAGAGACATAATGCATAGTAATACATGGAAGACAATACTTGTTTCTTAGAGGACTTGTCACCATGATTCATGTATTTTGGATCTTACAAATTGTGAGATTTGATAGTTTGTATATCGAATGAAATATGTGGATCAAGTGGGAGAAATGTTGGAATTTTTGTAATTATCCAAATATATGATCCAATATTTGATTCTGATATTTATCAATTTGACTTAATAATTATCTCAATGTGATAATTATCACATAAGAGACAATTATTATCTTATCGGGTATACGACACAGGTCTTTTTAACGGCGTTAAGATATCTGAGTAACCCGATTGACCCGTTAATTAATTGGAGTATTTATAAAAATTTGACATGATAATACTCTTTAATAGCATATCGTGTTAAAGAGTATTATCATGTCAAATTTTTATAAATACTCCAATTAATTAACGGGTCAATCGGGTTACTCGATATCTTAACGGGTTAAAAAGATCGTGTCGTATTACCCGATAAGATAAGGGTTATCAGGTCAACTTGTGAGTTGACACAACATAATCCGTTTAATTTCGAATCATTAACGGATTGATCCGTTAATAACATAATTAAATTCGAATCGTGTTTAAATCTGTTAATTTTGTATTATTTTATCGTATCACGTCCCAAATTGCTACCCTAGATACAACAATTGGAGCTGAACTAGGAGAGTATGATGAGATGAATCCAGCAAACAATGGAAACAAAGTCAGCTCTAATGTCCAGATGCACAACTCAAGCTCCGATTCCACTCCATATTATTCAACCAATTTTTGATTCGCAGTTCTCCAAGTCTCCCTCATGAAATTTCCCCAGTTCCTACTAAATGCTTTTCAAATCTTTCTTCCAAAAATCACCATTAATTTCAATTCTTTCAAGAGGTTTGAGCAGTCAACTTCTCAACATCTCAAACCAATTTACCCAACTGGGTTTCTCACAACAAACTCTTCCAAAGACACCCTCGTTTGCATTTTCTCGAAAATCACTGTCAATCTCTTCACCAACTCAAACAAATTCTCTCGTATGTTTTCATCTCGGGTTTGCATAGGAACCCTTTTGTCACGAGCCGCGAGAAATTATATTTGCCTATTTGCGTTGGGTGGAAACAAGAAAACTAATTCAAGAATCAAATTCGAATTTTTGATCGAATTCCGAAACCCAATTTGTTTTCTTGGAATACAATCATCAGATTCTTTGCTTCGTCTGATGACTGTGAAAATGCTGCTTTGGTCAAATTCCCTTAGAAACTATGAAAATGTTGAGTGTAGGTATTTTTCCGGATAAATACACATCAAACCCAAAGTTAGCAACATTTGAACAACAAATCCTCTTATCATTTAATCAAACAGTTGAATTCACATGTTTTTAAATTTGGGTTTGATGAGGATTGTCTGTTTGTGGGAAATTCTTGTTCTTATATGCATCTAGTTTGTGGGAAGATGTGTTAAGACGTGAGGTTATTTGATGAAATGGCTGAGAGAGATGTGGTTTCTTGGACTATTGTAGCAGCATTAGATCCACCATCTTATTGTGGTGAAGCGGTTAATGTTTTCAATGAAATGCCGAAGGATGGGTGGACGTTGCCAAATGCTGCTACTATAGCCTGTGTACTGTCTGCTTGTGGTGATTTGTTGGATACTACTAAATGCTTGCATGCTTTGCTCGAGAAGGCTGGGTGGATTGAGCTGGATGTTTCTATTCGGAATTCACTTATTGATGCTTATGCAAAATGTGGAAGTTTAGATAATGCTACTGAAGTTTTCAATGATGTGGATGATTTGCAGAAGGATTTATATACTTGGACTGCTATAATCTCGGGCTTAGCGATGAATGGACAAGGGAGGTATGCATATGAATATTTTGCTAGAATGGAGCTAGATTCTGGAATTCCCAGCCCTGATGCTATTACTTTCGTTGCAATACTCTCGGCCTGTGTCCACTCTGGATTAGTTGAAGAGGGTTTATGTATTTTTGAATCTATGAGGACAAAATACGGGATCAAACCAGACCTCAAGCATTATGGATGTGTCATTGATCTATTGGGCAGATGTGGGATGCTCGACAGAGCTTATCATGTTTTGGATACAATGCCAGTCAAGCCTAATCTGGTCATATTGGGATCTTTGCTTAATGCTTGTAGACTTCACAACAACATGGAGTTAGGGGAAGAAGTTTCGAGGAAGATTGAGCTACTACACGGGAGCAGTGGAGGAACACCTGTGCTTTTGTCCAATATGTATGCCAACGAGAACAGGTGGGATGAAGTGATTCACGTCAGGAAGGAGATGAGAGCAGAAATACAAGGAAAGCCCCCTGGGCGAAGCTGGATTCAGATTAAAGATGCAGTCCATGAGTTTGTCGTTGGAGACAAATCTCATCCACAGGCTAAGGAGTTTGTGTCCTGTTCTGGAAGGATTGGAAGGGCTTACTAAGATGCTAACATTCTGATCCAGATAAGAAAATCATTTTCCAATTTGGTAGGATATCAAGGCTGTTTGTCTAAGCTGTAATCCAAGAACAGACTTGAGAACCGTCTATGCTAGAATAACCATACTTTACTGATTACCAAATGCTTTTGGCTGGAAATTGACCTTTGATCCAAGTAACTAATGCAGCTTGAAGTGTTGGTGATTGTCCTACCTAGTTGAATGATCAAACCCCGGATTGCTTTGGTATTTTCTGACACTCTATATAATCCCACCTTCCGGAAGGGCCCTTCATGATTAAGATGCTACCTTAATGATTCACCGCAAAAAAGGTTTTTTTTTGGGGTTAATTTTTTTAGATTTAGGGAGTTAGGGTTTGGTTAGCGATATTGAATGGAGCCTTGGTTGGTAATAAGTTTCAGTTTAGTCAGAAAATTGGTAGCGGTGTATTTGGAGAGATCTATCTTGGTTTGTTGTTTTTTATTATTGAATGCCATTGTTTTGTTGCTGATTTTCTAAATTCTATTCATTTTTGTTGTTTTTGTATGAATTTTCTAATTGGGAATTTTAACGTGTTTTTTAGGTACTAATATTCAGACTAATGAGGAGGTTGCTATCAAGCTTGTGAGTAAATTATTTCCAATTTGGGATTTTTCTTTTTTCATTCATCCTGTTTTTCAGAATGCTCAGTTTCAATATTTTATTTATTTATTTATTTTATTTTTTATTTTTTATTTTTTGTTTTTATGTGAATTGGTTGCTAGATTAGGTTAAGAATGGTCTATGTATGACATTTAAATCCTTCGCATATTCCATAAAGGTGAGTTCTCTGGATCTTTATGCAGTTAATAATGCTCAACCTCAAAAGGCTGTGGTATTAGTTGGCTAAGGTGGTTGATTTGTTTTATATGTGACCAATAAATTAGCACAAGTTATTCATTTTGAAAATATGGAACTGTTATCCTTGTTCTTTTCTCTTTGCTGTTTCTTGGTGAGCTTTTCTTGTTTTGATTCTATTGTTGTTGAGTTTTATTAAAGTTATCATTTTTCCTTCACATATTAAAAGATTTAAGTATATTTGCCAAGCGAAAATTTTGAAAAGAACTATTGTGTTTCTTTTTGAAACTCATCTCAGCGAAAAATCAAGAGACTAGAAAAGGAAGAGACTAATTTATGCCATGCCCCCACATTAAGAAGTGGTTTTTCATTGAAAAACAAAACCAGAGACTAACCTATGCTTGTAGTGATCCTACTTTATGTTGGTGTTTGAAAAGCTTTCTAATTATTATCCCACGTATATATTTCAGTATAAGTATAAAATATTTAGGGCTTTCTGTTGTAAATATTGGATCCTAGTACTGAAAATCCAATCTAAATAATTCTGCTCTCGAGTTGCTCGTTGAACATAAAGGGTCTTGACCTTGGCTTTGAATATGATCACATATGAGTTAGAGAGTTCCTAGTCCTTTAGTTGTGTCATTTCAGCAAATCACCTCCTTCTGTTGGTAGAGCAAGGTGGCTTCTTTAAAGAGCCCTGAGGCCAGGTTGGGTTAATTGACAGATGTGAGTCAGCATACGGCTTATTTTCACGAGTTAATTGACAAATAGTTCACCGATTGCACTATTTGGCTTCATGATGTGTGAAAAATGTCAGATGCCTTGATGATGGTCTTATATTTATCTTTTCCGTAGCACGTGAAGTTCAAAGGAACGCAGATGGATCATATCGAAATAAAGATCTTTTAGATTTTGACATCAACCTGTATTAATTTGCCCTCCTTTGTCTAGTTCAGGCAATTAATGCAGTTGATTTATATCTTTTAATGCTAGCAGATCGAAAGAATATTCATGGGAGGCCAAAGTTGCAAAATTAGAATGTGATATAGTGTGAATTTTGAAGGTAAGGCAGAAGGAGACTAATGTAGATGAAAGATTTGCAAGGAATGAGGTAACAAAATTTGTATGATATTATGTGTCGCAATGGCATGTTACCAAATGGCTGTAAGGTTTTAGGACGGGTGAGGGTTGTTACAGGTGATCCCAGTATGAGATATGGCTATGTTATTTGATCTTGAGCTCAGAATGAAAGCGTATGGAATTACTGTATTTCAGAGATGTTTGTTAAGCAACATTGTCTTAATATGTTACCACCTTGGGAAGCAGAAGTTGAAGACTTTTTTTTTGGCCTAGTCTTTTACCTCTTTTCTTTACTCTCTCTTCGGTTGTCCAAGTGGACAGGACAACTCAGTGAAATTGTTTTTTCATTTCTGACTGTTTTGATAAGTGCTCTTATAATTTTATTTCACAAATCAAATTTTCATCAACCTGTATGAATTCTTGTCTCTAGGATTCTTCTACTGTTTTCAGTTGTTAACCTTAAATTTCATCAAATTACTGATACATGTGTTACGGTTCATGCTAAATTCAGAGAAAACAAGAATCTGACTTGAACAGCCAGATATGCAAGTATGAATACTCACCTTGGCACTGGTAAGCTTCCTGCTGCTTTCTCTCTTGTTTATGACTTTTTCAGGCATCAAATACTACTCATTCCATTGATCATTTGTTTTCTCTTGATTGTCGTGTTCACTTCTCAAAACAAAGTTGACTGGATGATTGAGAATCACTTGGATATGTTCTTATGTACTTCTTAAGAGGAAGGTATTACTCCATAGTTCTTGCATTTGATAACTTTATTCCTTTTAGGGGTGTACTCACCAGTGCCAAAATTCGTAGTCTGCCTTGGCAGGGCTGAAAGCAGGTACAAAGAAACGAAAGTATGAAAAATCAGGGTAAAAGAAAGTTTTGACCTCCCATAGAGGTAATTCTTTTGTTTCAGCTTCTTGAGACCATCGATTCTATTCTATTCTATATCTTCTGAAACTAACTGGGAGTATGCATTCTCTTGTAGTCTTTATGTCGAGGCTATCCTACAGAGTTTGCATCCTATTCCCATTACTGTCGTTCCCTTAGGTTTGACAATAAACCAGATTATGCTTATCTCGATTAAAAGAACCTTACATGATCTTTTCATTTGTGAAGGTTGGACACTACTCCCTTTCTTTAAGTTATATTGATATTGGAAATTTCAAAAAGCATTATGATTTGATGACTCCTGTTGCATTTTGAACTATGATGTCATTCATTTCCCTTCTCCACCTACCACTTTTTCTCCAGGGTTTCAGTTTGATTATGTGAAAGCTGATTGGACAATCTTAAAATATCAGCAATCGCAGCTTGCAAATCCTCCTCGTGCTCTTGCAAGTGGCATAGAAACTGTGCTTACATTCTGTTTTGTCAGTAAGACCTAAGTTGATTACTAGATTTTTGGCACAGGATGCAACTGCTGGAACTAGTTCTGGGATGCAAAATACTGCTGCCAATCTTGATCGGCAACAAGGTCTGTCTCTTGCATTTTTCCTGCTACAATTTGTAGTTCTGTTTTAGCCCAGATGCAGTCCAATTTTTTTTGTTCAACCTTACAAGGTTCACGTACCATCTACTTTCTTTTCACAATTGTTTTTCCCTACTTTGACACCATGCCACTGGACCAAGTTAGATACTTGACTTTTGGGAAAGCAGTTTCTCCTGGATCCTCTGTACTTTTTGCATTTTTCCAGCATTTGGAACGAGTGTAACCTATCCTTTGCTCTATAGGTGGTGACGATGGTAGGTTGACTGGTTGGTCATCGGTTAATCCAGTTCGTAGTCAAAAAATTGGACTGCATTTGAATTCTGGAAGCTTCTCTAGGCAAAAAAAAATCTTGCTTCAATGAGTCAACCTCTGGTAAAGAGGTCTGTCCCTCAGTTTAATATCTACTCTCGACCCACACTATCAGGCTTATGTTTTTCTGCTTCCTTATTTTTTGAATTGTGTGGGTACATGCATTTTGCAGGTGTCTAGTTCTTCTATGCTTCTCCGGTCAAGTGGACCTTCAGAGCAACCTGCTGTCTCTAGTGGTGGTGACCCTGTAGTTGTGGGTAACAAATCTGAACTATCATGAACTCGTACAACAGCTGCCAAGCCCAGGAGTGTATCGTAAAATTTTGAGCACTGCACAGAGTGCGTCTCCAGTAGTATCATTTGATCACAAATGCAGTCTAACAGAAAGAATTATGAATCCACCCTGAAGGTATGGAGGGCCCGAGTTTTGGGAATGAAAAGAGTTTGCACTATTAGCTACCGTCTCTTTTCAAGTTCATTCATACTGCAAATCTTGGTATAATAATGCAAGGCTACAGTCGGAATCTGCTATCTGCCTGCTGAAAGTGAAACAGGTAGATATTGGGAATGCAATCCGAACGAAAAAATTAGCAACGACTGGGGGTTATGGAGGGAAGTTTGGATGCATTTTTCAGTTACCCTCTATCGATACAAATTTGAGTCGTCTTGGTGTTACTATTTACATTGATTGTTTTTCCATCTATTTATGTTGTCAAACACCGAGCTACGTTGTGGCCTATGTACTTTGTACATTGGTGAGTAAGGTATTTATGGATTTCCTTGCTTTTACTGAGTAAAGATATGCAAAGTCCATATTATAGCTTTTCCATGTCCAAAAACATTCCAGTTCTTCACATATCTTTACTTTTAGATTATTGTCTGAAATGGAAACAATGAAAAGCTTTGAATATAAAATTTGAAAATGTTGGTTTCAAAAAAAATTTTTTTTTTTTGAGCACGTAATGTATAATTATATAAACTTAAATAAAATGTCTTTCATTGGAGATTTGACGATGTATAGAGACTTGGAATCCATGCAAAATTATTCAACAAAAAGCTTAATAGTATTTACAGAATTTAAATATCCACGGTATCTCTGTAATTTCCATCTTGAAGGAAATTCCTAAACTTGCAAAAACTGGTTCCGTTTGAACAGTTATAATTTTAGGAAAAATTCTTACATGAACCCAGTTCACAATATTTTTTTATTCATATTTATTTACATCACTCTAATTCATTAAAAATAATATTTTTTTAGAGTGATGTGAATAAATATAGATCAAGAAATCCATCCTATGTAAGAATTTTCCTTTTTAATTCTAGATATACTTTTGAGATATAATATACATGGGATAGTGAGGTAGTTGAAAAAGTGTGTTAGATTATAATTTCCACGTGTAAGTTTTACATTTTCTAAAAATTCGAGATGTCTCCACGCCGTAGTTATTAGGTTAGCCAACATCTGTTAAAGCTGAAGGTAAGATGAGAGAGTTTTGCTGTCTTCAGTTGAAATGAAGGTAAACTCCGTAAAAGAAATAACTGAGTTTCACGGACAATAGTCTACAAAGAAATTTGATTGATAACTGAGGGTGGTAAGTTAATGCTACAGAAATGTGGTAGGCTTCACATCACAAGACAGGACCATAAGAATTGAAGGAGAGATTTGCTTTTCTGTTTTCCAAATTGCTATCAATCTCATCAATGGCAGTTTTGAATTGTACTAATAAGAATGCTCGAATTGTTGAAAGAAATTATAGGCAAGTGGTCCAGAGCAGTGTGGGATCCTGCCTGAACCAATGGATAGTGAGTGGTCCATCTCATGTACTTGAAAATGAGCATGCTGAATTTGAATACTAAAGTGAACCCTCATGTGCTGCTTCAAAAGTCCTGAAATCCCTATTTGAATCAGTCCAATCTCGTCCTTCTTTATTCAACTGCTTTTCATGGGAAATTTTAAAAAATAAGGTGCTCCAAAATGAAGGCAATATACAAAATTCTAATACATAATTGACATAGCAGATAATAGCTAGCAGTCAAGTGTTATTATTCCATCTCCCAAACAGAGAACAACTAATAGATTTTCTATGGAAGCAGGTTTTCTTACAACAATCTAAATCTTCATAATTGCACAAATTCCACTGTTATCATTCTTTATAGCAATACGGAGAGTCTTGATCACTAGGGTTGGATCAGCTTTCAGCACTAACGGTCTCTTTTTTTCTTTTTTTTTCCCACTCCAACACTCGTTATTCAAGGAGAGGAGCAAGATTCCAACAATCTTGGGACCCCAGATGGAAGACTACTATTAGAAAGAAAACCATAGATTCCAAGTGGGGTCTTGGTGGTTTCGACAAAGACATGGCATTGTACATAATCAAATTGACCAATTCATGGATAGAGATACCACCGGATCTAAATTATTTTTTGCAAACTGCCCAAAGAAACTATAACCATATAGATACAGGTTCCTTGCAAATCTCCCTTCATAAAAAATATCTGCAAATATTTGAAATTTCAAGCTACAAGAATTGGTTTTCCGCAATTTATTCTCAACTAGCAACTAATTTAATCAATCAAGATATCATCATTGACCATGTAGTATTTCTTCGGTATCTAAAGAAAAGAAAAAGTAAAAGAGATATTGGGCACACTATTATGCCCACTTAGTTAATACTACTAGATCCACATAGTTCAAAACAGGAGTCACCATCTAATCCATATCGAGTCTCCAATGTCCAAAGTCAAGCAAACTATAAATGCCTGGACATTTTGAGATCATACTTACCTAACCTTTACTATACACCACTAATTGCATGGAAAATTCTAATAGAAATTTCCAAAGAATTCATGCAAAATTACACAAAATTATAGCAACTGAAAAGAAAAGAACCGAGAAACAAAGGATAATCCTAGATAACATAAGCATACGAGAACCAAATAGATTAACAGCAATTCAAGTTAACTTCTTAAGACAACAAACATCAATTAAACCAAGTAGCAATACTAGGTACCACTTCCCAATTTTTACACGCAACCTCTAAGATCCTAAAATTAAACTACACAGACAACACAAAGTCACCAATCACAGAAACTCTAAAGACAACAACATCCTTTCAAATCAAAGACTCAAAAGTACTACTACTCGACTCAACTACAAATTATGTTAACATCATCAGCATCAGAGAAAACCAAATGTGGCCTGAACTCTACCTTTCCATTCAACTTCAGCTCTGCTCCACACCAGCACCACCATTTGGAGCACCACCAGGCTGCACCTTCTTAGGCCTACCTCTAGGCCTGCCAGTTTTCGAGACAGATTGCTGAGTATGGCGGGGCAGCTGGCTTCGGCTTCTTAGGTGTAGGTTCAGCATTTGGATCCTTTTTTGGGCGGCCACGAGGCTTTGGCTCAGAAGGCAGCACTGATCCTGGAGCCAAAGGATCCTTAGGCTTCGGAGGGCGGCCTCGGCCACGCTTCGGAGGGGCGGTTGGATCGGGAAACAGGTAATTGTTCTTGAAGAAAGAGAGTTCACCAGTATCCTTCATCCTGGTTAAATGAGCTGAAAGCAAGTTGGAATGTCCAGCAGGCAAGTCTCCATACTTGGATTCAATGTATTTGGATATTGCTGACTTGTTTGCACCCTCATTTTGATTCAATGCAAGAACAGCTTCAAAAATCATCTGCAACCAAAAAAAAAAAATCAAACACAGAAAAAGGAAATTGCATAATTGTTTTTCTTAAAAAATGCAGAAAAAAAATATTGGGGGAGTGGTCCAAATCTGATTTGTATTTTATAGCAACTTTAGAGCTGGAAAACAATTATCTTAGCTGCAAAGGTGAAGCGGGTTAGATAAAAATTGTTTCTTTATTTTTTTTTAAAAAAAAAGCTTTTCCTTTTCTTTTTTTTTTTTGGTTACCCTTTTGGAAATTTAAAGTGCCCTGTTCTTTCTTTGAGCAAGAATGGCAATTTAGTGCAAGAAAACTGCAAATTTTCAAATAAAATTCATTTTTATTAAAAAAAAAAAGGGTCGAACCATGAAAAACTTACAAAAAATTTTCTCTAATAAGTTTTTTTTTCTTTTTTAATTTTTGTGGCTAAAAGTGGAAAGAAAATGACACAGCAACAAGGGTTCTCCTTAAATCTGAGAAACCCACAAGAATTTCATCTAAAAACCTGAAGAATTTCTCTGAACAATAACGAAAACTCAGCAGATTTCTGAAAATAACACAGTGAAAAACCCATCTTTTTTGAATAACAGATTCAAAATGAGAAAGAGGGTTTCCAAGAAAAGAAAAAATGATAAATGGGGTTAATGGGGAATTTTTGGAAATTAGTAGATGCTTGGAGAAGTTCTTTTTTACCTGTGGATAGGGAGGGAGAGAGGGAGGTTTACCAACTTCTTCAGTCGCCATTGAAACAGCCAGCAGCAACTTTGTTTGTCCAGAGAGGGTGAGTGAGTGAGTGAATTCTGAGAGTGAGTGTGTGTACTGTGTGTAAAATTTTTGTCAGCTTATAAAAAAATTAAATGGCATAAGAGTAAAATATGGTCTTTGGTGAACCAAAAATGAGCTTATCAACACAGGGGGTATTTATTTGCTTATTTAAATAAATCTAACCAATAAAAAGAAAAAGGTTGTGTGCATTTGGGAGAATATGGATGGTTAAGATTTTAGGATAGCGAAATATTGGATGGTGAGGATTATTTGGTGTAGGGTTCACATGGATTGCTGACGTGGATAAGGAATTAATTTTGGATGGGCTATAAATGCTTCAAATTGTTTTTGGTTTCTATAAGGATGAATAAATTTGAATTCAATGAGCTTGGTGAGTTATACTTTATTTGGTTGTACTTTAATTCCAGCCATGCCTTCAACTCTGCAACACAATTGGATCAATGACTTATCGATTCGATCGATAAATTATTGGTTGAATCAATTATGCACTTATGTGCATTTTAAGAGGGTTGGTTGAAAGTTCAAATTTTTACAAAAAGGGTTAATAACATTTTATTCCCTAAATTAGGTAGGTAATTTGATTTTATCTACATCAATTAAAAATTATATTTTATTTCCCAATCACATGATTTATCTTTTAAAAATTTTATAATATTAACTTAAATGATTGAAATACTTTTAGTATTATATTTTGATTTTTCATGTGTTTAATTTTGATATTCAATTCGTATAAAAGAATTAAAAAAAATAAAATATAACAACAAACTAATATTATAATAGACTTTATCTATACGTCATATGATTCATCATTTAAAAAATTTATAATGAACAGACATCAAAAAAATCACAAATTTTATAAAAAAATATATATATTGTCACACAATATCTTTAAAGAAGAATTTTCAACAGAAATTAACCCATTTAGGTGCTGTCTCTTATACAATTCTAATTAAACACTCAAATTCAAAATAATATAAAATAAAATAACAAAATTTAAAAATTTGACCAACATATATGTTGATATGGATTATATTAATATTTATATAATATTATTTTTCATTATTTTTAAATAATTATCACATCATTATCAAAATTTAAATACAAAAATCAAAATATAGTGCTAAGGGTACTTAAATTATTTTACATGATATTATAAATTTTTTAAATGATGAATCATATGATTAGGGAATAAAGTGTAATTTTTTTAGTTCAAAGAAGTAAAGTGTTATTACCTATCTAGTTCAGGAGTAAAGTGTTATTAACCTTTTTTCAATTTCAATCTATCCAAATTTCAGTAACAAGGAGCAAAGAAGAAGAGCAGCCCATGAAGAGTCATATACCAGTAACAAATATAATAGGATAATACTACTATAAATCCGATGTTGAACCCTACCTATAAATTCTGCGGTCAAAATTAAATCTTATAAAATCTTACTTACATCAACTGATGTTATAAATTTTATATCATTTAATTTATAGCACAAGGTTTATAAGTAGAGTCGTAGATCAGGTCTACCTAAGTATTCCCCAATATAATTTATAGTGTAATTTATCACATTTAATATGAGTATTCTGCCCAAATTCATGGATATTTGCCAGCAACAAACATGATATACTTCAGACAGTTTGTCTCATTTTAATATAAGTATTCATCCAGTTGAACAATCAAAATAAAAGCCAAAAATTTGCACACATTATAAGAGACAGCTGATTAGGATAAAACTATCGTACAATATACTAAACTTTTAGTCATAGAATTAGTCATTGTATCGTTTTGCTCATTTAACTTTTTAAAGTGTATATAATTTTAGTCATTAAGTTCTTTATAGTTAGTTCTGTTGAAATACATTGAAGCGCAACTAAATTCATTATAGCAAAAGTTTATGATTAAATTCACGACTAAATTCATTATAACAAACATCACAAATATATGGTATCAGAGCTTTTTCCTTCTTTTCTAGATTTTAATGCTAGATCTTAAACAGACTATTTTCCTAATAAAAATACATAGAGAATACTGTATAAGTCAACTAAATATACATAAAGAAGAAAGAGATAAGATTTTAGAAATAATTGAAGAAATTAAAAATTTTAAAGAAAAAATTTTAGTATATAAAGGAGATCCAGAAGACTTAGATTGTTATCTATACACTAAAACAGATTATTTTAAAGAATTAATATTAAGATTAAAAGAAGAAGAAGAAAATATTAATTTTATAAAAAATAATATAAAAATAGATAATAGTGAATTATCATCATTAGCAGCATAGATTATTCACGGTTAGAATATTTAGATCTTAGAATAAATTCATATTCTAAAATAAGAGCTTTTGAAAATAATCAGAGTTAAGTGTAGAGATATTAATCATACACACTCGTTATATTCAGAAAATTCACAAGTAAATTTATTAGTAGATTTAGTAATAAATTTAGGAGAAAAGTTAGAATTTAAAGAAAAAGTGATAAGATAATTTTCTTATGGCCTAAATTTTAAAAACATAATTAAAAATTAAAATAGAATTCTAGAAAATTTAGACTATATTAAAAATCAACATATAGAAAAAGTAAAACAAAAAGATATAATAGATATTAAACACTTACTAGAAGAAATAAAAAGAATTACTCTTTCATGACAGATAAGAATAATAATGATGAATATGATTTAAATTACTTAGAAGCTCTAAAATATTTAGAAAAATATCATTTAGATCCTAAAGGTTTTAGTAATTTAAATCCATCTTCTCAAAGTGATCAGATCACTATTATCTAGTCTCTTATACACATCTATATAAGTCCCGAGTTTCTGATATTACTAATTTAATAAATAAATTACAAAAAGTAGAAATAAATAAAGATAGAAGTAAAGGAAAAAATAAATCTAAAGAATGGCAATTTTTTCAGGAAAAAGCAGAACCCTCTCAGAAATAGGAGAATCTAGTAGACCAAGTATATCTGAAAGACCAAGGAATTTGTTAGATAGAATTTTAATGAGAAGAAATGATCAATTAGGAGAAAATTTCCAATTAGATGAAGTTATTGATATAGATAAAGATATAGAAATATTTAGTAATAATCAGCTTAGTTTATTAAAACCAAAGACTTTATATGTTAAAGGAAATAGATCAGAAAAAGCAAAACTATATAAACACTATAGAGAGCAAAGATAAGTTGTATAAAAGATCAAGAATTAAAAATAAATTTAATAGATCAATCTACATTAGACAATTAAAAAGTGAAAACCTGGAAATCTAAAAGAGAAATAGCTGTCTCTTATACACATCTAGATGTGTATAACTTACAGACTTCTAGTTCCTGTATAAGAGTAATATATGATGATAGATGGTCGATACAAAGAAATCTATAATAGGAGTTCTTGAAATAGATATGTCATTAAATGGAGGTATATTTTTGTAGTCAGATTTTATAATTAATACAGAAGAATTTGGAAAACACATAAAGATAGGAATTCAGACTAAAGGATATGAAGAAATGATAGGTAATAATTTATTAATTTGTATAGGATTTTTAGGAAAACTTACGGAAAAAAGTAATACTAGATTTAAGGTAAAAATAGAAAATGTAGTAGAATTAATGGGAAATAAGGGGATAAAGTTATTAAATAATGATGAGAATTTAGAACTATGTGAAATAGAAGAAATTAAAGATAAAGAGATTTATGATAAAAGAAGATGTAGATAAGAGAATCAATATAGAATAATTTAAAAAAGATAAACAAATTTTTCAGCCAAATCAGAGAATAAATTATACAAAAAATAAAGAGAATTTAAAGAGAAAGAGATAAGAGAATAACTAAAACCTGTCTTATATATTCTGATAGAAATATTATTGCAATATCGAAGATTTAGTAGAAGAAAAATTAGATAAAAAATTAGAATATTATGGATTAATAGATATAAAAAGAAAAATAAGATTGATAAATTAGAAAGTAATACTTTCTGATTTTTTATTAAGAACAATCAGTTAAAGAATATATGGAAGCTATAGAAAGTTTAAAATAGCTAATCAAAATATAGGAAGTAAAATCCAAATAAACTATCAGACTCCACCAATTAATCCAAGATATGAAGATAGTAAAAGAACTGTATAAGAGACAGGCATATATCTTATCAAGATTTTCCCAAAGGTATAAAGGATTATCTTATACACATCTAATTAGACCAAGAGGAAAAAGATTACCAATAGAAAGAATATACAATTTCAAGAAGCAGTAAAGGAATGATACTTAATATAGCAGACATGATCCTCAAAATTGGAATAATGTTATAGATGTTTGGAAAAATCTAGTAGCAGATTTTATAAAAACTTTTCGATTCCAGTGTAGAAGAAATGTATAAATATTTAGAAACATTTTTAGGACCAAGTACTAGAGCTTTATGGGAAAATTGGAAAATGAATTTTCCGAAGATTTTCAAAAATGGTAGATATGGGAACTAATCCGTTTAATTTTGGAAATAGAATACAAATGATAATTACAGAAATGATCCTAATTCAGAACAATAGGAATACAAAGAGATGCGATATCTGATTAGAACAACTTAGTATATTTAATTGGAATTTTATAAAACCATTTTTAACATGAGATGTGTATAAGAGACAGCATTTGAGCTCTCAGATCTGTTGGTGGCCTAGGAGAAAAATTAAGAAAATTACCAGGAGAACTAGGATTCTAAATTGAAAAACATTGGGAATCTGCTATAATAATAAAATTATAAAATATTCGATAGGACATAGAATTCATTTATTATGGAAAAATTAAAAGAAAAATGTACAAATATTCGATTCAAAATCAGCTTAAAAAGGAGATTATGATTTCGTAAGAAAATTATTTATACTCCACAAAGATATGAAGAAAGAAAGCAAGATAAAAGAAAAAATAAATTAGCAACTAATAATAATATAGTAAAGAAAAATTATTTTTTAAGACGATCACCAGCTAAAAAACCATATTTAGATAAAAATAGACATGTTAGAAAATTTAGGCCAGAAAGAAATTATAGAGCACGATTAGAATGTTTTACTTGCGGAAATACAGATCATTTAGCAAGAACTTGTCCAAAAAGAATTAATAATAGAGATAGAAATTCTTTATTAGTAGAAATGACACAAGAAGACTTAATAACTATGTAGATGAATATATTTCAGATACGTAATCAATTTATCATTATCACTATCTGATTCTTGTTTTATTAAAACAAGAATCAGATAGTGATAATGAAGAAGATACTATTGTTAATAATTTAGTAAAAACAGATTTATCTTATAATAGATATTATGAACAATTAGAACTAATTGAAAAAGATTTTAAAAATTTAGAATTAATGAATATTGTAGAAAATATAGAATGTAATCATAATTGGAAAATTAATACAGGATCAGAAAATAAATCTTGTTACATTTGTAATTGGTATCCACTACAAGAAAAAGAGCAAAATGTTTAGAATGTTTTAAAGAAGCATGTATAAAATGCATAGAATTAAAATATAATATGTTATTAATAAAGAATCCCATATATTTTCTTTAACAATAGAATTAAGAATTCTAGAAAGGAAAGTATTAAATTTAGAAGATAAAATAATTCTATTAGAAGATAGAATAAATAATTTAGAAAAATTAAAACACAAATATAATAATTAATGATAAAAATCAAGATTTACTAAATTATGAAAAAGATTACTTATGTAATGAAGATAAAACTATAACAAGTATACAAGTAGCCTGTAAAATAAGAATAGATAATGAGTATGAAATAGAGTGTTTAGCATTAATAGATTCAGGAGCTACTAAGTGTGTAATAAATAGTAAGATAATTCCGAAAAATATTATAAGAAAACAAATAATCCTATAAAATGACATATCTATTTCAGTAACTCCTATTATAGCTGTCTCTTATACACATCTAGATCTGTCTCTTATACACATCTAGAGGTGTATAAGAGACAGTTCCCAGCCTTCAACGGACTTCTTCTTGTAAAGAAGAAATATCCTTCTTACAACAAGTAGTATTTTAGGATTAAATTTTTATTTTTCATACGGGAGGAGTATTTTTAAGCAAAGATATTATTCAATTTCATAAACAAATAATTCAAACTCCAAGACAATTTAAAAATAAAACTACGTTTTAAGAAGTTTAAAAAGAAATAAGGATGGTTGGGTAGATCCTAATTTTGTAAAACAAACATCAAAAAGTTAGAAACCATAAATAATAAATGTTGCGAAAACTGTATCGATAATACTACTTGTTGTAAGAAGGATATTTCTTCTTTACAAGAAGAAATTTTTGAACTGGAAGAATACATAGACCCTTATTTTGAAACATATATAGAAGAAATAGAAGAATATATATATATAGAAAACGAACAAGAAATAGACTATGAGTTTATAAATTTAAACAAAGCTTATTTAAATATAGGATTAATTAAAAATCAAAAAGATATAGATGAAATTCTTTTAAAACTTGATAAATTAGAAATAATGGGTGATAATCCTTTAAAATATTGGGAAAATAATAAGATCTTCTGCTTACTTATACATTAAGGTGGGACACTTTATAATTTTTAACTGCTTCAATTATTTCAAATCAATCTTAGAAGATTCTTCAAATGCATATTTAGTTGAGAGTTATTAGAAAATCGATTCGAACATAGATCAGACTTTTATAGTAAGAAAACGGATTAGTTCCCATAGAGACCATTTTAGGAAAGTCAGAACTGTAAAAGAGACAGGTTCAAAACTTCTATCAGGAATCTTTTCTTTATCTTCACGTGATTTTTGTTGACTTCTCAGTAGAATTCAGGAAAAAGAATTTATAGTAAATTTGATTGTAAATCGGTTTTGGCAAATTAGAATGCATCCAGATAGTATAAAATGGACAGCTTTTACTTGTCCGAAGGTCATTTCGAATGGTGGTTATGCCATTTGGAATAAAGAATGCTCCATCTATCTTTTCAAAGAAAAATGGATGATATATTTTTAAAATATAAAAATTTTGTTATAGTATATATAGATATATTCTAGTTTATACTTTGTCTCTACAACACATCTAGATGTGTTAAGAGACAGTCCCTGATTTTTAGAATTTATAAAAAATGGAATAATAATTAGTAAGAAAAAGATGGAATTATGTAAAGGATATATAAATTTTTTAGGAATAAGAATAGGAGAAGGTAAAATTAGACTACAAGAACATATTTCTAAAAAGTTTTAGAAATGCCGATAAATTAGAAGGCATAATTTACTAATCCTAAAAATTTTTAGGATTTCTAAATTATGCTAGACCTTTTATTAAAGATCTAGGTAAAATAGCAGGACCTCTATACTCAAAAACCTTTTACTGTATTTTCCCCTGCTGTTTTCTGTCCCTCAATAGGCTTTACATGCCATAAACGGACTAACTATAGGGTCACTCATACAAAAATAACAAGCATCTGGGTTTTATAATTACACATAAGTATTTAATTACTAAAGCATCTGGGTTTTATAAAAGCTAAAGTAGAATAATTTATTTAGATAAAAAAGAAGAAGTAATTTGTGGTTATTCAAGTGGAAAATTTAGAGAAAAAGGAAAAATTTCTACAATAGATGCAGAAATGTACTAGCAGTAATTTATGGATTAAATTCATTTAAGTATATCAATAATACTAAGATATTATACACTGAAGATAGGTGAAAATTTAAGATTTTATAATAAATTAAAAGATAAAAGTTGTAATAGAAGAAGATGGTTAAACTTTTTAGATTCTATAAGTAGTTATAATATTAATTTTGAGCATATTAAAGGAAAAGATAATAGTTTAGCAGATCAGTTGAGTAGATCAATATTAGAATCTAGTTTGTTATAAAGCATAATACTTATAAATATTAACCTTAGAGTGGAAAATTTACATATATTATTGAACTAAAGAGATTACATAATTATATAAGAAACTTACATATGTAGACTCAACTGATATGCTAAACTATTTCTTTTACACATCTAGATGTCTATAAGAGACAGGTCACCCAAATTTTTACTTGGCGTTGTTAACAAGACTTCGGATTCCTCTTTGAATTTCAAGAAACCTTCTGAAGTAGGAGAAACTTCAGCTAGTCCAGTTCAAACGGCAGCTGGTAAAGACAAATCAAGCCCGTTAATGGCTGGGACACATGCCAGATGTTATAGAACCAGTTATTCCAGACTATAATGAATATATTAGATTTTTGGAATTTTAGAAAATTAAAATTAAAGCAAGAAGAACAGTCTTTAATAGATTTAGATACTCCAGTACCTCAGCAGCAAAAGAAAGGAGTAAAATTAGACAAGAAAAAGAAAAAGAAAAATTTGAAAAAAGAATCAAAAATAGAAGAGACTGTTGAAAAAATTTTAAAAGAATACTTTGAAAAGAATAATATAAAAGAAGAAAGCAGAGAAAGTAGTAGTAAAGAAGGTCCAAATAATATAATTTCAGTAAATTCAGATAGTGGAATGTCATTTGATTCTATAGCCAGACATAATTTAGATACCTAAGTAGAAAGGATAAAGATTTTCAGAATATTAAAGATTTTTTTTTAAGAAGATAAGGCTCTGTCAGAAATAAAGAAGATAAGACATCATAGCATTCAAGAAGAAAGTGGAGTAATCAGATAATAAAAGTCAAGAAAGAGGATGATAATTCAAGATAAAAAAGTAACTAAATCCTTGAATCTGATAAATGTCTAAGGAGGAGGTATTTAAGTGGATCTAGTGTCCCACCTTCTTTCCTGGTTTATCAAGATAGACAAGATGGTTACTTTTAAAAAACAATCACGTGAAAGATAAGAAGAAATCAGCAAAAACAAGAATGACAATACAAAGGTGTTCATTCTTCATTCTGAGACAAAAGAGCAACTTCTAAAATGGCCTTCTATACAAGTAAAAGCTTCCATTTTATACTATCTGGATGCATTTTTACAAAAACCAGAATAGAATTAAGACAAAATCAAATAAGAAAAAATGGCAGACAAGAGTACTCAGAAATTTCGTGAAGATAAAAGATTCCTTCAGAAGTTTATCTATCCTTCCGGATTTTGAAGTCTATACTCTCCTATCTCTCCCAGAGTAGTTTAGTTTATTCAGGGAAAATCGAAAAACATAAGCTGAGAGCAAACACAAGAAAATGTCTCTCTTTCCTCTCTTTGAATAAATATCCTTTGTAAAATATTTTAATTTTCCTTTGTAAAAATCCAAGAAGCCTTTGGGCATAGCAGTTTAGACCTCTTCGGGGTTTCCGAAAGGCCCGTCCTTCTATAATTAAAACCATAGTTAATGTTTGATAAACTTATAATATGTTAATGAACTGAAAAGATTATTAAATTTATATGAAATTCTTATATAGAATGAAAAAATGTTTGTCGGTTACTACCCACAAACAATTATTAAATTAAAGGTTTAACGCTTTTATTTTTATGAACAATAATTACAATATTTTAGAAGAAATATTTTTATTACTACCTTTTAAAGATTTAGAAGATTTAAATAATTTAAAACAAGTTTTTATTAATATAAGATCAAATAGTAGATTAAATATAAGAAATTTATCAAATAGAATAGACTTAGAACAGTACGAAGTTTATTATAGTAGAAAAGAAGAAGAAAACAAGATCCAACTTAGTAATTTAGTTTTACAATATATAGATCATAAAATACAAAGAATAGAATTAAGAAGAAATCAAAATAGAAATAATACAGAGAGACAGAATTAAGCTCTGATTTAAACAATCTAGATGTAAAGAGGTAATTAAACATCTCCAAATCAATAATACTATTACTAAAGTATATCTGTCTCTTTTAAGTTCTAGATGTGTATTTAACAACTGCTTATACTCACTGCAAAAGAAAAATACTTTTAGTATTATATTTTGATTTTTCATGTGTTTAATTTTGATAAGTACAATTCGTATAAAAGAATTAAAAAAAATAAAATATAACAACAAACTAGTATTATAATAAAAATTATTATTATAATAAAATATAATAACAAAATAATTAGGGAGTGAAAATATGATAAAAGGCCGAATTATATTATATTTGATATTACAATTTGTATAGGTTCATCCAAATATTAAAATTGTAAAATACTAACAGACATCAAAAAAATCACAAATTTTATAAAAAAATATATATATTGTCACACAATATCTTTAAAGAATAATTTTCATATGGTTTTAATTTCTTTGAAAATGTTGTGATAATAATTTAAACACTCTAATTTATAATAATATAAATATAAAATAACAAAATTTAAAAAATTTGACCAACATATATGTAAATATGGATTATATTAAAATATTTATATAATTTATTTTTCATTATTTTTAAATAATTATCACATCATTATCAAAATTTAAATACTTCAAATCAAAATATAGTGCTAAGGGTACTTAAATTATTTTACATGATATTATAAATTTTTTAAATGATGACATCATATGATTAGGGAATAAAGTGTAATTTTTTTAGTTCAAAGAAGTAAAGTGTTATTACCTATCTAGTTCAGGAGTAAAGTGTTATTAACCTTTTTTCAATTTCAATCTATCCAAATTTCAGTAACAAGGAGCAAAGAAGAAGAGCAGCCCATGAAGAGTCATATACCAGTAACAAATATAATAGGAAAATACTACTATAAATCCGATGTTGAACCCTACCTATAAATTCTGCGGTCAAAATTAAATATTATAAAATCTTACTTACATCAACTGATGTTATAAATTTTATAACATTTAATTTATATCACAAGGTTTATAAGTAGAGTCGACTTATAGATCAGGTCTACCTAAGTATTCCCCAATATAATTTATAGTGTAATTTATCACATTTAATATGAGTATTCTGCCCAAATTCATGGATATTTGCCAGCAACAAACATGATATACTTCAGACAGTTTGTCTCATTTTAATATAAGTATTCATCCAGTTGAACAATCAAAATAAAAGCCAAAAATTTGCACACATTATAAGAGATTATGATTAGGATAAAACTATCGTACAATATACTAAACTTTTAGTCATAGAATTAGTCATTGTATCGTTTTGCTCATTTAACTTTTTAAAGTGTATATAATTTTAGTCATTAAGTTCTTTATAGTTAGTTCTGTTGAAATACATTGAAGCGCAACTAAATTCATTATAGAAAAGTTTATGATTAAATTCACGATTATAACTCTAAAAAAGAATCATATATATATATTTTTTTAACTTTTGTTTGAGGTAGAGGAAAAACAAATTTAATTGAACTTAAAATAGAAAAAAACACCCAACATATTCTTTAATCTAGTAGTGTCTTTTGACTCCTAAGTGGTCAAAAAAGTATAAGATTAGGACGTTGATAAGCAACGCAATTGTGCTCGTTCAACTATACTCATAGGATTAACATATTTTCACCATGAATGTACTTTCGAAAAAAAACCATTAAGTTTGATTAAATAAATGTCACGTAATTGTTGTTTAAATTTCACACTTGCACATCATGTGACAATGTATTAAATAAAGCTTATCTAAGGGTTTATAAAATATTAATTCATACTTCCAAAGTAATAATAAGTGTTAATTTTTGAATTGTTGTTTTCTAGGGTTGCAATGCACCATTTGTGTGACTCAACACAGCCTTTGGATGTACAAAATGATGTCCTAGTGTAAGGTATACCTAATTCCTAGCTGTTTACGGATCAAGTAAATTGAGAGCACTATTCAATTGAATATTAGGTAAAACAAGAAGATAATAGATTCTGTGCAAAAACTGAAGGTAAATATTTAGGGATAATTTGTTCAGAATTTTGGCCCGAAATTTCCCCAAGTACTATTAGAAGTGTAAACTACTATATATTTGTAGGTATTATTTAAGTTTGATCGGATTGCTTCACCAAATCCAGGTGTAGATGATAGGTTGGTTGCAATGCATAACATACAGATGATAGGTTTAATTTTCTCCTATTTTTTTTTTTTTTTTTATAAGTGAGAGAAACCTTTCTTTCTATTTCTTTTAATCTCAATTTGGATCCTGTTTCAAAGAGTTAAGGTTACAACTTACAAGGTATTTCTTACAGCATTAGACTTGATTGAAAAAAAATATGATCAAGCAATTAAGCAGCAGCTCATTGGGTATTTCTACCGTAAAGATTTTAGAACCACACCTAATCTGTAACATCTTCATTGCCCTCCAGCTCCTCCTCTGGTATTTGGTTCACCATGAACCTCCAATTATCTCCCTCCTCTATTTCCCACTGCCTTTTCAATTCATTGATAGTTCTAGATGCTGCAGCAGCAATTGCAGGATTCAGAATGCTATCTTCAGCCAGTCTCTGTAAACGGGGAAAAGAGAACCCTTTATAGCATGCGGACGTTCGAGATGGATGAGAGAAAGAGAAGGAAAAGAAAGGGAAAAATGCAGCCAGAAGAAAGCTAAAATACCCGCAAGGCTCCCATGCCTGCATTTCCTAGAGTCCATATTGATGGCGCAGCTGATAATGCATTTGCTAATGCTTTCCTGTGCATCATAATTTTCAGAAAAATGTGGAAGTGTATAAAACAACTAGAACACAAGAACAACAAAAGGAATCGATATAAGTGGGAACCAATGGTCAACTGAAATTCCTATATCTAGCTAGAGTATGCCGGAATTACTGTCAATTTCCCATAGAAATTCTCTCATTGTATATGATAAATGTACTTGTTATCAATAAATGGTGATGACAGAATTAGATTCTTGTTGTATATACTTTTCTTTTGCAGTGAGTATAAGCCAACAAATTAGCTAACCAGCAACTGAAACTTTTGGCCAAACCCAAGAAAGAGAAAACGTCAATTGAAGGAAAAGAGTTCAAGACAATGGTAGAGCTAAAGAAAGGGGGAACGACAATGAGGTACATGTTTAGCATAAAAGAAGCGAAGGCATCTATGCGATATAAGCTGTTCTAGTAAAAGTTAATGCTGTCTCAAATATTATAATCCAAATTTGTACAAACTGACATGTCTATTATAGGAACATTTTATATATCAAGCTAAATAATATGTTAACGTCATAGAAGAACTGAAACTTAATTTTAATACAAGGTATCATACAAAGATTCAAATAACTATACCTTCCTTTGACTGCTCTAGAAATGCCAAAAATTTGCACATTTTTGCATGGATAGATGAACTCCCAAAATTAAGCATCCTTACTGGTTCTACACGCATTCACTTGTGCAAAGTTAATGCATAGGACTTTTTTCAATTTGTGCAGGAAGGGGGTCATGCACAACTGAATGCATCACGGAACTGCTTTAACACATTCTAATATGGCAGTTTTCATATTCCAGTCTCCCTACTAGAATGTAGTCAATTCCTTAGTGATATACAATCCAATTCCACATAGCAAAATTAGAATTTTCACCACAAAGATGGAAGAAACACCACCAACAGACTAGATTTTCTTTGATCCTATAATATCTTTACCTGGTTTGGACATCAGGGGAACTTGAACACTCTGCTAACAACGATACACTGCTTTTACCATCCATTGCGTCCAGATCTATCAGAGTAGCAACCAACAACTCTAGCTATTCCAAATACAAAATAAGACGTACATGGGTAAGAAATTAGTCCCAACTCCCAACTCCATCAACCACAGTAACAACTTTAAAGTAAGTAATACTTTACATCATACCTCCTCAGGATCATTGTAATCAATCCCATCGCCTTCTGAAAGAGCAGAGGCAATGCTCAAATAAGCATCCTGTTTATCCATCATGAAAATCAGAACAGATATATATCATAACCTTCTCCGAACATCAACAGAATGACATGCATTAGCTGAGAGTTCAAGACAAGTCTCTAATGAAAGACGGTCAAAATTGAAATGTTTGCAGAATAACCTGAATAGCAGTAATACTTATAGACACTTCACCAGGAAGGAAGTCCAACGTTTTCCCATTCTTTTCAAGAGTTATCTGCTCTGCCTTCTTGTTTAGAGAATCTCTTTTGCTGTTTGAAGGACTGCATGTCACAGAGTAAACGAGTAAGGGATTGAAGGTACGATTAACTTCTGACAGTTACTTTATGACAATAACTTACTGGAAGCTGAGAAAAACAAGAGAACTTACAACTTGTACATCCTGCTCACCATCATATCATGAACATTAATGATAAACTGTGCAGTCAAAAAAAAATCATGAAGGAAAGACAAAAAGAATGCAATTCTCAATTTAGAGGAAATTTTGGTTAAAACAGCATTTTATTGCAAAGAAAAAGTTAAACCCGTAAGTGCATAAGTGCATTTTATCTGAAATAACTGGTGACTGAAACAGGAATACCTCCAGAGCCATAAGTGCATCTTCCATTGCACGCTGCTTTGCAGCAAAGTCAGCACGCCGTAAATCAGCCTGAGTATGAAAAGGAAGAGGCTTTTAACTATTTCATCATTTAACTGCACAATTACATGCATAATTTCTACGACTTAAGGGATACAAACTTGTCAGTCAAAAATAACTGATGCAATAAGAGACACACAAACAGAACATTCGCAATATGAACAGCAGTTACAGGTGATCAATTCTCATGTACCAATAAATGTTACGCTGCATGCAGTTCATAAATTCAGAAATGAAAACAATTTGAAAATGCATTCACAGGGGAACAGTAATTCAATACATATCATAGATAACAGGAAATCCAGTGCAGTTCACATATCACTCCCGAGTCCCAAGTCCACATTGGACTCCTATCCCAGGCCATTGTCTTGAAGTGGTATGGCGGCTGCCTGGTATCTAAAGTCTCTACCCATTTCATGTATGTAATAAGCAGTCAAATATGGATTATAGCACTGGTTTTCCTTTATACAGGAGAAACAAAGAAGTAGAGAGCCAACAAATTTAGTTTGCCTACTGCTATGCTGCCTTCTCTGGGAGACCTTGAAGCATTCTAATCTTTACTAGAAGGACACAATGTCCCAGAACAGTAAACAGAAACGGAAATATTTGTCCTTCTGCTCTTTTTAGGTTGTATTCATCTTCAGGGAGGCCATAAAATAAAATAAACTGCAAATTATGCAAATAAACTTTTTCCCAAAGTCACTTTGAAAAATGAATACTTGTCCATTTAATCAATTTAAAATTTTCATCCATCATAAAAGTGAAATTTTTCTTTGGTGTCCTACATAACAATTTCATGATAGATGTAAAAGTTGAATAAATATAGAATTAGAAGTAAATGATGACAAGCTAGTTAGCTGGTTTTGCGTAGAAATCTTGTTGTGTTGGTTTAGTATTGTCCTAAAAACATTTATATTTGCTATGGATCTATAGCAGTCCCAATATTGCATACCCCCCACCACCCCCCCACAGAGAGAGAGAGAGATAGCTGTCTCTTAAACTAAAAATCATGCATCAGACACCTTGCTGTGTTTTGCTCTTATCTTTGTTCTGCTTTCATATGGTGACTCAGCAGTGCATTCTACTAATGGATATTATTCTAAGCGTGACATGACTTGGGATTCATGTGACCACAAATTTGTTTCTATTGTTCACGGAGACATTTGTGGAGGCATGCTACATGCATAATACTTATCCACAGGATATTTTTGTAAACTAATGCCTTATAACCCATTATAATTTCATCCACCAGTCTATTCAATTTATCACTAACACGTATAAAGTGTCAACTCAGTATGGTCCAATGCAAAAATGATAAAAATAAGAAAATAAAATGAGAAAGAAGAAAAAATGACTAAATTCCAGTTGTGTACTTCTGCAGTGTAAATTTCCATGATACTCCATGGAAAAGCTTACAGTCCCTTGATGAGAAAACTTTCGTGCACTTTTTTTAAAGGTAAAAGGGTAAATTACAAGGAACCCCTTGTGGTTTGGCCAACTTATAGATTACCCCTTGTGGTTTGGCCAATATACATTTAACCCCTTGTGGTTTAGATTTTTCAGTGCAGTGGACGGAAATAAGAAAATGTCACAGAATTATTTGAAAAGTCTAAATTACCCCTCCCAAAAAGCTCCACACAAACCCTAGAACAAAAAAGCCCCAAACCCTTCCCTTTCCCTCCTCAAGCAGCCTTCCACCAACCATCCCTATCAGCCACCAACAGTTGCCACCACCCTCCCCTAAAACTGCCACCAACACCACCAAACAACTTTCTCTCACCAACCCAGAAGCCGCCACCACCACCACCCACCCCAGGAGACACCAGCACCACCACTAAACAGCCTCCCTACACAACCTTCAATCCCCCATCCCAGCAGTAGATAACCCAAATCCACCCCTACCCAGCCCCAATCTCCCCATCTAGCCCCATCCTCCTCTCTCCATCTTATCCTTTTTGCCCTCCACCCACATCCCTTTCTCTAGCCTGTCTTCCCCATCCCTCAAGCCTCTTTCGGCCATTGTTGGGGTTTTTGGAGTTGTGATGATTATTCTCCATCTTCTATTGGGTCAATTTGTATGGAATCGAGGTGATTATTGTTAGTAATTTTTATTATTTTTTCTTGTTTAATGTGGCAGAGGTGGCTGCCGGATCTAGGGTTGGGGTGGGAAGGAAGGTGATGGGGAGGGGAAGGGTAGAGATGACTGCCCTGATCTGAGGTGGGGTAGGGAGGGGAAGGGACGGGGAGGTGGCTGCTGGATTTGAAGTGGGGGTGCGGGTGAAGTGATGGGGAAGAGCCCCCTCCCCGTCCCTTCCCAGATGTGATAGATAGGGTATAATTCCACAGCATTTGAAGTTATCTTTGTGGACGTTCATGGACAAAGGGAGTTGGGGAGAAAGTACACATCTAGATGTGTATAAGAGACAGCCCTTCCAAGTGTTGTCTCCTATAGACTATCCACCCCATACTCTGGTGGACTCAGACCGGCTTCCAGGCCCCTGGTCTCTTGCAGAAGGGGAAGGAGGTGGAGAGAAGGGGAGGAGATTTAAGTTTGTGCTTAAATTACATTACTAATCCTGACTTGCTATTTTAAATGAGAAGAAAAACCTTTAAGTCAAAATCTTTGACTTTTGACTGTTAAACTAATAGAAAAGTTAACTGTTTTAGTTTACCTCAAACCACAAGGGGTTAAAACCATAAGGGGGTAATCTATATGTTAGCCAAACCACAAGTGGGTTCTTTGTAATTTACTCAAAGTCAAATAATGGAATCACTACACAAATTTGGGTCCATTTACAAAAACTAGAAATGTATTTAAAACAGTCCAGCCCATTTATTGAATGAATAATTAAAACATAACAGGAATTTATGAGATGAATAAGTTCATCCAACAACATAAGGTGACACAACATCAAAGAAAAAAGAAAACAAAAGCTCACATAAGATCAAGGCAATAGTCAGAAAAAGTAAACAGAGAAAAAGAAAGGTATTCTGTTTATATAGAGCAGCCACTGTGGTCACAATACAGGATCCCAACAACTAAATATGCCCCCTGCTCCTTTGCAAGGAGGATACCATCTGGGACAAGGCCACAATATAGAGGCCCCTCCAGCTTCC
Source organism: Cinchona pubescens (assembly GCA_025175665.1). NCBI lineage: Eukaryota > Viridiplantae > Streptophyta > Magnoliopsida > Gentianales > Rubiaceae > Cinchona > Cinchona pubescens. Next base: position 593,516 of record JANKKI010000456.1, on the reverse strand, counting down.
GCTTATACCATGAACCATTAGTTCCATGATGAACAAATAAGCACAATGTGCCACCACACAAACATATTATCAATAAAGATTGCAGTCAAGTGACAAAAGAAAAACCTCTAAAGCACCATCGCTCCAGTGTTTATCAGCAGCACTTTTTAGTCTAGATTGAGCTTTGTTTTTCAGAATCTGAAAAGGAAAATTTAAAAATCAGAACACTCCTAGGAAAAGATTTTTAAATAAAAAATTCCTAATTTTAAGTAATACTGACTGATCAAAATCCCTTACCATGGCCACTTGAGAAGCCTTTCAGCTTTTCTTTTTACATCATGGTCAATTTTCTCAGTATCCTCCCTGGCCCGAGAGCTACCAAACAAAATGGAGTAAAGTAAATAGAAATCTTAAATGAACCATCAAATTTGTTTAGTTTATCCTGCATAGAAAAGTTTGCAGCTTCATTTGCTTCTTTACATTTTCCTTCATTTTAGTTTATGGTGTCTCTTAAGAACATCTCAGACTTGTATAATTTGGTCCTTGCATATTTAAATAAGGTAATTTTCTTACTGCAACCAAAAGGTGAAATAGTAAAGAATTTTTACAAAAAGGGCTCAAAATGCTATATACAAATTAACTATGTCAGGGTGCCACATCAGATGGTGAACACATAAAGATGCATTCCAACAGTCTTAAGCCTCCTTTAGCATATTATGAAACATAGCAATAGTTATATGAAGCTCACTCTATTCGATCTGTTCTTTATGGTTAAAGCTAAAAGGACTACAGCTAAGGAGCTTTTACCATCAAGCTTGAGGAACTCTGTCCCAAGAATAGCAACATCTCGGCGAGCACGGGCATCCAATCTCAGATTTATGCCTCTAACAGAAACAAAAATCTGTCAGCTGGTGATTCACTTGAATGCTAGGTATTACTAATGTATTGTGAACAGAAATGTATTACATCATTGAAGCAGGAAACTGATAACAGAGTTGAAGAAAATCTACTAAAAAATTACTGTATGGTACATTTCAAATAAGTCATCAATCTACTGAGAATCAAAGAATAAAGACAATTATAGATTCAATAAGTATAGAAGTGAACCATATTTCCTTGTATAAGTTCATAAATATCTTTTACTCCATCTTTTATAGATAACTTAGTGTTGGTTCAAGATTCTAAGTTAGCCATGCATTTGCCAATGCAACCTCCAATAAGCCAATCTGTTATCAGCTCCCTGCTAACTAGTGTTTAGTTCATCTCTTGGTCTGCAACTAGTAATCATGTACAAAATTTATGCACAAGGAAAGAAAAGAAAGAAATATCCAGAAAACAATAGCTTTTACATAAACAAGCGTAAAAACTATGTGATAGACTGAATACCATAAAGCTTATCCAAGAACAGTTGGGGACTAAGTTTACCGAGAAAGCAATACAATGTCATTTCTAGCCCTTTCATTCACGAATTTTGCATCATTACAAACATATTTGCAGGCTTCTGCTAATCCCTGACTTGAAGAAATAGTTTTTCCAGGCCCGACAAGATGCTCATCTTCAACTTGTCCTCTGATACGTAAAAATTTGATATAATTTACAATCAACTCCGGGCTCAAAACTTTGGAAAGAATAAAACATGACATTAGATAGGGTTAAAAGAAAGAGCAACCATTCAAGTAGTAAATACATTTTCAAGATTATCTCCCACTATAAAATCTTTGACAATGTAAAAGGCGAATAATGTTTCACTAAGTATCTAAACCCTGTTAGTTTATAAAAGCAGTCTGGAGATGATCAGAATCTGACAAATAACTTGCAGTTTGGTAGAAATAGATGATGCAAGTACAATTATCACTGACTAGAGTGACATTATCAAGGGTCAGGTTATGTTACATTTAAGCTTCATTTGATATTCTGTTAGAAAGCCTCCCAAAGCTCCGAGAGCTAATAGTTTATATACTTAAATCATATGTTAAAAGAGACATTACTTTTCTTCATGTCCCAAAAAGTCGTAAGTGTACTCTGAACCAGAGGTCTATTATCTTGGAAGGTCACTTAAATTCCCACATTGTCAGTGAAATATCAAAAAGAAAGAATACTGCGATATAGATGGTTGCCAAATTGGATATTGAAGCACCGATTTTAATCAAACTACTCATACCTACATACATCAGAACGGTCTTCGAAGTGTCTTACACACTCTCTTGTTTCAGAATCCCGAGTTTTTGTTGAGTGGCATGATATAGAAGATCCATGGTTTTGTTTCTCACGTAATTGCCAGAAACCCTTGCTAGAAAACTTCAGTTTGAAACTTGAGAGATGTCCATTGGTTTGTTTAATGGGATCAATTCCTTGACTGATAGCAGATAACTTGGGATGCTCGTGGAGATTGTACAGGTGAATAAGCAATGCCATTGTTAGCCATAGTTGTGGTATGTAATGAAAAACCCTGTTGAAATTTTGGTTGCTGCAGTTTTTCAAGAACAAACAAGACTGGAAGCAAAATATTCAAGATAGCATTTCCCGGCAAAACCTAAAAGCAAAAACATGGCAAACATACTATTACAGGTTAGCTTCAAGTAAAACACACAGAAATTTGATCTAAAAAACATCAACACTAGAGTTGACAAGTATTGTTGCCACACAAGCATATTGCAGAAAATAAATACATTTAACACATTTGGCATACTACGTCAATTGTAGAACAACTTTATGGTAAATCAGCATTTCAGATATTGACTATTGAATACTGTGATAACTCAGTGTAGTCTCCTGATCTCCTTTTAAGAGTTGGGCTTTATCAAATCTAGCTCAAGTTATTCCTAATATCTATTCTATAATTATTCATCCATTAACGAGCATTCTAAAAGGTAAAATGGTATTGCATATTAGAAATGCAATTCTGCTTCTTAACAATTTCACACAGGACAATCAATGTCTGATTGATTAAGTAGAAGTTTCATTCCATCTGATGAGTATAAGAGAATATTTCAAGAAGATTTTTGGGAAATTTCACTTTTAGAAATATTGGAAATGAAGAATTTTAAGATTGGTATTGTGATATAATCCTTCTATGAGATGTTGTAATATGCTATGTTATACCAAACTATTTAAACATAGCTTCTTTACTTGCTAGATTTCAATCAACTTCACAAGATTCTAATGTTAATGTTCTATCTCATGGATCAATAAATAGAATTCTATCCAAGGGTTTGTATCATTTTCATAACTATTATAAATTTTTTTAGATCTCGGGTGTACTTTTAATGGTATCACCCCCCCCCCCCCCCCAAAAAAAAAAAAAAAAGAAGAAGAAGAAGAAGCGAAATCTTGTCTTTTTCCCTTTCTTTATCATCATAAATTTGTACTTGCCACAATAAAAAAAAAAAAAAAAAACCCACTAAAAGCAAGATTTCCTAGGAATTAAAGACATTGACAAAGTCATAAATCATCCTAGTGTAATAAGTACTTAAGCTTAACAGAAAACTAAATGGCCATGATCACTTGCATTATTAATCTTTGAGCTTCAAGAATTAAAATTATTGAAGAGAACAAAGAAAACCCACAAAGAAGAGATAAAATTAAAACACCCGGATTATGAAAAAGTCAATAAAAAATGGAAGAAAATGTTAGTATAATGGAATAAGCAGTTTAGGAAGGAGACACTCACCTTGTGGTAAAAATCTAGAGGAGACAGCAATCAAGAGAGAGAAGGTAGAGGTGGGAGAAATGAATACTGAGGAAGTATAATTGTTGAAAATGGGAATGTTTAAGTCGATTCAACAGCATATTGGTTGGGGTTGGAGGACTTCAGAGGGCCATGCAAATGCAAAGAATTGCAAGAAATTCCAGCCACAAACTAAGCATGTGGCCCCTCAATTGCCAACACTATATTCCAAAGTAGAAATTGAACAAAGGGTTGTCACTTTCTGCAGTTAATATGAGAAATGACCCTTTTATGTAACAAATGCGTTCGAAAAAAAAACTGTAACAAATGATTTTCTTTCATCAAACCTCATTCATGGATCAAGATGCGTGGATAATGTCACAACCTGCTTCGGGAGTCGCAACACATTGTATTCTCCCTTTTTTACGAAGATATTAATTTTAAATTTTTAATCAATTACCTTAAATAAATTATGAGCACTTATAAAATAATATTATATAATGTGTGAGTGAATACTTACCTAATAAATAATTTAAACATTCTTTCACGAGATTGAATATGTTACATGGATATAGTTTTGCAAATCCTATTTGATCACATGTTGAAGCATGCATAAACATATGAGTACAATTTTATAAAAATCACAAGTCCAAACAATTAAATATATGTAAGTGGTAAATAAAAATGAACTTTTTATATCCAAAACATGGATAAAACCAAATAATAATAATACACATGTATCAAACGTACTTATGTCTTTGGACTCAAGGATCCTTTAGGGTTAATTGATAACCTGGATATCCAATGTTAACTATTATACCCGTTAGACAAGAGTTAAACATAGGCCAACTACATTCCGTTGGGTGGAGTCAAACGTAGGCCAGCAACTTTTTGCTAGGTAGAGTAATAGGGAACTAACTTCTACCGACGTAAGCAAAGTTATTCCGAAAGCCAAATCATTTTTCATATCAAAATAAGAAATCATATATCACACAATCATCATATTTAGTCAAAGTATCACTTACTAAATTCATATTAAGAAACATTAAATTAACCATATTTAATCCGAATTTCGTACTGTAACATAATATTTTCCAAAAATATATAAAAAGATTTTTTAAAACATGAAAGAGGTTAAAATCACTTGCATTCCAATAACTCAAAGCACGTGAGTTAAACTTGAATAACTTGAAATTCGTGAACCTTGCCTATAAAACAACCAAAATATCTCAATTTTATTTTCTCGAAACTTTTTACGCCTTATATGAAATAACTATAAAATTTAGGGACCTTTATGTAAATTTAAAAATATGAGATACACAGGAACTGTTGGGGGTTATTTCAAAGTCATCCTATTCAAAATATAATTTTCAAAACTTAAAAAAAAACATAATTTGAATAGCATTAAAAATCTTTTGAACTTTAGAGCAAATCTTACAAAAACTTAAAGAGCTGATCTGTAAATATTATAAAACACCATCGCCTTCATCATCCTGGAACACTGCTGCCCAATCGCCTGTCCTCTTTTTTTTTTTTTATAAGAAAATCTGTTTTTCCTTTATTTTTATTTTTAAAACTCCATTTATAAAAAAAATAGTCTCCCAATAATTCTTAATATATTTCACTTTTTTTCAAATTAAATGCATACGAAATTAACGCATAAAAAATATATAATCTTGACCAACCAATGTAGAGCCCTTAATTTCAAAGAATATTAATACAAAATGAATATGTCATTCGAATACACATATATTATTAACCCATAAAAATTACGTAAATAAATCCTACTATTAAATCCACATAATCCCTAATAATTTACAATAAATTAAAGCCTAAAATAAAATAAATAGTTATGAAAATTCATACTAATTAAAATAGAAGAAATACTGCTTACTCTATGGTATTGAAAAAATTCTCTTAAATCTCTCACGATATTTGCTACAAAAAATGCAATAGATTCTTTAGTCCTAAAATCTAATATTTATAGATAATTAAATTTTAAAATTTATCCTACAAGTTAGGCTAGTCTCCAAGATTAATATGTATTAATATTCCACAAATATTTTTCAATTTAAACTCTAGTATTTGGAATTTTCTAAATATTTATTTTATTTTCCCATTTTTTTAATCCAAAAATTGCAGCTTTTACATTCTACCCCATAAAAGAATTTCGTCTTCGAAACTTCACACATCTTACACATCTCTCAATTTTCACCACAACACATCTTCAGTTAACTTAAGAGCTATAAAATCTTTCAAACCCAAATCAATCACTAAGTCGATACAGTTAATTTAAGAGTTATAAAATCTCACAAAAGCAAACTAATCACTAAATCGATACAGAATTTACTAAATAGTATCTATCACAGCATCATTACCTCTACCGACTTAGTAGCCATCTAAGAACAAGAAATTTCAAGATCAATCACTTCATCTTAAAAATTTCAATAATATTTAACGCATACTGGCATATAATTCAAACTTAAAACTAGCTTTAGGATTTCAAAACCTAAAGTATGATACCATTAAAAGTCACACCCGAAAATCGGAGTATGTTATTGGACCTACCAACTTCGCAAAGTTTAAAGGAGAGGTAAATGTAATGCGCGATGCCACATCGGAATGGAAATGGATATTATGTTGTTTATAACATTCAGGGCCATGAGCTATTAACAATTTAATTTAAACATTTTGAATCCGTTATTTCTGCTCAAAAGTTATTAGGCTAGTCCAAACCTGAAGTGTTACATATAAAACCAAATAAATTCCAAAGAAAATTGTGAAAATTAAACAACTGAAAGAGCTGGAAGGGGTGGATTCTACTGGAATAGACAAGGCAGTGTCTGCAATCAGAAAAGAGAAAGCCCCGGCAAGCTTGGGGGAGGGGGTGTTTCCAGAAATGAGAAAAACAGATTATTAGAAAAATATATTGGGTTCATTTGTTATGGGCATTTATAATTTCATTTCTACTTGGCCTCAGCTTTTGATGTTCTTGTCCATCAGGCATGGCTTATGGGTCTAAAAATTGTCAAATTCATGATATAAGTCATGATGTATAGGTCTTTTTTTAAAAATTATTTTAATAAATATTTTTTTAGGTAAATCAACTTTTCTTTAGTAGGGTCAGGCACTAACTTTTTTTTAATATGAAATATGAAGTATTAGGAGGGAACTAGCCCAACAAAAGTGTACATATGACTTCATACCGAATAGATGAAATTTACTGCCTATCTAATGTAATCAAGCCTAACACATTACTAGGGCAATTACAAGAATTAAAAATAGAATTCATTCAAATCGAACAGCTAGCTAATTTGGCTAAAGAATCAGCTATATGCATTAGTTTTATGGTAAATGTGTGAAATTTCATGATCAAAAATTTATGTTATTTGCTGAATGATGCAATCAATAACGTTTGGATGGAAGAGATACCATTTGCCATAAAAGCCGAGAATCCATTTCAACAATAACATTAGTAAACCCGTGTGAAAAATAATAGACCTATATAGATTGATTTTTTGGACCAATTTTTTGCTACTTTTTACTTTACTTTCATTTTTTTTTTGCAACAGAAATGTCGCAAACCTGTGAGTAGAGCCAAAGATTCTGCCCAAGACTAGTCTTAAAACCAATTCCCTTGGCAAATCCGAGAATAAGGACTCCAGAGCTATCTCGTACCAATCCCCCACATCCAGCCGAATTAGGGGTTCCAATTGATGATCCATCAACATTTAGTTTGTAAAAATCACTTGGTGGCATCGACCAAAGAACTGAAATTGGACGGGACAATTTAGCTCGACAAAACTTGAGCGGAATCCGGACGTCCAGGGGCTATTTTGCACTGAATAGTGCAAAACTAATGTCTTGAACCAGCAAGCGCACATGATTAATCACTACCTTCAAACATAAAGGCATTTTGACTTAACCAAGGGCTCTAGCAAACAAAAGTATGTAAAATGGAAATGAGTTCTCCTTCATTCGATGAAGAAGAGACCAAAGCCACCAAAATTGAAGATTCTTGAAAATAAATAGTGTTTGAAGGTTTGGAACACCAAGCACTGATCCAAAAAACTTCCAAACTTCAGTTGCCAACCGACAAGAAGACATAACAATGATCAATAGTTTCAATGAATTGCAACGAAAACATTTCAAAGGAAGATTGAAGCCCAAGCATAGATATCGAAAAGTCTCCCCACCCTTACGAAATGTGTATATTCATGAATATTGAAAGTCTAGAATTCATTTGCGTTAGACTAGAATGTCTCAATACATCAAGATGTAGTATAAGAGACAGGATAAGAATTCATTTCAATTATAAAAATCTACATGTTTCTTTAGAAAGGTATTTTTATTTATTGAGAAAATGATAAAATACACCCTAAATTTACCTAATTATAACTATTTAGTATTGGATTGAGTATAATAGATGGTTGTTGAAAGTTGAGTATTTTCTTTTCTCTAGTCATTAAGATTCAACGTGTTATTAGACACATCTAGATGTGTATAAGAGACATTTTTTTTTATCTCTATAATGTAATAACTTTTTGTATGATGTATGGCATAAATTTAACCCTACATATCTAATACTATAAAAAGTGGTAAATTACGTCCCATGCTTCGTACTGCATTTTTGATAATTATGGAGTAAACCTCTTTAATTGTGAGATCAAGTTGTAACATAACCAGGCAGACCGATCCCAACCAATTATCGTTCCAAAAATTAACATCAACCCACCGTGGGTTTTTTTTAATTTTTTTTTTGTGACGGTTAGTAAGATATTTGATACGGCACCAAACATGAAATAAATTGATAGCCCTTATTTACCGTAGCTTGCATGCATTGAGACTCATTCAAGTGATAAATGTACACTTTTATTAGGTAAGATGCAAATTACCACCTCTTAAAAACTCGAATTTGTCACAGAAGTTTTTATCTCATATCCCGTTTTACTCTCTGTTATATTATTAAATGAAATGTCAAGATCTTTAGGAGTAATTTTAATGAAATAATCTTATAATTCATTTGGTAATGTAACAGTAGGTGAGACAAAGTGTGAGACAGACAATCTTTTATCGGTCAAATTTATTGATTACCTCATGAGAACTTAATATAGCGTTTTACCTTGTGCGGTAAAACTTAAAATGCAATAAAATATGTAAAATTTTGTAAATTCAAAGAAATGGGTCCATTGAGGAAAAAATAATTCATTGAAACAGAAGTACATATTAGTCCATTCAAAAAATAAAGGAGCTATTTTGCTGCATTTTGAGTTTGTTAAAGGGTAAATCACTAGTTTGCATTTCACCTAGGCAATTAACATATTTGTAATTTCACAAGAGGATAATTTGTATTTTATCCCATTTTATAGTTGCATGAAAAAAATGTACAATTTTTATATCGTAAAGTAAGAGATAGTATTATAGTAACTAGTAAAGTGCATGTGTGATGCATGTGTTAATCCATGTATCACTTTTTGTGATTCTTAAAATGTATTCTTTTAATTTCTCTTAAGTTGATATTTATTTTGAGTAAAAGTATTATACTTTGCAAGTAAATACGTGTCATGTTTTTATTCTTCTAAGTATAAATATCTTAGATATTAGTACTACATAGATGTCTTTTTTTTCCAGCTAAATTATATATATATATATGTATGTATGTATATATTTAGATTTTGTTGACTTTGGATTTTATCCGACCTTTTATACTCATCATAAGAATCTTTTGTCCTTAATATCGAAACATAGAAATTTACATTAATATCTTGCCATTTTTTAAGTCATTGTTAATTCAACTTATTTTTTGCAATACCACGACATATATAGAGTTAAAGATCTATTTAATCTGTCTATTATTCTCTTGTTAGCTAATCACTATTGTGTTTGATTTTTTTTTTTCCTTTTTTGTGTTTGATTGACTATTCTCTTATTCAATAACTATTATGTATGGTGTTTTATTTCTCCTTTTTTAGATAATAATTTTCTTTTTATGAGAAGTATTTTATAATGTATTCTTATTACACTTTCCTATGTGATATAGAACTTATATATTTAAGTTTTGTGTAGCCTAGAAGTCATTATTCATAATTAAATAATTTATCATAAAATAAAATATATAATTTTCTTAGATTCTTTTATCCATATTAATAAGGTAGAGGAAATTGTTAATTGCTTGAGTTGTGAATGTCTACATGTTTACTCTACATGTTCACTTGATCATTTTTAGGCTCAATTGAACAATTTTAATCCTAACATTCTAGTATCCCTTTGTGATTTTTAGATTAAACATTTTTCCTTGCATTATTGTTTATTTTGTTTACTATATTAAGTAATTTATTCGGGTTAAAAAATGATGCCAAATAGGTGGAATTTTTGCTTTTTTAGTTTTTAGTACTAATTAAGTCATATCCGTTTCAATATTTTAGGCTTCATTTAAGTTAATTAAGTCGTATCATAGGATTAGTATAATTTGCACCACCTAAATATTAAGTAGATTAACATAGTTTACATGCTAAACTTCTATTTGAATAAGTATTTTGGTAAATTAACTTTTTGAGATAGTAGCTTATATATTTGATTCGATCTATGATACAATAGTCCTTCGTCTTTTATTTACCCAATTGAACAACAACCAAAGAACAAAAGAATTTACATTGTGCATGTATGTACAAACATTTTCTATGCTTGAATTGAGATTAAATTATATAGCTTCTTTGATATGAAATGAATAGAGATTTTTCTTTCAAAGAACTTCTGTATTTAACCAAGCTAAAATATTGGAACCAAATAAGTAGCATGGATCATGGAGTGAACATTTTGTTTATTTCTATGCATACTTGTTCTCACTCTATTGTTTCTCATTTTTGCGGTTTTTACTTCCTTATGTTCTTTTCTTTTCTCAATTTCATAAGCGCTGCAATAGGCTGGCAAATTATATGTTGCCCCTCCTACTTTATGGTTAGTGTCTTCTAAGTATAATATATTGAATCCATATCATGTATCCTTATGAGAAATTAAAACTTAACAGTTTTAGTTTCTCTTTAAAAATAGTACTTAATTGGATGCAAAGTAACTATAATTAGCAAATTATACATTTTTATAGCTAAAATACAATTTTTAGCAAATTATACGTCATTATCTATTAAATGTTTTTGTTCAATTTAAAGAATAACTTTTTTAATTTTTTTTTTGTCAATGTTGGATATTTGTTTTGACTTTTATGTTCATTGTTCCCATTTTCTCTCTAATATCATAACATATTATTCTAGCACAAAGATATATAACTTTTTATATGTAAAATTAGTTTGGGATAGTTGATACACACTTCATTTTTCTTCTAATCGTATTTTTTGGTCTTGAAAACTTTAATTGACTCGTAGAAGAGGACTTCTAATCATGGTATATATAACTGATCGAGTTCAAGTAAGATGAGTTGAATTAAACTTTGCTGCCAAGTATCGATCTTGGAGATTTATATATAATCACCAATAGAGCTGAGTAGGAAGTCTAGAAATATAAGCCATGGAGATTTGTTTTTTCAATTGGCAACAATACTAACCTATTCCTGTGAATCTACTACTAAGGGGAAGCCTATCTAGGTCAAAGGAATTAGGGAACTCTGTCTCTAGACCAACAGATAAAAATACTATTCTATTTTGGATTTGAGTCAGAAATAATCCCAACAAAGATAAGGCCGGGGGCTTATCTTTGCCTGGCGGCCAAATCGCTTCAAGTGAGTTGGTTAGCTTTAGAGATTATCAATTATATTAAACTTAAGCTAACAACTCATTGTTTATACTAGCAAACAAATATTATGCTAGGATAGGTAATGTCACTAAAGGTCATTTTCTCTTAATAATAAATACAAGAGCAGTGTGGTACGAAATAGGAAGGAAAACTAATTAATAAACTATATGAAAAGGTAAAGCAGAACACCTTCAAAGGCTATACAGTAAATATTTCTTCAGAATGTAAAGCAAGGGCAATATTTTTTAAGCAGATCATGTTTACCTATTTTAATATAGACTTATTACTTATTAAAACAAATTTGAATGTTTTATGTCAGCTAGTGGAGTATGATTATCTACCATCTAAATTTGAATGTAAATTTATTACTTATTAAATAAAATTTGAATCTGAACTTATTTCTCGCTATTAAAAACCTTATTGGCGATTTGTCATCGTGCTAATAAAGTTGTTCTCTTAAGGTTCAAGAATCAATTACACTTGATGAAAGTAGTTTAATTCTAAAGATAAAGAATTATACTCTAAAAGAAGATGATTTACAATGTAATATGAAAAAAAAATGTTGTGTATCAGTTATCAAAGAATGATTAATACATAATCATATCAAAGGAATTGAAAAAAAGATTATTTTGGCTAACCTAACAGGGAAAATTTTTAGTTTACCCTTACTGAATCAATTTATTTTAAACATTGTCATCAAGATAATTACACTTACATGGCAACAAGTATTAAAATTTATTTCTTGAACAGAAACTAACCAAAGATAGTTCTCTTTACTCCTTTTGATGACAAATCCTCAAAAGTACAAGAAATTCAAAAAGGAATAATTAAAACATCATATACAACAAAACCACAAAAATCTTACAAAAAAATCTTATGAAGTTCAAACTTCAACAGCCAAATACATTGGATATCATACATAAAGGAAAAGATTAATTGTAAATTTATTGTGTTGATCTCATATCATACTCATAATTGTTTTGTATTTTTTTTTCTAATCCCATTTTTTCAAACCCAGTAATAGGCTTACTCAAGTAGTATAAGATTCTTTTTTGGGTAAGTAACTAAGTACTATAAGATTCTATTGAACACAACAAAAGCAATTGTAATGTAATCCATATTTACTTCTTTTTTTTTTGTAAACAAAGTAATAAATACATGGAAACAATGACAAAATTTGAAGAATTTAGCCCCTCAAAGTTCTTTATGATTAATATTTGTCTTCTAAAACTTTCTTCGTTGGTCTTTTTCTTGACTGATTAAAAAAGTTCTATTTTTTTATTATTTATTTTTGGAACACGATGTTGTGGTTTAGAACTCAATAGAATTCTAGTATGAATTATTTTACATGGTTAATAATAATTGTAATTTTGCTAACTTTTGTGGGTTCCTGGTGCATGGATATGTCATGAAATTGATAATCTTGGATATGGTATAGAATTACAATTGAAGATTTAGGGTTTTTGTACTATTCCAATTTTAAGACTTAATAGAAAGATTGTGTACAACTATTCTTCCTTGGTGAAATCTTTGTTGGGAGAAAAATTCTATATTAAAGTGATATTGAAGTAGATTATGATGATTGATAAGATAGAGATCCATGGATGTCTTTTCACTAACCAAAATTAGATTAGATATGGTTAAACAAAATAGCATTGGCTACCATTAAGGATTCATTAAAATAGGTAACATGTTTACATATTTGCTCCACATAAAAGCATATAATTGAGCTATAAATTCTTTAATTACAAGCAAATTGGATAGACCAAAAAAGAAAGAAACACCTTGAGGGAAAAACAAAAGTAACGGATGATCATCCTTCTATCTTGGAATTCAATAGACATTTTTTGATAGAAGAAGTTCTGTCCTAAATTGTCTTCACTTGTTTCACTTCTTACTTTCTTATTACTACTAAGTTTGGGAGTTGACAATTGGAGAGAAAAAAGAGAAAACAAGGGAAAGCTAAGTATTTTTCTTTGTTTGATAATTTTGAGAGGGAAGAAAAAAGAATTTGGAGAGAAATAAAGGGAAAAAAAAAACTTAAAAAGGTTTTCTCTCTAAATATGGAGAGAAATTGAAGGAAAGTGTAATTTATTCTTCAGAACACTTGTAATGCTACTTTTTCTCACTAAATATAAACGAAAAAATTTAAATAGAATGATAACTTGTAAAAGTCACATGTTATAAGAGTCTTTTTTTCCTTCCAAGCTCTCAAACAAGCATGGAAGGATATTACAATCTCTTCCATTCTTATCTTTTCTTTCCTTACTTAACATTCTCTTCATTTCTTTTCTCACCTAGACTCACTAACTAGGCCTAAGACTTCTTCCCAACCCTAATTTTTTACTCCTACATGAAATATCTTTTATACTATTTATATTTATATATTAGGTGGTTAATAAGTACAATATAATAATGGGGCTTCAGTCGCCAGCTCTCTGTCATTAGGTCACCAACTTTCTTCACCTTTTGGCAGATATCGTCTAGACAGACGTCAGCTCCCATGGGACTTTATGCTCATAATTATGTCATGCTTGCCTTTGGTACTCCAAAAAAACGGATATGAGATAAGAAAACCAATGAAGTATTAAAATTCTTTTTGAATAAGAGGAGAAATAAAAAAAAAGATAAAATAAAAATTAATTCTTTTAGATACTTTATCTAAAAAATTGTTGAATAGTAGCAGTTGAATAAAATAATATGGATTGCATGCAAATCCGTGATTTGAGATTTCTTCAAAAAGAAAGAAGCCTGCCAAAATGAAAAGGAGGAAAACTCATAACTAGGGCTTACCTTGTTCGTCAATTGCTAAATAATTTGTGAAACACATGGAATATTTAGGAATTATTTTTAATTGCATATAAAAAAGTATGAAGTTTTTTTAATTGAAAGAAACACTTGGAAAAGAAGTTCAAAAGTTATTTCTAAAAATAGTTTTATCTTTTCTAAGTATTTAAAACAAAACATGTTTTCATTCTTTCTCAGCATTTTTTGTCTTTTTAAAAATATTTTCCAACTTTGAAAAGCTGTAATTTAAGTATTTATCTGTTTTTTATTAATAAAGTTCATAATTACAAAAAAAAGAAAAAGAAAAGAACACATTATAACTTCAATTATAATTAATATACAAGCCATCACAAAGGCACAGAGCAGTCATTTGTTTGTTACAAATCCCAAAAATTAACACCAATGTGATTATTCTATATTTAATATTAGAGAAAAACATTTACCCTACATCTTGTCTTTAGGTTTCTAAATATAGAATAATTCTTGCATTGAATCCTTTTTTGGGCTTTGTATACAAATTCTAACTGCCTGTAGTTATAAATACTTATATCTTTTATTAATTATTCTGTAAATCGAAACTTATCAAAATAAGAACGTTCACTTTGTTCCAAATACTTACATCAAAGATTTCTTAAAGGTTTGAAAGTTTGTCATCAAAACATAATTTATTGTAAATTCTATTTATTTAGAACCAAATTTTAAACATTGTAACATGATTGGAGCTTTATCCCTATATCACTTCTAGTAATTTATTATTATTAAAATTTTACAAATTTAAAAAAAATTACAGATTTTTACATTTGATTACTCTAAATTGCATCTTGTACTTGTTTATCAATTTTTTTTTCTCCGATGAGACAACTTGAAAAATTTATTTGTTTAATAATGTAGAAATGAGTTTATGTTTATTAAAATTAAAGTTGATATTAGTATTTAAGAGATATCATAATCTAGTTAGATTTCATTATAGAAAAATAACTAGTTAGTAACCCCGTGGTGAGCACGGGATAAATTGATAGTAAATAATTAATTGTAATTGAATACGAAAACATGTAGAGTAATATGAATGTTATAGTGCTAGAGGTACCAAAACAAATAATCCTCTTATAGATACTTTGATTAAAAAAAAAAAAAAGAATTGTATAGGTTCAACACCATACAAACTCTATAACTTGAAGGAAAATCTAAAAATAAAAATCACATATTCATGCCTATGACTTGGCTAAAATAGTGGATATATACCATATAAAGTAAACTTGGAATTACTCCAACACTCAAATGGCCGTAAAGCAAGAAAACAGATAAGAAGTAAAAAGTGATCAAAGATGATATATTGCAAATTTGAATTGTTTCACCATGAAGTTAAAATGATGGATGGACATATTCATGGCCTTATGAGTGTGATAGAAAGTTAAAAAGAATCAATAATAGCAGCAGAATTATAGAATAAGATGTTTGAATTGTTACAAATGAATGAAAATAGGATAAGTAATTTTTCAAAAACTTCAAAGCAAAGTTATAGGGTATGAAATTGTTAAGAAAGAATTTCCCTTCCTCTTTCCTGTCCCCTTACCCTGCTTTTCTATTTTTCTAACAATAACAAAAACCAAAAGAAATCTAGAAGAAGAGAATGACAGATAGCATATTCCAGAAAATAAATGAAAATATATAGAACAAATTCAAGCTTTTTATACCATAAGAGAAAGGAAAAAAAAATACCATTGAGAGACTTCTATTATACTTTTCTCATATTGTGCATGTTATTCAAAAGCCCCCATATTGTGCATGTTATTCAAAAGTTTGGATTTGCTAAATCTTAAAACAAATTCACAGAATACTCAAAAAGAAAAAAAAGAAAAAGAAAAACTTGAAACAATAATAGGTGAGTATCTAGATGGGGCCTATTTCTTATTACTTGTATGAAAATTTTATGGGTTTGAGACCTTTCGGTCTCCCTCAAAAATGGTATCAGAGCCATGACTTTGAATTTTTCTTGTTGATATTTTATGATAGTAGAGACCAAGTAGGTTCCCCAATACAACCGCCATGGATTCCGAACAAGAATTTGCTAGACAACATATTTGGTTAAATAGAAATCACAGTAGGAAACAACAGATAAAGAATTTAATATTAAGAAATATGATAGTAAGTGTTAAAGACCAGATTTTTTATTTAACTTATTGCATAAGAGAAATACAATATTTGAAAGAAAGATTTCTAGTTAGATTAGCTTATGCTCTGGTTATCTAGATGTTTTTAATTTATAAATAAAATATTATAAACAAGCATTAAAGAAAGTATTAAGAACAAAAACCATATAAATGACAGATATAGAAAGAAGAATAATTCCCAAAGCTATTTGAGGAGGAGGAGCTAGTATACCTATGACCCAGACTGAAGTACATGGTGAAAGACTTACACAAGGAATTTTATATTATGATAAAAATGATGATAATTTAATTAGTTGTTCTTTGTATGAAACTTTTTATATAATTAAAAATTAGAAATATGGATATATTTATGAGATTCATTTAACAGACTTAACAGATTTATTTTTTACGTTGCCAAACCAAACAAATTATAATAAAATTTTAGCAAGAGAAATAAGACAATGCATAGACTTAAGTATCCAACATAAGAAAGAAATACTTAGAATTATTAATCCCTTAGACCAAGAAGCTAAGATGATAATTTTAGAAAAAATAGAAAAATGGAGTAAACCACTTAGAGAATTTTTATTATCAGTTATATCTGTAGTAATAGATAGAAATTACGTACTCTGTGCCTTTGTGATGGCTTGTAACAAACAACTGTCTGCTTATACACATCTAGATGTGTATAAGAATAATAGTAATTACACTGCTTATAATGCTTTAGATTATTTCGATTCAGATGAATATCCTGATACATATTAGATGTCTTTTACACAAGGAATGAATTTTACACAAGTAAGTTGGAAATATTGTTTAGTAGATTCTAATATGAGTACACAAAGATCTTTAGAACAGACTATTACACATTTAGAAGAATGTCTAACAGATATACATAGATATCTAAGATTAACTTCAGAGGCAAGAATCCCAGAAGCTCAACCTGAAATAAAATTTAAAGAAGGATTGATAATTAGTATGTTAGATTATATTAGACAATATAAAAAAGAACTTCCTAAGCAATAGATAAAAATATAGAAAGCATGATAACTATTATTTTTGATACATTAAAAAATCAAAATAAAGAATTAAAAAGTATAATAATAACTTTAAATTTAAAAATCATAGCATATAGAAAAACTAGAAAAGAAAAAAGAAAATAGAATTCCTAATTTAGAAAAAATAGAGAAAAATTTAGACAAAATAGAAAGACAGGTAGACAAAATAATAAAAGAACAACAGATAGAATGATGGAAAACAATTTAGATTACAAACTAGCAATAGAAGAAACTAAAAAATATTTACAAGACCCAATAGGATTTTCAGCATTTGTGTATAACACCAGCAGATAAACAAATTTTAAGACAAAATGTCTCTATAATAGCCTTATTAATAGCAACACAACTTAAAATGGATAAGTTAGAACAAAAAGTAGTAAAAATAGAAGAATATTTAAAAGAATTAGCTTCACATAAAGAAGTAGATGAATTAGCAGAAGCAATTAATAAAATGGACTTAGGAACAAAAGGAAAGAAAAAGGTTAGACAACAACCTGTTTGGACATTTTTACAATCTATCAATAATGCCTAGATTTATTTTTCAAGAAATTCCGAAGATAGGGAAAGGATTGACGACAATAGCTGCAGAAACTAGAAGAAATAGAGAAGACAATAGTACAGTAAGTACAATAGTAAATAGAATTCAAAGATTTATTAGGCCAAATAGAAATCAAACAGAAGAATTAATAAACTTAGGAGAAATAATTGACATAGATAGAGATATAGAAACATTTCGGAATAATAGAATAAACATAATTAATTCAAACGCTTTATATGAAACATCAGACCAAACTAGACTCTACAGACATTATAGAGAAGTCCAAGTCAGATGCTTAGAAGGAGACATGGTTCATCTACATTTAGTAACCCCATCTCATAGACAAAGACTTTTAGAAGGGAATTTTAGATTAACCCATTTTGGATTAATTGTAATAGGCATAAAAGCCTTATCTACAGAACAAACTTAGGAGGAAAAATATTATTATTAATTATGGATACTAGAATAAATGACGCACATAAGTCTCTTATAGGACATCAGATTTGTATAAGAGACAGTCTTATGGAATATTTTATTGTTGTACCCAATTATATGTTAGATACTAGAGAATTTGCAGAACATATACAAATAAAAATAACGACTAGAGGATATCAAGACTTTGAAGGTAAAAATTTGTTATTATGTACAGCATTCTTAGGAAAATTAACCCAAAGTAATACTCCTAGATACAAAGTAAATACAAAAAATACTGTAGAAATGTTAGGAAATAGAGGAATAAAACCTTTACTACCATTAACAGTAGATAATATAGATCAATCAGGATTACCATGGGAATTAGATAGGTTAGTAAATTGACCAGAAAGAATAATAGTACCACAAGAGACTATTTATTATGAAGATAGTATAGGAAGAAAATCTATAAGATTCACTGATTACATAGAAGCCAGCACAAGTAACAATAATGAAGAAGATGAATAGAGAAATATTATAAATCTAAAAAATTTTAGAAAAAAGATACAGACTTTTATCTTAGAAACATCTAGATGATATAATTTGACAAAAATTAGTTAATATTTTAAAAATAAAAAACAAAGAAAATAGAAAAATTAATTTTACAGGATGTAAAGAAGAATTTGATAACATTAATATAATATTTAGACATGTAATTAATTGTTATAAAAGAAATGATAATTTAATGATAAGACAAAAAACAAAAATAATGGAAATTTTAGAAATAGAAGATGATATGAATTTAGAAGCATATGAATTAAAAGACGAAGAAATAATTAGTTTAATTTCAGAAGAAGATACAAGTAGTACAGTATATGAACCTAGTGTAATAGAAAAAAGAGAAAGGATTTTAGAATTAATGGAAGCAAGTAGCAGTAGTAACCCTCAACAACAAATACCAGATTCAGGATAAGGGTAAATATGATATTCAAATTGTTATATAGTCTAGGTCAAAGGTGTTTTTGTCAAGTTGATTACGTAAGAGTTATTATGAAATGTCTAAAACTTTTGTTGGAGTGCCATAAATCTTATTGATCAAATAAGCTGTATAATGGACTAGGAAATGCACACGTGCTATACGATAGCGAAAGTGCGTATACATGATAAATTTTTTTCATTTAGTCAATTTCTTTATTACAAGTTAAAGTTGTAGATAGTTTCAAAAGTCTATTAATATGAATTAGCCAGATGTACTTATATATTGTGATAAAAATTATAATAATATAAATTGTAGTTGAAAGAACAAAACTTATAGAACCACAGAAAAACATTCAAAATAATGAAGGATTAATCCCTTTTTCTTTTTTTTTTAAATTTTGGATTAACCTTTCATATGCTATGATATAACTTGTGTTCTTAAAAAATAATCACAGCTATATGTATTAAGTTTAAGAGAACAATTCTCTCGTCTTCATATATGTGGGAAGTAAAAATTAAAGTTATAAAATTCAATTATGTATGTCAGTTGTTGCATTTTCTATTTTAATTATATATATTTCTATTTTTGTTTCTTAGTTTCTAATAAACTTTATTTATGTTGTTGAAGAGTTATATACGTATAATAACTTTTAGTTTTGTCATTTTTGCATCGACTGATATTTTCATCTATTGATATGAAGTCTTAAAAGACATTGAGCAAGTGAGAACCAAAAACACATAAAGATTTGTTGAACTTCACAAATAAAAGATATTTTATTATTTTTACATGAAAATTTTCATGCAAAAACAATAAAATATTTCCTTATACTTTAGTTAATAAATATATACTTTAATATTCCTCTTATATAATGTCACTTATATGATTATTTGTATTTATGTATTCATGCATATAGCATATTTTACGTAAATATATATATTTGATTTTTATTATTTTGTTTGCATACAGATTTTCTACATATCTATTAAATATGTGTGATTTATAAGGTATTAGATATATTATCTGAATTTGTTATTTGAGCTATTGCGGATATTGAATGATTACTTGGACATGCAATTTAAGGATAGTGGTTGAAAGATTTTTAGACGTTTAATATGTCATATATGATAATATTAATTTCAAAATTATTATAATTAGTTATAACTAAGATAGATGTACACAATGTTTTGAATTAGTCTAATTTTTAAACCAATACACTATTAAAGTATAGGTTTGCAAAAGATTGTGAATAAATAGACTGATTATCTAATAACTAATATAAAATTGTACCAATGTTAGTAAAAATTAGCCAAGTATGTTATTGTTTAGGAAAAACTTTTGAAATACAAATATTTCTAAACAAAGTTAAATTCAAAATATCTTGACTTTTAAGACTTGCTTCTTGTTCCTAAAATTGTCTTTTAGTATTGAACAAGCTAGAGTACACAAAATAAGCTTAATACTATGTTGTTATTAATACGTTGAATTGCAATACTTTTTTTTTTCATGTCAATCTTTTTGGCTTCCACCCAAGATCAAGAATGAAACGGGAAATTAGCTTATGAAGAATAAATATAATTACTGTGTTAGAAGTCATTCTATTATATGATATTTTGTTTTCCCTTGACGATAACAAAACTTTAAAATATTTTGGAATAACAATTGCATACACAAATGTAATGAGGTGAATTACACTTTTTCTGGACATGTATTTGTTAAAGGAAAAGATTACTCCATTTGGAAATAGAATGAGATTTATACTATTAGTTGAATATTAATGAGTATGTTAATATATAATAAGTAATTTAATGATAATTCAATTAATATTAGTAATTAAACAGTCAATTACTTAAAGACTAATATGATTTACTTTTTTTAATCAAATTTATTGACTTTCACCTGAGATCAAGAATGAAATGGAAAATTAGGTTATCAAGAATAAATATAATTATTGTATTAGAAGATCATCCTATTACATGACATATTGTTATCCCTTGACAATAAACTTCAAAATATTTTTAAACTTAAAAAGTACGTATCCAAAATGTCATTGAAAATTACATATTTTCTAGCCATATATTTGTTAAAGGAAAAGATAATTTCATTGGGAAATAGAATGAAACTAAACAACTAATTAAATAATAAGGGTTTAGTAAATATATGATAAATAATTTGATGAGAATTTATTAATCAGATATTAATAATGAAATGATTTACATATTCTGATCAAGCCTTTTGGCTTAATCAAGATAAAATAGGAAATTAGGTTATCAAGAATAAATGTAATTATTATGCTAGAAGTCGACCTATTACATGACATATTGTTATCCCTTGACGATAATAAAAAAAAAGAATATTTTGAAAAATAAAAAATTATGTATCCACAATGTCATTGAAATCACACATTTTCTAACCATATATTGTTTAAAGGAAAAGATAACTTCATTGGGAAATAGAATGAGGAAAAACAATTAGTTGAATAATAAAGGGTTAGTTAATATATGATAAATAATTTGATGAGAATTGAATTAATATTAATAATTAAATGATCAAATAATTTAATACTAATCTAATTTAGTTTCAATTTATTGGCGTTTGTTGATTGTTGCAATTTTTATTTTTTTTTCATGTCAAACCTTTTGGCTTCCATCCAAGACAAAAAATGAAATAGGAAATTAGATTATTAAGAATAAATATAACAAGCTATTGTTAGAAGTCGATATTTTACATGACATTTTGTTTTCCCTTGACGGTAATAGAACTTCGGAATATTTTGAAAATAAAAAAGTACATATTCAAAACACAGTTGAGAATCACACATTTTCTAATTTCATTGGGATATAGAATGAGGAAAAACTATTAGTTGAATAATAAATGGTTAGTTAATATATGATAAATAATTTGATGAGAATTCAATTAATATCAACAACTAAATGATCAAGTAGTTTATTACTAATCTAATTTAATTTTGATTTATTAGTGTTTGTTTATTGCTCATAATGCCTCTTGTTGTATGGATAACAAATATTTAAAATACCCTTATTTTGGGGGAAAAAAATGTCACACATTTTCTCACCATATTAGATGTGTATAAGAAAGTTAATTATAAGCATTATTCATTTCGTATTTTACCTAAATTAATATTAGTAAATCATCATCATAGTAATTAAAGAGCCTTTTGCAAAAAATCAGTGAAAAACAAACTCAAAAATTAATTCCAAATTATCCAAAATAAGCAATCTTTTTATGACCATGACATTGTATTTGTACTGATACCTAATGATCATATTGAAATAATTGGCCATTTAATGGGTACTCATCAAATCACTTATTATTTATTATCTAACCCTTTAATATTCAACTAATAGACTTTTCTTAATACTGTTCCCAATGGGCTTATCTTTTCCTTTAACAAATATGTGGAAGGAAAAAGTGTAATTTTCAGTGACATTTTGGAAACACACACTTTTTAATTTTCAAAGTACTTTGAAAATTAATGATCAAAGGAATATAAAATCTCATGCAATAGGATGACTTCTAATATAGTAATTACATTTATTTTGATAACCTAATTTTTTGTTTCATTGATTATCGTAGGAAAAAGCCAAAATTTTTGACAAGAAGCAAAATTATGGAACTCAAGATATCAGTAACCAAAAAGGTATTAAACTTATTTTTCATGTATTCTAACACGATTTATTATCATAGATTCTTGTTTTAGGTTGCTTTTAGATCGATAGAATTGTGAAAAGATTTGAAATCCATCCAATTGTTGGTGAGATTTATAAAGTTAAAAGGAATAAATATCAATTCCACCCAACTTAGAAGTCACTTGAAATCCTTCTGTCACATTTTTAATTTGGATAAAATTAAAATTCATTGTTTTAATTCTAAAAATTACTCTAAAAGATTGATGAATTTCAATTTTTTCGCCAGTCATCGATCCAAGTGCAAACATAGATCTATCAATTTCTAGCCTTTCCTTCACTCCCACTGCCCTGCCTCAACCCCTATCTGTCCATATTTGCCTCTCTTTCGGTCGTGTTCAACCGAACCTCCCTTCCTCTATTCCTCTAGCCTTGCCACCTTCTTCCTTGCCTCATACACACACGCACACACACACACACACTCTCTATGGAGATTTTGGTAGATCTAAAATATTTTGTATAAATTAGGAATTGCAAGCGTGCTTTGCACGTGTTATGATAAGAAAGCTAGGGTACTTGATAAAATATTACTTTTGATTAATTAAATTTGATTGGACAATTCATGTCCTTAATTAATTGTTATTGTCCTTCAATAGTTCATAGGTATTACATATTGTAATATTTATATAGGGTAAAAAAATTAATGATGATATGACTCTCACGATTTGAGTGATAAATACATAAAGCATCATAGATAACCTATATTTCTAAAATAAGCGTACTTACATTTATTAGGTGTGAAAGAACTAATAGAATTCTACTCCCGTGAAATATGAGGAGTAAAAATTGAAGTCATAGAGATCGATTTACACATTTTGTTTGTTGCAATTTCTATTCTAGTTACATATATTTCTCTTTTACTCTCCAAGCAACTTTACTTATCTTCTCTGCCGAGTTATATACAAATACTAACTTTCAATTTTTTTTTATCTTTATTGCGTTTGAAGACATTGAGCTTTATACATAAACTAACTATCAAATTTTTATCATTATCATGTTTGAGGACATTGAAGAAGTGAAAGAACTATAAAAATATAAAGGTCAATTTTTTAAAAAAAATCTGTGATTTAGAAATTAATAGAAGAAAAATTTATTGTTTTATCATCATTCAAATTCATGTATATAATGTGAAATATTTTTTTAATTATTCTCCATTTAGTTCTTTATCTATATGTTTTTGTATTGTAAAATATGTTTACAAATAAATCAATTCGTTAAACCTAGGACAGGCAATGGTTGCTTTATATGTACATCTTGGTTAAATTTAAAATTTTTACTATTTAATATGGCTTAATTAATTTGACAAATTTGTCCTATTATACACTCTACACACGTCCAAAAATTCTTATAAGATTAACTATTGTCGTTTGTATAGAAAATGGAATATTTTCGTTGGGGAAAAACTGAAGAAAGCTAGCAATACGTGTCAAGACTGTTTAGATCTCTTATACACATAAGAATGAAAGTGGAGATTTAGGGTGTGTTTGTTTGGGAAAATATTTTCCATGAAATTTATTTTCCTGGAAAGAGATATTGATTTTCCTATCATATTTCAAATTTGATCAATACAGATCTAGGTGTGAATTCCAAATTATTTTTTTTTGTTTGGTTGAACATATGAAAATATGTTTTTAATTAAAAGTGTCATCTCAAAGAGAAATTTTGATATTTATTTTAGACTCGTCTATACCTAATTTCGATTACTCGGATCCGAGATCTGTTAAGAGATTAGAATAAATAGATTGGATATGAATCTTATTATTCTAACTCGATTAGAATTGAATCTAATTAAAATATCTAATAATGGAGTTTTTATATAGTACATATATATATATGTTATGCAAATTATCAATATAAATTATATTTTTATTGTAGAACTAATGCATAAATATTAATTATGAATTAAATCTTTTATTATAATCACAAAAAATATATAAGAATATAAAGTTTCTATATAAAAATTTTAAATTTATAAAAATAATATCAAATTTAAAATATGATAATATTGATCCAAATATAGAGATAATATAGATGCTTCTCTTAAAGACCCGTCAAATATTCGGATGTGAATACACATATACTAAAATCCAATCCGGATCCGATGAGTTCACAACCTTCCTTCATCTATTTGTATCAAACAATATCCAAATATGTCATTCTGAACAATACACATATATATAAATATAAATACATATATATATATATATATATATTGGATAGTAGTAGTAATATTTATAATATAGTAACTCTTTGACGAATAAAAGACCAGCAAAAGCCAATTAATTACCCTGTAAAATAAAGAAAGACAAATAAAGAGTACTAAAATCCCATTTAAAAGAGCAATCTTGCCTATTGATCTATCCAAACGTGTACAGTAGCAATAGACATTAATAAAAATAAAAGTCACTCCCAAGAAAGCAAAGACAAAGTGGGAGATAAGGGCAAGTCCAACCTCAACTAAAACAAGTACAATCAATTCAAAAGTAGTTGAATATATAAGCAAACAAAAGAATCTCATCAATCATCCATAGAAGATCACAATTCACAAGTGCTTCAGCTAGAATTGCAGAAGTCCAGGTAGAACATAAATGGTTCAAAATAGTCAAACAAGAAGCCTTTCCATAATGTGAATTAGTTATCATATTCTAACACTGAGCATGAAATGATAAATCCTTTTCTTTCTTGAAATTATCTAGAGAAATTGTACGAAGCTTTTCACTTTTTTCCATAAACACCATTGCAAGCATCTCATTTTGTACCAAATGATCAAAGACAGTCGCAAGAAATTCATCATCATAGCCTTTCATCTTCATTAATTCAGCATATAAATCTGAAACAATCAACCGGTTGTTACTCAGCTTAGTTAACATAGCAGCTACTTCACCAAGTTTTTTTGAAAATTTTTCAATTTCATCGTTGCTTCGATTTCTTTTACGATGCTGTTTTGTGCCAGATGTTGAAGCAGCTGAACTTGGTATGTCGTTCTCCACAGGAATTTCCTCTGTGTTGTACATAGTATCATCCAAAGTGCTTAGAGCATCCAACCGTCACATCTGTAAATCCCTTGGCAATTCCAGTTGCTAGATCCTTGCCAACCACAAGAGCCATCTCATTGTACATATGAATTTTCTTATTAATGTACTTGTCATGAGTCGGATTTTTCTGTAGGGGAAAGGAAAGATAAAAGAGACAAGCATATTTAGCCACACATCCATGTGAATATAAATAAATCATATAAAGCCTACCAAGTATTCAATTTAGCTCTCTTGTTTTTATAACTTTCATGAAAGTGATAACATGAAAGATAAAGCAGACCCCAAAAGTAATTAAACTCAAAGAAAAGAGAACAAAATAATTTCCCAAAGTTATGTCCACTAGTGGCAAATTTAATTTCCCAAATTCATGTCCACTAGCGGCAAATTAAATCTTTATAGAATAATTTTATTTCGGGTCCATCGGAACAAAATTAAGCTAAACCAGCAGTAAAATAGGCAGCAATGCAAAAGTCTGATTTGCACTATCTCTAAACACATAACCATAATCACATCTGTATATAGAGACACAGTTTGCACGAAGGCTCTAGAACAGACATATAGAAACTAATATAACAAATCACTGAAGACTACTAGCATTCAGTAGACTACATTATGACTTGCAGATGTTTTGAAGAAAAGGCCAAAGTACACAGAAAATCATAATCATTAAGTTAGAGTACAACTTGTCTGAACCATGAAATCACCAGAACCATAAAAAGCAAATGCGCCAACAAGCTCTTGTACACCTGAACCAGACATGCATTCATGACTTAATATATCAATCCACTTACACCTTGCAAAATAAAAACTCAAACTTCATAAAAATTACAGAAAAAGGTCACAAAACTAACTCAATAAACAGTAGCGTCAGAATAAATAAACACTCCACATCTAAGCACTTAAAAAGGCCTATTCATGATCATAAGTTTATTGCTATATACCTATTCATGATCATAAGTTTACTATTGTAGTCGATAGAATCTAAGAAACATCTAGAAAAAATTCATAATTTACTAGCTTAGTATATCACCTAAGATGATCATAAGTTTATTATCACAAACCAATTTACTATTGTAGTCGATAGAATCTAACAAACACATTTTATTCACTTATTAGCGTTTCTGAAGTGCAAACATAACAAAGAGTCTGAAAATGAAACCGCCAAAAATAGAGATACGTTGGTTCAAAAAGAGGGGAAAAATCACATTAATTCAGCTCAAAATATACAAAAGAAAGAAAAACAAGTCAAAAACTCCAACTTTTAACAATTCATTAAAGACTGAAACAAAACCACTTCAAATTGACCACAATTCAGCAAATCCCAAAAAAAAAAAAATGAAAGAATAAAAATCCAAAAAAATTAATTGAAAAAAGAAAAAATTTAGAATAAATACAGAACTGTACCTGAACATAATGATGATGTCTCTTATAGCAGACATCAAATATATGCTTTCATTCCATCCAAACCCACTTCTTCCACGAATAGCTACTATGGTTGACCAAATCGTTCGCATAGTCTGGAGATGATGTCTCCACATGATCTCCTGAGCTCAACTCCAAATTTACCTTTTATAGCCTCGGTTACTCGAGTGAATGAACTTGGCTTAAAATTGTTGTTGGGTCGATTGCCAAGCTTCACCTCCTCTGCCAAGATCTCTAACATCACATGTTCCATTGGTTTTGACCATCTAAGAGATTGTGCAGGCTGTCACCCATTATAGCGACCCGGAGGTGCTGGCTGAAGTCAGCTGCGGGCTTGGTAAGGCCATGGCCGGCATTAATCTCAATGATGATAAGGTGGAGAGATATGCGAACCGCTCGGAATAAGTAATGTTTATGGTGGCTTTTGGAGCAAAGAAGTCATTGAATTTCAATTTCTTGATAGTTATAGTTCACTTCATAAACGAACACTTTTGATGGAATAGTTCACTTCACTATTAAATATTACTGTTTAGTTTAGCCTTCGTTTTACTACTTCAGTATTTGTTGTTGTTAGGATTTGACGAATGCTTCATATGATTAGGAAAAAACAAATATGTGGAACTAGATGGTTGTCTTAATTGAATTTTGTCTGTTTCGATTACACTGTATACAATACTAGATCTTCATGAAGAGACATTGACATGCTAAGCACAACCTAAGCTTACATTGGATTAGTAGTCTTGTTGTATTCAATACTGATACAAGAAGATATAGGCATAATCTTATATTGATCAACTAACTACTACTCAGGACTGTACATTAATGCAATAAAGCTAGATAGAAATAATGGTAGACAGTATCTGATACGCACAAGATTCAGATTGAAACCAAGTTTTTGTTTTTTTTTTTCCCTTTCCGCAAACCAACTGAACATCAAAAAAAATTACACTAGTTATGCGTTTCAGATGGATATCAAGCAAAAAGTTGACCACTTTGTTTTCAAACTGTAATATGTCAAAGCATTAACAGACTTTAAACCATGATACTGCAGCAACTAGATACTAGTAAAGTCTAGGATGCCTTGTCAAAACCAAACCACAACCATAACATCATCTAGCATTTAAACAAAGCTGTAACATGAAACAGTCAATACAAACATCAACTGCATTTTATCTGCAAGACTTGAAACTTAAGAATTAAGGTGATTACAGTAATCATTGGCTTTTCAGTAGCAACTAAGGATGATTTGAAATAACAATGAAGACAAGTACGAAAACCGTCCATAAATCAAAAACCCAGATCAAAACAAGAAGGCAACACAACAAGGGGAATCCTTAATTCCTTGAAAAGCCAATCAAGCCCCAATCACCTTCATGCTAAGAATCAACGAACACAATTTACCCATTTTAGATAATCTATCACAGGGATTCAAATGAACCCATCTAATTCTCATAAAGCAAGAAAATATCACTCTGCTAAAAATTCAGTCCAATGAGAATTTGGGGCATGTATACCCAAAAGCCCCCAATCATACAAACATTTAGATTGCAAAATTTGGGGCATGTATATCCAAAAGTCCCCAGTCATACAAACAACATTCAGATTGCAAACACAATACAAGCGAATTTAGTTGCATCAAACATGAGATGAAACATTTTAAACAATCATCAGCATCTACGGCCAATCTTATTGCATTTTTTTCTCGAGCAATTTTTTCTTAATTATTAAATTTTATTCTCAACTAGACTCAAATAATTTCAAATTTGATTAAAAAAATGAAAAAAAATCCTTAAAAATTAGATATTCGACAAAATTTTTTTTTTTAAAAAAATAGCAATAATCAAATGTGTAAAATAATGGATAATAAACTAGTAACTCTAAAAAAGAAAAAATAGTAAATAGAAACAGAGATGGAGATGCTGGAGATGCCGGATCGATCGATGCCAGAGATGCCGGATCGATCGATGCCAGAGATGCGAGATCGATCAATCATAAACAGTACAAATAGCAATTAATAGACCAGATCTTTTGAATTACCTGGAGATTTTTGAGGTAGAAATGCTGGAGACAGAGAAAGTAAAGCGGAGAGATAGAGGAAGATGATCGTCGGAGAAATTTGCCGGGTTAGATCGGAGATTTTTTTTTAAATTTTTTTTAAGCTGAAGTGAATCTAGAGGTTTAAAAGACAACAAAAATAAGAAACTAATGGCAAGTGGAGAAACGAGTCCTTTTTTGGAAAATAACTTCAGTTGCCCTTTAAGGGATGTTATTTTCAGCCTTTGGATGTAAAATGTTTTCCTCTTGTAAAATATTTTTCCAAATTAAAAAGTATCCAAACATGGGAAAATGTTGAAAATATTTTTCATAAAATATTTTCAATCCAACCGAACACACCCGTGTAAAGTTATTTCTCGAACTTCTGATTAAGCTTATTTATCCTTATAATTATCACTTGCCGTGATATTCTATAAACTTTTAATTTTCTTCGTTTCCATCATGAATAAATATGTTTCACTAGAATTATTTTAATTTCATTTATTGAACCTCCCTTTGATTCTACCATAGGAAAAGAAAAGCATGTGATATACTAGTCTGTAAGCATGCTTCCAATCACAATTTCCTTTGCTTCCCTTTGCATTATGGATTGCCAAAGATAGAATTTAATTGTAACAAATTGAAGTTTACTTTCTTCTCTTTTGTTCTCAATAAATTTCCGGAACATATAAATTACAACTAGAAAAAATATTTTTTTTCATCAGAATAATTTTTTTGTACGAGCAATTACTTTCATACATCATTAAGAGTAATAAGTTCAAGCTCTTAAGTACCAAAATATATTTGAAACGTATCTTGAGAAAGTTCAATGCATTATAATCAAGTTTGGATCACACATTACATAAATCCTATTGCATGTGAATATATATATATAAAAGGGAGAGTTGTACACACTTATAGAATGTTGTCCCGTATGCTCTTTTGGCAATTGAGACATTGAAGAGGGCAATTTGATAATTGGGCGAGGTAATGGTCTAAATTATTGGGGAACTTTCTGGCTTTCTCTTTCTTCAACTTTCCTCTTCATCCTCCTCTCTCTCACTCCTTTGTTTCTCTTCCTCTTCTCTCACAAACCCAGCAAACGTATCCCCACACACTCATAGACATGAACTTCTTTCTCAAATCCTTTTCCGGTATGCCCACAGATTCCAATTCTTATTTCACTAGCAAATTCGAATCATTGTTTTAATCATTTTGTTCGTTTAAAGATTTATCATTTTTTGGGAATTTTCATAATCTATGAAAGGTGATATTTTGTTTTTTTATTTTCTTTGTTTTTAGATTTATCTAGAATTATATCATTTCAAAAAAAATGAATTATCATTTATTATTATTATTGCTTTTTTGATTATGGTAAGTGCAGATTTTAATTCGAATTTGTCTGGAATTAAATTGATAGATTTGCAGATAGAAGGATGATAGGTGCCATTGGTTCAAAGCTAAAATACAAATCCAAAAGTTTTCATCTTTCTTGGGGTAACTTAACCGAATAATCCCATTTGATTTTACCTGGATTTATTTGTTTATCTTATCATTTTCTTTTTATTTCTTCTTTCTATAAACTTTGTGCTCCGGGTTTCTTGCAAAAAAACTACCCTTATTTATGTCTCTTATACACATTTCGTTTTATATAAGAGAATTCTTATTATCTTAAAAATGTTTTTTTACCTTTTCTCTATCTTGCCTCTTTACCTTATCTTTTGGATTTGTATTCTTTAACAATTTTATTCTATGGTGCATGTTTATGGCTTTAGGGTTTTGTTTTTATATTTTAAAATTAATTTTAAAATTAATAAAATAGTTTGTCATTTGTTGGTATTACTATTTGTTTACAATTTTATATTGCTATTTTGCTGGCTTTTGTTTAACCTTTTGATTTGTCAACAACACTATCAAACAACTGTAATCTTTCTTTAATTATTATTATTATTATTATTATTATTATTATTTGGTTTGATCCAAATGTTGCTTGGGACTACCTGTGGCTGTTGTATGTAAATAAGAATATCACACAAACAACTGTACTATATCTTAGAGTTTTGCTGCTATTGTTCTGTATCAAACAAAGGTAAACAATTCTGAGTTCTTTTGCATTGATTAAGGTAATCATATCTATGATTGGAGCTATGTATGCTTTTAGTGGATTTTGTAGAGTGATAAGGAATTGAATCAATCAATTTTTTTCCCATTGTATTCCTAATTTGAGAGCCAATAAAATGGATCGCAGAGTATTTGCTTCTATTGCTTTAAAATCATTTTTGTTGGATGTGAAGGTTCAATAGGAGTTGCATGCAGATTTTTAGCTCTTCGATTATATTTTTTTACAAGATTTTTCATATGATCTTCTTCATATAGTGTTTAGTGATTAGTTCATTATGCATGCAAGCATATTTATGTTATTAATTAGAAGTGCATGTTTTAAATTTAAGCTATGTGTTTTTAAGTTGAGTTTATTTGAAGATTATAGATTTTCATACCTCTTTTCATGTGCATGTGAAGATGTTCATGTCTTTTACATAAATACTGGCTAAAGATAGATTACTAATGTCAATGAGTATATGTATGTTCTTTTGCCTTTGGCTGAACACTTGTTAGAATATGTATGAAAATGTTCTTAGTAAATTTGTAAACTTTAGCATAGTTAGACAGGGATATCAATATAGCTAATAATGGACATTTGGATGAGTTATTAACAGATCAAATCATTTGAAATATTTGTTTTATTATAGCTTTTTTGATCTGCATCATAATATATTTATATGTGTTGTCCTATAGATTGTAGATGGGAATATGGTTGGATTCAATATATAAGCGGTTACAGCATGTGCTTACAGATTTGAATCAAGTGCAATAAGAAGTCTATGCATATTATTAAATGTTTGAGATTTGGATAAACTTACATTGAAAAAATATCTGATACATATTTCACCTTCAAAATTTTTGTATGTTTTGTTATTAGGACAGTGTAAAAGAACCTGTTATATCTGTATGTTGAAGTGTGAAAAATTAGTTTTTCGACAGGCATATTATGTATAATTCCATTTGTTGGAGCCGAGATGAAATGCGGATACATATATTGTACTGAAACCTCATCTTCTTTGGTTGTAGATCTACTTAATCTGTACTAAGAAATTAACTTAGATGTTTGGAGAGTTGAATTGAAATCTTTCACTGGTTATTGATAAGTTTTTATGATGACTTCTTCATATTAAGCCTTTTCCTGGTTTAATTATTGGACTTAGACTATAATATTATAATTTCAGGAGTTAATCATTAGTAAGTGTTTTAGATCTCAGTGACTTATTTTGGGTTATTAGATATCAATACTTTTGTACAACTTTATATAGATTCTCTCTTTATGTTGATAGAAATAAAGGTCGTCAAACCTGTATTGAATTAAAATACAAAAAAATCTTCGCGTGAGCAAAAAACTAATATGTGTGTATACTTTTCAAATGATCAAATCTATTTTTTTCAAAAAACCAAGTGTATTATACTTCAAGATTTCAACACACTTTAAGTTCAGAATCTAAAACATTAATAACGAGATCTACAGTAACTATAGAAGCTTGATAGGATGAAAAAATTGATGAAAAACAACCATGCTCCACGATAATAAGGGCTAATACAAAGAATTATGAAAATTGCAATTATTGTCACTAATATAAGATGCAAAAAAGCTCCATATGAATGTTACCATATCAAGTCCATCATCAACCTTTTCACCATGATCACCAACATTTCCTGGTTGTGAAGTCTTGCGGTTACAATAGCTTTTGAACAATGGCCCAAAAAGATATGGATGACCTATAAAATTGCTTTCATCAAAGCTTAAAACATGCCCTTTATTGGGTATCTTACCTGATAAATTATTATATGAGACATTGAAGATTGCCAAAGAGTCCAAATTTATCAGTTCAGAAAGAATTTCACCACTTAAATTATTACAAGAAAGATCCAAACTCTCAATTTGTTTTAGCATGGAAAGTCTTGCTGGAATTGATCCATTTAAGTGGTTGAGGGATAAGTTTAATGCAAGAATATTAGTCAAATCACCAAATTCTGAGAGAATTTGTCCTACCAATTGGTTGCATGACAAATCAAGTCCAGACATCAAATTCAAATTTTTTCCACGATAGATCTCTATCCTACTATATAGATTATGAATACTCCACATTTAACTTATGGTCGACAACAAAATATGTAGACCAGTTCAAAGTGAAAGCTATATAGCTGTCAATATACGAATCTGTTGTTGATAATCCAAGTATATACCAAATAATCTGTTGTAGCAAAGATGAAATAGCTCGTCTTCTTGATTGAAATATCCTCTTCCAAAAGAGATATTGCCGAAGCATTTGGGTATGAGTCCTGAAAAGTTATTATCAGAGAGATCCAAGAACGTCAAGTTCTTCAATTGGCACTTGTATACAAGAATTTGGTCTTGCAAATTATTTTTTTGCAAGAGTAACTCTAAGTCTAGTTAGTTATCTAATATCAAGTGGAATCCTACCAGATAGGTGATTATGGCTCAAATCAAGTTCCAACAATTAGAAACTCTTAAATAATGTGTTTGGAATTGTCCTAGTGATTCGATTTTTTTGTAGGTGAATGAACCTTAATG
The DNA here is from genome assembly GCA_025175665.1 of Cinchona pubescens. Lineage (NCBI taxonomy): Eukaryota > Viridiplantae > Streptophyta > Magnoliopsida > Gentianales > Rubiaceae > Cinchona > Cinchona pubescens. The sequence goes on along the minus strand of JANKKI010000456.1, from coordinate 559,361 downwards.
GCAGAAGATTGGAGGATAATGGTATGGATCCAAATAAATGATTTTGAGAAGAGGTCTAAAAGGAATGCACATCTCATCTGGTATGATACCTTCTTATAAGTTTTTTCAAGATGTCAAGTTCCTGCAACCATGAATAGTTACCAATTCAACGGGGAATGTCGCCTTCAAACTTACTGTTCAAAATATCGAAGGATACTATATCAGATCTGAGAGACAATTCATGTGGAACACTCCCAACAAAATAGTTACTGTCCAAGTAAAGAGTTGCTAGACTAGTTAAATTGATTAAGCTCCAGGGGAAATGGCCCTCCAAACTATTATTAGATAGTGACAAGTATTCAAGATGAGTAGAACCACTAATAATTTGATATGGCACTTCCCCAGAAAAATCATTGTTAGATAAATCCATAGAAACTATCTGTGTTAAGTTGCCTTAGGATTGGGATGTACATAATCGAAAAAGTTTCATGACAAATGTAAGATCTCTAGATTTGGAAATACTAAACCAATATTCTGAGAAAGTAGGCCATTTCACTCATTATTTGAGATTGTCTCTCTAGGCTAACTAGATGTAGTTTCAGAGGACCATCCGGTAGAATAAAAGGATCCGAGAAAGAGTTATTATTCAAATTAACTTGTTCTAGTCGTGCATTATTCTCTAGCAGCCAATTTGGAAACTCATACAATTTATTGTGAGAAAGAAGAAAAGAAAATTGGAAAGAATTTTGAGAAGTTTTATTGGCATAGTGCCTTTCTTTTCCCAGTATCTATAGAATAAGCACTATGAATTATTTGCTTACACCTTCTTAATTGTGTACGTCATCCGCTATGTATTCTGCAGCGTCTTCGACTGCATCACATTTTTCGACGATTGGCCGGCCACCTTTTATGTTAGAAGAGCAAAAGGCCCAGGGAAAGAAACTGAAACTCGATGGCAAGATCTGTACCCTAAACCTGAGATCCTCGCTCCTTGCTCGCGGAGCAGCATACCGAAAAAAAAAAAATTCACTTAAACCTTTTTAGGAGCTAGCCCAATGCTATGGGGTGAGGATATTCTTGCTCTTGCTTATTTAATCCAAGCCATGTCGAATCCCTACTACTTGTTGCTAGAAAATGGGAAAATACTACTTCTTGGACTGTCCTATGATATTACATATGTTAGTCCACTCTATAGAAGTGTTGCATTTCTTTATGAGGGAAACTGCCCTATAGCCTTCTCGTCTAAGTCACTATCCTCGCTAACCGAAATCACACCCCTTTCATCCTTTCTTAGCTAAAGGTTTTGTTTATTTCCTTAACCGGATTCTCCCATACTTGCTCATATCTTATTTTCTTAGGTCTTTTCACAAACGAGAAAAGCCATTCTTTAGGATGTAGAAAGGAAATATAAAAATTCAGTAGAGGACGTAGCTGGCGCGCAAGACGAAGGAAGACAGAGGAGGTTCCCAGGAGTGACCCCCGGGAAGTGTTTCAATACTAGGTGAGTAGCTATCTCATCCAGATACTGTTCCGGAGTCGAGAGAGGAACATTTTGAATGTCCATCTCCGTAGTTCATTCTGGTACAACACTAAAAACTTGGGTTTCCTCGGTCTTCTCATTCAAGTTGCATCTAGCCAAATGGAGAACCCTTAACTGAAATGATGGTTGTAGAACAAAATTTTCAAGATCAACATGTAAATTTTGGCTTTTAGATTCAAGTTTGAGTACTTGAAGTTTTGAATGGTCCGTCAAGGAATTAAGAGAAAACAGCTATCAAAATAATTGCCAGAAAGAGAGACATATTCAAGATGTATAAGACAAACAAGTGGGGGTATATTCCCACTAAAGTAATTCTTTGAGATATAAAAAACTTGAAGGGATGTCAAGTTGCTAAAACATTAGAGGTGTATAAGAATGCTGAATCCATTCAACTCCTGTCGAGAATATCGAGATTCTTCAATTTGCAATATGGAAATCCAGAAACAAAGATACTTATCTAGAACTGAGTACAAATTTAATATTTTTGTGGTTTGGAAACTTATAAAAAGATTTATTTTCTATAGTATAGATTTGGAATGACCTATCAAATCTAAAGGAAGAAAGTTAGGGATAATTTCACATTCCTCCCTTGAGGTTTGGGCTAATTACAGCTAGCTCCCCTCTAGTTTAAAAAATTACACTTACCTCCCTTATTTTAGAGTTTTGAATAACAAATTCAATCCATCTTGAAATTTAGACAAAAAAAAAATGATTTCTAATATAAAGTGGTGTTTTCTTTCCTACATTGCTTTTAATACATGTCTTGTATCAAGTTAAATAAATTAAGTAGATGTGTACTTCAGCTTTGAATTGTAATAGTTTATAAATGTATAAAGCCTTTATGTGCAATTCATACTGTTGTATAGTTTCCAAATATGTGTATAAGAGACACATGAAACAAATTATAAATATACAAATAACAAATATTGTACGGTAATATAGAGTTTTGATTGATTATTAAGAATACAATTAACAATTAAAAGAATTATACGAGTCAAAGAAAATTAAAAAATTACTCTTAGTAAAATTCTAAAATAGGAGCACATTTTATATTTTCTTTTCTTGCGATAACAATATTATTGTTTTCTTATAAAAGAGTTGGAAGTACAAGAAATGTGGTCAAAATATAACTCATGAACACCTGACATGCACGACTTGTATTTTATATATAAAAGAAATTTTTAAAATTTTAATACTCATGTTTTTATTTTGTTGTAGTTTTTTTATTTATTAATTTTAGTATTAATAATAAATCACAAGGTAATGTGGAAATAAAATACTACTTCATATTGGAAATCAAAATTTATGCCAAATTTCAAGCATGAGTTAAATTTATTATTTAAAACTCTAAATAAGGGATGTAAGTGTAATTTTGAAACTAGAGGGAATATAGCTGCAATTATTATAAACCTTAGAGGAGGAATGTGAAAGTACCATAGAAAGTTATTGCTAGTTTTGATTATATATTAAATCAAACAGATGTAAATTTCTTGTATAAATCAATGTGTTTATATACAGTGTGTGCATCAAGAAAGAATGGTTGTGGGCATCATGTGGAACCCACAGTGTGGGATCTAAAGTAGGTCCCACATGGGACCACAATTTACTCTTGGTGCACACACTGTGTATAATCACTTTAGTCTATGCAAATATTTACCCAAATAAGAGTGTAACAAATATGTCGTAATAGAAGAGTCAAAACCATTATGTAATTTACTAGGAATAAAAACAGAACTTAAGAGCTGGGGAAAGGCGAGAGTTAGGAGGGGAAAATATTTGTACAAGGGATAAATATTAGTAATTGATCAGGTAAAGTTTTTAAACTATTTACATTACCCATTTATACAACTCAAACTTAATTAAGACTTTATTGCCATATAAAGCACACAAGTTTGATTACATTTTCCATCCCATTTCATATTCTCATCAATTTGGAAACCTACTTTGATGGAAAAAAAACATATGGTTACTGGAATCTGAAGTTTATTTTATACTTTATGGTTTGCAATGCAATATATATATACAAAGCAATATATATATATGTGTGTGTTAACAAGTTGCCTATCTGTATTCACTTATTTAATTTCCGTGTGAGTTTTCTAAATACAAAACAGCTATTTAGTCTCATAAATGATCTAATCTAAGCAATAGACGAAAGATTTCTACGTAAATTGAGTTTAAGTTTAACTTTATATGGAAATAGGAAACGAACATTACTGCAGTTTAGATAGCAAATTGAATAATCAATTCTCAGATGTCAAAATGAATTTGGCATTTATATAGTTAGTTTTAAGGGGGCGAGTTATTATATGCTGAGGATCTTTTATCTTACTTGCTATCTCACACTCTGTTCATTATCAAATAAACTGTCAAGATTCATCAATTAAAATTTATAATTATATTTAAAAATAATCTTGACAGTTCATTTGGTAGTGAGACAAGAGTGAGATAGGAAGTGAAATAGAAGATCTTGTAGTAGAATTTGATGGGACAAAATTAGATTTTGACAAGGTTATAGTTGATGAAATTTTAAATTTTTATAAGAGCAACTACCATACTTTTTAAATTTTTTTTTAAAGTTGGTAAAAACACTTTTTAAAAATCTTGTGGGTTAATAGCTTTAAAAGTAATAACACCTTAATATAGAATAGAACGAAGGCAATACCATATCTTACTCGCATTAACTTAGGAGGTGTTTAGTTTGTATTCGAGAATTGGAATAGGAATAGGAATTATATGTTCTACTATCGGTATGGGTTTATGTCATTACTCTTTATTTATTTAGTTTGACTAAGGATAAGTTTCATTATATTGATAAGTTAATTAATTTGAAACCCAAGTCACAAGTGAAAAAAAAAGTGAGTATTTTCTAACACTTTCATTCCTATAGAATGATTCCTATAATAATTAACCAAACATCTAGGGGTATTATTAATCTTAATTTCTATTTCTTTCACTCATACCTATAAACCAAACACCTCTTTAACGCTGTCGGATTGGGTAGGCAGCTTTTGGACACTTTTACCTTTAAGGATTGATGAATTATCACATCCACTATGTGTTAAAGACGAGGCTTTGATTCTAGAGAAGTCACAGTATCAAGCGATGACAGTTTGTCCAAGAATTTGTTGTTACCAAGACTAAGTACCTCTAGTTTCTCTAGCTTCCATTATGGAATTGAGAACTTTATATTAGTATAATAAGCAATTATAAGGCCTGATCAGGTTAAATATGTTTATTTACAAAAAAAAAAAAAAGTTAAATATTTTTATTGTAACAAAAAATACATAAATGTTTCTTTTCAAGTTAATTAAAGATAACTTCAGGAAAGCTTATGTATTGTCCATCTATGACAGATATATTCCAAAATAGCCAGGACATAATTGCATAAACACATCTATATCACTAGAATTAATATATTCAAAAGTATAAAACCATATAATAATACTAGAAATTGAACATGCATTTTTTTATTTTATAAATAAGAGAACATATTTACCTTTGAAGGACAACGTGCCGTTTAACCAATTATGACTCAAATCAAAAAACTCCAATTCCTTTAGAAGGTTGAATTCTGCATAGCGAGATGTCGAAAAGTTTTCAAGAAGAAACTTGGTCATGTAGAGCACACACAATGACACAACATACAAAAAATTAAGGCCCACACATTGTTACTGGAAACTCTCCCACCTGTATGAATTGCGTACCGATTCATGCGTATTGAAATACAATTTATTTGCATCTCGAAATATGGTGAATCACATTTTAGAACGTCAAAGTAGCAAATCCTTATTAAAATAAGGATGGTTTTTTTCTTTTTTTTTTTCTACATGTTTCTTCATTTTTTCATTTATTTATTAAGAAAATGAGAAAATACTCTCCAAATTTACCTAATTAGAATTATTTAGTATTGGATTGCGAATAAAAGTTCTAGAAAGTTGAGTATTTTTCTTTTCCCTAATCACTAAAAATTCAAAAAAATTCAATATTTACTAGAAATTCAATACTGTCTACTACCAACTATCTCCTTATTCCTGTAATGTAGAAAATCTTTTTTAGAATTGGCATACCGTCAAATATGGATTAAGCATACCCCAACGTATATCTCATACTTTAAAAAGTGGTGAATCGTATCTCATATCGCGTTTCTTAATGTATCAAACTTCTGGTAACAATGGTATGTGGGACCTACCTTATAGAGCACATATTCACAGTTTTTCTTTATCTACTTAAAATGGGGCAGTTAAATAATGAATTGTGTTCACCTTACCTACTGTTAAACCAAGTGCCATTTTTTGGGTAGGATTAGGAGATCAATGATGGAACCATGAAGTTCGTTTCATGAAGGTATAGGTATAGAGTTTTTTTTCTCCACAGCTGGTAAGGATGGGGGAACTGTTATGTTGGATAAGGAGGGTGTTGCAGATGGATTAGTTAAATGCAGTGTTTTGAAAACTGGATCGGTTCGGCCGGTTCGACCGGTCGGATCGCGAACCGGAAGAACCACCGGTCCGGTCCAACTATATATCCGGTCTATCTAAAAAATCGGACAGAACCGCTAAAAAATTGAGAACCGGTTAAAAATCGATTTTTTAAATTTCAGAATAAAAAATGATTTAAGGAATAAAGAGAAAAATTAAAAAATCGTGAAATAAACTCCAAAATGGCAAAACATTGAACACACCAAAGCCTAAACTATTAAGTTATTATTTTTTTCATCTTTTTTATACTTATTTTTGTATAAATTTCACTTTTTTATTAGACTTTGATTAGTACTTTTGGGTATTAGGACTATAATTCTCCAAAAATAGTGTTTCAGTTCTATTTTAGATTTTATATAAATATATTTTAGATCATTATAAATTATATCACACTTTTTGGTTTAAAAAAAAAAAACCTAAATTAGTGAACCGGCCGGTTCAACCGGTCCTACCGGTTGAACCGTGAACTGGACAGGCCACCGATTCAATGGCCGGTCCGGTTTTCAAAACATTGGTTAAATGGAATACGACTATGATGGCCAAATAATGGGAGTTCACCTTCATTTGAGGTAATGAAGAATTTCGTTGGCTTTAATTTAGGAAAGTTGAAGTCATGTTTAGGACCACATCAATTAAATATAGGTAAAATTGCTGGTAATCTCAAGCTGTACTATAATATGAACAACCAAGAGTTTGAGCAAAATTGCCAGTTATATTATATAGAAACTCTTATTTATATGTATAAATGATATGCAACTTGCAGCTTAATTATGTATATTCAGTGCGTATCAACAATTTTGAGTTTGGGAATCTTCAAGAGGAAGTGATGTTGAAGGTCTTGATGTTGTCATTCCTATTAATACTGGTACTAGAATTGTACTAGAAGTTGTTGACAAATGTGATGCAACAGATACAGACAGAGAAATCAATGGACATCTAAATTTGAATCCATTTGTTGTTTTAATTGATGAAACTTTGGTTAAGAAGTAGTTGACAAATGATTAGTCAAAGAGAGGAAGAGATCATAGAGTTAATGAAGGAGGACAAGATAGGGGGATACCTCTTAATTCTTCATGATGAATATTATTTGCTGGAATATTAGAGGTTTGAATTTGAATCAACCTCACAAACGAATAGAAGTTAGAATACTATTAATGAACCCACACCATCTAAAAATCCTATAATTTTTGATAGAAAGGAGAATTTTTCTAGTGTTTGTAGTCGATGTTTCTTGAATTGGAACTGTGTACATAATACTCCTATAGTAGGAGTTGGTAGATATTGCTTATGTTGGGATCCTTTGCAAGTTAAAATTGCTTATGTGCCTGTCATCTAAGCCAATACTGGTGAGAAAAAGGTTGGAGTTGTGGTTAGAATTAAGGAAAATGAAACTGATTACTCAAAATAATGCTTGGTTGCTAATGGGGGATTTGAATGCTATCATATTTGATTTTTAGAAACTAGTCATTGAAGAAAGGGTTAGTAAAGTTGTGCAGAAGTTGGAGGATTGTTTACAAATGATTGGTATTGTTGATATTCCTTATAAAGGATATTTGATGACTTTGTGTATTGAAAGGTAGGCATTGGATAGAGTGTACTACAAACTGGATAGATCTTGTACAATGAAACTTGGTTACATATGTGTAAGAAGATGGGGTGTGTAAGGGAATTTTACTCCTATCAAAAGACTGTTTGAAATTGGAAAATGTTATAGTTTCTCTGAAAGACTTTAATAAGAAAGAGTATAGTAGTATTTCAAGCAGAACAGTATCAAGGGAGAATTGTTTGCCGTTGAAAGGCAAAGTTACAGATTAACCCTCACGATTTGGAGCTACAACTAGTTAAATAGGAGTACTTGATGGACTATGCTGAGTCGATCTTTTCTAAATTCTCTGTTTTATAGAGATAAGGCAAGAATTGCATGGTCGAGTGCTGGAGATAGAAACCTAGTTTTTTTCTTGAGGAAGGTGAGGGTCACCAAGCTAGAGACAAGATATTGTCCCAAACTCTTGAATACCCTATCTCTTATTGACATCTGAGATGTGAAACAAGAGACACTCAGAAAAATCTGTAAAACCTAGATGTGCTATAAGAACCTAATTATTAGTCTTGGAGTTCAATGTAGGATTTGAAAAGAGTGCTTAATAAGAGACTCACAGGTGTGATAGCTGAATAACCTATGATACTCAAATCTTGATTTGAAAAGTCCTTGATGTCTATGAAAAAAAGGTAAAGAACTTGATTCTGATGGATTTTCAGCTGAGGTTTTTTTTTTTTTTTTTCCCCTCTTCTAGAAACTGGTGTTTGCTAAAGAATGAAATCATTAAGCTACTATTTTTTTCTTTGAAGAGAATTATATGCATGTAACTTTTGAATAGCACTATTATTCTTTGATTCCAAAAACTCAAACCCTACTATTATAAAGGATTGTAAACCTATATATTTTATTACTTGTAGACTTATATCTTGATGCAACATAAAAAGATTAAAGATATGTGTTTCCTGGTTTGATAAGTAGTGGGGCAATCCTAAAAGGGATATCTATTTAGGATAATATCTTGTGGATGCATGATATATTCAGGAGCTATAATACGAAGGATGGAAAACAAGGTGTTGTTGTTAAAGAAGACGTAATGAAATCTTATGATATTGTTATATAGTCATTGTTGTTTCATGTCCTGGAAGTGATGGAGTGTATTCCTCAAGAGTTTATTCATTGGGTAAGATACGGTGTGTGCACATCTCATTTTTCCTTAAACTGTGATATCCCACATCGGTAGGTGTAAGTGGTGTGTGTGAATGTATAACACCTCAAATTATGGGTTTCTAATAACTTGGGTTAATCAATTTAAACTGGTTGTGTATGCTTAAAAGATATTGAGCCAACTCAAACTTAATACAATTGGTATCAAAGTGAAATTCATGTGGTCTCTATACAGGTGAGATTCTACCAGTAGAATTGGACCATACTATGCAAATATTGGGCCCTGACTTTGGTCTTTGCAAGGATGTAAAGTTTAAGAGATGGGTGAATCTTATATCCCACATCGGACTTTGGTCTTTGCAAGGATGTAAAGTTTAAGAGATGGGTGAATCTTATATCCCACATCGGTACACTATGTAGATATTTGGCCCTGACTTTGGTCTTTGCAAGGATGTAAAGTTTAAGAGATGGGTGAATCTTATATCCCACATCGGTATCTTCACTATGTAGATATTTGGCCCTTACTTTGGTCTTTGCAAGGATGCAAAGTTTAAGAGATGGGTGAATCTTATATCCCACATCGGACTTTGGTCTTTGCAAAGATGTAAAGTTTAAGAGATGGGTGAATCTTATATCCCACATCGGTACACTATGTAGATATTTGGCCCTGACTTTGGTCTTTGCAAGGATGCAAAGTTTAAGAGATGGGTGAATCTTATATCCCACATCGGACTTTGGTCTTTGCAAGGATGCAAAGTTTAAGAGATGGGTGAATCTTATATCCCACATCGGACTTTGGTCTCTGCAAAGATGTAAAGTTTAAGAGATGGGTGAATCTTATATCCTACATCGGTACACTATGTAGATATTCGGCCCTGACTTTGGTCTTTGCAAGGATGCAAAATTTAAGAGATGGGTGAATCTTATATCCCACGTCTTTGCAAGGATGTAAAGTTTAAGAGATGGGTGAATCTTATATCCCACATCGGACTTTGGTCTTTGATGTATTTGCACTCAAAGATGTAAAGTATAAGAGATAGGTGAATCTTATATCCCACATCGGTACACTATGTAGATATTGGGCCCTGACTTTGGTCTTTGCAAGGATGCAAAGTTTAAGAGATGGGTGAATCTTATATCCCATATCGGTGGGGTTAATGGTGTGGGTTAGTATATAATAACCCCGGTTATGAATTATTAATAATTTGACTTAAACATTTTAAACTCATTGTTTATGTTTAAAAGTTATTGGGTCAACCCAATCTAAGGTGATACATAAACCTTAATGGGTCACTTATGAGATATTTTGCAAATAAAAGAGGCTTAAGGCAAGCAGATCCAATATCTCCATACCTGTTTTTGTTGGCAATGTAAGTTTTTTCTTGCTTACTAGATGATGTTGTCAAGGAATTTGGATTGCTTGAGTTTGTGATTTGAAATTGAAGAACAAGTCCTTGGTCTATAATAACTTCCCTAGATTGTTCATGGTTATGGAAGAAACTGTTAAAGCTAAGAAGTCCCATATAGTTAGAGATCAAATAAGAATCACTGTTGGGTAAGAAAGATGTACTTTATTATGGCATCATGACTTCTGGCACAAGAGGTCCTTTGCTAAAATATTATGGAATAGGGATTCTGAGGAAGTTTGCAAGTACTTGTTAAGCAAAAGTATCTACTATTATCAATCATGAGCAATGGTCTTGGCTAACTGGTAGGAGAAGGGATTTTGAGGTTGAAGATTTGATACATGATCGTCTAGAGAATTACTTTTCTACAAATTAGGATAACATAACGTAACTAGATGGTTGCCTGATAAAACTGGACAATTACAGTCAAATCAATCAGCAATTAGTTTATTGAGGTCTCATTCAAGTATTGTGGATTGGAATCACTAGGTCTGGCCTCAAAAGCACACGCCTAAACATTCTTTCATCTTATGGCTCTTGTGCAAGAATAGATTAAGCACCAAGGCTAGGTTCATAAGATGGGGAATGGCAATTGAAAGATGGGATGTCTTTTTGAATTTTTTGATAAACACTTTTCCTTTGAATGCAACTGTTAAGTATGCGTTGTATCTTTTATTTTATCCCACATTAGTTTGGTAAGAGTTTCTCTCTTCCACCCGAAGTTATAAATTCTTAGTTAAAGTTTCATGTGCACCAAGCCAAGAGAGTTTTAGTGGGTTTTCAGGGCCTTTATTGTTATATTTGGGGCTCCCTTGTCCTTTGTTATAATGGTGCCTAGAGCCCATTTTTCTTATTTTTATACACCTTTTGGTTGAGTGCGAATTAGTTCTTTTACACATCTAGATGTCTATTAAGACTCAGCGTTTGGTTTTTGAGGGTTTTCATTATAAGGGCTTTGTAGTTAGTATTTCCAAAATTGTAAATTTGGAATTGACCTAGTGAATTTTTCCTTATTGTCAACAGACACGTAGGTTGAATTGACCGAATCATGTAAATCTTTGTGTCCCATTTGTTACTATATTTCTTTTTGAGTATCTTCATTATCGTCTTCAAGGGTTTCTTAAGTAATTTACAGTGAATTTTTAGGCCTCCCCAAATTGGTATTAGAGTCGGGGACTTGGGTTAAGTTCAAGCAGCCATTTGAATATGATTTGATGGTAATGAAGTTTGTTGGATTGAGAAAATTTTGAATATTAGGCTAATTGTTGACAAGCAGTTTCTTCTCGGTGTTGGCCGTCTTGTTATTATCTTCTTTGTGTGTTGGACCTTTGAGTTTATGGGTATTCTGTTTGATATTTACAAAGAGTTTTATTGAACCTATTTTGTTAATAAAGAATTAGCTTGTGTTGAGTATAAATTTGGACCTTTGTTGGAGAAGGTAGAGTTATATTGATCCATTTATGAATCGAGAATTTGGGCCGTTCAGCTTTTGTGGAAAAAATGAAAAAATGAAAAAATTTCGTTTGCTAAAGATTTGTTATTTATGAGGGTTAGTTATGTGATACAAGTCAAGGTGGAAATTTATTAGTATACTTTGTATCTTTTGTTTTATCTCACATTTTTTAGAAGAGTTTCTTACTCTTCTAGTCAAGACTATAAATTAAGGCCTTAGTTAAGATTTTAAATGCATCTAACCAACAGAGCTTTAATGGCCTTTCAGGGCATTTATAGCCATCTAGCCTTTGTCATATTTGGGGCTCTCTTGTGTTTTTGTTATAATGGTACCTAGAGCCCATTTTGTCTTATTTGTACACACTTTTTGGTGAGAGCGAATTAAATCTTTTAGGGAAATTTATCTATTAAAACTCTCGTTGAATTTTTGGGTGTTTTGTTTTAGGTTTTGTGGAGATGTCTCCAAAATTATAATGCTTAGTGGATTTCTTTATTCAATGTGGATGTAGGTCAAATTGATTGAACAATGTAAATATTTGACTCTCTTTTGTCACTATATTTCTCTGTGATTATATTCTTTATTATCTTCAACTAAAGTCATAAGTAAGTAATTCAGTAAATTTTCTTAATTCGATCCTAACAAATTAATATCAGAGTCGGGGACCCGGGTCAAGTTCAAGTAGCCATTTGAATCATGATTTGATGGTAACGAAGTTTTTGGGTTGAGAAAATTTTGAATATTAGGCTACTTGTTAATTGGCAAGCAATTTCTTCTCGGTGTTGGTCATTTTGTTACTCTCTTCTTTGTGTGTTGGACCTTTGAACTTTCGGGTGTTCCATTTGTTATTTGTGATGAGTTTTTTTTGGGTCTATTTTTTTAATGAAGAGTTAGCTTGTGTTGAGTATAAATTTGAGACTTTGCTAGAGAAGGTAGAGTTATATTGATCCATTTGTAAATCGAGAAATTGGGCCATTGGGCTTTTGTGAAGAAGATGAAGAAATTTCGGTTGTTGAAGATTTGTTACTTACGAGGATTTGTTATGCGATACAAGTCAAGGTAGAGATATGTTAAATATGCCTTGTATTTTTTGTTTTATCTCACATTGGTTTGGGAAGAGTTTCTCTCTTCCTCTCAAGGCTATAATTTAAGGGCCTTAGTTAAGGTTTTAAGTACACCAAACCAAGAGCTTTAGTGGATTTTCAGGGCTTTTATGGCCATACAATCTTTTGTCATATTTGGGGTTGTCTTGTGCTTTTATTCTAATGGTGTCTAGAACCCATTTTGTCTTATTTATATACACCTTTTGGTGAGAGCAAATTAAGTTTTTTAGACCCTAAGAGACAGGATAGTCTATAAAACCTCTATTGTCTTCCTACACATTTAGAATAAGCGTATTGTGGAGACAGCTCATGCTATTATAATCCTTAGTGTATTCCATAAAAGATTTTGTTCTAGATGTGTATAAGAGAAGCCAAATCCTATAAATTGTTGTATTCCTTTTATTACTATATTTCTCTTGGATTATCTTCGTTATTATTTTCAATACCTTGTTAAGTAATTTTAGCAAATTTCCGGATATCTAATCCTAATAGTAACTACTTAGCTTATGTATGGAGTGGAATTCAGAGCTGGACCTTTGTGTATTAGATATGGAACTATTGGTGGAGTAAGGAAATGAGATGGTTAGTCCAACATCTGAAAGACGATTCTTTGCTCTGGAATACATTACACAAGTTGACCTTAGGTGCTAACTGACAGTTCTGTTGGTTGTTCCATTAACTACTTATACAAATTTTATAGAATTATCAACACTAATTCATTTACTTGAAAAAAAAAAAAAAATTTATCTGCTTACACTAGGATAGAGGAAATGCATATGATAAAGCATCAAATACTTATTTTATTTTCTAAAAAATTTCGAATATACAACAGGAAAAAAACATGGAGAAACACTAGAAGATTGAGAAAGTATATGGATGTCAGTAAATTCACCTTGTAATTCTATAGACAATCCTTCTAGGTGATTCCAAGCTAAGATAACTGTATAATGAAGACATTGCACTGATACATGAAATTGCTGCTGTTGAAACTGTTGCTTTCAAGGTATAAAGTTTGGAGATTTTTGAAGCTACTCGATTGTCCACAACCTGCAAAATGAGTCTTCGTATAACGAAATGTTGTAAACATAATAAACCAAACAAAACCTTCTTATTTTTATTTGCGGACAAAAAGTAAAAATTGTAGTTCATATAGGTTTCTTTGATGCCACTCTATAAATTTCTATGAGAATAAGGGTCTTTGCATTGTAAATTTGTAACAAATAATCAACCGTGAAAGCAATCTGTCTCTTATACACATCTAAGTTGTATCCCAAAAGTTGAATATGAGATACTTTAAATAATATTACTTGCATTCAAAATGTTTTAATGTTCATTTAGATCACAAATATAACTTTTGTTAATATTTTAAGAAATTAAATGTGGTTTCTTTGTCATAGGATTAGTGCAATAAAACCACAACACTTTGAGGACTAATATTTTAAAATTTTTTGAGGACCATACCGCAAAATTTGAGTATATTTGATAAGAAAAAATAAATCTAGAGTTTTGATATCATACTGAAATGAATAGTATGAAATCGAAAGAATTGCCGCTTAGAAAAATTCTGCAAAATGACCAAAATACCCATCTTTATTATGAAGCAAAAGAGTAACAGAATAAGGAAAATATTAACGCTAGATCCGATTTTGAATCCTATTTGTAGATCTTGTGGTGAAAATTAAATTTTATAAAATCTTATTTACATCGACCGATGCTATAGATTCTATAACATTTAATTCACATTACAGAATTTACAAGTGATGTTAAAGACCAAGTCTACCTCGCTATTTCTCAGGGGATAAAGGTAAAGGATCGTTTCCCAACATTTTGCCTTAGAAAGATGGTAAGAAAAAATAAATAAACTAGAGTATTAGTATCATATTATAGTAATAGAAAAAAAAAAGGTTGAAAATAAAAGAAGAGAAAGGGACAAGGGAAAGGGAGAGTAAAATAGACCGCCTAAGAGATAATTACGTCTCAAGATCAGAGCTCGGAAGGGGAGCATTCTAAAGGATGGAACATAGTTACTAGAAATGCAATTCGCTGGGAAATGTGGTATGATTATTGTGACGCGATTCACCACTTTTTAAAGTATCGGATACGTAGGGATAGACTTAGTTGATACGCTGCATTACGCCACTTCTTACAAAAAGTTGTTACATTATAGGGATAAGAAGGTAGTTGATAGTATATAGTACTAAATTTCTAATAAATATTGAACTCTTAATGACTAGAGAAAAGAAAATGTTCAACTTTCAAGAAATATTATCCTCAATCCAAAACTAAACAGTTCTAATTAAGTAAATTTAGAGAGTATTTTCTCATTTTTCAATAAATAAGCATTCGCTATCTTAGATGTTTCGAAATGTGAATCGCCGCATTTCGAGACACAAATGAATCGTGTTTTGATATGCATGAATCAGTACGCAGTTCGTAGGTATGGGGAGAGTTTCCGGTAACTATGAGGTGGAACATTGTGAAAGAGGGATAAGTAAGGTAGAGGTAGTTACTTGGGGTTGAAGGTGTACTTCAAGATATAGAAAAGGTAAGAGCCTGAGGATTGGGGCCTTGATAGTCTATTATCGACCAATTTGATCACTTATCTATTATAAAGATCAATTTGGTCCCTCATTCTTAAAAAGTTGAAAATAACTAATCTAAGGCTTGTGATGAAAATTGTGAATAAATTAATGGAGCGGTTGATAACACATTTACTGCAGGTTAACAGCCATGTGATTATCACATGGCTCATATCTTTAATTTATCCATGATTTGCATTACAAATTTTAGATTGGTAAAATTTTTAAAGATCATCGACCATGTTTATAAATTGGATAGCTAATAGACCAAATTAGTTAATATTCTAAAAATAAAGAATTAAATTGATTTTTTTTCCTATGCTGAAAATAAGAAGAAGATAAAAAGAGAAGGACAAGGGAGAGTAAAATAGACCGCCCTGGAGATAATTATATCTCAAGTCCCGAACTCGCTGTGTATAAGTGGAAGTGATATGGGAATATTTCTCTACCAAGATGGAGACTCTGAAATAACATATCTAAGACCATCAAGCTGGAGTTCAACGATTTTCCCGGTTATGCTGCTACACTTGGCTCGCTCTCACTTGCAGCAGTCGTCAGTCATTGTATTTGGCTCATCATGTAGTCCTTCTGCTGCAATCCAGGAAGGGAGCAAAAATTCCGCATCTTTTTGAGATACGTTTTAGGGAGCTTTGAAGTCCAAAAGAGCAAACTTTCCTTCCAAAACACAACCTAGAGAAGAAAGATGAGTTGCATTATCATGTATCACTAATATGATGATGATCAGAGACCATACCACAAGAATATTATTGCGGAAATGCATGAGTTGATCAAAACCAATCTCAAAGATGATTAATTAGGAACAAATTAATGCAAAATGAACCAAGTGATTGTAGATATAAAGGTCAGAAAAGAAGTAGGCATTCTTATATATAGGCTTGTCAATAGACCTCGCAAATATTCAGACCATTTATTCGGGTCTGGAATCATGTGTAAATTCGATTACCATGGTCGATTTGGAACTTTTTACATTAATATAATAAATGTATTGAGTATGGATATTTCTATAATATATATATATATATATATATATATATATATATAAAAGTTATTCTATATTCATAAATATGTTGGGTAAATTTCCAATACAGTAGATATTTATAATGTCTACAGCTCATGCATAGATATTAATTTGAATTAAATCTTTTTTTGTAGAATCAATTACAAAAGAAGAAATTTTATAAAATGTGAAGTTTTTATATAAAAATTGCAAACTTACAGAATGATTTCAAGATTCGGATCCGAATTTAAACCCAATAAAATTCACCGAATTCAGATATAAATCTCTTTTTATAGCCCGTCAGACATTCGAATACAATAATATTAGTTATATCTGTATTTAAAATTACAATTTCCGACTCAAACCCAATCCATTTACGGCATACTTATTTACCCATGCATAGTTTCCAGTATACTACATGGACCCAAAATGAATGACTTCGTATTTTTCTATCTACATTAATTGCAACTTTGCAAAGTCTTTGTTAATCTACGAAGTCAATCACCTCCACAAGCACCGGTATTTGCAAGGCATTGACGGTTGGTTTTTACGAAATTGTTAAGACTTTACTACTCATTTTGTAATTTAAAATGAATCTTGTTAGATGGCTGAAAAATATCATTTTCCTTCCTTTTTAAATGTCATTTTAGTAAAAAAATTTTGTTCTATTTTAAATGTCATTTTAGAAGTCAAATGAAGTATTAATTATTTTTTTACTTATCTTGCCCTTATCTCTTTTCAACTCCTTTAATTACTCAACTTGTAATTAATGTTAGGACTCTTTTAATTTATTACTAGTCAAAAGGGTAATTTAGTCATATAGGATCAACTTTGCTTAAAATTTAGCCTATTTAATACCAATCTTAATCTTTATGCTAAATGCTAAAGTGACACTTAAAAGGCAGTGGAGGTAGTAATAAATTTCCTTACCTTTTAATCATTTTAACAATTTTGATACTTAGTCATTAATTAACAATTGTCATGAAAATTACTCCCTCTGTTTTATTTTAACTATCATTTTTAATTGGTGCAAAATAATTAAGAAATATGTAAATTGCATCAATTTTCTATACGAAAATAATTCAAAATGACTAAGGGTGTGTTCTTTAGGACTGAAAATATTTTCAAGAAAATATTTTTCAAAATTTTTTTTGGTGCCAAACACCGGAAAATATTTTTCAATGTAAAATATTTTCCAATTTTCCTTCCTCTACCTGAAAATAATTTACAGAATTTTTGAGCATAAGTTACTTTCCGAATAATTTAAGAGTGACATTAAAATTCAAATAATAAATGTTATATTAAAAACTTTTATAATTTCATTCACTAAACTTATTTTCTTAAGTAATTCAATTGTTAATCCATTCTTTTACACATCTTAATCATGGGTTCGATACTAATATAATCTAAAATTATGCATAATAATAGTTACATTTCTGCTATCATTTAATTTTGAACAAAATCAATCTTTTATTAACCACAATTACTTGTAAGGTATTTATTACCATTGTTATTACTTTTTTTTTCTTCTATTCATAAAATTGAAGATGAAACCGTTAAAAAATTTTATTCCAAAATATTTTTATTTTATCAACCGAATCACCAAAAAATTGTATGAAAAATGGAATTTTTCATGTAAAATGTTTTCCAAAGAAAATATTTTCAATCCAAAGGAACACACCCTAAATTATTCTTCAACATTAGTATTCCTCAAATATAATCTTTCCTCTCTATACTCTATGTGTCAGTAAGAGAAAACTTAAGAGAAAAAAAATACATTTATTACTTCCTTAAATTTTGAAAATGACAAATAATTTGACACAAAGTAAATTATTTAAAAAGACAAAAAAAAAAAAATTGGAATAGAGTAGTATTCCCAATCAATTTTCTTAATTTGGGGAGGTTATTTCCAAGCAATTGAGCTTATGTTTTACTTTTCCCCTTCTGTGCTTGACCCACCACTCCAAATTTTCTCTCCTTTGTCCAGTCCTACAACATAAATGACAATTTTCAAAGCATATCCTAATCGACTTTTACCAAGAAAAAAAAAAAAATCTCATATGCACTTTATTCTTATAGTAAATTTTTTATATATTGTCGGTGTACAAAATTTTTTACACTATCGGGATTAGATGCATATCATGTGTAAAAATAACTTTGAAATTTAGACAATGCACATGTAATATGCATCTAAACTGATGATGTAAAATTTTTATACACCTATGTTGTATAAAAAATTTACTCCTCTTCTTAACCCTTACTGGTTTTAGAAAATAGTTTATAAAAGGAAACAAAAAACACAGTTGAGCTCCATCCTCGGAGTAAAACTAGATGGTCCATCTTTCTAACTTTTATTTTATTATTGTTTTTTTTAGTACTAGATAGCCCTTTAGTTACGTTTGAATTATGTAACTTCATACTAAAGTAAGTGATCAAAACTTCGTTGTTCTACTTAACCCCAAAAAAATTAAAAAAATTAAAAATTTTAAAAAAAATAAGAAGAAAGTTTATTTGGAGGAACAAGTAAATTATTTAAGTTTATTTGGAGGAACAAATAAAATATTTACTACCATAGAGCATTCCAGTATTCACTGGTTTCTTATTAAATAGACTCTTGCAAAGACTTGTTCATAATGAACAATTATGTACAACGGAATGATTCCGTTACTAAATCCTAGAATTTTTTTTTTAATTTTTTTTTCTACTCGTTTGAAAAAGTTTTGACTTCTTCATTATAGTTTAAATTTTAAACGTAATCTTCATATTAACATAATTAATAGTATTTAAAAGGCGCCAGCATAACAGGCTTTTTATGTGGGCTGATCCATTAAGGGTGAGTTTGAGAGTTTAGGAAGGAAGAGAAAAGGTGGAAAAGTTTTTAACGAGGAGAGAAAAAAAGGAAAGAGAAGAGAAAAGGAGAGATTTTGATGTTGTTTGGGAGTTTAGAAAGGAAAAGAAAAGATTTAGGACCTATAAAGAAATAAATTTTATTACATTAATGTTTTAAGAGGCAAAACGGCAATATTAAAAAGGTGCATTGCTTGCTTTTATGACACTTCCTTTACTTCCCATTTTTGGGAAGAAAAAATTTGCCCACGTATAGGGATGCTGCATCCATTCATTTCCTTGTGCTTTCCTTCCCATACAAACTCCCAAATGAATGAAATAAGAGTCTTTCCTTTTTAATCCTTCCTTTCCATCCAATTCCGTCAATCCAAACGAACTATAAGGCATTTAGGAATTGGGCCATACAAATTCCTCTATCCCTTTGATTTCTTTTCTAGTATTTTTAGAAGTATTCATCTTAATCGGCTGACTCGGTCCATTCTAATATGCAAAATTAGGATATCTGAACTGATTAGTTTAGAGGGTTATGGGTCGGGTGACAAAGTTATTGGATCATGTAGCACGTCGAGAAATTACTACCTGACAGGCATCCGATTCGGTCCACATACACGGCTAATTTAGTAATTTTACTAATTATAACCTAATTTTAAGGGTATTTAATCCTTTCCTTCCAATTTACAGGGATTTTTCTGTAATTAGTAGTCAATGTTGTTACTTTTTTAAATTTTTTTATGCTAGAAATGTCAAAATGACTAGGTCAGATACCCGCTTATCCGATCCCCTTTTTGCAAGTAGTTACGCATATTACTGGGTACCCTATGTATATGAATCAGGTACTGAGTTACTTATTTCCTAGTCTAGTGTAACTAGATTGGGGTTGGGTACTGACCTAATGAATGAGGTATCCGGTCCAAGAATACCCTAGTATCACTTGTCTCCATTGTGAAAGAAATATGCCCTTTAATTTATTATTTACCTTTTTTTTCCCTCTTACTCCATGTTTAGTATGTGGGAATGGCTTGAAATAAAAAGACATTTCCAACTTATTTTTTTCCATTTTCTATTGCGTCTAACACTTCTAAGTCAAAAAGTCCATTCCACTAGGAAAGGTAGTTCCAACTGTCTCTTGGAAAAAAAAAAAAAAAAAACACTTGAGGAAGGCTCATTCTAACTCCCTCTTGGAGAGAAAAATTGTGGGATGTCAACTTTATCCCTCTATTTTGAAATTAGAATCCAAATATAATATCTACAAACAAATTTAATTACGTATAAAATAAATAAATAAATAATTGTGGTAAATTATTTATTTAATTTTTGGCATAGCTATCTTATTATGTAATGAATATAAACCTTTTGAAATAAATATAGAATTATAAAATTAGTTAAATTTTACTATTTAATATGTATTTGAATGCATGAATGCAAAAAAAAAAAAAAAAAAAAAAAAAAATTTTAAAAAATTTTATCCTTAACACAAAATATTTAAAGTTTCTCACACCTATAAAAATGTTAATAATATGAACTAAAACCAAAAAAAATAATTTTTTTTTTTATATTTCTTAAAAAAGATCATGTGTATGTAAGTCAAATTAACATAAAATTCTTTCTATTCTAACATCTAAAAATTATTATATTAAACACTAAACGAGAATACTCATTATATTCTAACTTTAGTCACTAGACGTAAAATGCAAATGAGCATTCTTGCCTATTCTAGATTGAAATACATTCTATCTAGAATAACTTTTCCATTCCAATGTGTAGTCCCGCGTACTAAACGTGGGGTTAAGGTCTGTTCAGCTGAATGAAGTGCAAGATACTTTTAGAGTTCTTCTTGACATCAAACATCAGAAAAATATTTTACACAATTTCTCTCATTTTGGCTGAAAACAACTAGAGCAATTATTGAGAATAATTTATTTTTAATAGTTCAGGAGTGATATTAATTCTCAATTGTCTATTTTTATAACTTCAATTACTAGCTTTTTTCTTAAATAGACAGAGGTATATGACTCCGTCATACACCTTCTGGTCTTTATTAAGCCACATGGATGTATAGTATAAGACCTCATTTTAACTTTTAAAATTTTAAAAGGAGAAGGACTATGTGGTTTAATAGGGATCATAAGGTGTATGGTGGGACCATATACCTTAGTCTACCTAAGAGTTTATCTAATTACTATATTTATTTTTGTTTTTAATTCTTATCTATTCATTTTCTCTATCATTATACGCCCGTTATTATATTAAAGTTCAATTTTAAACAAAATCAAAATTTTTTTTAACTATAATTAATTGTTAAGAATTTAGTATTACAATTACTTACTTATGGGTCTTCTTAACAATACTAATAATATCAACAGTAAAAACTTAAAAACGTTGTATGTCAAAAGACTTGCACATTGTTATCCAAATATCGAAAATTATATAAAAAATAACTTTTTCATGTAAAATATTTTATAAAGTAAAATATTTTCCTAATAGTATAAGAGTGAAGCAAAAGACTATCTTTTTAGGGAGGAAAAAGGAGAACAAAATGAAAAAAAGAGAATCATGGAATTCTGAACTGAAGCTATATGATATACTGATGAAGTTGATTTAACTGAAGTTTTGTTGGTGTAGGGAAACACCATGTACACACAAATTTTGTGCCTAAAAAGTAAGACAAGAAATAAGATGCACAAGTGAATGATTTTATTAATTCAAAGAAAAAGTGGGTTAAAACCTCTGTGCTTTTAACACCGTTTATAAGGTATAAATCCTCTAGTTCGATCTCGAATTTGGTGACGATCCAAGGGTTGCTTTTGTGGGTTGATCTTGAATCGCTTGTGAACGCCTTTCAATTTCTCTTGTGCAAGATTGGGAGCAACTGTTGAAACCGAGGGCATGAAGCTTGATCTCGGTTGAAGTGGTATTGATGAAGAACACGATCTTTAATTGTCATTCCTCCAAAATTGGTGACAGTCCAAGGGGCGAGATAGGCTTGATATTGAAACGTCGATGTGTTGACAACAATTTAAGGGCTACCACAAGCTTGATCTCGAACCGCTACGTTCCTTCAGTTACTCTTGGGAGAAATGAATAGAAGACATGTGCACCGAGGACTCGAAGCTTGATCTCGGTAAGAACACGAACTTTGATTATCGTAGAAGATGCAGCTCTTAGTTTCTCGAGCTTGTTGATCTCAAACGTTATTGAAGTCTCGTCCTTTGGAGTGTATTTGTTTGAAGTGCTTCTTTAGTTCTTGAAAGTCCTTCCACATGAATGACCATGGCCTCCTTTTTATAAGCCAAGGGAGAGAATTTTAATTTAGGAAAGCCAATCAATCAACTTAAATGCTTAAGGGTAAATTAATTCCCTTAATTAGCTCTAAACGACTTCTTTAATTTCTCAATTAAAGAGATTTTATCTCTTTTGATTGATTCTAGAACATTTAGTCTGGTGGGTTAAAACTGTGTCTAATGGGCTCGATCTAATATGTTTTGCCCAATTCATAAGAATACGGGCTTCTGTAAGTTTGGGACATTAGGTTCAACATCTCGATTTTGTTGAGTCTAAAATTTATTAACATTAGTCCGTTGTAATTTCAATTAATTATTTTTTTATTGTCTACAAATGTCTCCCTTCAAGATTTGGATTCGGTGCATGCTTTACTTGCACAAAAATTTTAGGCTTGAAGCCCTTTATTTATATATTTATTTATTTTTATGACTGGCAGCCACAAATTCTTTTAGCATAGGATGGTCCATGCATCCATGCCCCAATATGCATCTACTCGTTCACGGCTAAGTTGATTTAGCCGGAATTTTCCTCGGCATTTTCTTGCTAGGAGTTTTCTGGCTGAAGCAGATTCGAGCAAGATGTGTATAAGAGTTAATTCTAGACGGCAAATCTTGCTTTCCCTTGTTTTGTAGGCTTCACTTTAGAAATCATCAAATCAATTGAATGAACCGTGGCAATGAAATATCGACTTGAATGCAAGAATCTAATTTAAGCACGGAGATGTTGATTTTGTTTGATGGCAAATTTATCATCTCAGTGTAGTGACTAGTTGACCCTAATTGGTGGGAACGAGACTTAGTTTGTTTAGTGTAGTGACTAGGAGCAATCCAAACCTTGAATTAAGGACGTGATATTGGCCGAGTGAACAACTACATTCAAGCCATTCTGTTGCTATGAAATAAAATAATCACATCACTTGGTCATTGATTTCCTTATCTAAAAGTTTTGCAATTGATATTACATGCATATCAAATATATGACCTAGAAATCCTTCAAATGAATTCTTGCTCTTAATTCTGCTTTAATCAATTGATCAGTGGAAAGATTCCTTTTGAGTGTAAGAAATTAAAATCCCAATATTTGGGACTAAAAATTAGGGAATCAAAATTAAGTCAATCATCCTCACATTTTTTATGGAAAGAATACGATCAGTATTTGCAGAATAACTCCCCGATACCTCATTCAATATTGAGGTGGAAATATATCTCGTATTTGAGAAATTATTTTGCCATTTTCCTTTCAGATTAATACTTGAGCATTCACGATTTTTTGTGTTTGTACATTGATGCAAGGCTTCATCTTTTCTCACAGGAGACTTCACTGTCTTGATATTGTCGTAGTTACTCCGACTAAAGTACGACACCTGTATTCAGCCATCAGCCCCATCATGTTCACGTCAAGTACAATTACTGCATTGAACTGAAATCTTATGTTCAGCGAATCATATTCACTTGTTGCAATATAATATTGACTTCACACATGAATCTTAATTAAATTAATTCACAAGCTCTCAATATTATAATGTTTGGTGACTTCACAATATCACGGGTATTGCTACTCGTAGATTACTAATATTCAAACTGATTTTTGCACTGATCATACTGATACTTGCCGTGAACTTGGATATTGCCACTTGCAGATAACTGATTCTTGGATGTGTTTTGCTACTTTTTTTTTGGCTGCATACTTTTGTGCAAAACGTGGATCCTTCGTCTCCAGTCAAATGAATCATAGAGATGTGTCGATTTAATGTTCTCAGTAAAAGTTGTACTGGTAAGCACTATGCTCTCCCTCTATGTATTTATTTATTTTTTGTTATGGCTTTTCATGAATTTGGCAGTGTAGACTTCAATTGGGGCATGACTTCTACGGGCAAAGATAGCATTCAACTTGGCTTTAGGGCTTGACACCTTTCATGTAGAGATTAATAATGATGTGATGCAACACCTCCCACCACTTCAATGAAAGGTAGCCGACACAGCTTACCTTGTTGGCGCACACAACTTCAGGATCTTCATTAATTCGGCATTGAATCTGGTACCATGTCCCTTTGTCGATTGCGTCAAGATTTGACGTACCCTAGAGTGACTCATAACAT
This sequence comes from Cinchona pubescens, assembly GCA_025175665.1. Lineage (NCBI taxonomy): Eukaryota > Viridiplantae > Streptophyta > Magnoliopsida > Gentianales > Rubiaceae > Cinchona > Cinchona pubescens. The sequence continues at coordinate 534,874 of JANKKI010000456.1, read as the reverse complement.
GACCCTTTTAACTCAATTACCATGCCTTCTTATTAGTACGTCACCCCTAGAATGGCGCGTAACTGGACCTCGCAATTGAAGCGACCCCAACTTACAGCTATATCTTCTTCCGGGAATACACATTGATTTGGTTGGAGGCATTTGAGCACATTCCAGTTCAAGCGAATTTGGCTTGGAGCTATCTTCGTCGAGGAATACCCATAGACTTGAATGGAGGCTTTCGATGCAAATTTCAATTGAAGTGACTTCGGCTTGGAGGTATCTTCATCGAGGAATACCCATTGACTTGGATGGAGGTTGTCGATGCATATTTCAATTGAAGCAACTTCGGCTTGGATGGAGCCACTTGACTTGCAACTCTTCAAGGAGAGATTAACTTGAATGCTCGGCTTGCAGTTGAATCAACTTCAACTTAGATGAAGCCACTTGACTTGCAACTCTTTAAGGGGACATTAACTTGAATGCTCGCCAAAACTTGCAACCTCTGCATGGATGGAGCACTTGACTTGAACTCTCCAAAGAGACATTGAATTGAATGCTGATCTTGCAGTTGAAGTGACCTCGACTTAGATGAAGCCACTTGACTTGCAACTCTTCAAGGAGACATTAACTTGAATGCTCGGCTTGCAGTTGAATTGACTTCGACTTGGATGAAGGCACTTGACATGCAACTTTTTGAGAAAGGCATCACCTTTGAATGCAAGCCTTGCAGTTGAAGTAACCTCGACTTGTACGGAGTCACTTTACTTGAAACTCTCCAAAGGGACATCACCTTGAAGCTTGTCTTGAAGTTAAAGCGACCTCGACTTGGATGGAGTCGCTTGACTTGAAACTCTCTAAGGAGACATTACCTTGAATGGTCTAAATTGAATCAAGCCCTTGCTTGGATGGAGCCACTTGACTTGCAACACTCCATGGGGGCATCACCTTGAATGCTTGACTTGCATTTGAAGCCACCTTGACTTGGATGGATGTCTGCCACTTGACTTGCAACTCGACATCCTTTTGCCCCTCAATTTAATTTAGAAGATGCGGTCACTCTTCACCGTGGATAATTTTTTAATAGCTTATTCATGACCAAAGATTGTGTGGTGAATCGATCTTTATTGTACTTCATATTTACACAACATAGGGGGGGAAAAAACAATGATCTGATTATTGGGTTGACTAAACTTGGGAAAAACTCCAAACTGTCTACTTACCCTGTAAAGGGATCAAGTCAAAACATAGTTGAAGGCAACTTGATTTTTTTTTTGGTCTGCTATTTGTATATCAAGTAGTTTAAGCTCTTGAGATATGGAGCGTGCATGTACCTGTGACTTAGAGTCAATCAGGCTAGAATCCACACAAAGTCAAGTTCTCTGTTCTTTATTAGAACTTTTGTGAATGAAGTGCTACTGGAGTTAGCTTCTCCTTGAACGATATGATTTCACAACTTTGTGACTTCATATTCCATCATCAGCTTTTCTTCTTGAATGTGATAAGACCACCTCAGTACTAGACTCCTCATCTTTCAAGGCTTGCCTTCTCCCATTGTTGATGTTGTTGATAGAGGAGATATTCATCGTCAATACCCCATAGCTCAGAATCTTCTTTGCAAGTAGTGTAAAAGCTTGAAGCATGACAGAATTCGCATCTTTGTCTTGAACTTGTCTATTAATGAAGTAGCTCTACATACACAATTGTAAAGTGAGCCTCAAAGATGAGTTTGAGTACTGCCTTCTCAACATTCAAGATCTAGATGGCAAAAGCTTTTCTTTTTCTTATTATCAGTTTACAAATGGTAAGGATTCTTGTACTTTTGTTCATCATTAATGTCTTACCTTTGGGATTTATTTCCTTTTATGACTAGGAGCCATTCTTCTTGTTCTCTGCTTGGAGATTCATCATGAACTTTGATGTCACATGCAATGTGTTGTCTTTGGACCCCAACTTGCAGAGGCGCCGACGAACCAAACTAGATGGTCTTGATTGATGCCCCCAAGTTGTTGTTTGGAGATGAGTAGCTCTTCAATGCAAAAGGATGAACTAGTTTTTGTAGATGAAATCTAGAGATAGCTACATGATTTGACTCTACATTGATTTCATCACCAAAAATAATAGTTCCCTTTTCAACTAGATTCAAAATGACGTCTTTTATAATGAAACACTTTTTCGTAGGGTGGTCAATGAGGCGATGGTACTTAAAGTACCTTACCTCATTCTCGCACCTTATGTCCTCATGATTCCTAGATGGTGGAAGTTTGATAATTTTCATCTCGAGCAAGTAATCAAGCATGTCTGGTACATCAAAGCAGGGAATTGGATATATCTTCTTCTCCAACACTTCAATTGTATATCGTGAGATTGCATTCTCCTCTATTTTCTTTTTATCTATTCTTTAAATTGTAATAGGGATTGTAGTTGTGGCCATTGAGTTCTCAAATTCACTTGAATCCTCATCTCTTTCATCCTCATTGCTTTTGTATTTTTTCTTTGTATCCATTTCATGGATTCTAGGTTTAGGAATCAAAATGATTTGCCCTTAGTGGTTAGCAATTCCAATTTCCATATCGTGAGCACGAGTCACCAACTCATCAAAAGTACAAAGTTTGATACCTTGTAAGATGCAAAACAGACCCCAATGCATTCTTGCATTCATGTTTTGACAACGGTGGCTTCCGAGAGTCTTTTTTTGGCAGTTCAAATTTAATGTACGCCACCAGTTGATGTACTTCTCCATGGGTTCGCCTTTCCCTTGTTTAGTGTTGGTGAGTTCTGACATACTAACTGTGTGGCATCTGCTGTAGAATTGACCCAAGAACTCCCTTTCCATTTGATCCCAACTGTTAATCGACTCTAGTCAAAGGCATTTTCTCTAAGAGAACAAACGAATTGCTTTACTAATAAGTCTTCTTCAGTCTCGGCGCTAGCACATGTCTCAACAAAATGAGCTACATGCTGTTTGGGGTTTCCTTTACCATCAAATTGGTGAAACTTAGGAGGTTGGTAGCCAATATTGCAGCGGGCAATTTGAAACAATCAATCCTCTTGCTATAGGTTTCATGTACATTAGAGTGCTTTTAGGTAGAGCCCTATATTGAGCACGGATGGTGTTAGTTATCATGTCTTGTATCTGTTGTATCGATAATGAATCGATTGACACGTAACTATTATTCTCATTCAAGAGTCCTTTTAAAGATGAAGCGCCATGCTCTTTGTTAATGGTGAATGCTTATGGAACTTGACTCATTTCACAGTGGTTGACTCGACTTTTCTCACAAAACTTGCCTAGTAAGATGTCGATCTGTGAATCTTTTTCCTGTATGGTCCTTGTCAATTTCTCAATTTCTTGAGCCATAGATTCCAATTAATCCTTTGCAGATGTAGGGCTTGTTGTCATGATAGGTGCAACCATCATAGAAAGCATGTAGGAATCCTCATCTTTCAGTGAACTCCAAGATTTTGACACTTTAGGTGTCGATTTTAGACTTGATCCGATGCTCAAATGTACCCTAGATGCACTAGAAGATTTGACATATTTTAAAGTGGAGTCTTTCTTGATGGATTGAAGATGTTCCTCTTTCCTTGTCCCCAGTAACGACAAAATGATAGGAACTCAAACTTTGAGATGCTCTCTTTCACCATCAACTTTGCTTGTCACTAGAGTATTCTTTACAGGCATTTGAAAAGTGCAACCTCACAGACTTGTTGGAGATTGATATGAGAGGCAAAGAGGTCCCACCGAGTGTGTCAAAAATTTATGCACACAAATTTCGAGCTTGACAATTAAGACAAGAAATAAAATGCACAAATGAATGATTTTATTAATTTAAAGAAAAAACGGGTTACAATCTCTATGTTTTTAACATCGTTTGCAATGTGTAAATCTTCTTATTCGATCTCCGAATTTGGTGACAATCCAAGGGCTGCTTTTGTGGGCTTGATCTTGAATTGCTTGTGAAATCTTTCAATTTCTCTTGTGCAAGAGATTGGGAGCAATTGCTGAAACATAGGGTGTGAAGCTTGCACAATCCTAATTGAAGTGATATTAATTAAGAACACGATCTTTAATTATCATTCCTCCAAATTTGGTGATGGTCCAAGAGCTGAGATAGGCTTGATTTTGAAACGTCGATGTGTTGACAACTTGAGGGCCATCATAGGCTTGATGTTGAACTGCTGAGTTCCTCCAATTATCGCGGGAGAAATCAATAGAGGCACTGAGGGCTTAAATCTTGATCTCGGTAGTGAGGGTGTTGAAGAAGACAAACTTTGATTGTTGTAAAAGATGTGGCACTTCGTTTCTCGTGCTTGTTGATCTCTCACATTGTTGAAGTCTTGTCCTTCGGAGTGTAGTTGCTTAAAGTGCTTCTCTGGTTCTTGGAAGTCTTCCTTCCTCAATAACCGTGGCCTCATTTTTATAGGTAAAGGATAAGAATTTTGATTTATGAAAGCCAATCAATCGACTTAATTAAGGGTAAATTAATTCCCCTAATTAGCACTAATTGACGTCCTTAATTTTTCAATTAAAGACGTGATTTTATCTCTTTTGATTGATTATAGATTGTATAGTCTACAGGGCTCAAAAATGTTGCAAGGGCTTCTCTTTGTACGATTTGGTGTGTCATAATGATACGGGCTTCTATAAGTATGAGACATTAGGTTTAACGTCTCAATTTTGTTGAGTCCAAAACTAACTGAGATTAGTCCGTTGTAATTTTAATATTTTTTTATTGTCTACACACCAAAACGAGAAAAGAGAAGTACTTGCAATGTTTTTGGGCCAATTATATCTCAAATCTCAAAGTATCTAGAACATGGGATCCATGATGATATTGTATTTTTCCGGCCACTTCTACATTTATATGCCATTTGAATGTATTCCATTGATGATGAGATTGTATATTTCTTATTTTAACTTTCGGTTGCTTAGATCATAAAAATAAAGCACTAAAATGTGAGCCGAGGCTTTCTCCATGAATCCTACAAAGGGCTCTTTTTGCTATGCATCCTAACAAAGCCTCTCGACCTATTGAAATGAAACTTTCTCACTTCCTCCAGAACTTTTGGCATGTTATTAAAACTGATCTTGTCCTTGCTTAAATAGATTTTTCCAATTTGGAGGAATATTCAAAATACCATCAATGACACTCTTATCTAGTGTTTTTAAACTCGAATCAAAAGGTGACCCGTTGTAATATTCGAGTCGTGGTTCAGCCGTTCGTGTCACAATACTTTTTCTTTTTTCTTTTTAATTTACTTTAATGTTTATAATTTACTTTAAATTTAATGTAAATTACTGTAAACGCCTACATGGTATAGCTCTCCAATCCATAGCCCCTATATATTTTAGAAATATATCTTATACCCTTATATCGTTTATCTCAAAAGGTAAAAGTGGATGAAAATCATCCAAACTAACGATGTTTAAAAAACACATGCTTAGAAGTGTTTAATGAAAAACATAGCATTGGATTGGTGAAAGATGATCCAATCAAGTTTCATCAAGTCGTTCAAAGTATTAATTCTCAAAAATGATTGATGCCATGAATGTGAGGAAACTAAATCCATGAAAGACAATGACGTTCGGGAACTCGTCACACTACTTGAAGGTGTGAAACCTATTGGTTGCAAATGGATGTTTAAAACCAAAAGTGATTCGAATAGTGATGTGGAGAAATATTAGGATCATCTTATTGCAAAAGGCTTTACTCAAAAGGAAGGCACGAATTATAAAGAGACTTTCTCTCCAATTTCATCAAAAGATTCTTTTAGGATAATAATGGTTTTAGTGGCACATTTTGACCTTGAGTTACATCAGATAGATGTAAAGACTGAATTTCTTAATAGTTACATTGTTGAGACTATTTATATGGTGCAATCAGAAAACTTTGTGTCAAAAAATGCAAAGAATATGATTTGCAAATTAAAGAAATTCATCTATGGGCTTAAGCAAGCTTCTCGTTAATGGTATCACAAATTTCATCAAATATCATTTGGTTTGGTTTTAAGATGAATTTGGTTGATGATTGTGCATCGCACAAGTTTAGTGGGACATAAGGTAAGCACATTTTTCTAGTTTTATATGTCGATGGCATACTGCTTGCCAGCAACGATATACGCTTATTGCACGAAACTAAGAGATTTATATCCAAGAATTTTGATACAAAAGATCTTGAGGACACCTCTTTTGAAGTAAGAATTCGTATACATTGAGATCGTTCTCGGTGTATTGTTGGATTATCACAAAAGAGCTATATCGAAAAATATACTTAAGAGATTTGGCATGCAGGATAGCAAACCAGGAGATACCTCTATTGCTAAGGGAGGCAAATTTTATCTTGCTCAGTGTCCCAAGAATGATTTCGATTGTAAGGAAATGCATAAGATTCCCTATGCTTCAGTAGTGAGGACTTTAATGTATGATTAAGTTTATATGTGTCCAAATAATACGTACAATATTGGGATGTTAGGCAGATACTTAAGCAATCTAAGAATTAATTATTGGAAAGCAATCAAACAGGTCATGCAGTATCTTCAGAGAACAAAACATTGCATGCTCACACATATTGGAGATTGGATAAGTTAGAGATCATTGGGTATTTTGATTCTAATTTTGTTGGATGCCAAGGTAGTCATAGATCCACTTCAGCTATAATTATCATCTTGCTAGTAGAGCTATCTCATGGAAGAATGTAAAACAAACACTCATAGCTCCTTCCACCATGGAAGTTGAATTTATAGCATGTTATGAGGCATCTGATCATGGAATATGGTTGCAAAATTTTGTCACAGGGCTGCAAATTATGAATGATATTGAAAAATCACTTAATTTATTTTGTTACAATAAATCAACAATTTTATACACAACAGTAGGAGCTCAAAGAAATCTAAGCACATAGACATCAAGTTCCTAGTTGTTAAATAAAAAGTTCAGAGTGGTCTAGTGTCCACAAAACATATTGACACAAACTCCATGATTGTAGATCCTCTTACTAAAGGTTTACCACCCAAGATCTTTCATGAGCACACTGCTCATATGGGTGTTATTTCATTTAAGGATATATTGGACAATTAGTAAGAGTTTGTATTTATATGATATATATGTAGTCCAACTAGGAGAATGTTGCGTTTTGGACATATACATATATACTTATTGTGTAGTTTGTGCTATCATAATTAAATGGCCTAATCTAAAGTGATCCAATATGATTTAAATTAAATGGGACTAAGTCATCTAGTTAGTATGGACTTTTATGTGTAGATACCCTAAATCCTTATTTCTTATTTTATGACGGGGAAAGAATAAGGAAACTGTGTGTACATATATAAGTTATATCCACAAATTCTACATATATTACTTCTCTGACATTCTATCATTAGAAAAGTGAAAACCTTATTTTTTAAGAGACATACATCATAATTTGGAAAATCTATATCTACAAGACTCAAGGATCAAATTCGTAGAGTCAAAAATCACATCCCGATATTCAAGAATAGATATACGTTAATATGGATTCAGGTACTCTTCCACATCTAGATTCTAGTTTATTTTCTTGATGATTAAACATGAAGGTCGAGTTCGGGTTATGACACTACAAAATACACTTTTACCGACAAAAACAAATCCATTTTTCGTCTCTAACAACTTGAGCGATGAATTTAGCAACGAAAAGGGAGACGTTGCCTTTTTGGTCATCACAAATCAATTAGCGACGAAATACCTAACTCATTGCTAAAGTAGCAACGGTTTTACCAATGAAATTTGAAACGTGTTTTTTGGCGAGGAGTTTTGCAATAACTTTAGAAATGCAAATGTAGCAACAAGTTTTGCGATAACTTGTATTCATTGGAAAATAGGGACTACTTTAGCGACAAAAACTTAATAACTTTTTTATTTTAAAAAATGTGAGCAACAAGATTAGTAGCAAATTTACTTATTCAATTTTAATAAAAAAAAAATACATTAGCTACGAGTCCAGTGACAAAATTGTTTTTTATTTAAAAAAATAGTAAGAAATGATAGAAATGATATTAAAAATAGAAATGCATGAAAAATTAAATGCAATTGCATATAGAAAAGAGTGAGTACATGAAAATATAGAACAAAATAAAAGCCTAAATCTTGGAATTTGTGCGAGCAGCTAAGGAACTAGACTGTGTTTGATGTTGCAATGCTGTAACATCCTCTTGAAGAGAACCAAATGCTTCGGTGAGTTCATCTAGCTTCTACATCACGGTATGGATGTTTTGTCCTAGCGATGGAGCTTCTCCCGAAGTTGATGCACCTCAGCATCACATACCCTATTTGCCTTAGAGGCACTGAAGGACGTAGCTAACGAACTAGTCTCATAAACATAGGGTCGGCGCCATTGGATCCACACTAAAACATGGTCGTTCTTGATTGCCCGGTAGCCTTGACCCATAGTTGACTCTCGTCAACTGATAACTAAGATACTGCATCTACAGTGGGGTCCTCTACCTATTGTGTCTGCCTGTCCAATAGCTCTTTGAAGGCGTTGAGTACCTACAAAGCTCGGGGACCGGTTGAGTACCTACAAAGCTTGGAGACTAGTCCATGTGATATAGCCTTTCTTTTGATAGCACTCATAGAAAACTTTTGAGAACTTGATTTTGCAGTCCGGAGCCTTTTGCTTGCTAAATTGAAAAACATATTAGAAAAATGATTAACCGAAATGTTAGTCAGTGTTAAAAATGTATTATGTGTAATAAGAAATTACCATTCTTTATGAGTGCTTGGCGATGTCGATGGAGCCGCTAGCATATGTGGTACCCTTGCCTCTTGTAAACATTCTGTTCTTCTTGTTTGTCTCTACCGTAGTTTGGTATTTCTCCTTTGCCCACTCCTTCTACAGTGTCTACCAGTAGGCCCGAGACATCTAGTGATGTGGCTTCTTATTTTTTGACTTGGCCTTGTTGACGGCATCACGCATCGCATCACCGACGTTCTTCTTAAATATTTTATATAGCTCGAACTCGTGCAAGGGATCCTAACAATTATAGTGTCAAAAATTTAAATTATAATAAAAAATATATTAGTGTGAAATATTTTTAAAAAGTTTATTTAATTGCATGTTAATGAATGCAAACTATTTAATTACTTGGAACTCCTGCCACCATAAGTTGTGTGAGATAACTCTACGAAATTAGAGTTATATATCCCTAAATTTGAGTATTTTTGCCTTAATTTCAAATATTTTTTGGGATTTAGCGTGAATTTTTGTCGATTTTACTTTTATGTATTAGAATGTGTATAGTTTTCGTGAATTTTTGTAATATTATTTAAATGTTTTACACATTGTTATAATAAATAGATTGTGTTTGTGTGTAGGGTTTGGTCAGAGAAAACGGGCAACAATCTAATGAGAAATGGATCAAATCAAGCCATAAATAGATGACGGGACTAAGCCAAATTTTGGAGAAAAACCTAAGTATTGGTCACAATAGTTACTAATTTCGTAACTGCGGTAATCAAAGTCAATATGGCTACGCAGTTACAACAAAAGGACTTTGACACTATAGTTATGATTTTAAAGAAGAAAAATTGGTCACTGGGGTGACCAAGTTGAGGTCAAAACAAGCATTCAACATTGCGGTGATAAAAATGAAAAAGAGAATCTCGTAACCGCAAAGACGAAGGGAAGTTAACCTGAGTGCTCAACACTACGGTCATGAAAACAAAGAAAGGAAATTGGTCACCATGGTGATGAAGCCATATTCAACACCAGGGTAATGAAGCACAATCTAAGAATTCTGAATCTAGAAAAAATTCAAATCGGTGCAAATTGTTGCTACAGCTATTTTGTTCAACCCTAGCACAATAAATACACCCTTTAAGCCTCTTTGGAGGATAGGTAGAAAATAGTAGGAAGTTTTTAGGAGTAGAAGTAGGTTAGTGTAGTTCTTCTTCTTCCTTCCCATTTGGGGTGGATTTTCTTAGATTAGATGTAGTTTAGTTTTAGTTTTAGTTTCTTGAAGACTCATACTGTAAAACTTTTATTTATGTTTATATCATTTAGATTTATGTTAATTTAGTGTAGTTCAATTTAATTTCTCTATTTATTTGCTTTCTTAGATTAATTGATAGAGCAATTACATGTTGTCTTCTTTTGATATGCTTTCTTAGTGGTAATTATAGTTAGGATATTTAAATGCTTTCTTCAAATTCTTTCTTTTGTACTTGCTTTATTTGAAATGATTTTTTTTTTTTTACATTTATTGTACGTAATTATGCACTAGTTAGTTAGGTTAAGGTTCGATGATGTTAATTGTCCATGGGTTTTAATTGGTTGGTGGGTATAAGAGTAAAAATAGTTGATAATTGGATAGTAGTAAATGATTGGGTAGTTTGGTGAGAGGAAAGGGCCATTTCTTGAACCATATTAGTGGGATTAACACAACATACGAGCATTGAGCGCTAATACCTAGACATTTAGACCACTTGATTAGAACGATTAGTAATCGGACTAAGATGCTAACTTTTATAGTTGATTCCTTGAACTCCATGAGTATATTAGACTAAAATCATGAGTCGGGCCAATCGATTGAGTCATAGTTGGAAGGGAATCTCTAATTATACCCATTAAACTGTTTGACCCAACCCTATAAATTAAACTCCGGGAATTGACTATTCGAGTCCTAACCTATTTTAAATCACTTTCTTAATTTCTTTAGCTTTAGTTTAATTAAATATTTTCTTAAATCAATCATTTCAAATAATAATCTAACCAAATAATCGGTAATTGTTGAACCAATCTTTATAGGTTTGATTTCTACTTCGCTTTGCTGCTATTTAACCCCACATACTTGCGGTGCACCATCTATTTAGTAGTAGGATTTAACTATTTATAAATGATATAACTAGATGTGAGTATTTCAAGTGCATCAGTGTGTTGCCTGTGGAGTGCTAGTCCAGTTAATGGCCTTTTTAGGCAATCAAGGCTTAATGATTTCATCATTGAGTTTGCAAACAACACGATCAGAATCCGAGAATATTTAAAAAGAAAAAAACAAATTGTGTAAATAATTAGACGTTCATAACTTTAATGAATTTAAACCAAATAAATTGTACTTACGTGGTTCCAATAGGCCAGATGAGAACTCGGGTGCATTAGGTGTAGCCTGTGATTGTGGGTCAACTCTATCAGCATCTGGACCTGACTAAATAAGTAGAACAAAACCAAAACCAGAGCCCAAATGGTGAATGGAAGACTGCTCGAACCCTGACCCCAACGGCGTAGTACTGGCTTGTCCGTGCCCAAACCTAGATGTCCTCATAGGTCTTAATCGATGTGTCTAGAGTCTTAAACATAGTATTTTACAAGATTAATATTAATACTATGTAGGTGTAGTTAAAAAAATAGTGCTTTAGAAATAGTACTACTAAAAATAATACTAAATGAATTTAATAACACCAAATACTTATAAAAAAATTTGACAAAGTCTTCCCCATATATCGACCATTTTTCAAAACTTTTAAAACTAATCAACAATCAAAATACTCAAACATACGAACAAAACAAATACCGCAAAAAACATAACCAAGAAAGCTATTCAACAATAATATTAATAATATTATTGTCATAAGCTAATTTAAAGTACACTACGGGTCTGTTTAGTGATAACACTAAATCCTAAAATCTAAAGTCTGAACACTGAATCAGTTAAGATGTTGAATTTTTAAGCACAAAAAAAGAACGTTTTGAATGTCTAAATCTTAATACGGAACTTTTTAATACTGTTTGATAAATATATTTAACTGAATGCTTAATAAGTCACTTTGTACAATTGTGCCCTTCTTTTAATTCATTACCTAAATATATAAATTTTTTACTTTAATTTTTTTAAAATTATCAATATTATTGACAATGAATAAATAAAAGATAATTATTTTAAAAAAATAAATTGCATGAAACAATAAAATTATACCATAAATAAAAATAAAGAACAATGTAGATGTTATTAAAAAAACAAACAAAAAAAATAACAAACTGAAAATAATCTAAATTCAACTCAAGAATTTAAACGATCTACAATATTCAGAGACAGTAGATTGTGCATGAATAATTGACCAGCTTGTCTAGATCCTCTTCCTAAATCTTGGCTTGTCAAGTCATCTTCAAACTCTTGGGATCATTGTCAATTACAGCATCATGATCAGCATATTCTTGAGACCAAGAATTGTTAGCAGAAGTTCTTCATAAATAATTATGGATGGTGACACATGCAATCACAATATTTCTTTGCATTGGAAATGGATATGGTGCCATACTTTTAAGGATTGGACAACGATCTTTTAGCACTCCAAAAGCCCATTCAATCACATTTCTCAACTTTGCATGTGCTTGATTAAATCGTTCTTCTTTTGATCTTGGACGAGCACTGTTTCAAAAATTAGATAACTAATATTGTACATTTCGATGTGGTGTCATAAATCTGTGCATGTATGGGTAGGCAGCATCACATAAATAATAAGAATGATATAAGTAGAGGTGGGAAGAAATATTATATCACATTCATTGATGATTACTCAAGATATACTAAGTTATATATCCTAAGCAAAAAGATGAAGCTGAAGCAATGTTCATTAAATTCAAAAATGAAGTTGAAAATCAGCTAGAGAAAAAGATTAATTACAAGACTTAGGTCTGATAGAGAAGGTGAATATGATTCCAATCTACTCAAAAAGTTTTGTGAACAAAATGGTATAATTCATGAGACTACTTCACCTTACTCACCTCAATCCAATGGGGTTATAGAAAGGAAAAATTGGACTTTTAAAGACATGATGAATGCAATGTTAATAAGTTCTGGATTACCTACTAACATGTGGCGGGAGGCTATCTTGTCTGCTTGTCATATTCTTAACAAAATACTTCACAAGAAAACTTTTAAGACACCTTATGAACTTTGGAAAGGTTATTCTACTAATCTTGTGTAGCTCAAAGTGTGCGGGTGTCTAGCTAAAGTAGGGATACCAGACTTTAAAAGGAATAAAATTGGGCCTAAAACAGTTGATAGTGCCTTCATTGGGTATGCACATCATAGTGCTGCCTATAGGTTCTTGGTTTTGGAGTCTAATCATATTTTGGAAACTAAAGATGCTGAATTTTTTGAGAATGTTTTTCCAATGAATAAAATAGATTCTGTGAAAACGTTGTCTCAAGAAGTTCAAGATTTAGAGGAACATGATAATGAAGAAACTCTAAAATTGAGACGAAGTAAAAGGTCAAGAGTGGAAACTAATTTAGTACCTGATTTTATAACTACTTTCATAATTGAAAAAGATTCGAAAACATTTAAAGAGCCTACGAATACAATTGATGCCAGTTTTTGGAAAGATACAATAAGAAATGAACTTGAATCCATAATGAGTTATCACACTTGGGAATTGGTAGATTTATCTAGAGGGTGTAAACCAATTGGTTGTAAGTGGGTATTTAGAAAGAAATTAATGTTTGATGGTTCTATTGACAAATTCAAAACACGTTTAGTGGCCAAGGGTTATTCACAAAAAGATGGCATTGATTTCTTTGACACTTATCCACCTGTTGCTAGAATAACCACCATTAGAGTGTTTGTTGCTATTGCTTCCATTTTTAATTTAATTGTACACCAAATGGATGTAAACTGCTTTTTTGAATGGCAAATACCGTGGATGAGGAAATATACATGCATCAACCTAAAGGTTTTGTTGTTGAAGGACAAGAATATAAATGTGTAGACTTGTTAAATCCTTGCATGGCCTTAAACAAGCATCTAAACAATGACATAAAAAATTTGATAAGACTCTTGTTTCTGATGGTTTTAAGATAAATGAATCTGATAGATGTGTCCATAGCAGGTTTCATGGAAATATTGGAGTCTTGATTTTCTTGTATGTTGATGACAAGCTTATTTTTGGAACTGATGAAATTGTTGTTAAACAAACCAAATCTTTCCTTGCTTCTAATTTTGGTATGAAAGAAATGGGTAAAACTGATGTTATTTTGGGTCTTAAATTGACTAAATTTAACAATGATTTCATACTTTCTCAGTCACACTATGTTGAAAAAATTCTTAAAAAGTTTAACCACTTTGATTTCGATTCTATGAGTACACCTTATGATCCTAGTGTGCACTTGAGAAAGAATAAAAGTGATAGTGTCTCACAAACTAGAATATGCCAAAATTATTGGGATGTGATGTATTTGATGAATTGCATTCGTCCTAATATTGCCTTTATTTTTGGTAGATTGAGTAGATACACGCATAATCTTGATAAAAGTCATTGGAATGCACTATCTAGATTGCTTAGATATTTAAAAGGCACCATACATTTATGACTTTATTTTTTTGGTATTCCTTCTGTGGTAGACGCTTACTGTGATAATAATTGGGTGTCTGATAATGATGAGACTAACTCCACAAGTGGTTATGTTTTTACTCTTGCTGGAGGTGTTGTTTCTTGGAAATCATCTAAGCAAGTATGTAATGCTAAATCTACCATAAAATTTGAATTTATTGCGTTAGAGTTGGCATGTTTAGAAGCAAAATGGCTTCGTAATTTATTGACTGACATTCTTTTGTTGCCAAAGCGTGTCTCTTCTATTTCTTTACATTGTGATTCACAAGCAGCGATCGCTAGAGCTAAAAGCAAAATTTACAATGGGAAGAGCCGACAACTATCTGTTTGAGACACAATATTGTGAAAACAGCTCATGAGTAATGGGTTCATTGCCATGAAATTTGTGTGATTTGAACAGAATTTGGCTGATCCTTTGACTAAGGGACTGAACCGAAAGTTAGTCCAAGACACATCGAGGGGGATGGGACTTAGACCCATTGATGAGAAATTGAATGTGATGGCAACGCAACCTACATTAGTGGAGATCCCATGAAGTAGGTTCAATGAGTAATAACAATTCACAAAGATATTCCAATTGCACTATCATATGTGGTCTCTCTCTATGGTGTAGATAGTGCTTATTGTCTATAATTTGTGAGGGTTGAGTCGATAACTCTTAATGAGCTTATATCCTTTTATAGGTTGTGTGTGACAATACACACTTGATAAGCTCACCTATATGAGTGTGGAAGTGGGGGCCGCTTTCTATGAGACTAACGGGTTCGTCTCTAGAGCACTCATAAACATCCAGGTGGGGTGCATAGCCCTGAAAGGCACCAAAATACTGTCCGAGAGCTTGCAATGGATCGAAATCTAACATGTGCTCAGCTGTAGGAGTGTGCTTCAAGGAGGAAGGTTCAAGACTTTTGTTACCTATCTTCTGTATACTTCTCTGTCGAATGCACTAAGTGCGATTCAAGTCCAAAAGACATCGTTGTTTATGTGTTAGATTTCTTTACTTAGTACCACTTTGTATTTTCGAGTTATGTGGGGGATTGTTGGAAGTTTGCCTCCAAAATACAATTTCAATAAATGTGATTTTTCCTCCAATTGTGTTCCCTTCTTTTCATGAAATCCTTAGTCCCACATTGGAACTTTGTATTGGTTGTTTTCACCTTATATGAGTTTGGTGTTTTGCCAATGTGCAACACTAATTGAGTGTCTATACTATGCATGGTTGATGGTTTGGGAATTTTTCTCAAACACACCCAATGCAGCGCAACGCGGTGTGGTGCGTGCGTGTGAACCATTAGAGTTTTACTTCCATCATGTTTTTCTTTCCTATATTTTTGGTACTCTTGTATTCCGTGTGAACTTTACTTACGGTTCCTATCTTTTCTCCCAAAACAGACGAATTTCCTTTCTTTTCTCCCAAGTCATCTATATTTTCTCTCAAGGTAGTATTATGACTTCCAATTTCTGGTCGAGTTTATCATTATAAATAGAGGCCTTGAGGTCCTTTTCAATACCATCGAAATAACTTTCTTCTTCTATTCTCCTTGGTACTGAGTAGTCCAGTTTTGAATTCGAAACCTTGTTTGTAAGTGCACGCGATCGAGACTACCGTTGAATCTTGAGAGTGATCGCTCGGTAATCCCATTTGCATCAGCGGATTACGATCCCGTGGGGACGAAATCACTTTCAAAGACAGTGATCATATGCCTCGGCAAACTCTGTTCTGCTTTTAATTATGTTCTATCCAGATTTTCTAATAAATTTCCGATCAGACATAAGATAAAGAGTTTTATATACTTTTACAAGCGAAATGGACAACTAAGGCAGATCAATAACATACAATTTTGAAATAATCAGATATTTAGTCTCTACTTGATGTGGTCGGATTGAGACAGCAAGAAGATAAGGTGTGTAGCCGGTATAACACATGGAAATGAATATGAACAATAGTTGACAGAATCCTTCCTTTTTATTCAAAATGACTGCTAACTTCTTGCTTACATAGAGATCTTGACTAACAACATAAAGGTTTGAAAGCACAAAGATATGATAGATAAATTGAACCCAATAAGATAGTATACAAATTAATTTTTTCAGAGAATTTTTGTTCTACGGAGAGGTCATTGTGATCTTTATTTGATGTAGAGGGTTTGGTGGCAATATAAGAGATGAGAGAAGAATAGGGAAAATGAGAAAGGTTGAGAGCAATTTGGATGATGTAGGATATGATGAACGGTATTATTGTTATTTTATATAATAAAAAGTTGTAGGATTTGTGCACTTAACACTAGCCTATTTATAATGTGGATTAATCTTTTTTATTCGGTCGGTAGGGTTGTCCAAATTTTTTTATAATTCATTGTGATTCATTAAATAGATGTAAACCACACCAATAAAATGATTTCTTTTTAAGAAGACAAACTGAAATAAACTGACCATCATTGGTTTCATTACGATTTATAAGATTAAAAACGAGATAAACTGAACCAAATGAAATAGCTCTATTTTTCAATATTTTTAATATTTCCAATAATATGTTAGATTTATTATACACATGACGAATTCTTTAAGTGTTTGATAATTCTAATCATAATTAAAGCGATTTTAGTTAAAAAGGGATTTTTGCATGTTTTGTTTTTTAATTCGAACTTCAAAGAATGTGTGAAATGGTATTAAAAGTTAGAGATAAATTACAGCTCCACTCTATGACAAATTTATGGTTCTTGTCAAAATTATTTCATGTGACAAAATTATAGTAAATCACCAACTCTCTAATTTTAGATATTTAGCCAAATTTTGTTCTTTCTCATTCAAATCTAATAACTAATAGTGGATTTTGTCATTTTATCACTTTCTATACATAAATTATTACATTACTTTATTGTTAATGAAGATACTATTGCTGAATGAATATTTATTTAATATATGTGGGAAATAATGGTAAAGATCTCTATGGCATCAAAAAATAAATAAAAAACAAAAACACATCTAGATAGTTACAACTACACAATCAAATCTGATTAATCTATACTTAGTTATTAGATAATGACATTTGCAATTCCTTCTATAATTTTTTTATCCGAATACTTGAGGTATTACGATTGAATTAACTTGAAACAAACTATTATAGGATCGTAAACATAAAAATTTTTGTTTTGATTTGATATTTTAATTTTAAAAATCAATACAAAAAATCTTAAAAACCGACTCAAACCTAACCATAAACACCCCTGACTGACAATGTAAAATAATAATAATAATAGTAATTACATCGTCACGTATAAATGCATTCTACATGTGCATAAAAATTTCTAAAATTTAAACAGTTCACATATTACATACATTTAAACCCGATGGTATACAAAAATTTCAACACCAATAATTTAGGAAAGCCATTTAATCTTAAAATATATGCTTTAATAACTTTTTGAAATATAATGTGTAAAATAAAAATGTGGTTTTAACGAGTATAAAAGATAAACATGTAAAACTGTAACAAATAGGAATGTGGAGAAAGCACATAAATATCTAACACCTAGCCAAAAATAAATAATAAAAAAAACACACACACACGCATCTAACGATAAAGAGAGAGAGGACACACAAACACACATCGAGGGAGAACAAAACCACTTGTAAGCAAGGTTTGTAGAATCGGGATCCCAGGTAGGATCGTAGATAGGATCGTAGGATCGTAAAATCCTATCAAAAGGATAAAAATATAACTTTTATTTATTTTTAAAGCTAATATTCAATAAAAACTTATACAAATAAATATAAAATTTGTCTATTCATACACAAATAAATTTTTATAACTAAAATTTATAACATTTGACATTATATTTACAAGCATAGTTGTTAGAATCTGTTTTGCGCCTGTCTCTTCTTTAATTAAGGATAGAATCGTACTCTAAGATCAGATTCTCAATGTGTATAAATTTGGATCGTAAAATCGTAGGATCGTAAGGGTAGGATCGAGATTCTAACAACTATGCTTGTAAGTCGTAACACACGCAATGAAGAGAAAGAGAACATAAAAGATATATTTCAAAAAGAGTTGATCTCCATTAGTTCTTCCATGCCCATATAACATTGTCAATATACCCAAAAAGTCAAAGAACTAAATTCCCAATTTAATTTTTAAAGAACAAAAGAGAGACAACAGCTTTCAAAGACATACCCAAAAAGTCAAAGAACTAAATTCCCAATTTATTTTTTAAAGAACAAAAGAGAGACAACAACTTTCAAAGACTAACAAAAACAACACACCTTTGTTTCTTAGTTTTCTATACCTATGGTCCCTGAACACCACAAGATTTAGTTGAAGGTCCTAAAAGGATCTCGATTTCTACCCATTTTGTTACGGGCATCTAACTTCTCTATGCCGGGTTTAATTTAGACATGTAACGGCTTCAATAGCATGAACCACTATATGCCAGTATGCCTCCCTTTTAAGAGGGGAAAATTCTAAGACAAGTTGAAGTCAACCAACAGTTTCTTCACGTCGAATGACTTCAAGTCATTTGATCATAAAATTGCACCAGCTAGAGCTGCAACACTCAAAACAACAAAGGCTGTCATGCATCCATTGCCTCGTGATACCCGACCCAGAAGTATCTTGCAGTGCTTTTCAGCATCTTTCAAAGTTGCTCGACGGGTAGCATTCTTATCATCACTAGCCAATGCCTTCTCATTCTGCAAATCCACATACAAATATTTTAGGCCTATTTACTGGTAACTAAGCATTATTGAAGAACTAAGGATGACTTGTCCTATAAACATTGATACAAGGCAACTGAACGCCATAAAAATCCAAGACCCAAGGCAGCACAGCTGATGGAAGATTAGATTCTGTATAGAAATAATTGGTGCAATATATGCTGCTATCACACTTGAGTAAACAACCAGCTAAATTTCAGGATAATCCAAGTTTTACTTCCGTACCAAACTAAAGTCCCTTTAGTATTTGTTACCACAACCGATGATAAATAAACGGATAAAACGTAGGAAAACGAACACATACATAACCAACATAAATTTTAATTGCTTGTGGGAATTTCCTCAGTGATGTACTATGGCATGTCCTATCATGTCCACAGTCAGTGATTATGGTAGACCAAGTATCTTAGCACCCGTTTCAATTATTAGTCAACTTCCAAATCAAACTCAATGGGGAACCTAAGTGATTTCTCTGTATATTAGAGTGGAATTACCTTCACTATCAAGCTCTTTACAGTTGTCTTCAGAGGGTCAAGAGTAGAATGTTTGACCGAGTGAACCCTCCACTCATCAGACAGCTTTTTCAGAATGACAACACTTGCATCAAGATTTTCCAGATAGATGTTATCCTGATTTAAGCACAGATCACAATGATTTCAACAGCAAAGAAAAAGCTCTACTATCTACATGATATAGAGAATTTCAACTCTGGCAAACGGCAGTATTTGCTGAGTTATTTGCTTCATAGCTTTGCTTCCAGATGAAACAGAAAGAGCAACCTCTTTCAAGACAGGATATACTGCTTCAAACCTCTCAGTTGCCTGAACGCAAAAAACAAAACAAACACCTCAGAAGCCAACATACATGAAAAGAATAAAAAGGGATTTTGGCAAATATTTCTAGCTTCAAGGGAGCTGACCTTTACTCGAGCTGAATTTGCAGGGAAATTGGCTCTCACTAAAAGCTCAAGGGAGGATGGAGTGCACCACACGTTCTCCCTTTCTAACTGCACCATTGACTAGAATGGTACGAGCCTTTGGTGAGGAAGTAATTCTGCATTGAGGAACAAACAAATCATATTGAGCTTTTAGCATAGAAGTCATTGAATTAGTTAAAAACGATTATTTTAAAAAACATGCACTTACCTCTCAACCACCTGCAAAATTAAGTCTCTGGATTGCGGATTAGAATTGGATTTACTGCTAAGCATTGGGAAAAGAAAATGCACCCACATGAACAGTCCAACAACTAAATCCCCTTGGCAGGCCTACAATGTTATGAGAAATACATCAGGATGGATATTTTCTTTCGTTGAAATTATAATACAATAGACAGGAAATGTCGATGTGAATCTTTTATTGAACAGTCTACCAGAAGTTTCTCAAGAAAATACCTGAGTGATGACCCACACCAGAACAGGAAGCTTGTCTTGTCCCAGATACTTTGCATTTTCTTTCAGTAATGGCAACAAACTGATCAAGATGTTCTTAGGTGTGTGGTAGTTCTCTTAATAATGTCTGGTTTACGTCGTAATACAATTGCTAAGACCATCCTAGATGGCAACCTGTAAAGTAGTGTAAAGATTTGAAGAAAATGAGGCACAGAGACAAAAGGAAACTTAAGTTGATGTGGTGCTTGCTAACAAGTCATTTTCTGGAAAGTCTATGTAATTCAATTTGGACAAATAGCATTTCACTGAAACTATTGATAACATATGATTCTTCATTTGGAAAAACATAACTTGGATCTGAAATCAGATCAGGTGGTTTCAACATTTACAACCTATTTACATATTCAAACAATACATAAAATAGATAGTACATTTGAATGTATGCTGATAAATATTTAAACAATACATAAAATACTCTAGTACATTTGAATGTATCCTGATACACACACACAAAGGTCTAGAGATAGACATCTGTCTATAAGAGACATCTCTCAGTCTTCTCTCTCTCTCTCTCAGTGTCTCTCTTGAGAGAGCTTTTGTTTGGATGACTCACATGGAGAAAAGACAAACAGCCGAAAGTACTGTGACAATTTTATGAACTAAAAGTCAAATGTTAAGGTAGCAATGACAAGCTCCAAACAATCTCTCCTCTCTCTGTGACACACACACAAAGTTTGTATCAGCATATAATTTGCGTAATGCTGTGTTTCCTAAAATTGCTGAAGGAAAAAGGTCGACATGTTGTAAAGCTTGAAGACTAAAGCAAAGAGCGGTAAGTTATCAAATCTTAAGTAGCTGTAAAAATTTTAATTCTAAAGCTATCACCACAGACCAGCAAGAATTAGAATCTAACAAGCATGCATATAAGTTACAAAGGATTTTCCAATCAAAATCCATTCCCAATTACTCAATAGACCCAGACAGCGGATAGTCACATAATTCCTCTTTGGGACATACTTGCACACACTTTAATATTGTAATGCCCAAACCTCGAACCGGTGAAACAGAATAAAGAGCTGTAGATCATTTCTGCAACACTTCTTTTTTTTTTTTTTTGGGGGGGGAGTAAAATTCCTGCAATAGTGTTTCTACAACACTATTGTCCATCAGATTAACTTCTTCAAAAGTGAAGGTCCATTTTAGATAACCAAATATGAAATGACTTAATTTTGAAGTCAAACTAAAACTTCTCCAGTTTGTTCTGTACTGAAGAAACAATTAAAGACGAAACTTTGGCAACAATTATCATGGCTGTTGCAGTGTACGTTATACACAATCACAAACATGCATTGTTATAACAACACTCTTGAATAGCATACATGGGATTATCTGAAACTGCTGTGCACATTGTGTCTGTTTACACTGTAAATAGATGTGTAATTATCTGGCAAATAATATTTGTCTTTTGACTTTAGTGGTTTTTAGAAATAATGTTGACTTTGGAATAATAGAATAATTGTTTGGATGCAAAATAATATTTCGAAATAACCATTTGGATTGAAAATAGTAAATAGTACCTATTCTTTGGTGGATCCATCTAAAAATAAAAAATAATGCAAATAGAAAAATAAAAGTTCTAAAGATTCCTTTCACTTATCCTCATTGCAATACATTTGATGAAGACTTGAAATTGCAACTTTTCCCTTATATTTATCAAACCCCACATACATAAAAAGGGTAAATTTTACTTTACACCCTTAATGTTTATACTCGCTATCACTTTAATTTCTAACGTTATTTTTAGATATTTAAGTCCTTTCGTTAAATTAACTCAACATTCAATATCATTTTAACAAAAATACCCTTATTCTCTCTTCTTTTTATTTTTTCTCATTTTTAATTATAAATTCTTCTCTCTCATCTCGTTTTGTTGACATGATTTATTGAATAAATTTTTATCATTCATCAACATATCTTAAATTTCGTCAAACTCTATTTATGGAAATAAAATAAGATATTGTGGGTGTTATGAGAAAATTTGTTCACATCCATAATTTAAGGGTAAAAAGATCATTTAGGCCAAAAATTTAAATGTGTTAGCTTTGATTGTTAATCCAGCGACTACGTGCCTAAAAAATAACATTAAGGATTAACCGTGAGTGTGATCCTAAACATTAAAGGAGTAAAGTTAAATTAACCCTACATAAAAACCAAAAAAAAAGTACCACAATCAACAATGATAAAAGATACTCAACAATCTGTAATCAATTATTTGATACCATTATTAAGAGAACTACCACACACACAACACACACAAACATTTCGTATGGAATTGAGTAAACATACAAAATAAGTTAAATTAAACCAATAATAAATATAAATACAGGTTATGATAAAAATATACAATTCTAATAGTTACTAGATTAAGGCGTTCCTATGTGAAAATAGGGATTGGAAAAAAAAAATTAATTCCACTACTTATACTATTATACTGAATAGATTCATGTAAGATTAATTATATTTATTTCTTATGCAAATAATTTATTGTATGAATAGTGAATAATGAATTGATTCAAAACATGAATAGTGTGAAATATTATTTGACTAATTATTTGTTGACCAAACACTAAATATTTTGACCAAATATTATTTGAAAAATTTAATGCAAATTATTTGCAATCCAAACGGAGCCAATGTTTGGCTCCATGTAGCCTCCAATAGCCAAGGAAGATTTGACTTTGACTTTTCTGGTGACATTGCTGACAAAAACTCTATTCCGGTTACCAGTGGCTCCCAGACACTTCCCTAGCTGGAGCAGGCAAGTTATCAACTGAACAGCTTTTTGTAAATCACAACACAAAATCTGAGTTCCACTGATACCATTTATTAGGACGCAAGATCGATCAACTACGGAAGCAAGAGGAGAAGAGGACAAAAGCAGCTTAGGAATTATAGAGTACAAAATACAGAATCTGCAATTGTTATTCAACAGCAGAGGAATGTAGCAACATGAAAAAACAAATGCATATAATTACCTGAGATTTTGAAGGTGCCTGTTGAACAACCTTTTTAGCTCCCTTGGTGGCTCCTTGATGAACTGCAAAGTCAGAAATAATGCTATCGAGTGACCACAACACAAAAGAGCCAAGAGCTTCAAAAGACGTAGTTGGTTAATCCAATCCGTTGATGTCTTGTAAACATCTTCAGGCACAGTGGAGAGCGGGATCTGCACAAGAGCCACAAACTTCTTTAAAAATCAAGAGCATCATTTGTTCCACTTCGATCTGCTAGCCACAAAAAGATCACAGGTAACTTGAATCATTACGACCATTTGACAATTTTCCTTAAACAAAAATGAAAATATATTAGCAAATATCAACAAGCTGAACAAAATTCTTGGAAGTATAAAAAAAAAGAAACAAGAATTTCACCAAGAAAGCACCCAATCAAAAGATGACAAGAAGCGAGCTTTTGCTATTAAAACTGCATGTTGGTCTGACTTGAAAGCATGTTTATACTGTTACAACGAACCTGCACTCAGGAGTAGTAATGCTAAAGAATCTTGTTACAGTTAAACTGCAATAATAAGAGAAACAGAAGCTAATCTGTCTATCTGGTGGAGATATTCAAAGCACAAGGCTCCATGAGCACTTCAACATCTAATAAATCATTTATAATTAACACATCAAACTTCCAAATTACAAATATCTAAATGTATAACCACAAGATTCAGGCAAAATTACAGACAGTCCTCTAGACTACTTCTTGTCATCTACACTTTAACATGCAAAATCTACACTTTCCCCAATTCCCCAAACACATCACCGTATTTTACACAACACATTTTGCGGGTAAAAAAACAAAAACTTTGGAATCCCATCACTGTTAAAACTATTACAATCCAAAATTCAGTTAAAAACAAAAGGCCTAACTTTTTAATAATTATACTTATTTAAAATACTCACATCAACCATCTTTGCAACAGGAGATTCCTTCAGTATACTGATGATTTGCATGGAAACTGGGCCGCTCACTTTCGCAAATGAGCGGCCGAAATAATCTGCAAACCTCATCAGCTGTATATCCTGCTGCGTCTCATAAGAAACCTTCCAACAAATTTTTTTTTTTTTTATAAAAAAAAAAAAGGAAAAATCAGCAATTTTCTCCGGAATTCGAATCAGTAAATCCAGACTTTTCACATTAGAAAAGAAAGAAAAATATCAGCAGATCAGATTCAGAAAATATCTGAAGCGTTAATTAGCCCTAAGAATCTGAAAAAAAAAAAATAATTACATACAGAAATATCAGCGAGGAAAGCGGAGAGATCAGCGGCATCGATCTTCGAAGCAGCCTCAGAAACAGTAACCTTGGGCTTTTTAGGCTTCTTCGGCTTACTCTTCTTCTCCTCAGCGCCGCCATTCTCCACCGCAGCCTCGCCGCCATCGTCGCTACCCTCCTCGCCGTCGTCAATCACAACGGAATGACCCATCTAGCATCCGCGGCAGCTTTTCGATCGTTTGGCTGCCACTTCCGGTGTCGCTCCTTATAGTGCTCTCGATGTCGGAAAACATCACTCCGTCGATCGGAAACTCCTCCGCCCGCCGGCGCAGCCGACCTCGCCTGATTTTGCGGCGGCTGTTTTTTATTCTTCTTCTTCTGATACGTCACCGTTTTCCAGCCATGATCGGAGCTCGTTGCTCTTCTTCATCTCGTTAATTTCCACGGCGACGGAATTTGAATTCTCTTCCATTTTTTTCCTCCTAAATTAAATTTAAAAATTTTGCAAACTTTAATTATTCAAAAGAAGAAAAAATCGAAATGGAAGAGGAATGCTGATGACGGGTGGAGGTATATATATTAGGCGTGGAGAGGGCCGAGTTCGGGCTGAGCCACGTGTAAGATGAGTTGGTTCGGCAGTTATCCAGTTGTGACCTGGATTGTTTGTGAAATCACATAAATGCCATTGGTTGTTTTTTTGTTGTATTCGGATTGGGGTTGGTGCGGTGGTTGGAATCGTCTGCGGACGGAAGCAGGGTAAGGTTTGATGATGATCTTGATTCATGCATTTGAAAAATTCTTTACAGCTACGGGAAGGACTGAATAATAGATAAATACCTTTATTTTTTATTCATTTAATGGTTTAATTATTCATTGTACAATGTGAATTGAATAGTCAAAATTTATTCCATGTATTGTATTATTTTATTTTTTTATCATGCATTTATTATGATGGATTATTAGTGAGGTTTGGGAAATTTTTTACATGAACCAGGTCCACGGTAGGTGAAATGAACTTTTGGTCCATACTCATTTGCATCACTCTAACTCATTAAAAATAAAAAAATTTTATTTTAGTCAGAACCAACTATTAGACATATTCAGTAGTTACTCCTCAACAAATCCAATTACTGGACATATCCAGACTTAGGTTATGGGTTTTACAATTTGATTGAAAAAGTGATAGCAATTTTTTATTTTTGAATTAGTTCAAGTTGAGCTTGTTGCGAGATTTTGTAATTGGTACGGGCGTAAAAATAATTTACGTGTGATTGTAGTTTAATGCAAACGACTTTTATAGAGGAAGTAAAGATTTAGGTTGTGTTTAGGTCTATTGAATTGGGGAAAGATTTAAAATTTATTTATTTTCTTGGAGAAATTTGCAAATTTAAAATTAATAAATTTCAAATTTATCCAAATTAAAAAGTTTGAAAGATTATAAGGATTTCAATAATTGTTTAATTTGGGTACATTTGAATTTTATCTATTTTGACTTTACAAATCTCTGTAACAAATGGATAGATTTCAAATCCTTCTCTAAATCTATCCATACAAACACAACATCAGTTTATTTATTTGTTTAATGGTTAGACTTTTATTATAAAAAAAAATAGATAGATTTCAAACACATCTCTGACTAATTCCTTAATGACTCAAACTTTGTTTAATTTGTTAGACTCATTTTAAAAAAAAAAAACAAAAAAAAAGAAAAAAGAAAGAACAAACCACATCTCCCACTAATTCTTTAGTGACGGGTTATAAAAGAAACGTTTTACCATTTAAATTAGATTGCGTTATCTATTAGAGTCATATATGATTGATATCTATCACATAATTATCGAAATGGCATCCCAAATAATGATCAAATTTATGAAATCTCTATTTTATTATGTTCGAGTTATGTAAAGAAAAGGTGTACATGTATTTAAGCAAAAACTATGAATACAAGGATGCTGTCAAGATGAACTATTAGAATCTTTCATACCTCGTAGTGTAGTGTAAGTCATATCTAATAATGATCAGTAATTAGCATGCAAATTTTCAGTTTATCAATGTCATATTTGATAAAAGAAAACGTAATACACCTTGAAGGCTCTACAATTAATGCATTTATAATAGGATAATTTTTTTTCTAAACAGTCTTTTTCATATCAAAATATTTTGTTTTTGAGTAGGATAACAAAATAGCATTATTTTTACCAAAAACAAAATACAAAATATCATTATTTGTTTGATTAATTTAGGTGGAGCATTATTTTAAGTTCAAATTGTTAACTTGCCCCTAGAGGATTTAACTTCTATGGTAAATTACAATAAATACATTACAAAAGGTGTCTCAAAACTGTTTTTACCAAGGTATCACTAATTATTCCTTTTGATAAGTTTTCAGTATAAAATGCTATTCCAATTTTTCGGTTTCAAAAAAATTTATAGACTAGTAGCTTGCTAAAACGAAGTGGCTGTGAGCACTAAAAAGGGACTAAATAAACAGTTGTGTTAATGAGAAATTCAACCCAGTACATAACCAGTTGACTTGTTGACATAAAAAATACGTTATCAAATTGTGTGTACTTAGTACTAAAAAATGCTTTTTACAATTGCCTCGTGAACTACGTAACAACTATCATGTACTTAAAACGCTTTGACCATCTAGCGTTTTTATTTTGCTCCGTTAATTTCAAGTCTTAGCCTAAAAACAATTACGGTTGTTAATACAAAAAAATTGAGCTAGAGTTATCCTGTGTGCAGTATCATCCAAATTGAAAGTTGGACAACGCGCGTAGTACTCACTCCCGGATCACCAGAAAATAAAAATTGAGCTGTGTCCCTCCGGAGTAGGCTCCGATGCTCAAATCAATACTTAGACCAGAGAGTAAAATTCAATAATAATTCAGAGTTTGAATCAATAGACAAAATAATTAGAAAAGCAATTCCATGAATCTGACCTGTCACTGTAATATTTATGATACCTGAAATCAATGGGTTGGATCAATCCGTGAGTCGAATATATAATACTTGACCCATTCGGGCTCATTTGAATCACATGGGTAAGTAGACCAGGGTTTGAAGTCACGTGTAATATTGTCATTGGATATAATATTTTGGCACCATCATTTGTCCCCCAATTTCAAGTCGAAATTTTTCGGCTTGAGAGTGCCAAGTAATTAATGTCGTATTCGTACCCCGGTCGGAGCCGTAGTATTGGCCGAAGCCAATTTTATGACTTAAAAAATTATTTTTTCGGAGAAAAAAAAAATATATATATTTTTTAAAAATTTATTTGAGATTTATATAAAATTTTTATCTACCAGAGTAGAACAATAAAAAATTTTATTTCACCTGAGTGTACCTGAATCAAAGCTTAAATTGCTGCATAGACTTTTTCCTTGGAGTAAAATAACTTTGCAATTTATCTGTTACTGGTACTAATATTACTGTAGAGTTACGCTATGGAATTCTCTATTGCTGTGGAGTAGTGCTGCTGGAACTCCCAATTACCGTGGAACTCATTACTGCTATGGAGTAGTGATGTGGAATTCTCAATTGTTGTGAAACTCCTTACTGCTATGGAGTAGTGCTGTAGAATTCCCAATTGCTGTGGAACTCCTTCCTTGAACATCCCATAATTTTAGAATTGCTTCAGTACTGCTACAATTCCAAGTCCAGGATACTCTAATATTATACTATTAGTCCATACCAAAGCTCCACAATACCATCAGGACTAATTCCAAGTCTGGCTCGTGACTTCAAAGTAAGTCTTCAAACTATTTTTATTTTTATTTTTTTTATGTAAGGCTTGCACAATTATCAAGTGCAATCAAAATTCCTTGCTTTATTAACTACTTGTCCACGTTGATGATGTGGATTAGTAACACACATAGTTTTTTACCTAAATTGTTCTAGAAGTGCCTACGTGGTAGTCTCATTAAGGACAATTATGTAATTCAGCTTCAGCTGAGCTAGCATAGAGATAGCGTTAAGCCTCCTCGAGAGTAAATCTATAAATAAGCGACTTGAGTGCTACTAAAAAGGGATAGACAATTCAGAATCCAATCCAAATTTCGGATACCCAAACACACACTTGTAACTCGAATATTCCACTTTCTCTCTACTCCTAGAATCTAATTTTAGTTTCATCAATTGGCGCCGTCTGTGGAAATCGACAGATTTCTATCTCTTTCAATCAATTCTCAGTCATCTGAAGACGTTTGTTTTTGTTTTAAGGACGATGAAGAACCGTGGAACACGCCGAACTGCTAGTAAGGATTGCCGAGACTAGCAATTAGCACCTCTAGTGCATATAAGAGACTGGAATATTCGAGTTCACAAGTGTGCAAAAGCAAAACGATGTCCTGAAGTACATTGCTGACCACTTCGAGTCTTTCCGAGCATTCGTATAAGAGACAGCGAGAGCAAAACCCCCA
Organism: Cinchona pubescens; assembly: GCA_025175665.1. Taxonomy (NCBI): domain Eukaryota; kingdom Viridiplantae; phylum Streptophyta; class Magnoliopsida; order Gentianales; family Rubiaceae; genus Cinchona; species Cinchona pubescens. Next base: position 505,719 of record JANKKI010000456.1, on the reverse strand, counting down.
ACTGAGCGCTCGAACCGAACAGCTACTCCACAAGCTGAACAGAAGCGCGACCCCGGCTGACGACCTGAAAAGAACCGGTTGATTTATGCCATGAGCCCAACCGATCTACGTCATAAACTAACAAAGTCGTGCTCGAACGAGCAATCGGATGAGTCACACTCATCCACAAGTAAAAAATTACCGATGCACGAGAGACTCTGTCTGTTTGCAAAAAATCGGGATCGAGAGGACCTCCTCAGTTGTGTTAAAACAGCTAGAGGTCAGAGTCTCGAAAATAAGATCCAAGAGATGTTGAAAAAAAATAATTTGCTCCTGAATACTCCTGCTACGGCAGAGATTGATAGAGATCCGTTCACAATCTCTATCAAAATTGAACCTCTTCCAACGCAATTCAAGTTGCCAGACTTAGACCACTACAAGGGAGAATCTGATCGTAGTCAGATCACTTACAACACGTAGTGGCAATCACTAGCCTTTATGGCTACAGTGACGCGACCCGATGCAAGTTGTTCGCAACAACTCTTGGAGGCCCGGCACAAAAATGGTTCCAGGAATTGCTGACGAACTTGCATTGGGTCTTTTCACTGACCTGGCGAAGTCATATCCTGGGTCACTTCAGGAGTAAATCAATACTACAGAAGGACACATCACACCTCATGAACATCCGGCAGAGGTCCGATGAGTCACTTAATAAATTTATGGACCGTTTCAATGATGAGGTGGTCCAAATCAAAAATGTTGATGAAAGAATTCTAGTGGCTGCTTTTTGCAGCGGCATCCGACCAGGCGTCTTCAACGCCGAGTTGGCCAAAAGGATGCATTCAAAGGCTACCATCAAATATTCATGGCTAGAGAAGATGAACAGAAAACCTCTTTCATCACCGACCGAGGTACGTACTGCTACACTACGATGCCCTTCGGACTCAAAAATGACGGAGCTACCTATCAGCGTCTCGTCAATAAAATCTTCAAGTCCCGAATAGGATGAAACATGGAGGTATATATTGATGACATGGTGGTTAAAAGCCGAACATATGAGGAAACCCTAGAAGATCTCAGGGAAACATTTGAGACGTTAAGATCCATCCGAATGAGGCTGAATCCCAAAAAATATACATTTATGGGGTCCCCTCAAAAAAATTCTTGGGATTTATTGTCTCTCACCGAGGAATTGAGGCGAACCCTGAAAAGGTGCAAGCCATAATTAATATGAAAACTCCTACCTCGGTGAAGGAGGTTCAAAGACTAACCGGTAGAATGGCGGCCCTAAATCGATTCTTATCCAAATCAGCAGAAAGGGGCCTGCCATTCTTTCAAGTCATAAAGAAGACTGAGGGCTTTCAATGGACCGAAGAAGCTTCTAAAGCCTTTGAAGAGCTTAAAGAATACTTGGGCACCTTACCGAAACTCGCTTCTCCACAAAAAGGTGAACCGCTATATCTGTATATCTCGATTGCCGAACCGACAGTACGCTCGATTCTCTTGAGACAAGATGAACAGGGTAACCAGTGCGCTATGTATTTCGTAAATAAAGTGCTTCAAGGTCCAGAGAAGAACTACACCCCTATTGAAAAGGCCGCCTTCTCGTTGGTGGTGTCGGCTCAGAAGCTGAGGCCTTATTTGGCTCCTTATGGTCACAAAATAATAATTTTGACCAACCTTCCTTTGAAAAATATCTTGAACAAACCAGATGCTTCAGGGGGAACTTTCCTTCTCAGAGAGCGTTTGAGTTTGACATAGAATTCAGACCTCGGACAGCAATCAAAGCTCAGGCTTTCGCTGATTTCATTGCAGAAAGCTGTGACATCGAAAAGGTTGATCTCATCCTGACAACCGATCCAGTAAAAGAACAAAAAATGAGGGAAGACCTTGCATGGGAGCTTCATGTTGACGGAGTTTCGTGTGAGTCTGGAGCCGGGGCAGGGATAATAATCCAATCTCCAGAAGGGGACTATCTCACTTATGCCCTCAGATTCAGATTCAAGGCAACCAACAACGAAGCAGAGTATGAGGCCCTTATCTGTGGGATGGAAATGGCCCACCAGATGGGTGTCCGAACCTTAAAGATACATTCGGATTCTCAGTTGGTGGTGAATCAAAGCTTAGGAAATTACGAGGCTCAAGGAGTGATTTTGCAAAAGTACCTGCAAGCTGAGGTCAAAAGCTGGATTGAAAAATTTTAAAAAGTAGACATCATTAAGATTGCCCGAACGAGAAATACGCACGCCGATGCTCTGTCAAAACTAGCCTTCGTAATATATTCGCATTTAACGAAAGAGATTTTGGTAGAACTGCGAGAACGCAGATCTGTTGACATCTCTGAAAGAATCTCTTGTATCCAACCAGATCTCGGTTAGATGGAACCCCTGATAAGTTATTTGAATAATGAGAAGCTCTCCAAGGATCATGCCGAAGCTAGAAAGGTCAATATCGAGCCACCAAGTATACACTTATTAACGGAATCTTATATAAAAAGGCATATTTGTGCCCCTTGCTGAGGCGCCTCACGCCATCCGAAGCTAACTATGTTCTACACGAGGTACACGAAGGCATATGCGGAAGTTATGTCGGTCCTTAGAGTTTAGCTCGCAAAGTCTTGCTAACTGGGTACTACTGGCCAACCTTACATTCTGACGCAGATACTTTGGTTCGGGGTCGTGTCATCAGTGTCAAGTACATGCTCCAATACCACGAAGACCCGGCTCGGATATGGTTCCCATTCAGAGCCCGTGGCCGTTTGTCCAGTGGGGAATTGACATTTTGGGCCCACTTCCCCGAGGGATAGGCACGCTTGAGTAGTAGCGGTTGACTACTTCACTAAATGGATCGAGGCCGAGCCCCTGGCAACAATCTCGGGAAAAGCAATAGAGAAATTCTTTTGAAAAAGCATTGTCTGCCGATTCGGTATCCCTGCGGTACTTATTTCTGATAATGGAAAATAATTTGAAGGAGAACCTTTCAAGAGCTTCTGCGCTAACCTCGGTATCAAGCAGCACTTCACCTCGGTCGCTCATCCTCAAGCAAACGGACAGACTGAAGTATGCAACCGAACCTTGCTGACAGGACTCAAGACTAGACTTGAAAGAGCCAAGGGCGCTTGGGTTGAGGATGGGAACCAGTGTCCGCGCTGGGTGTTACTGGACCACACCTTGTACTTGACACGAAAATACTCCATTCAGTTTAACCTACGGGTCCGAGGCTGTTATCCCTGTCGAGATTGGGTTACCTTCGACTCGAGTATCCTTCGGTGATTTGGAACTAAATGATGAGGTTCTGCGAGCTAACCTAGACTTACTTGAGGAAAAGAGGATAGATGCATCCATCCGGGAAGCCAAGTACAAGCAAGTCATGGTTAAACACTACAACGCTAAAGTGAAGCATCGCTACCTTCGGCCCGGAAACTTGGTACTTCGGAAGAATGAAGCTAGCCGTGTAGAGGGGACTAAGAAGTTAGATCCGAATTGGGAAGGACCCTATCGTGTAATAGAAGCTCACACCTCGGGCTATTACAAGTTGGTTGACATGAAAGGGGATCCTATACCCAGAATGTGGAATATTATAAATTTGAAAAAATATTATCAAGGAATATAATAAGAGTCCCCTCTCAAATGTCAGATGTTCCAACTGCTCCAACTCTAAGAGTTTCGGATCCAGTTGAACGAAAAAGCAAATGAATAGTTGAGAGCCGAGGCTTAGCAGTCCCCCCTTAAGGGCCGAGGCTTAGCAGCCCCCCCAAGCAAAACAAAGCCTCGCTAACCCTCAGAGGTTCGGACAAGGCACTGTCAGATGTTTTAACTGCTCCAACTCTAAGAGTTTCGGATCCAGTTGAACAAAAAAGCAAATGATTGAGGGCCGAGGTTTAGCAGCCCCCCCAAACAAAACAAAGCCGCGCCAACCCTCAGAGGTTCGGACAGGGCACTGTAAGATGTTCCAACTGCTCCAACTCTAAGAGTTTCGGATCCAGTTGAACAAAAAAGCAAATGATTGAGGGCCGAGGCTTAGCAGCCCCCAAGCAAAACAAAGCCGTCCCAACCCTCAGAGGTTCGGACAAGGCACTGTCAGATGTTTCAACTGCTCCAACTCTAAGAGTTTCGGATCCAGTTGAACAAAAAAGCAAATGATTGAGGGCCGAGGCTTAGCAGTCCCCCCTCAAGGGCCGAGGCTTAGCAGCCCCCCCAAGCAAAGCAAAACAAAGTCTCCGCGCCAACCCTCAGAGGTTCGGACAAGGCACTGTCAGATGTTCCAACTGCTCCAACTCTAAGAGTTTCGGATCGAGTTGAACAAAAAAGCAAACGATTGAGGACCGAGGCTTAGCAGACCCCCCTCAAGGGAAGAGGCTCAGTAGCCCCCCAAGCACAAACAAAGGTGCACCAACCCTCAGAGGTCTGGTCAAGCTCAGAGCAATTTTAAGCTGTTCCAGCCCTCAGGGGTTCGGAACAAAGTCCAATAAAAAAGCAACATAGGGAGGCGAGGCTGAACAGTTTCCCCGCAAGGGTAGAAACTAAGCGACCCCCTCTATGCAAAATGAAATGGAAGAGTTTCCGATCCGCAAAGATTCTTGAGTGACCTGCTGAAGCAAAACATTACTCTTGGGACTTTGGAAAGCTTGACTCAAGTTAAATGGCTAAGGCAAAAACAAGGAGCCAAGCTTGGTCCTTTTGCCTCAGCCCAGAAGGGTCCAAACAGAGCCTAAGCTCGAAACGAAAGCATTTCTTGCTTAGACAATTTTTTATGTTGGAATGCTTAAGCATGGAAAGTTGTTTACCTACTTATATCACAAAACTTTTGTTTTAAATGCAGGAAATAAAGAGATTGAAAAGCAAGTAAAAAGCCAAAAACAAAGAATGCCGAGGCTCTTATCAAGAAGACAAAGTTATCTGAACTTAACAATATCATTAAAAGGGCCCTAACTATTACAGAAGAGGTTCCTAACTATTACAGCAAAATCACATTAGCCTGAGCATCAGAAGAGGAAGGCTTGGCAGTGGAGGTGGAAGCCTGGTTCGCGGGATTGGTCATTATCTTCAGATGTCGTATAAGAGATTAGCAGAGTCGCTCTGGAAGTTTCGGGAATCAAAACAGGAGCTTTGAATTGAGCTTGTAGACCGTTGATAACCTCCTCAGTGACGGAAGCATCGTACGGTAGCCCCTCGTACAAAGCAGGGTTCTTCACCAAGTGGTCACAGGCCAGTGTGAACCCCATGGAGAAAACCTTCTTCGTAAATTCCTTTGGAGCATTTCATCTGCTTCAGCTGAGGCCACAAATTGAATCCTATCCTCGATCCGAAGCTCCACCTCCCGAGACACAAGTTTTGCGTCGGCCAGCTGAGGTTCATCTTGAAGTTGAAGAACCCTTTCCTCCAGATCTGCGACCTTCTTGTCACATCGCCAACATCCACTTCATGAGTCTTCTTCTCCAGCTCGAATTGTCGAAGCTTGTCCCTCACCTCAGTCAGCTTAGCCTTCCACTCGTCATAGTTTTTGCCCGCCTCAATATTGTATTTCATTTCATTGGCGTTCACGGCCTCCTTCACTGCCTGATTCACGCTGGATTTCGCATGGGCTAACTCTTTCTTTATAGAGTTAAAGGCAGAATTAAAGGTGGCCTCCTGATCTGCGATGGCGGGCAAAATTGTAATTGCCTGCAAGTAAAGGCAAAATGATTAGTTGTGTGAGTTGAAGTATGAGGTGCAAAAGATTAAAACATATCAAGTCACAAAGGGTTAGATAGTCTTACGTTCATCAGGCCTGACGTGAAGTTCATCCAGCCTCTGTTGAGGAGTGAGCCTTTTGACATCTGGCCACATCCCGAGGCAAAGCCACCATTTTGGCCTGCTCCCGAGCCACCCTCAGAAATTGGACCCGATCATTAACATCGATCGACAGGGTGGGTCAGAAGTCAGAGCTTCCCGAGGTAGAAGGAACTGGCAGAGGGTCAACAGACAGTCGACCCCAGGGCACATCCTGTGACCCAGTAGATTTTCTCTCCTCCTCGGGAGTGTATTTCCTATCACCTGAAAAATCTAAGTGTTAACTCACAAAACTAAAGAAAGGTTAAGGAATGGGAACAAATAAGGTCCGGTTGTACTTACCATATGAAGTGATGAGTTGTTTGGATAAGGGGGCGTTGCCCGAGCCAGTCCCGGGGTCCGAACCCTCGCCACTGGAATAATGGACCTCGGGGGCGATGACGAGGAAGAGAGGGTCATTGCGGAAGGACCCTCCCTGAGGCCAGCAGCCTCCCTAGTCCTCTTCCTTGTAACCCGAGTTGGACCCCCTCGGGTTCGGCGGGAAGAGCCAGAGTAAATTCCCCAGATTGCCTCCCCTGAGAACTGCCGCATCAGTTTGAATCGGGGGTGTAGAGGTTGAAGGCGTAGCCTCGGCACTCCCTGATGGGGTGTTGATGGTGGCGGATGAAGATCTGCTTACTAATGAAGAGGGTTGGTTTGAAGTGCCCCCACCGGTGACAGGTGTGGTGGACACCAACCCCCTAAAGAGATGCTCCGAGCTCTGCATAAGATGAGGGGTCAGCACATATAAACAAAAAAAAGAGAAAAAATGAATGAATGATAAGTGAAGTGAAAATGATAATGAACATGTTGAGGGTCGTAATTCGGGAGGATGTCGTTGGAAGGAAATAGTCCTGCCAGGCCAGAATGTTGTTTGAAAGGATGGCCAGTTGGTTATTGAAGTTTATTCGGAGGTTCGACTCGACGAGCCTCCGGGCATGAAAGGAGTCCGGTGGGGAGGCATTTTTGGTTTTTAAGTTTTCTTTTATAAGGTTCCATGGACCCCGGGCTGCATTGGAGGGTCGAGGTACCGGACGAAGAAGAATGACTTTTTCCAGTCATGAATAGATGATGGGTTACCCGAAGTGAGTTATTTGCCCGCAGTTCGGGGAGATGTAAAAAAATCCCTTTGTAGGGGATAATTTCAGCATCATCCTAAATGTGTCTAAAGAAAGGGGGATATCGTGTAATCTACATAAGAATGTGAAGCCAGCGATGACCCGAAGTGCGTTTGGGGTCAGCTGGGATATGCTGATATCCCAGTGGTTCGAGAGGTTGACTAAGAGAGGGGCTATGGGGAGCCTCAGCCCCGCCTCGAGTTGTTCCTGGTAGACTGTTAGGTAACCAGGTGGGGGCAAATGGCCTCGGTCCTCGGGGGTCGGGAGTTTTATGTGCACGTTCTTCAGAAAAACGGCACCGATCCCTAAGGATTTTGATATCCTCGGGGTCAAGGGAGTTCGATATACTTTGGGTTTGAAGGTTAGGGTGGTCATTTTGTGGAGGTTCGGAAAAGAGCGGATCGGGATAAATTTTGGAAAGTTTAATGGCACTGCTGCCAGAAGCGCTTCGTCGAAAGGATTTAACATCCAGTCAACGGCGTGTACCGGAGAATTAGGAACCGGTGTACTAATAAGAGTAGTGGGAGTGAACGTAGCGGCCATAGTCTTCAGTTTTGAGAGCGTGTGGGAGTTTTAAGAAAGAGCTCCTAGTGGTGTCCGGTGGTGGCGTAGAGCGGCGGTCGGAAATTGGCAACGGTGAAATGGCAGAGGGTGAAGGAAGAAAAAGTTATGTAAGTCTCTGGGGTAAGTCTCTGGAGGATGAGCGCAGAAAGGAAGAAGGAGGGAGCGTAAGTTTCTGGGAAAAATAGAGTAAAAGTGAGTGAGGGGAAGGTGAGTAAGAAGAAGAAAAGAGATTTGGGGGTGAATGGGGGTATAAATAGGAGAAGTTTCTTCCAGAATGTTCTGTGTTTCTGGGGGGAAAAATTGATGGTTTCGAAATGTAAAAAGGCTTTAGGCGGGAAAGGAAGGCGTTTTGGCGTGAAAACTTTCATTGAGATGTGGTACTGGCGTTACGGTGCGCAGAACGAGGCATTTTGGCGTGAAAATTGAGACGTGGTACTGGCGTTACGGCGCGTAGAACGAGGCGTTCTGCAGCAAAATTGGAACGAATAATACAGAGCAATAAATGCGAAATCGGTGCATAGGGACTCAACAAAAATGTCACCCTTGAGAGTTAATGCTGCAGGTATGACTCGCCGAGGATCCAAGGATCTTTATGACCTCGGATCGGCAGAGGTTACGAAATTGTTCCGAAGGCTTCACCTCGGATCGGTATAACACTCTTGCTTTTGGTCTTCGGTTGGAGACTGCGAACAGTCATTTTCGGCTTGGTCCCTCTCCATTAGGCTCGGTACCAAGCCGAGGGGACTAATGATGATGTAGATTAGTAACACACATAACTTCTTACCTAGATTGTTCTAGAAGTGCCTACGTTGCAGCCTCATTAAGGGCAATTATGTAATTCAGCTTCAGCTGAGCTAGCATAGAGATAGCCTTCAAGCCTCCTGGTTTAAATCTATAAATAAGGGGCTTGAGTGCTACTAAAAGGGGATAGACAATTCAGAATCCAATCCAAAATTTGGATAATCAAACACACACTTGCAACTAGGATATTCCACTTTCTCTCTCCTCCTAGAATCTAATTCTAGTTTCATCACACGTAAAACTTCATATGCACATGATACTCAATTTTAAATTGATTCGTTAGTTGTTGTCCTCTTTTCTTTTTCTTTTTCTTTTTCTTTTTTTTTTACATATCAGGTATGCACCAAACCTGCAACACTGTTCCAACCACAGCTTTGAATAACTCGTCCACAGCCACGTAAAATTCCGCTCTAGAGATTAATCCTTAAAAATCACCATGGAGAAAAATAATACCATGAAAAATTCTACAATAACAAATTCCAACTCCATAACATCCAAAGTAAACCACGAATTTTTTTGTGACAATACATGCACTATTTTCTTCGGCCAACCATGGTTCTTCCTCAGACATGGGTACCTTCGCGAATTCCCCGGTCAACCGTGGCTCCAATAATAACGTCAGGAATGACCATGTGGAAATTGACGACGACCAAGATTTTGATGATGACTGGGATATTAATACTAACCTTGCACTCGAATCCATCGATGCCTTAGATTTTTTTGACAACGACGACGGAACCGATTGGGATAATGAGAAAGGCATAATTGATGTAGGGAATATCCCTGAGTCTGACGAGGCTCGACAACCTATGCACAGGGGTGTCCTAGCTCTTCCACCATATAGACGCAGGGAGAGTGGTTTTCCATCATATACACCCAAGGGGTGTGGTTTTTCACCGCATAAACTTAGAGTGAACTTGTCTAGTACCACTACCTCCTGTACAGGTATGCCACCTTTGCCCACATATCCTTGCCGTGGTAGGAAATAGTCACACCGTAATTCCAACGTAGTAGCTGAGACGGAAGTAGAGCATGGTGAATCAAGTGGGGGTGATGCCTGTCTTCTTTCCCAAGAAAACATTAAAGGGACTCCGAATGAAAGCATGACAAAAATATTTACTCTGAGCTACCTGTGACCGACGTCGATTTGGATTCGATTGAGAAATGGCTTGAACAGTATCATATTCCTGATGACATGAAGATCAAGGCACCGGGACCAAAGCAATACCTTGTTTGAATTACAAAGATTACGTATCTGTATATCTGGTTCAATTGATCGCAGGGTTGAGGTTTCCATTACACCCTTTTCTTTTGGAAGTCTTGAATCACTTTCATGTAGGGTTAGGACAGATTTTTGCTAAGTCTTTTAGGTGGATTAATGCATTTATCCTAACCTGCTGGACTCGGGGAGTGATCCCTTCCTTACCTTTTTTAATCACTACTTTCGAATTTTGTCTACTGTACTTGGTATCATTTTTTGTTTCAGATCTATGATGAGTTTACTTGAGGGTTCGCATGCCCAGAAGAAGACATGGAGGAAAAAAATACTTCTCAGTAGAGAAGAGTCCAGACTGAGAATTTCCAAATTAGAATTTTGAAGTAGACGCCTCGAGGTTCTAAACAAGTTAGTCGAATTGAGTGACCATGATCGAGAAGCCATAGAGACCCTTAGGGATGCAGAAAAAATCCCTTAGAGAGTAGTGAGTGATGACCAAATGTTGGCTTCTGCGGGGTTGAGCTTTGCTCCTCTTGACCATCTTAGTCCCATAGGTTATCCTTAAAAAAAAAAATTATCAGGCTGCATTCTTTCTTTATCTATCCGACATTTATTTATTTATTATTTTAGAAAATAAATTATTTTTTCTTTCTTGTGTGCAGTGACTACTAGATCAGATGTTGTCCGGAAACGAGCACTGAGCCGAAGAAAGGACATGGATCTTGATATCCTTGACCTCGTGGACGAAACTAGTGACACAAGGAAGAAAAAGAAGAGATCTTCTCCACTTTTCCCACCATTACACGTTGGAGGAAAGAAAATTAGAATTCATCCAACTCCTACTCAACTTCCTAGGTCTCCCGCTGAGGAACCTACTAAGTCAACTCCTGCTATGGAACCACCGGGTCAAGTTGTTGTCGGAGAATTTGGCACCAGCTATCCAGAAAGTAGTTCAGGACCATACTCCTCCTCAGATTGGTTCTTTTAACTACTTCCTGAAACAAACTGAGGACCTACATTTCTCTTGTATTTCTAAAATAAAGGACAAACTTAACTGGACAACCAAGTTGTATGAGGAAGAAACCAAGAAATGCAACGAGGCAAATCGAAAATGCAAAGAAGTAACACAGAAGATCGACTAGATGATGAAAATCAAAGATCAGGCCACCGAATCCTTAGAAAATGTTACTGCTCATGTTGATTTTCTTACTACAGAATTGTCTTAACTGAGGGCTAAGGAGAAGAAGATGGTAGATGCCTATAAGGAAGAGCTCACATCCATAGAGAAGAAGATGTGATAGCAGGCAATACTTAAATTTCTTGATTCCCAAGACTACCAGGATCGCTTGCAAAAATACTTGGAAGACTACCGCTAGTAAGGAGTTCGATGACCTGGTGAATGATCGAAGTTCTAACTATTATATGATGAGGGGTACATCGATGCATTGCGGGTCGTGAAGAAAGCTCATCCCCACCTAAACCTTAAAGATCTGATCCAAGGTAACACTTCGACTACCTCTATTCATCCCAGTACATCAGATGCTCCGACTGATGGAGGTGCACTAGGTAATGGTACCAAAGACATAGTTTCGGGAACTACTAAGTAATAGGAGTAGATTAGATATTCATTTTAGTTGCTTTACTAATTTGGAATAGCACATAGTTTTTTAGTTGTTTGTTTTCGCGGTCTTAGAGCTCAGGGTAGATTAGACATGCATTTTTTTTTATTACTTTTTTCCAATAATTGCTACCACCATGCTTGGTTGGCCTTTGAGTTGGGGCCTCTTCTTGTACCAACTCCTCAAATGTCATATTTTCTATCTTTTTACAGTAGTATGCATTTCTTTTTACCACTTGTCCCCAGTATATTGAGTTTAGAACTGTGTAGTCTTCCTGCCCCCCTTAGTTATTTAGTTTCAGTTGAAGTGACTAAGTGCTCATTATTGTCCTTGATAGAATTGGACTTTATTTTTTCTTAACAAGTCTTACTCCAAGAAGTAGATACGGCTTAGATGCTTAATGTTAGGAAGACTTTGGCGTTGTCCCTAGAGGGATACGGCCTACTTCGAAAAGCAGGTGTACGGGTACTTAAGTTTGAAAAGACAGGTATTGCCCCCAGAGGGGTGAATCCTACTCTGAAAATAGGTATGACATAGATATTTCACTTTTAGAAGTTCTTCGAACTGTCTCTGGAGGGTTAAATCTTATTCTAGGGAGTAGGTATGTCTAGGTACTTCACATTTAGAAGACCTTAAAATTGCCCCTAGAAGGGTAAGTAAGACTCTGGCGAGTAGATATGGTGTAGGTACTTCACAATTGGAAGACCTTAAAATTGCCCTCGGAGAGGTAAGTCCTACTCTAGGGAGTAGATATGGTGTAGGTACTTCACATTTGGAAGATCTTAGAATTACCTTCGGAAAGGTAAGTCTTACTTCGGAGAGTAGGGATAGTCTCAGGCACTTCACCTTTGGAAGTGGTGTGCGAAAAATGATATGTTGCTGTCGAGTTGCAATGCCGTCGTAAGCACCCAAAATTAACAACTCTAATTTAGTAGTGGTGAGTTGAGTTCGTCCCACAGAGAACGGGGGTTTATCTTCGTGCTAATGGAACAAGGGGGGTTTTGAATGCTTTTAAATAAAATTAAAACAGTAAATAACTAGGGAGAATTCGATTAAAAGCAATCTTGGTTTCGGTCATATCCACTATGGCAATTTCACTAGTCGATCATGGACACACAAAATAATTCAATTCTATATCAAGCACTAATTCAAGAATTAACTCGAACGAATATCAATTCAAAGTTGATTCTTATTTCTTTCTAAAGTTGGTTAATTTTCAACATGCGATCCCATTAACCCTAACTATTAAATTAACCCAGACATGCGTCAAAGATCAGTTAATAGAAGCTTTAAGATCAGTAAGAACAATTAGACTAATTTAAGCATAAACACACGCGGTTATGCCAATTAGATGATTAATTTTCCTAATTTCAATAACTCAAATCCAGTAATTATCAAATTCAGTTGCTTCATAGATTTAATTAAGCACACGCGGTTAAAACAATCTAGCGGTAGATTAATTCTAATAACTTAATATTCTGCAGCAATAATAAGTTAAAAAGAACAACCATAAATTTAATTGCAGAAAAATAATCAATACTTGAGATAAAAGTGATTAATTTAAGCACAAGAAGTCTCACAACTTTGTAGAATTGACCATGGCTTCAATTCTCTGTACCAAGAAAAGAGTTTAGGCACAAAGTTCCATGAAAGAATAAAGAGGAAAAATTTCTGCTAAAACCCCAGCCAACAAGAAAATAAAAGTGTCTGATAAGGACTCCCCCAACTTGGGGTATTTATAATGAGTATTTGGGGTTACAAATAATGCCTACAGATAAGAACGTGCAATCGGGTGAAAAAGAGTCCAACCGACCGAAGAAATCTCTCAAAGACTCAAAAACACGTTTGTTTCTGCTACTGGCCTCCGCACACATGCCCAGGCTCCTTTGCGCACATGTGCGCACGAGGCAGTAAGTTCCAGGCGTGTTTTGTACGCTGTGCACATGCGTAGAGATCCTAGCGTGCATGTGCGCGTGAACTGTTTCTGGAATTGAAGTTTCTGGACTCAGCGCACATGCGCAGGCCAGCTCCAGCGCATGTGCGCTGACTTCTTCAATTGTGCTCCACCTTCGCCTTCGATTTTCACCTTGATGCTTGCATTATTTGGGAAAACTCAAAACATGAAAGTTTCAACTCTACGTCTTAGCTATCCAATTCTTCAATTGGAGCTTAGGATCAAAAGTTATGCTTGAAATACAAAACATTGTCTAGAATGACCTCGTATTCGTGCATGTTCCGTTCGTAGCATTTCCTTTCATTGTTTTGCATCTTTTTCAATTCTTTTTCACTATAACCCTACAAAAATTGAGAATAACCAAATTAAACTCAATAATAACTCAAACCTTTCTTCCAACCGACATAAAAACTGTAGTAATTGACACATAAAATATAGTACAATTATGAATTTATCAATTTACCCCACACTTAGCCTTTGATCGTCCTCGATCAAATATAAAATAAAAATATTTCAGCTCAACAAAAATTTCTACTCAACATATTCCTTCAAATATCCACATAAATAATCAATAATCATTCCAACAATCAGAGCAGTCTATGAACCCAAGAGCTCAAATGCTAATAAAAATAAAACATGAAATTCGTGTGTATGTGTGTATAGCCATTCAAAAATTTAGATTTGCAAATATCTAAATTAAATCATGAAGACCCTCAAAATTTTTCGAAACACCTCATAACTCACTCTTCTTACACCCCTCCACTAATCTAGACAACCGATTCAATCTAAATTTAGGTAGGACTTTTAGTTTGAAAAATAGGTTAGGATATTTCTTAGCCAAAGAAGGGAAAGGATATAGAAAATAGGAACAAGAGCTTTATAATAATGATGGCCATACATTAAAATCTAAAAACTTCTCTTCACATGCTGAATATCATACATCCCCAACCCCACACTTGAGTAACAAACACCCATGAAGAATTCCGAACAACCAAACATCCCAACTTTCGTCGGACATATATATATAACACATCATCATTTTTTTTTCTATGTCCGCTCACAGCACGGGTACCAGTGGTTGGCACTACCCGTAACATATAAACACGCAGGTACCAGATATGGGCACTACCTGCAAATATAGGTACCAGTGATAGGCACTACCTGTATATATCAAGATATACGCAAGTACCAGTGATGGGCACTACCTGCATATATCAGAACTTCCATATTCATTTTTTTCAACAATTTTTCCAATACCCCATTTCGCAACAAAAATGTACATCACTCATTTCTCACAAACTTCCACCCTTATATCCCCTTAACAGATAATGTGCACCATAAAGCTCTTAAAGGGAATAATTTAGGATAAAACAATGAAAAGAACATTAAACTCAATAAGGGTAGGTAAATGAGTTTATGTGAATAGAAGGTGAATGATGTTTCTCTTCACAAGAATAAGGCTCAAATAAGGTACTCAGAAACAAATTGTTAAAATGGTTGGCTAGAAAGGCTCATCAAACAAAAAAGCACTACCTTGATTTTAAAACTAAATCAAGTCATCTAAGAATTAGCTTCGAAAATGTAATAAAACAAGTTTTTTGCAACATATTTGAGTCTGTAGATTTCTTTAAATATTCCAAATCAAAAATTAAAGTATGAAGTGCTAAAAAATCTTCAAAAATCATGAACGGAAAATATTAACACCGACTACTCATTCATGCATGGTTCAATTAATGATTATCATGTAGAAAAATGGAGAAAATACGTTAAGCAAAAATTCTAGAAAATTGGTCAATTAATTCACAAAATTTTCAAAAATTTTGACAAGATCTCAGATTAAAGAAAAAGTTAAAATATATTGCAACAAAATCGAGTAAAATACACCAAACACTAAAACAATCCAAATAACTCCTACCCAATTCACTTAAAAATAAGCATTGTCCTCAATGCAAAAATAAAAGCAAAAAAATGGGAATAAGAAAAGCTTCTCTGGATTTAATTTTGTTTGGAGTAGTATCCACTATAAATAACCCCTTGTTGCGAACAAATCTTATTCTCACTAAACAAGACAAAACAAAACAAAACAAATAAATAATTCCCTTGAGACAATAACAAAAACAAGAATATGGTAGAAGATGTCTCCTACAATAATTAATTATATTTACTCCTTTAAGGGAATTCAACCAGAATAATGAAAAGAAACCTAATGAAAAGTAAGTTAACTAAATAAAACCAAACCAACGAAAATAAATGTCTAATAAAATAACTAAGCAAATTGTCTAGGAAATCAATTCAATAACTAGCAACAAAAACGGCCCAACAGATAGGGCATAAGAACTCAAGGAGCATAGGGCCCCAAATCCTGCGAAAAAGGTGGAAAGGGTGGGAATGTTGAAGGGTCCTCGCCCCGCTCTCTGGCCATCTAGATTCCGATGAGCCTCCATTGTCTGTTGCCACGTAAACTGATAGTGCATAAAGGAATCAAAATGGTGGCTCATCCGCTGTTTTTTAGCCAAGATCTGATGTAGAAGGTCCTCCTGAGACTGTGGAGGAGTAGGTACTGGTTCGTCATTCGAATCATCGGCTTCCTCCACTTGTAATGTAGAAGCTTGGGCTCTAGTACGTTTAACCGGAGCCTGCAGACCTTCCATTGCAATCATCTGACCTGGCCTCAATTTTTCTTCAGAAGGCTCAACCGGCACCCCACTTTCCAAGCATAATGTCGTGATCAGATGAGGAAACCACAATCCCTGTTGCCTACTAGTAGTGGAGTAACAAATTTGTTGATATATGAGCTGACCCACATCAATGGCTTTCCTAGTAGCAATGCAATATAGCAATTTATCCCGTTCCATAGTGACATGGGTAAGATGGTTTACCGGTAGAAGGCGGCCGAAAATGAATTTAAACCTAACAAATCATGCTGGCTTAAGTTTATTCGCGTAGGAAATGCCGAGCTGCCCTGCCATCGGCCGTAAATGTCCAATCCACATCCCCATCACAAAAAACACTGGCAATCTGTTGAAGCTCTACATTGGCATTACGGGTATTAGGCTATTCATTATTGCGAACACGATTGACCTTCAAAATTCTATTGATTTCGGTGGCAGAGATATCCACTTTCCTCCCCCGTACATAGACCCTGGTAGAGCTATAATGAGCAAAGTTAGAATAGAACTCTCGCACCACTGGAAGAACGGCATCGATGGGAGTTGAAGTGAGAAGCTACCATCCACGATTGCGAATAGTTATCTTTATTTTTGGCACTCCTGCCAACGGAACTTGGATGCCTCTTTCCTTTATTACAGCTCGCTTAGAAATATCCTCATCATACTTTTGTTTGGTAGCCGCTGTTAAGAAACGTAAACCGCCACCAACCCTTGATTGTGTATCCCCGGATGATGAAGATTCTCCGGTACCCTTGCCTGTGGCTGTTTCCTTGGCTGCTCTTCACCCCATTCCTATAAAACATAAACAAGCATCATAACTCCCAAACAAACAAACAATACCCCACACTTACATAAAGGCCATTCTCCCACGTATCATAAGTCGTAGATTACACATGAAAATTCATACAAAATATTATACAAAACTAAGACTGTGTATAATGCATGAACATTCTTATGCATGAAAACCAATTGTACAGAATTCACATGGCACAATCAGTGGTCTAGGGGTTAAATTCATGCCTCATTGCCTTGTGTTTGAGCATTTTTATTAATTGGGGCATATTATCGAACACATGGCATGCATAAACAAAGAAGAAATTTATGGGTATATTATGAACATGCAATCCATCCTCAATCAAAATCCCAACAAAAAATCACACCAAATTTGTGTTTTAAAATCAATCCTTACGAAATTTCATCAATTCAATGCATAAAAATACTCTAGATATTCTAGAAAATTACTTGAAACCCATAAAAAATTTGTAGAAAGAAAGAGAAATTCATACCTATGATTTGATTGTTCTTGAAAAAAGAAGAAATTGGGTGTAAAATTGATGGAATTGGGGTGGTTTTTAAAGATCTAAAAGTGGGAGATTTTGGGGTTTTTAGAGCAAGTTAAATTAGAAAAGGAATCTGAAGAAAGAGAGAATAAGAACGGTTCCTCTCTTTTATCTCTTCGTGCGCACGTGCGCAGCTTCTTCAGCGTGCATGTGTGCGCGAGGTAGAGATTCTGATGGTTTATCGTCTCCGCGCACATACGCAGAGCATGCGCACGCATAATAGAAATCTTTTTTTTTTTTTAAGACCCTTATAAAACATAAACCCATCAAAGATCTCTTTTATCATTTAAGCCTCTTAATGCACTTGATTGCCCAATTAACAAAAAACTAAAAATCTGAATCCTTAAAATGAAAATAAGTAAAAATAAATAAAGTTGTAAAAATTAAATAACAGAATAAAATTGAAATGGACATGGGTTGCCTCCCATGCAACGCCTTTGTTTACTATCGTTGGCTCGACTTGATGCTCGCCACTTAATCAAAATGCGGTTCTTCCAAATTCTGTTCGCACACATTTTCCAACGCAACCCTTCATAATAGGGTTTGAGGCGATGTCCATTAACTATAAACACCGTGGATGTTTGTAAACTCTGAATTTCAACTGCACCACGGGGAAATACATTAGTTATTAAATACGGACCAATCCAACGAGATCTCAACTTACCTGGAAATAGACGAAGATGGGTTTGATAAAGAAGGACTCTTTGCCCGACATGGAAATCCCTCCTTATGATCATTTGATCATGAAAAGCCTTTGCCTTCACCTTATATATGCGAGTATTCTCGTAAGCATCGTTGCGGATTTCCTCCAACTCTTGCAGTTGTAATTTTCTATGTTCTCCACTAGCATCTAATCCCATATTGAAACTTTTAATTGCCCAATAAGCTTTATGCTCTAATTCAACGGGGAGGTGACATGCTGTACCAAATATTAGCCGAAATGGGGACATCCCAATAGGCGGCTTCATCTTATAAGCAGTGCGGTATGCCCACAATGCATCATCCAACCGTAAACTCCAATCCCAACGACTGGAGTTTACTTTTTTTTTGGAGAATAGATTTGATTTCTCGGTTAGATACCTCGACTTTTCCATTGGTTTGTGGGTGATAAGTGGAGGAAATCTTGTGTGTGACATGGTACTTCTTCAATAAAGCTTCCACTGTCCGATTACAAAAAATGAGTACCTCTATCGCTGATTATAGCTCGCGTCTTATAAATCTAGAAAAGATATTGCTCTTAAGAAAATCTGAAACAATCTTGGAGTCATTAGTACGAGTGGCTTTAGCTTCCACCCATTTTGACACATAATCAACAGCCAAAAGGATATATGAATAACCAAATGAATTAGGAAAAGGTCCCATGAAATCAATGTCCAAAACATCAAATATTTCGCAGAATTGTATCGGGTTTTGAGGCATTTCATTCTTTCGGGAAATGTTACTTGTCCTTTGGCAATTATCACATGAACGGCATAGTTGAAATAGGTACGACTCGCGAAATATGTGGGGCCAATAATAACCACACTCTAATACATTCATTGCTGTTCTTTTGACTTCAAAATGTCCTCCACAAGCATAAGTATGGCAAAATGCTAAGATTGAATTAATCTCATCATCATTGACACACCTCCTGATTACTTGATCAGCGCAATGTTTCCATAAATAAGGCTCATCCCACACAAAGTATTTGGCATCACTTTTGATTTTCTCCCTTGCTGCCCTAGACAAACCTTGCGGTAATTTGTTAGTAACCAAAAAATTAATAATATTTGCATACCAGGGTAACACCGCCTTTACTAAGTATAATTGTTCATCCGAAAATCTTTCTTGTATCCCTAATTCATCCTGCACACGTGGTAGTCGACTTAAATGGTCTGCCACTTTGTTTTCCATACCACTTTTGTCTCTGATTTCTAAATTGAATTTCCTCAAGAGGAGAATCCATCTTATCAACCTTGGTTTTGATTCCTTTTTCATTAATAAACTAACGTAACGCTGCATGATTAGAATATACAATCACTTTAGAACCAATTAGATAAGAATGAAATTTCTCTAAAGCAAAAACAACAGCTAAAAGCTCCTTTACAGTGGTAGTATAATTTTTCTGTGCATCATTTAGGGTTATGGAAATGTAGTAAATCGCATGAGGTGCTCTTCCAATGCGTTGTCCCAAAACTGCACCCATCTAGAACGTCACTTGCATCTTACATTATCTCGAATGGTAAGCTCCAATTGGGTGGTTGGATCTGGGTGTGGATACACATCTAGATTTGTATAATGCCGCCTTGCAATCATCGCCAAATTCAAATTCGGTATCTTTTTGCAATAATCTGCATAAGGGTGCTGATACTTTTGAGAAGTCCTTAATAAACCGTCGGTAAAATCCTGCATGGCCAAGAAAAGCGTGAACTTCCCGCATTGAGTAGGGTAGGGTAAAGATTGGATTAATCCAATTTTAGCTTTATCGACCTCAATCCCCTTAGACGGATGACACACATGACCTAACACTATACTTTGTTGAACCGTGAAACGACATTTTTCAGAATTTAGAACAAGGTTAGTTTCAATGCACCTTTGTAATATTAAGGTGAGATTATGCAAACATTGGTAAAAAGAATCTTCATAAATGGTGAAATCATCCATAAATACCTCAATAAAATGTTCTAGAAAATCAAAAAATAAGCTAAACATACACCTCTGAAAAGTAGCAGGAGCATGACACAACCCAAATGGCATATGACGATAGGCAAATGTTCCAAATGGGCAGGTAAATGTTGTCTTCTCCTGATCTTCGAGGGCAATAGCGATTTGGAAATAACCTGAGTAGCCATCAAGAAAACAATAATAAGAATGACCAGCTAACCTTTCAAGCATTTGATCCACAAAAGGCAAAGGAAAGTGATCTTTGCGAGTAAGGGAATTAAGCTTTCGGTAATCTATACAAACTCGCCACCCGTTTTGTATACGGGTGGGAACCAATTCATTTTCTTGATTTCTTCATCACAGTAATCCCCGTCTTCTTAGGGACTAATTGCACCGGACTAACCCATTTGCTATCTGAAATTGGGTAAATTATCCCTACTTCAAGAAGTTTGAGTATTTCCGTTTTAACCACTTCTGTTAGCTTCGGGTTTAGCCTCCTTTGTGGTTGACGGGTAGGCTTAGCTCCATCTTCAAGTAGTATACGATGCATTCATGTTAATGGGCTAATTCCCTTTATTTCTGCAATGGTCCAGCCAATCGCTGTTTTAAGCTCCCTCAGGACTTTTAGCAGTCATTTTTCTTGGTCAATGGTTAAGTCATTAGCAATTATAACCGGATGAGTTTTCTCCTCGTCTAAAAGCAAATATTTGAGGTGACTTGGGAGAGGCTTCAATTCCGACTCAACTGCCTGCATAAGCGAAAACAAAGATGTGTCATTAAAATTCATCAAAGTGTCATAAGACAACTTACCAAATTGCGGCTGTTCAGCCTCTCTTCCTGCTTGCTCATCCCCAATTCCGTCATACTCATTTTCAAAAATATCCTGTACTATTGAATCAATAACATCAACAAAGTAAATTGAACTATCCTCAGCTGGATACTTCATGGCTGCATAAATATTATGTTGAAATATTTTTTCATCAAATTCTATCGTCAAAATTCCTGTATCCATATCTATTTTAGTTTTGGATGTTTTCAAAAATGGTCTTCCTAACAAAATGGTTGCAGACTCATCATTGTTCTCCATGTCAAGTACATAAAAATCAGCTGCAAATATTAATTCATTGACTTGGACTAAAACATCCTCAACTATACCCTTAGGATAAGCCACTGATCTATCTGCTAACTGGATAACAACACGGGTTTCAAGTAAAGGCCCTAGGTGCAAGGATTTGTAAACTGAATAAGGCATAACATTTATAGAAGCCTAAATCCAACATGGCCTCCTTAATTCTATTATTGTTTATTGTACATGGAATGGTACACATACCTGGATCATTGCATTTCATTGGAAGATTTTGTTGTGTACATCTAAGCATGGCTGATACATTTTTACCCAACATGATCTTCTCACCCTTCTTTTGTTTTTGCTTCTTTTTGTGTATACATAATTCTTTCAAAAATTTAGCATAGCGAGAAATTTGTTTAATGACATCTAACAGTGGAATATTTACCTCACATTTGCGAAAAGTTTCATACAAGTCTCTATTGGGGTCCTCCTTCACAAATTTCTTAAATGCATCAGGAAATGGTGGTTCAGGTGTGTATTCTGGCCATTGATTTGACTTATCAATTTTTTCTTCTTCTTTTGAACCGGATAACTTTCTTTCTCCATTTCACTTTCCCTCTCCTTAACCTTGTTCTGTTCAGGATCTAATTTGGATGGCACTTCAACCTCCATGCCGCTTCTCAACATAATTGCACTTGCATTCTCCTTAGGGTTAATGACTGTTTGAGAAGGCAGCTTTCTAGAGCTCTGCATTTCCAACCAGCTAATTGCTGTAGCCATTTGTCCCATCTGCTGCTGCAACTGCTGAATACTGGCTTTGGTGTCTTGCTGAAATTGAATAGTATTATCGGTTAAAATATTCAGTCGTTCCTCTATAGACTTACCATATTGATTATTCAAATTTGCTTGTTGTCTCTGAGCGAACGGTGGCCTTTATGGTTGGAAATTCTGCCAATTTTGTTGAGGCAGATTTTGGGCTTGGTTCCCATAGCGCAAGTTAGGATGATCCCTTCATCTAGGATTGTAAGTGTTCGAGTAAGGATCATAACTTTGTCATGGCTGCCCTGGGAATCCTCCGACTGCGTTTAGTTGCTCTTGGCCTTCATCTTGTAAAGTGGGACACATATCTGTTAAGTGTCCCTCATTTGAGCAAATGCCACATTGTTGTGCAGGCGGTACGGTACCTGAAGCCAACTGTCAAACAAAAGAAGTTAAACTAGCCATTTGTTGTTCTAATGAAGAAACATTTACCTCATTTACACGCTTGATAGGTTGTTCGCGTTGTGTCCCCAACTTCTGAGAGCGAGCGGCCATATTCGATATAAGAGGTCACGCGCAGCGTCTATGGTCAAATTGTCTAATGCCCCTCCACTTGCGGCGTCGACCATGTTCCTTTCATTAGGCAACAACCCTTCATAAAAATATTGGATTAGTAAGGAATCACTTATCTGATGGTGCGAACAGCTTGCACACAGTTTCTTAAAGCGTTCCCAATACTCGTACAAAGATTCTTCATTGAACTGCCTTATTCCACAAATTTCCTTGCGAATATTTACAGTTTGAGAAGCTGGAAAGTACTTAGCCAAGAATAGCCTATTCATTTGCTCCCAAGTTGTTATACTACCCGAAGGCAAATCGAATAGCCAATCCTTCTCCTCATCCTTGAGTGAGAACGAAAATGCTTTTAACTTGATGTGCTCCTCTGACATCCTGATGGGTCTCATACTGGTGCAAACCACATGGAACTCCTTAAGGTGCTTATTTGGACCTTCACTTGATAATCCATGAAAACAAGGTAATAAATGGATTAGTCCAAATTTTAATTCAAATGTAACAATGTGTTAGCATCTAAATCTGGATAAGTAATGCATAAGGGTTGTTGGTTCAAAGTGGGTGCGGCTAATTTTCTCAAAGTGCGTTGCGCCATGTTAGGCTATTCCTGTTGTTCTTCTTGTTCCTGTTCACCTGCAAACATATAATTACACAAATTTTCTTCCCCTAATTGTTGTTCTCATATCTCCTTCCCAATTTGTATAAAGTTTTCTGTATTTTTGGATCAAATTGGAATTCAACTTGTCCAACAGACCGGGTCACAGGCATACACAATTAGTGGTAGAATAATAATAAAAAGAAAGAAAAAGAAAAACTAAAATAAATAGCACAAAAATAATTCAAATCGTTCCCCAGCAACGGCGCCAAAATTTTGGTGTGCGAAAAATGATATGCTGCTGTCGAGTTGCAATGCCGTCGTAAGCACCCAAAATTAACAACTCTAATGTAGTAGTGGTGAGTTGAGTTCGTCCCATAGAGAACGGGGGTTTATGTTCGTGCTAATGGAACAAGGGGAAAGACATTGAATGCTTGTTAAATAAAATTAAAACAGAAAAATAACTAAGGAGAATTTGATTAAAAGAAATCTTGGTTTCGGTCATATACCATGGCAATTTCACTAGTTGATCATGGACACACAAAATAATTCAATTCTATATCAAACACTAATTGAAGAATTAACTCGAACAAATATCAATTCAAAGTTGATTCTTATTTCTTTCTAAAGTTGGTTAATTTTCAACACGCGATCCCATTAACCCTAACTATTAAATTAACCCAGACACATGTCAAAGATCAGTTAATAGAAGCTTTAAGATCAGCAAGAACAATTAGACTAATTTAAGCATAAACACACGCGGTTATGCCAATTAGATGATTAATTTTCCTTATTTCAATAACTTAAATCCAGTAATTATCAAATTCAGTTGTTTCATAGATTGAATTAAGCACACGCGGTTAAAATAATCTAGCGATAGATTAATTCTAATAACTTAATATTCTGCAGCAATAATAAGTTAAAAAGAACAATCATAAATTTAATTGCAGAAAAATAATCAATACTTGAGATAAAAGTGAATAATTTAAGCACAAGAAGTCTCACAACTTTGTAGAATTGACCGTGGCTACAATTCTCTCTACCAAGAAAAGGGTTTAGGCACAAAGTGCCATGAAAGAATAAAGACAAAAAATTTCTGCTAAAACCCTAGCCAACAAGAAATAAAATTGTCGATCCCATTTTCTCCCCCAACTTGGGGTATTTATAATGAGTATTTAGAGTTACAAATAATGCCTACAGATAAGAACGTGAATCGGGTGAAAAAGAGTCCAACCGGCCGAAGAAATCCCTACAAAGACTCAAAAACACTTTTTTGCTACTGGCCTCTGCGCACATGCGCAGGCTCCTTTGCGCGCATGTGCGCGTGAGGCAGTAAGTTCCAGGCGTGTTTTGTATGCTGCGCACATGCACAGAGATCCTAGCGTGCATGTGCGCGCAAACTGTTTCTGTTGGCCCCAAAGCAAACTAAGAGGGGGGTGAATTAGGTTGTCTCAAAAAACAAACCTTTTGAAGTGCTTAATGAAAATACAAACTTTGTGCAACAAATGAATACTTAAGCACAAATGATCAAAGATAAATATTTAGCAATCAAAGCTTAAAGAACAAATAAAATATTGAGATAAAGAATATTAAACCAAACTCCCAAACTTCTCAAACTTGGAGTACATCCACTAGTAGTGCCTCTTCAAAGAAGGTGAGGCAATAACCTTCTTGTACACAAAGTAGGCTCTCCTTTGCACCAACTAAGTTCCTCTAGTTGAGCGAAAGAGTTTTACACTACAACCTCACATTTGTACACTTGTAATCCCTCCACTCTTACACTTGAAGATCACTCACTAGTCTACTCTTGCTCACACTAATTCCCACTAGTTGAGCCAAGAGAACTATACTACTCAAACCAATACAACCCACAATATTTTAACCTATTTCTCCCCAAATAGCTCTTACAAGTGTTTTGTATTGAATGTAGTAGTTCCAATTACATCATTTGGAAGTCCTTGGGCTATTTATAGATGAAAGATGTGCTGAATTTGAGCTCTAACGGTCAAAAAACTAGCTGTTAAAAACTAGCCGTTATGGGTTCGGACAGTGGGTTCGGACGTCCGTTCATGCGTCCTACAGCTTGATAAACAGTGTCTCGGACGGTCATATGCGTCCTACAACTTGATGAACAGTGTCTCGGATGGTCATATGCGTCCTACAGCTTGATGAACAGTGTCTCGGACGGGCATATGCGTCCTACAGCTCTGATAGAAACTTACTTCCCTTGCGTCCAATCTCCTTTCTTTCTGACGCTCTTCATCCTCCGGAAGGTGTTGTTCAACTTTTGGTTGTTTTTCTTGATTGTGTTTGGATGATCATTTTCATCCAATCCTTCCTGTTTTTTTGCACACATGTTTGCAAACCATTAGTATGATTTGGTCATCATCAAAACATGATTATCATAACCGGAGTTCAACAATCTCCCTCTTTTTGATGATGACAAATATAACATTTGGACAATTCTAAAAACAATCATAAAATATGAAGCATCAATCAAGAAGTTTTGTCCATTATTTTCTCCCCCTTTTGGCATCATCAAAACATAAGAAAGATAATGCAATTTAAGCTTCCCCTTTCTTTTGCAAGTAGTGACTTATTATAGACAAAATTTGGGGATACAAATTTCCTTTCATTCTAAACAAATTCGAACATATAGATGAGTAATATTCAAGAGAACATAGTTCAACTTGATAAATGAAAGCACACAAAACTTTAGATGTTACCCATTTCAATATGATCTTAGCTCATATGCCTTGAGCACCCTTCATAGATAAACTATCTTGAATTCCTTGGTGCTCTCCAAGCATACCTACATACAAAGTTAAGTAACAACTTTTGGTACCCAAACTTTCTTGGGTCCAATTGGATTAGTAACATGCTTAATCACCCAAATAGAATTTGTTCCTAATTTTTATTTTCTTTTAACATAACAATTTTTCTTTATATGGCCAAGATGTTGATGACAACAATTACAAATAATGTTCTTATTGCCATAAAAAGAAGATTTAGATTTAACAA
This sequence comes from Cinchona pubescens, assembly GCA_025175665.1. Classification (NCBI taxonomy): domain Eukaryota; kingdom Viridiplantae; phylum Streptophyta; class Magnoliopsida; order Gentianales; family Rubiaceae; genus Cinchona; species Cinchona pubescens. The sequence continues at coordinate 479,989 of JANKKI010000456.1, read as the reverse complement.
AGCACAAAGCATTTTTTCTAAAGGTGATAAAATTTTTGTTCAAAAACATATTTCTAGTTCTTTTGTTTTCAAACACATTTTCTTTCTTCTTTAACAAACTATCGTCAAGATCATCTAATCTCTTCTTTAATGAAGCTTGTTCTTCCATGATCTTGGTTTTTCCAACAAATTTTTCTTTCAAAACGTCATTTTCTTTTGTCAAAGAATTATTTTTATGCACAAGTTTTGAGTTGGCACTCAATAAAGTATTAATTTTAATTTTTAACTCTTTGTTCTTAGCATATGATTCTTTCAAACATTCATGCATTTTAAGAATAAATGATTCAACATCATCATTATCATTATCACATGAATCATCACAAGAATCACAACTAGAGGATACCTCATTATTGCCAAGTGCCATAAAAGCCATTTGAGCTTCCTCATATTCTTCTTCGCAACCTCTCCATCCGAATTGCAATCATCCCAAGTGATTTGGAAGTTGTTGAAGTGAGGCTTCCTTGAGTCTTTTCTCCTTTTTGATGATGCTTTAAATGCTATGCTTCTTTTTCCCTTTGCCTCCTCATCTTGTAGCTTGTATTTCAACTTCAATTCAAATGAGGTTAGAGAATTGATCAATGAATCAATAGGCATAGAATTTAAATTTTTAGACTCTTCTATGACAATGGATTTAGGTTCCCACTCCTTAGGTAGAGCATTCAAAATTTTTCTATTCTTTTCACCCATGGAATATTCTTTACCCAAACCTTCTAAATCCTTTACCATATCATTGAACCTAAAATACATCTTGTCAATGTTCTCATGTGGTTCCATTTTGAAGGATTCATATTTAGCCACAAGAAATGACTTCTTTTGCTCTCTAATATATTCACTTCCTTCATGGATTTCTTTCAATTTGTCCCATATCTCCTTGGCCGATATGCAACATTTTACTTTAGATCAGAACTCATCTGCATCCAAAGCATTATACAAAATATTAATGGCTTTAGCATTTAAAGATAAATTTATTTTATCTTGAGCATTTAACTCATATCTAGTCTTAGGCCTTAATCTATGAGTATTTTCATCAAAAATATTAGCTTCTAAAGGACCTTCACAAATATCATTTATACCATAAATCAATATCATTAGATTGAACAAAAATTTTCATTCTATCCCTCCAAAAAACAAAATTAATGCCATTAAACATGGGAGGTCTAGTGATAGAATGCCCCTCTAAAAACAAAGCATTATTGGTTGCCATGATCTTTACTCTAATGCAACTTAAACAAAATAAAGAGACCAATGCTCTGATACCAATTGTTGGCCCCAAAACAACCTAAGAGGGGGGTGAATTAGGTTGTCTCAAAAATAAACCTTTTGAAGTGCTTAATGAAAATACAAACTTTGTGCAACAAATGAATACTTAAGCACAAATGATCAAAGATAAATATTTAGCAATCAAAGCTTAAAGAACAAATAAAATATTGAGATAAAGAATATTAAACCAAACTCCCAAACTTCTCAAACTTGGAGTACATCCACTAGTAGTGCCTCTTCAAAGAAGGTGAGGCAATAACCTTCTTGTACACAAAGTAGGCTCACCTTTGCACCAACTAAGTTCCTCTAGTTGAGCCAAAGAGTTTTACACTACAACCTCACTTTTGTACACTTGTTATCCCTCCACTCTTACACTTGAAGATCACTCACTAGTCTACTCTTGCTCACACTAATTCCCACTAGTTGAGCCAAGAGAACTATACTACTCAAACCAATACAACCCACAATATTTTAGCCTATTTCTCCCCAAATAGCTCTTACAAGTGTTTGTATTGAATGTAGTAGTTCCTTACATCATTTGGAAGTCCTTGGGCTATTTATAGATGAAAGATGTGCTGAATTTGAGCTCTAACGGTCAAAAAACTAGCTGTTAAAAACTAGCCGTTAGGGGTCAACGGACGGTAGGTTCGGACGTCCGTTCATGCGTCCTACAGCTTGATGAACAGTGTCTCGGACGGTCATATCCGTCCTACAGCTTGATGAACAGTGTCTCGGACGGTCATATGCGTCCTACAGCTCTGACAGAAACTTACTTCCCTTGCGTCCGATCTCCTTTCTTTCGGACGCTCTTCATCATCCGAAAGGTGTTGTTCAACTTTTGGTTTTTTTTCTTGATTGTGTTTGGATGATCATTTTCATCCGATCCTTCCTGTTTTTCTGCACACTTGTTTGCAAACCATTAGTATGATTTGGTCATCATAAAAACATGATTATCATAATTGGAGTTCAACAGTTTCTGTAATTGAAGTTTTTGGACTCAGCGCGCATGCGCAGGCCAGCTCCAGCGCATGTGCGCTGACGCCCTCAATTGTGCTCCACCTTTGCCTTCAATTTTAACATTGATGCTTGCATTATTTGAGAAAACTCAAAACATGAAAGTTTCAGCTCTACATCTTAGCTTTCAAATGCTTCTTAAATCACCTCTTAATTGGAGTTTGGGATCAAAATTTATGCTTGAAATACAAAACAGTGTCTGGAATGACCTCGTATTCGTGCATGTTCTGTTCTTAGTATTTCCTTTCTTTGTTTTGCATCTTTTTCAATTCTTTTTCACTATAACCCTTACAAAAACTGAGAATAACCAAATTGACCTCAATAAGTCAAACCTTGCTTCCAACACATAAAAATGGTCGTAATTGACACATAAAATATAGTACAATTATGAATTTATCAGGAAGACTTTAACATTGCCCCGGAGAGGTTAGTCTTGGTGTTGAAAGACTTAGGCCTTTTTTTTTTTTGGCCCTCGGAAGGGTTATTTGTACTCTAGAGAGTAGGCATTAGTGCTTTCTCCCAAAGGATATAGTCCACGCCGGAAGGCAGTAGAGTCCCAGAAGACTTTGATATAGTCTAAGCTCGGCTAGAAGAGACTGTTCTTGCGAAGAATTAACTACTTGACTGTATGTTCCTAACTCTTTGGAAATTTTATTGAATGAAATTGAAAAAATTACAAACTACACAAGTTTTACTTCACTGCGGAAGATGATACTTGGCTTTAGGAATTACAAGTGAAGAATTTAAGGAAAATATAATGAACTTAAAAATAAAAAATTTTGAGATTTTGAGTATTCCAAGTGCGAGGCAAGATTTTTCCGTCCTTAGTTTTGAGTTTGTAAGCCCCATGAGAAGATGCTTCAATGATTTCATAGGGTTATTCCCAATTTGGTGAAAATTTTTCTCAAGATTGAGGTTTACTTATCTCCACTTTCCTAGTAACCCAATCACCTACTTTGAACCTTCTACCTTGAACTTGCCGGTTGTAGTACCAAGCTACTAGCTGCTTGTCTACCTGCATCCTGAAAAATGCCTTATCCCTTTCCTTCTCAAGTAGATCGAAGTTAGACCTCAAGCATGCGTCATTATTTTCCAAGTTGAAGGTATAGACTCGGAACCCCGGCAGTCCAACTTCTACTAGAATAAGCGCCTCTGTACCATAGGTATAAGATTGAAAGGGGTCTCTCCAATTGCATTCTTGCACGTGGTGCGGTATGACCAAAGTACATTGGGGAATTCCTCTACCCAATTCCCTTTAGCACCGTCTATCCTTTTCTTGATCCCTTCTAAAATAGAGTGGTTGGTGACTTCTGCCAAATCATTACTTTGGGGATGACCTACTGAGGTGAAGCACTGCTCTATCCCTAAACCTTTATAGAACTTTTTGAAAATTTTTGCCTGGAATTGCAGTCCATTAGCTGCAGTAAGTGCCTTGAGAATGCCAAAGAGGCATATCACATTTTTCCAAAAAAAGTTAATGATTTGTTGAGGAGTGATTATTGCTAAAGCTTCTGCTTCAACCCACTTGTTAAAATAATCAATTGTAATATAAATATTTTCTTAGCTAAAGCTAGTGAAAAAGGTCCCGAGATGTCAATACCCCACTAGGCAAAAGTCCAAGGGGTGAGCATAGGACTCGGGGTTGGTTAGAATAGAGTTGGCATTTTTCACTTTCGCACATAGTCCATGGTATCTTTTAATATCTTTGGCCAGTAATAGCCCTGTCTCTGTACTTTCTGAGCAAGTGCTCTGCCGCCAACATGCTGTCCGCAAATTCCTTCATGCACTTCTGCCATGACATACTTGGCTTCATTCGGAGTTAGGCATCGGAGATAAGGCATTGAATAAGGCTTCGGTACAAAGTCTCTCCAATGATCAGGTATTTTGCTAACCTCTGCTCAACCCTTTGGGCTTCTGCCTTGTTCTCCGGCAGCTTGCCTTCCTTAAGATATTGAATGACCGGGGTCATCCAATTCGGAGTTGTGTCCATGTCCATGACTTCTGCCTATTCAACACTCTTCCCCTTCAGCACTTCAAGAAAAACTTCCTTTAAGATATTAGAGTTATTGAGCTAGCTATTTTGGACAGGGCATCTGCCTCCCTATTTTCTTCCCTAGTTATATGAGTTATCTCAAATTTATCGAAGTGTGAGATTAAACTTTTCACTATAGTCAAGTAGAATTGCAGACTGATGATTCTATTGCTTCAAATTCTCCTTTAACTTGCTCTACTACCAAGTTGGAATCCATGTTCACTACTAAGTTCTTCACTTCTAACTCTTTGGCTAGCCTAAGTCCGGAGACTAAGGCCTCATATTATGCTTCATTGTTACTTGCATGAAACTCAAATCTTAAGGCATAGATTGTCTTTAGTCCATCCGGAGAGGTAAGAATTATACTTGCACCACAACCTTCAGCATTGTTTGCCCCGACGACATGCATAATCCACTAACGAGATTCCTTGACTAGTTATCCTGGAAAGGTAGTCTTCCCTTGTTGTTCTTCTTTCTCTACTCCTTCAATGATGAAATCTGCTAAGGCCTGAGCCTTGATTGCTGTCCTCAGCTGGAAGTGGATATCATACTCTCTTAGTTCAATGGACCACTTAACCAGCCTCCCTGAAATTTTTGGCTTCATGAGAACAGTCTTAAGTTGATGGTTACTCAGTACCACTATAGGATGACTTAGAAAATACGGCCTGAGTTTTCTTGCCGTCGTCACCAAAGCCAAAGCCAACCTTTCAATAGTAAAATACCTGGTTTCAGGATCACTCAGAACCTTGCTGACATAATACACTGGCTTCTGAACTTACACATTTCCTCCTTGATAAGAACTGTACTCACGGCCACAGTTGAGCAAACCAAGTACAAATATAGTGTTTATCTTGGCTCAGGCTTAGTAAGGAAAGGAGATAAGGCTAAGTAAATCTTCAATTCCTCAAAGGATCTTTGGCATTCTTCCGTCTATTGAAAATTTTTAGCACTCCTCAAAACCTTGCGAAAAGGTAAATTCCTATCCCTAGATTTGGACAAGAATTGTAGCCGGTTAATCTTTGCACTTCTTTTACTCATTTAGGAGGCTCCATGTCTTGAATTACTTTTATTTTAGTTAGGTTTTCCTTAATTCCTCGTTGAATCACCATGAATTCCAAGAACTTGCCCCCTGTCACTTCGAAGGCACACTTTTTCTGGTTAAGTCTCATCTTGATTTATTTTTTCATGGTGGTGAAGGTTTCCCGAAAGTCCTTCACATGATCAACATTAAAGTTTCCCGAAAGTCCTCCACATGATCAACATTCTTTTTGCTCTTGACAAGCATGTCATCAATATAAACTTCCATGTTACGCCCCAACTGATTGGCAAACATTATATCTACCATTCACTGATAAGTCATTCCCGCATTCTTAAGTCCAAAGGGCATCACCTTGAAATAGTAAGTGCCAGAGTCAGTGACAAAAGCTGTCTTGACCCGATTCTTAGGATTTAGCCAAATTTGATAATACCCCTTATAGGCATTTAAGAAAGACAAGACCTCAAACCTGGAGGTTGAATCTACTACTTGGTCAATACGCCCGGGGGGGGTAGGGTAACAATCTTTTGGACAAGCCTTATTTAAGCTAGTGAAATCAACACAATGACTTCACTTGGCCCCAGGTTTGGGCACCATTACAACATTACTAAACTACTCTGGGTACTAGATTTTTTCTATGGTCTCGGCTTCCAGTATGATTTCTTTATTTCTGCCTCTACTGCTTGGCCCCTCTCCCTGCCAATGTTTCTTTTCTTCTGAATTATTGGCTTGTACCTTGGATCCACATCTAAGGAGTGCATGGCTATATTGGGGTCAATTCCTGGCATGTCTGATGGATTCCAAGCAAAGAGGTCTTTAAATTCCCTAAGTAGAGAGATGATTTTTTCCTTCAATTCTCCTGGGAGAGACTTTTCAATCTTTACCACTTTATTGGGTTCAAGTTCATCTAAAATAATACCTTCTAATTCTTCGGACGGTTCTCCTTTATGCGGGTACACTTCCACCCCGCCCACGGTATTGATGTTGTACGTAGGGGCAACTTCTTTCCCATTTAATTTCAATGAGGCAATAAAGCATTGCTTGACTGCTGCTTGATCTCCTTTAATCTTTCCTACTCCGTTCTCTGTAGGGAACTTCATCTTCATATGGTGGAAAGATGGGACTGCATCAAGTGTCCCTATGTTGGCCGGCCAATTATGGCATTATAAGGCGTTCAACAGATAATGCTTTAGTCACTACAAAATCCACCATCACTTAGGCGTTCTATGAAACTGTACCAAACATCACAAGAAGAATGATGTGCCCAAACGGAACGACCGTTTCTCCAGCGAAGCCTACCAAGGGTGTGGTCACAAGTTTGAGATCCTTTTCTTCCAACTTCATCTCCTTGAACGCATAATAGAATAGTATATCAGTAGAGCTACCATTGTCAATAAGTGTCCTCCTCACATCATAGTTTACCACCGGTAAAGTTACCACTAACGGGTCAGTGTGAGGATGGAGTACTTGTTGTGCCTCCTCTACTGTAAAGATAATGTTTTGACACAATTTGGGTCGTTTCAGGTCAGATTGGACTAAATTCACTTGACAAGCTTAAGCCTTGAGAGATGACGCAGAATCACCACTTGCCGCTCCACCAGAAATGGTGTTGATAACTATTCTTCCTTGATTCTCTACCCCGACCACTCCGTCTCCCTGAGGCGAACCTCTGTCTCTCCTGTCTGGACTCCTGGCCTGTGCTGGGATGGCCTTCCTCTATCCGTTCATCGGATGAACTGTTTCAAATATCCTTTTCAGATCAAGTCCTCGATTACATTTTTTAAGGAGATGCAATCATTAGTATCATGGCCGTGGTCTTTGTGGAAGTAACACCACTTGTTTTTGTTGAGACATTCCAAGTCGCTCCTCATTGCTCCTGCCATTTCACATATGGCTCATTCTCAATTACTGCTAGAATTCGTGTAGGCGTGGTATTAAGTGGAGTGTAGTCCTTAGGAGGTTCAGGACTCCTCCTATGGGGCACAGCTATGGATAGTCGATCCCTCACATTACTCTTCTTTGAAGGCCCTGCTGCATTAGCCACACCATTAGCCTTCCTCTTCTTGCCATTGGCTCCACCTACTCCAGTCTCTCTCTTTTTCTTCTCACCTTCATTTGCTTGGGAAAGCTATTCAGCCCTGCGAAAAAAATCATTGAGAGTAATCGGAGGTTTGAAGTTGAGGTCGAAGGAGAAGCATTTTTCTGGTCTCACTCCAATCTGGAAGGCCATGATTTGCATATCTTCTTTAGCTGCTTGGATTCTAATAGTCTCCTTTTTTAACCTATCCACATAATCCATGAGCGATTCTTCGGGTTTTTGCTTAAGTGTAAGCAAGTGTGTTCTCGTCTTTGGAATCCTCTTTTGATTCCAAACTTATTTAAAAACAAGTCTACCAGTTGATCAAAATTTTTTATGTCACCCTTCTTATACCCTATAAACCAGTCTGAGACAGCGCCCTTGAGGGTTCCGAAAAACACTCGGCAGAGGATAGCATCAGACGCTCCTTGGAGGCACATTTTGGAGCGGTAGGCATCCAGGTATTCCCATGGATTAGTGTTCCCATCATAAGAGTCAAAGTGGGGAGTCTGCCATCTTCTAGGAAGAGGTTCTTGCATGATATTGTCAGTGAAGGGAAGAGAATACTTGTATCTAGTACTCCTTCCTTCTCTATCGTCCATTCTGTCCACCCTAGCTTGCAACTCTTCCAAGCTACTTCCTTAGGTCCTCTTCCCTTTCGGGGACTACCAACATAGTACGGTCCCTCTCTTGGTGTCGTCTTCACTCATGAGCTACAGATACTGGTTCACCTGAGCTCCTTTCCCTAGTACCACTAGCCTTGATGAGGCCGCTCTTCAGGATTCTAACCTGGCAGTTTGACCACTTCGTTCTTGCCTGACAGACTGATAAGGGTGCTCTTGCTGGGCGGACCCCACAAGAGTTAGTTCACTGGTCCTCTGTTCCTCTCTCCTTGAGTTCTCTTTTCTCTCTTGCCGGCATGAAGTTGGGGTGGACAATCTGGGGATTGCTACCCGAATGGCGAGGGTGTTGTTCGCCTTGAGGGAGGTGTTGCTCCAATTGCTAGTTAATTAGCATTTCCTTCAACTGAGCATTTTGCTGCCTCAACGTGTGAATCTCTTCATCCTCATCCACAACCCGGGGACCGAAATCCCCCTCATTTTCCCCCTGCCGATCCATCTCCTTGTGGGATCGACCGGAGTAAGGAGTTGAGTTGAAATTTCTTTGCCTTTGTCGGCATTGTTCCTATGAGTGTTACGCGTGCTAGGTGCCATGTCCTAGTAATGACTTTTAGTTCAATTTTTCTACAGACGGCGCCAAATGTTGATACAAAAAAAATTGAGCTAGGGTTAGCCCGTGTGCAATATCGTCCAAAGTGAAAGTTGGACACCGCTCGTAGTACTCACATCTGGATCACTCTGAAAGTAAAAAGGGTGGGGTTGTGTCCCCGGGGTAGGCTCCGACGCTCAAGTCAGTACTTAGACCAGAGAGTAAAATTCAATAATGATTCAGAGCTTGAATCAATAGCAAAAATAATTTGGAAAGTAATTCCCTGAATCAGACCTGTCATTTTGATATTTATACCTGAAATCAATGGGTTGGATCAATCCGTGGGTCAAATATATAATACTTGACCTAGTCGGGCCCCTTTGAACCACATGGGTAAAATTACTAAAATACCCTTAGTGGACCTGGGCTTGAAGCCACGTGTAATATTCTTTCCGTCATTAGGTATAATATTTTGGCATAATCAAATATAATTCTTAATATTCAAGTACTAATATTTAAGTATGATTCTATGTAATATTAAAGTTGGAAAAGCATCAGGTAATGAACTTTATTCTATTAAAAATTTATTAATCCATAACATGACATGGAGATATAGTAGTTGGCGACATAAAATTTGGATACATTTATTACAATTTTGTGTATAGGCAAGTATCAGAGTTATGATCTATAGATCATACGAGAAGAGTCTTACCGTCTAAATTGAACTTTATTGTCATAATTTCCTTTCATATCCTTCTATTTTTCTGTTTGAAACGTGACTACACGTTTTTGCATGCACACTTCTGTCGATATATACGCTCGTATGAAATATTTTTACATTGAAGATGGTCTTTCAATTTCTTTTTCCAACTTAATTTGAAGTTCATCGTGCACACCTCGTTAAAGATCACAGTAGTTCAGAGCATTTCTCCAAATTTAACATGCCACAGATTTGAAAATGGATCAAACTGTCAGGTAAAATTTATTTTGTATTAAATAATTATTAAGTATCTTAATAGTTATTTAAGAATTAGTAGGAGACTCGCATTTGAAAAAATATAGCATCTAATTTTTAGTAAAACTTTTAGTCTGCGTTGGAGAATAGAAGCCTATCAAGCAAGAAGGAAGTGGCTTTTCCCACAGCCGACCGAATAGAGTGCGGAGCCAACAAGTAGTCAAACTTCCCTTCGCCGGCAACTCTTAGCAAGACAGTAACTTTAAGAGTCACACGCCAAATTCCATCACACGGCTCTCAAACCCAACTTGTAGAGGATCTTGGGGGACAAAGTCAAAGCGCTTGATCCTTTGCCCCTAGCTCTTATTCGAAGACTACAAGATCTTTACCTCAATCTCCACCGGTTCCCACTAAAATCAAAGCATTACCAAAGGTATAAGATACCACTACTTCGCCTCTTTTTTGGACCGTCGGCGCGAACACGGTGGTTTCTGACCAGGACTTCTTTCACTAAGGAATGCAGGTGCGATTTATGGCACCTGCATTCCTCTGCAAGAAAGAATCGACCGAGCTCTCACGCTGCTATCTAAAGAATGAAGAAATCGCAACTGAACGAAAGCGAGTAAAGTGCTTACGCCTCATTCTTTAGAGATAGGGATGAGCCAGATGATAACTTGTACTATACACGAAAAGGCAAATATATTCAATTTCTAGAAGAAAATAATATTAGTGGATTGATAATTAAAACTTGTAATTAACTAAATAAAGACAAGTAAAATTAAATAACTTAATCAGTAAGTTCTACAATGTTATAAACTATAAAAAAAAAAAAAACGAAGATTGTATGTTAATAAAATTTTTGTATATTCTTGCCATATCAAATTGATTGTTAATTTTAATTGCTATATGCATTACTTAATCATAATATTATTTCATTTATATGACAATATTTTAAAAATTTATGTTTTTTTAGTAAATACTTTTTAAAATATTATATAGTCAACTTTAAAAAAATCAAAATTCTATGTTGGACTATAACTTCAAAATCTCAATATGATTTTAATTCTATCAAAATTACAAAAAAAAATGAAAATGTCACGTTTATATGAAACACAAATGACACCGAAAGTTATTATCTGAATGAAAAAGAAAATAAAATACTTCTAACAAATGATTTTACACCTCAGCATATAAACCATACATATAAATATGATGACATAATAAATCAATTATGAAGTAGAGAAGAAATAGTATTAAAATTAGTTTTTAACATGATGTGTTTGCACCCTTACCTAAAAATAACATCTATCAATATTGAATTGTTAGTTATTGATAAACATAATGTTAGAAGAATATCTAAAGAACAATTAATTTTAAAACTTTGTTTCTCTTATGTGATAGAATGGATTATTAATTGTGAGAATAGCAAATTTAGTTTATCAAGTATTTTTAAAATTTTACGAAGGACCTCCAAAAAAAATTTCAACTTTCCATTGTTTAATTATCTTTTCATCCTATGAAAGTACCCCAAGTTTTCGTTTTTATTAAGAAGGTCTCCAAGTTTTAAGCTTAGCTATTTTAATAATACCATAAAGATCCATCAAGTTTTTTTCTATTTATCAAGTTCATATAGGGTCTCTACATATTATTAAAATAATTGAGGAACAACAAAGGTTTAGAAAGATTAGGGGATTTCTAGTTTTGTTTTGTTTTTTTTTTTTTTAAACGTACCATTTCCTCTATCGCTTAGTAAATCGAATACATAACCAATAAATCATAGGAAAGAACTGTTGGCCACAAAAGGAACCTAAGAGGGGGTGAATTAGGTTGTTTCAAAAAACAAACCTTTTTAATGAGCTTAATGGAAATGTAACAAATAAACACTTAAGAACAAATGAATATAATAAATATTCAACAATTAAAGTTTAAAGAACAAATATAAAGATAGAGATAGAGAGTATCAAACCAAACTCCCAAACTTCTCAAGGTTGGAGTATTTCCACTAGTAGTGCCTCTTCAAAAAAAGTGAGACAATAACCTTCTTGTACACAAAGTAGGCTCACCCTTGCACCAACTAAGTCCTTCTAGTTGAGCCAAAGGATTTTACACAACAACCTCACTTTTGTACACTGTTATCCCTCCACTCTTACACTTGAAAATCACTTACTAGTCTACTCTTGCTCACAATAATTCCCTCTAGTTGAGCAAAGAGAACTATACTACTCAAACCAATACAACCCACAATATCTTAGTCTATTTCTTCCCAAATAGCTCTTTACAAGTGTTTGAATTAAATGTAGTAGTTCTACTCTCTATTTTCTTCTCAATTACGACAATGAGGTATTTATAGAAGCCCCGAAATTGCTTCCAACAGCTCTCTAATGGCTATTTTGTGTTTCCTGAGAAACTAGCCGCTTGGTCTTCTGGACAGCCGATGCTGTGAGTGTGCGTCCGAACGAACTAGCCATTGGACCTTTCGGACGTCCGATGCATGGCCTATGCGTCCGGTCTCTGAGGGTATTCGTTCGGATGTCCGAGGATGTGTCCAAACTTGCGTCGGCGATCCATGAATGTCTTCTGGAAGAATGATCGAACGCTATTCTTCGTCTGAGGCTTTAGGTCCTTTGTATCGGACGATTATCATCGTCCGAATTGTCTTCCTTTCGGACAATCATCAACGTCCGTAGAATTTTACTAGTTGTTTTCTTGATTGTGTTCGGACAATCATTTACGTCCGAAACTCCCTTTTTTTCTGCACACTTGTTTTCAAACTGTTAGTGCGATTTGGTCATCATTAAAACATGATTATCATAACTGGGGTTCAACAATCTCCTCCTTTTTGATGTTGACAAATCAATTGGACAATTCAAAAAACAACCATAAAATATGAAGCACAAGACAAGAGAATTTGTCCATTATTTTTCCCCCTTTTGGCATCATCAAAACATAAGAAAAATAATGCAATTTAATCTCCCCCCTAAGTTTATTCCCCCTTTGAAAGATGAATATAATTCGCATGAGTACACGGAGAATAAGTCAGGTTATGCAAAACAATTCTTCCCTTCAAGAATATGTATTCAATAAGATATGAGGGAATTAATGCAAAGAATTAGGATCAAAACAATTTTCGCACATTCCTTACCAAAAAGCATCATCAAAACAATGAAGCATGTGTGATGTAATTTCTTGCAAAATAATCCATTTAAAAAGAGAATGCTCCTCCTTTCTTTTGCAAGTAGTGACTTATTATAGACAAAAATTGGGGATACATATTTCCTAGCATTCTAAACAAATTCAATCACATAGATGAGTAACAACCAAGAGAACATAGTTCAACTTAATAAATGAAAGCACATTCTTAACACAAAATTTTAGATGTTACCCATTTCAATGTCATCGTAGTTCATATGCCTTGAACATTCTCCATTGATAATCTATCTTGAATCCCTTGGTGCACTTCCAAGCATACCTACATGCAAAACAGCAACAACTTTTGGTACCCAAACTTTCTTGGGTCCAATTGGGTTAGTAACATGTTTAATCGCCCAAATAGAATTTATTCCTAATATTCATCATTTCTTTTAGCATAACAATTTTTCTTTACATGTAGGTGTTGATGACAATAATTACAAATAATATTCTTATTGCCATAAAAAGAAGATTTAGATTTAACATAGCACAAATCATTTTTTCTAAAGGTGACAAAATTTTTGTTCAAAAACATATTTCTAGTTCTTTTCTTTTCAAAAAACATTTTCTTTCTTCTTTCTCAAAATATTATCAAGATCATCTAATCTCTTTTCAACGAAGCTTGTTCTTCCATGATCTTGGTTTTTTCATCAAATTTTTTCTTCCAAACATCATTTTCTTTTGTCAAAGAGTTATTTTCATGCACAAGTTTTGAGTTGGCACTCAATAAAGCATTAATTTTAATTTTTAACTCTTTGTTCTTAGCATATGATTCTTTCAAACATTCATGAATTTTAAAAATAAATGATTCAACATCATCATCATCATCATCACAAAAATCATAACTAGAGGATAACTCATTATTGCCATGAGCCATAAAGCCATTCTGATCGTCCTCATATTCTTCTTCAACTTCTTCATCCAACTTGCAATCATCCCATATAAATTGAAAGTTGTTGAAGTGAGGCTTCCTTGATCATTTCTTCTTCTAATATTGGGCTTTCATTTGCAAAATGTCCCACTTGGCCAAACTTGAAGCATCTATTATTTTGAGAAGCTTTTAATGCTATGCTTCTATTGGCCCTTGCTTCCTCCTCATCTTGTACCTTGTATTTCATCTTCAATTCAAAGGAGGTTAGAGAATTGATCAAAGAATCAATAGGCATAGAATTCAAATTTTAGATTCTTCTATGGCAATGGATTTATATTCCCATTCCATAGGTAAAGCATTCAATTTTTTTTTATTCTTTTCACCCAAGGAATATTCTTTACCCAAACCTTCCAAATCCATTACAACATCATTGAACCTACGATACATCCTGTCAATGTTCTCATGAGGTTCTATTTTGAAGGATTCATATCTAGCCACAAGAAGTGACTTCTTTTGCTCTCTAACCTCTAATATCTTCATTTTCTTCATGGATTTCTTTCTATTTATCCCATATCTCCTTGGCCGATTTGCAACTTTTTAAATTAGAAAATTCATTTGCATCCAAAGCATTATACAAAATATTTATGGCTTTAACATTTAAAGATAAATTTGCTTTATCTTGTGCATTTAATTCAAATCTAGTCTTAGGCCTTAATCTATAAGTATTTTCATCAAAAATATTGGCCTCAAAAGGACCTTCATAAATAATATACCACAAATCAATGTAATAGATTGAACAAAAATTTTCATTCTATCCCTCCAATAAACAAAATTAATTCCATTAAACATGGGAGGTCTAGAAATAGAATGCCCCTCTAAAAACAAAGCACTATTCGTTGTCATGATCTTTACTCTAATGCAATTTAAGCAAAATAAAGAGACCAATGCTTTGATACCAATTGTTGGCCCCAAAAGCGACCTAAGATGGGTATGAATTAGGTTGTTTCAAAAAATAAACCTTTTTAATGAGCGTTAATGGAAATGTAACAAATAAACACTTAAGCACAAATGAATATAATAAATATTCAACAATTAAAGTTTAAAGAACAAATATAAAGATAGAGATAGAGAGTATCAAACCAAACTCTCAAGCTTCTCAAGTTTGGAGTATTTTCACTAGTTGTGCCTCTTCAAAGAAGCTGAGGTAATAACCTTCTTGTACACAAAGTAGGCTCATCTTGCACCAACTAAATCCCTCTAGTTGAGCCAAAGGATTTTACACAACAACCTCACTTTTGTACACTGTTATCCCTCCACTCTTACATTTGAAGATCACTCACAAGTCTACTCTTGCTCATACTAATTCCCTCTAGTTGAACCAAGAGAACTATACTACTCAAACCAATACAACCCACAATATCTTAGCCTATTTCTTCCCAAATAGCTCTTTACAAGTGTTTGTATTGAATGCAATAGTTCTACTCTCTATTTTCTTCTCAATTACGGACAAGGAGGTATTTATAGAAACCTAGAAGGGATTGCTTCCAACGGCTCTCTAATGGCTATTTTGTGTTTCCTGAGAAACTAGCTGTTCGGTCTTTCGGACGGCCGATACTGTGAGTGTGTATCCGAACGAACTAGCTGTTGGACCTTTCGGACGTCCGATGCATGGCCTCCACGTCCGGTCTCTGAGGGTATTCATTCGGACGTCCGAGGATGCGTCCGAACTTGCGTCCAGTCCATGCAATGTCTTCTGGAAGAATGATCGGACGCTATTCTTCATCCGAGCCTTCAGGTCCTTTGTGTCAGAAGATTATCATTGTCCGAATTGTTTACCTTTTGGACAACCTTCAACGTCCGTAGAGTTTTACTAGTTGTTTTCTTGATTGTGTTCAGACAATCATTTACGTCCGAAACTCCCTGTTTTTCTGCACACTTGTTTTCAAACTGTTAGTACGATTTGGTCATCATGAAAACATGATTATCATAACTAGGGTTCAACAAGAACCTTATACACATAAGCTACACTTTTTAGAAATGTGTATTGGTTTAAAGAATAGTCGACGAAAAAAAAATATAGAAAATGATTTGAAGGATCTTTAAGAAATTTTGAAAATAATTTTTTCTACTAAATTTGCAATTCTTCCTTATAAATTTTTGGGCTAGTTACACTTTAACCTTTGAGAACTCATACTATAGTTACTCTTTACCCCTGAACACAAATAATATACACTTACTCCCTCTAAAAGATTTGTTAATATAACTAAATACAAAATAATGATGTGGATATTTGTTTTGATAAAAATATCCTCCAAAATTAGTTACTTTTTATTTATTTCATTTTTAATGATTCTATTTATTGTTTTTAATTTTTTTCATAACTATAAGGAACTTTATGAATTGTCAAATTTTTCTTAATCAACTAATACATTATCTTCTTCATTTATAAACATAAATACAGGACATGAGAATTTTATGTCTACTTTCTATTCCTTCATTTTTGGACAATTAAAACCTATTAAATATAAAATTAAAAAGTAAACTATCTTTTAATTTAATAAATTTGCATGGAAAAGATATTCTTTGAGAAAATATATTTAAATAAAATATATTTTATTTATTCTACTTTTATATTTCATATGCTTAGTTCTTGTAAAGAAAATGAAAAGAAAATTTGTGAAATTCTTCTTTTTGTATTTGGATTTATAAATAAAAATTAATGTGTAGGTTTATTAAGAAAAGATAATAATCCAGAAGTTCTCTTATAGTCATTAAATAAAAAAAATAAAAAATAAAAAAATTATAAATTTATATAAAGTAGAGTAACTTTGCCCACAAATTTTTGAAGGGAATTTTTGTTAAAACTAATATATAAACCATCATTTTATAATTATTTATATTGTAGAATCTGCAATGATGAGATTCTGAATTGAAAATAATTTTTAAAATTCATGAATGTTTATTAGAATCATATGCTAAGAACCTGTCTCTTATACAAGTTAGGTGATGCATATTAGGTTACAAAGATGATACTACTCATACATAATTTGGTTATTAATTTCATTTTTATTTTATTAGCAATAACCCTTTAACTATTACTCGTGCCTATAATGTTCCGGACAAACAAAATATTTATCCTTCCAACTTATTATAAATAATATAATAAGATGTTTACCTTATGACATATTAGTCATGAGTTCGAATCACTAAGATACAGAGAGAGGTGGGTTTAAAAACCAAAAAAAAAAAGAAGAACAATATATTTTTGTATATAACATGTATTGATGTGCAGGTTAGATTGCAAGATGCCTCCCCTATGATCTACTGATCATGAGTCCGAGTCGCTAAAGGGTAAGAAGAGAGGTGATTTATAAAAAAGGAAAAAAAAAAGTATGTGATATTTATATAAATATCCATATACAATATATTTTTGTAACTTTTTTGGAAAGAAATAATCAATTATAAGAGATATATATGCATAAGATGAGGATTTTGAACAAATAAAAATAGTTAAAATAAGATTTAGGTAAATTAATTTCAATTCAGGATAGGTAGTTAAGTACTCTACCTCCATCCCAATTTGTTTGTCACTTTTTGGGAATTTAACCTTTTATCAATAATGCTTTGATGGTGATATTAGTGTTTTACTTCCCAATTTTGCCCTTCAAAATTCAAAACTTGAATTTTAATAACATGAATACAAAACTAATGGGAGGGACAATATTGGAAAAAGTACTAAAAGATTTTTCTGACTTTGTAAATATGACAATATTTTGGGACATCCCCAAAAGGAAAGTATGACACTTTCAACGGGATGGAGTGAGTATTTCATTTTTACTGTTTTATCTAGTATGTATTTATAATATGCCACATGTAAGTTTTTTATGCCTTCTCACTAAACACCCCATTTCCTATACTATATAGATAGATTTTATAGTGTATAATATCTATAGTAGATATTTTTAATTATTTATATTATGGAATTAGTCAGATGTGGTAAGTGTATATTACTTGAATTCGGGGATGGGTTGCATGTTCAGAGAGTAAAGTGTAATTAACCCTAAATTTAAATTGTTTAATAAAAGTATTACGGTGACACACTTAGGTTGAAAGGATGATATTACTCATACATAATAAGGTTATTTCTTTTTTATTTTCTTATGAATAACTCTTTAAATATTACTCCTTGTACCTACAATGTTCCAAACGAACAAAATATTTATCTTTCCAACTTATTATAAACAATATAATAAGATATTTTTCTTATGACCTGTTGGTCATGAATTCAAATCACTAAGGTAGGGAGAGAGGTGGGTTTCAAAAGCAAAAAAAGAACACTTTTTTTTTTTTTTTTATGTATAACATGTATTGATGTGGAAATTAGGTGGTAAGATGCTTCAGTTATGATATATTAATCATAAGTTCAAGCTACTAAATGATAAGTTGGGGGGTGGTTTAAATAAAAAGGAAAAAAAAAAGTAAGTGATATTTATATAATAATCCATATAAGATATATTTTTGTAACTCTTTTAGAAAGAAATAATCAATTATAAGAGATATATATGCATAAGATGACGAATTTGAAGAGCAAATAAAAATAGTTAAAATAAGATTTAGGTAAATTAATTTGAAGTCAAGATACGTAGTTAAGTATTTCTTCCATCCCAATTTATACACACTTTTCGAGAATTTAACTTTTTATCAATAATATTTAGATGGTGATGTTAGTGTTTTACTTTTCAATTTTACCCTCCAAAATTTGAAACTTGAATTTGAATAACATGATTACAAAACCAATTGGAGGAACAATATTGAAAAAAGTACTAAAAGATTCCTTTGACTTTGTAAATATGACAAATATTTTGAGACATCCCAAAAAGAAAAGTACAACACTTTCAACGGAAGAGAGAGAATATTTCATTTCTGTTGTTTTATCTAGTATGTAATTATAATATGCCACATATAAGGTTTTTATGCCTTCTCACTAAACACCCCCTTTCTTATATTATATAGTATAGAGGGTCACCCAATTCAAATGAATAAGTTCCTCATTTTACTAAAATTAGAGGGCATGTTTTTTCAAATAGAAAGCACTTCCTATTAATTTTTCAGTAACTACTAAAATACTAGTTTCTCAATAACCACCATATTCTTGTGTCAAACTGTGTGTCAATACCGTCTCAAATTTTGAACCAATTAAGATGATTAAGTCCAATCTTTCCTCATTGAAGCTTTTTTCCGATTTTCAGCGAAATAGCTCTAGAGGTAAATTAGCATGTTTTTAGAATAGGAAAAAAATGCAATTTTAGCCCCTAAAGTTTAGGTTATAGTTCATCGTGGTTCTCAAAGTTCCGAGCAAAATACATTTAGTACTCAAACTTTTTAATTTCTATTAATTTAGGACAAATTCAAAATTTTCGTCAATTACAAATGAAAAAAGTCACTTGCAATGTATGTGACTGTTAAATCTAAAATTTCAAACATGGAAAAAATGTAATTTTAACCCGCAAAGTTTAGATCATGGTCCATCTTAGTCCCTAAAGTTCTAGATAAAACACATATTGTACTCAAACTTTCTAATTTATTTAATTTAGGATAGTGATTTAAAAATTCTGTTAATTACATACGGAAAAAATCACGTGTATTGCACATAACTGTTAAATTAACATGGGTTATAACACTTCCTAGGTAATTTTAACTCATCAAATAATATTTCCATTTTTTTATCTAACAATCAACGCCTAACTATTCAACATTCTTGTCTACATTATCAAAAAATATTTCATCATCCTCATCATTACTCATATTATAATTAGAATTAGTTAGGAAAGATTATTCTGAAGAACTATCAGATTCATTCTCACCATTACTATTTCTAGTATCATCACTCTACTATTACCCTCATTATTAGACTCACTACTCTCATGCTCAAAATTAACACTCTTATTTTCAGAATCGCCACTACATACCTTCTCCAAAACCAGCACTCCCATCTTTAGAACATATTATCTAAATTTTTTATGGGATTATAACCTAGGTCTTGAACCCTAATTTCATGAAAAATACTCTATCTTCCTTAGTATTAATTATAATTAAAAATTTATTTTGTGAGTCGAAATCTTGTGAAGCCTATCTACTTACACTAGTTGGAAAAAGTCTTCCAACTAATTGCTTAAGAAGTTTCTGAATATAACAACTTCACAAAATTAGAAGATAATAATTACATAATTACGCTAACGTATATTAGAACATCAGGAATTGAATGTAACGGGGAAAAACTAACGTCAAAGTTTCTCTCACCTCCAACAACTATTTTCTATTGTTAGAAACTATTATAAATTAGATGTTTTATACACCACAAATAAATACATCTAATACAATACATATCATGTTACTTCTCTCTCTAATTACACTCTATATTATTGTAACCATTATACTAAACAATACTCTACTTGATTATAAGGGCAATATCAGTTCGTGGGTACTGTTTTGTTATATCAAACTTACTTGGAAGTCATTCTATCTTAAGGAAGAAACACCATATCAACCTAATACAGTAAGTGACGTATCACTTCTAACAAGAGTACTAATTAATGTGTCTCGACCATAAGGTCAGGCTTTTCTAATCCTTAAATTAAAATATTATTTTAATTTATTAATAAATTATTGTTGTGTTATTATTAATCTTTCTTTGGATATAAGTTTTTCAACATTAAGTAAAATGGGTTGAAATCGTCTAGGAGGTGTTATAACTTAAGGTTAGATTTAACAGTCAGGTACAATGCACGTGGCTTTTTCGGTCTGTAATTAAAAAAAATTTCAAATTTGTCCTAAATTGGTAGAAATTAGAAAGTTTGAGGATCAAATATGTTTTACCTGTAACTTTGGAAACCAAGATAGATCATGACTCAAACTTTAGGGGTTAAAATTATATTTTTCCCATGTTTGAAACTTGAGATCCAATTAGTCATGTGCAATTCGTTTGTAAATGATGAAATTTTCAAATTTGTCCTAAATTGGTAGAAATTAGAAAGTTTAAGGACTAAATGTGTTTTGCCTAGAATTTTGAGGACCTAGATAGACTACAATTTAAACTTTAAGGGCTAAAATTACATTCCCTGATTTTTCCTTTTAGAGTATTGATTAATTATAAGTTAAATCCTGTCTGTGATACACATTTTAGAAGTTGTATAAGATTTACATACTTATTGAATTAGTTTGTTAAGAAGGAAAAAATGTTTCCAATATTTTCACAAATTATTTATGATTATATTTGAATAGAGGAATTTGAGTGGATTTGATTTCAAATTAAATTCTCTCTTAGTTTATCCAAAGAAGTTAATTTTTTTAGAGATCTAAAATCTACTAACTGATGGATTTTACTAGTTAAAATAAGTGAATTTTAAATCTACAGAAATAATTGATTTGTAAAGTTAAAATAATTGAATTTTAGATTTGAGAAATTGGAAATAATTTAAAATTCTTCATTTCACACTTTTTAGTTTAGGTAAATTTAAAATTTATTGAATCTAACCTTAAATATTACTCTAGCAAATCAATAAATTTTAAATTTTTCGCCAAATCATTTTATCCAAACCAAGTAAATTTGAACCTTCTCTCAAGGGGCTACTTGGTTTAAGGGTATGGATATTAGGAACGGGAGTAATTCCAATACTCTGTGCTTGGTGTACTGTAATAGGAACCGAGATTTCAGAATGAATTCAAAAAAAATTGGTGATTCGTGATTCCTGACCAAATTAGGAGGAATCGCTTGAAACTATCATCTGATACACAAAAGCTAATAAAAGAAAAAAATTGCTAAAATATCTTCTTTTTTTTTCTCTCATGTTCTCTCTCTACTCTCTCTCATCACCACCTTTCCTAATCTTTCTCCTCCTCTGCCACCTCCCTCCTCCTCTTACAGTAATTCCACTCTTCCTCCCTAGATCCACCTCCTTGCCATCATCTTCTTTTTCTTTCTTCTACAACACCAATGCCCAACCACCAATTCAAATCCTGAGCCACTAACCAGGCCACTCTCTACTTACACCACCACTACCACCACCAACCAATCCACCTTCTCTCCTCTACAACTCTAATTTTTCTTTTTCATCCATCGACTCTTTTAATTTTCTTGAATCCATTCCCTTATCATGATATTATTTTTCTACTACAGTACTAGCCCACAAATCAGGCTCCTCCTATGATCCCCTACACAATCTCCACCTCTTCTCTCACAACCACTACCCTAGGTATGCTGCTACCATCTCGATTAAAGTGGCTGTTGCTAAAGGCTTCAAACGATTTTTTAACACTAAATCCAGCATTAAAAAAAAAAAGAAAAATTGATTCAAATTCCACAACTATATGAACCAAGCAATGGTCATTAGAAGGATTACAAGACCTCATATCCATACTGGATTTTTACATATCATTCCATTTCCAATTCCAATTCCAAAGTTCGAACCAGGCGCCCCTTACATCTCTTCCTTCCCACTTTTTACTTTCTCACTTGCTTAAAAAAAAAAAAAAAAGGATGTTCAATCGTAAGGTTTGTCTAACAAGTAATCAAGGGCACTCAATGACAAAGGTTTTAGGTGTTAGTCTTTTGAAAAAGGAAGCCAAATCCAAAAAAATTAGATAAAGTGTTAATTTTGCTTTATCCCTTTAACATTCGTGATTATTATCATTTTAGTTCTTAACGTTATTTTTTCGGCACCTATATACTTCTGTTAAATCCAACTCAACATTCATTATTGACAAAAATACTCTTATTTTCTCTTCTTTTCCCCTTATTTTTACTATATTCATTATTTTCTCTCTCATTTTGTTGACTCGATTCAATAATTTTTTTATTATTTATCACTATATTTTAAATTTTATTAAACTCTATTTATGAAAGAAAATAAGAAATTTTAGATTTCATGGAAAAATTTGTCCAAACATCTAATTTGGGGGTAAAATATCATTTTAGATTGAAAATTTAGCACCTTACCTTTGACCATTAATCTAGGGATTTAAATGCCTAAAAAACTAACGTTAGAGACCAAATTGATATAACCCTAAATATTAAGAGGTAAGTAAAATTAACCCTTAAATAAATCTTGGAATGATACTAAATTTGAATGTCTATGTGAAAATGGTAAGTTGTGTGTATTAGAGAGTGCAATAGGGCCATAGATAAAAAATCTTTAAACAATAAATACCATTTCTTTCTCCCTTTTTTTTTTATTTTTTTTTGTCACAGGTCAAGTATTGGAATTCATTTTAGCGACAAAATTTTCTATAACGAAATTGATTCATTAGTATGGTAGTATATAATAGATATTATATTGTCAAAACAATGATAATAGGAATTTTCAGTAACCCAGACTAAGAGTAATACGCTACTATATATTAATTTTTGGGAAATATTTAGATAGATCTAATTTTTTATTTCACTTCTCGAACCCCATAGTGTGCATTGATTCTTTCAGAATAAATAACATCAAACAATAATAAATAAATATTGCATAAGATTTAATCATAAGAGAAAATCGCCAAAATAGTCCCTCAACTTTTGTACTTTAGCCAAAATAGTCCCTCAACTTTTTTTGTAGCCAAAATGGTCCTCCAACTTTTATTTTTTAGCCAAGATAGTCCTTTTATGTGAAATTTGATCATAAAAAAAAAAAAAAAAATTATGGTGACTACATCATAAAAGGACTTTTTTGGCTAAAAAATAAAAATTAAAGGACTATTCTGGCTAAGAGAAAAAGTTAAGGACTATTCTGACTAAAAAGAAAGTTATAGGGACTATTTTGGTTAAAGTGCAAAAACTGAGGGACTATTTTGACGATTTTCCCTAATCATAATCTCAAGGTTTACAAGTGTATAAGATCATGTCTACATAATTATTTTCCTTAATTTTTATTTTATTTTATTGTGGCTATATAAAAGAGGATAAAATATTGAGCAGGAAGTCAATATTTTAATTATTTCCAACAACTAGTCTTGACCAACCCGCCAACCATATCGAACAAGATATTTATGCGTTGAAAATAGGGGGAAAAAAAAAAAGAAAAACGAAAGGCAACCATGACATATAGTGATTTTGAGGCAACATGTAGGGTAAAATGACATGAAAACCAATTATAGTACAATTTTTCTCCTTTTTCAGGTGTCATGTGGAATTCTATGAGATATTAGATGTATTGGGGTTTTGGTCTCTTATACACATCTAGATGTCCACCGAAGATCAAGAAGCACCAAAGTCTATGATACAGATTAATGATTTTCAAAGAAGTACTAAGAAAATTAAAAATTCGTCACAGGAATTCTCCCCTAAACCTCCAGTTTCCTATAAGGAAAAACTAGTCCAGACCAAAAGTCTCTGCTCAAAGAGTATCCAAAATTCCTTTTTATCTTCAAATCTAGATAAACTATCTAAACTCGAAGGAAACCAGGATGTCGTTCCCACTATTAGAGTTTCTAAGGAAAATAAGGTTAGAATTTGACAGCCTTTCATCCAGGCAGTCATTGCTAAGGTGATTGGTAAAAGCGTGGGTTTTAAATATTTCAATTTTAAGATAAAAGATCTGTGAAAGATCAAGGGGATTATGAATATCAATGATCTCAGTACACATCTATTTGACTAGTAAAATTTTTGGTATAACAAGATTTTATCAAAGTAAACTTTGGGGGCCCGTGGTTCATAAATAAAAACTCTCTCTCAATTTGGCTCTGGGAACCAGATTTTACCCCCTTAAGATCTTGTTCCAAGACAGGATGTAGATGTCTCTTATACACATCTAGATGTGTATAAGAATACTCTGAAAGGGATATCAATTTTTAAGGTGGAAAATGTGATCAGGAAAGATTTGAAAAATTGGATGCAAAGACTGCATCCTCTAAAAAGGGAAGGTATGTCACGCTCTGTATTTAACTTGGTTTGCAGAAGCCCTTAATTTTGGAAGTTAGAATAGGTAAACTCTTACAGGAAATTCTTTATGAGGATGTTTCTTTTTGCTTTAAATGTGGTTGGTTGGTCATGGTAGAAATTGGTGTCTCTTATTATGATGGTAAGGCGAAGGAACTGAAACCTTCAAATGTGCATGACCATGATGGCCAAAACTCAGATCAAGGAATGATAGTCCAGACCTATTTGGGCTGTGGATGGTTGCAACTGTTAGTGTATGTTCTAAAACCAATTAATTTTAGTGGATAAATTACACTTTTATATTTATGTATATTTTGTAATATGACATTTAACGAATAAAATATTTATATGTAAAATCATAAGGAGTTATGATGTAATTATATCTTATTCGTGTATATCCCTAATCGTAGTGTATGACACTAGTAGATTAGCACACAAGAGTATGTGGATGCTTATTAAGAATAAGTGCATCGAATTGACCCGCTATGAGTATTCCACAAGGATTATTATTTAAATGCCAGTGGATTAATCTCTTTGTGATAGTAGTGTAATGATCCTTTGACTTGAGGTCATGAGTTTATCTTGACTGTGGATTATTATTCTTTGGCTCTATTAGTCGTTACTCTTGATGAGTCGCACATACTGTAGAGTTCGGGTATAATATGAATCATGAGAAGATAAGATATGACCAATAGAGGATTCACCACTCCTTATAATAGGAGAGTATATCCCAGTATGACCACTTCTTGAATAAACGATTCGGAAATCGTTGCGCATGATTATGAAATAAATTTAAGACACTCTTAAATGTCTGTCTCTTATATTTCAAGTGAGTTGTATTTTGGAAAGAAGTAAAATTTGATTAATTCGATAAGAGTTGGCATTATATCTGTATTCTTGAATTAATCGGGATATAAGTTGGTGAAATCTAGATGTTATAAGAGACAGGAGAACTAGTCACGGATGGGTGATATCGAACAACTTGACATATCTCAACACTTGAGTGGTCATGATGCTTTGCTAGAAGCCAATCTTGATCTATAAGTGTAAATTAATTAATTGGAGAATTAATGATAAATTAAAGATGTTTAATTTATCTAATCCTAATTAATTTAGGATTATAATTTATACTTATTACCAACGTGATTGGGAACCTAAAGGGTCACACACTTAAGAATAATTAATTCAGGGTTAAAATGATTTGATAAGTATGAGATACTTTGGGTTAATTTATGAGATAAATTAACTTTTGGGTTTAATTATAATAAGTTATAAATATTATGAGTTAATATGTACGATATATTAAGAGTCCTGATGGTTTTATAATTATTCATAGACCCATGACCCAAACTGATTAGAATTTATTATTCATCTAAACACAATTTGATTGGAATTCTATATTATATATATATATATATATATATATTTATATATATTATAATCTATTATTAATATATATAAAAAAGAAGTAGTACTATTAGTAGTACTAGTACATTAACGGCTAGACTTATAAGGTTAGTACTAATATAAGATATAGTACTACATACGGCTTTGCATCAAAAGCCGCAAGGAAGAAAGCCATCAAATTCCTTTTTTAAATCGTGAAAGTCACGGTTTGAAAAGAAAAGGGAAAATATAGATTTAGGAGCTCACACTTTGTGATTTGATGTCAATTAATCTTAATCAGAATCCTGATTTAATTATCTGTGTGGATATCATTAGAGGTCGGTCCTGATTTAATTATCTATGTGGATACCATTAGAGGTCGGATACCTGTGCGGCTTGTGGATCGACGTCTCAAACATATTGGAGATTTTACTGTATATTTTAAGGTATAATCTCTATACTTTTCTTATACTACGCATAAATTAATTAAGATGATCCGTGATTAAAAAATAAAAATTTTAAATTCCACTACGTTATCTCTGATTTAAATTTCTTATACACAACCGGTGTGTGGAAGAACAAACAAAAATTTAATACCTTCGACAGGGCGGCTAATGCTTCGGAATATGTATGTTGATTTGGCGCACCCCAAGGAGAAATAGTCAAACATTTACCAAAATGGCATGGAAGAAAAAAGGTAAGAAAGAGCTAGCTAATACTATTTCATCACTTTATGCTAATATTAAATTGTATGAAGTGGAGTCCAAAAATCAGACTCTATCTTCTAGTTTGAATCCTAGTTTTGCTAAGTCTAGGATTATAGGAGAAAAATCTGGAAAATTTTGGAACAAAAAATTGGAAAAATTGTCTGATGTACCAAAGGTTTGATCTTCTGTCCGACACCAATGAGTCTTTCAACACGCTTAACAGTGGGAGTATTCCTTCCATTCCTTTAGTTACTCCAAACCCTTACAGTACTTTGAGCAACATTGGAGAAGAGTTTCAACGATCTCATGACCTCCGGTCAAGTGAGTCAGAGTCACAACAAGTGGAAGTACCTCATGTCTATTCCTTTGGTGAGTTGCAATACCAGGATTCCGAACACAACCCAAGATTCGAGGGACCAAGTCATGCTGAGCATGGGGATGATGCACTTTTGGAAGAGGGAAAACACAATCAACTTCACCATAGAACTGTTTCCCAGGGAAAGGAAGTTGACTATGTACAATAATCAAGTTAATTTGTTACGAAGTCTAAGGCCTTGGGCCTGCCCTTTCGTCCAACAAATCAACCATCCCCCAATAACAACTTCTCCTCAGTAGCAAGCAACTCTTCTCTATCAAGGGTAGATTTAACATCAAGAAGGTTATTTGCCTCAATGCTAAGTCAAAACTTGGCAAGATCTCAAAGCAAGCTCATTCTGCTCTACCCGGGTTCAGAGGTCATTTGACCATAGAAAGCCAGTTGTTGATCAAGTACACATTGGATGAAACCAGGCTGTCCTCAATTATGTGTTGGTATGCTATCCCAGGTTAAGGGATGTGTGGGAGCTCTGAGTTCTCTATTAAGGACAATTAGGTCAAACAACCTAGTGTCATTGCAGGGACCACCCCTTCCAAAACCCCCCATTATTGAAGATTCTTATGTGGAATGTTAGGGAAGATGCAAGCTCAAGCTTCAAACATCATCTCATGGAATACATCAAGAAGCATAAGCCAGGGATCATCATTCTTACTAAGGGCATGGTTTTTGGATGTTCTACTAGAGAGATCTGTGATAAGCTTCCTTTCACTAACTACAAGTTAGTAAATGTGGTAGGCTTCAAGGGGGCATTTGAAAGCTATGGAATAAAAGAGAGATTAAATTGGAAGTCGTGGATAAGAGTGAACAGTCTATTCAGGCTGTAGTCCAAGTAACCCTAAATTCTCTTGCTTGGCTGCTCTTTGGTATTTATTAATCTATTGCCTTTCCAAATTTTACCAATAGTTTTGATTGTTGGAATCATCTTAAACATGTTTTTAGAACTTATTCCTAGCCTGGGATTCTTATGGGTGACTTTAATGAGGTCCTTTGTAGTGGTAAGAAGTTGGGAGCCAATGTTATCAATAAACTTAGAGTTTCCTTGTTTAACGATTTGTTAGATGACTACAACTTACTTGATCTTCGTTTTAAGGGTCCTATATTTACTTGGTGGGGTAAGTGTAAGAATGGTGTTTTGGTTAGTGAGAGATTCGATAAGGCCTTATGTAATGCTGATTGGTGCAATTTGTTTAAGGATACTGTAGTGCATCATTTGGTTAGAACTAGGTCAGATCACAGACCTATTTTGTTGTCTTCTGAACCTAATTCTTTCTCTGGTGTTACACCTTTTCGGCTTGAAAAATTTTGGATGGATCATCACGAGTTCCTTCTTGTGTTAACACTAGCTGGTCTGTTAGTAGTAAACCTTTTTCCATCAACGCTAGATATTTTGAGTTTGCTGTTATTGCTAAAGATTGGAGTAGAAACTGCTTTGATAATATTTTTTAAAAAAAGAGGCATATTTCCAACAGATTATTAGGTATTCAGAAATCCCTTGAAAATCATTACTCCCCCTTTATGGCTAACCTTGAATATAATATGCTTCAAGAGCTTGATAGTCTTTTGAAATACGAGAAAGATTTGTGGGCCCTCAAGGCTTGCATAGATTAGATTTTGTAGAATGATGTTAATAGCAAGTTTTTCAACATGACTTCTATTCTTAGAAGAAAGCAAAATAAGATTTTGGCTCTCAGAACTGAGGTTGGTCAGTGGATCACTGATGAGTTGTGATAAGAATTTAAAGGATCATGTCCAGTCTTTTTTTTTTTTTTTTGTTAAGTTATTCACTACTTCTCAATGTTTCTCTATAAAAAAAAAGGCCAATGTTTTTCATTTTCAAAAAACTATGTATCCACAAATAAAGCTTTCTTTAGAGGTTTTTCCAATTTGAATTTTTGAAGAAATAAAACAGGCTTGTTTCGCTTTCAATCCTTTTAAAGCCCCTAACCCGAATGGCCTTCATTTTGCTTTTCTTAAAAAATTTAGGAATATCCTTCAGACTTCTATTCTGAAGCCAAAATGACACCTCCATTTTGTATGATTGATCAAAAATGGCCTTGTTAAGTAATTATTTTTCTATTTCTTTTTCCAGCTATTCTTTTTTACCTTCTTTTTTTTTCCTTTTCCCCTTCTTCATTTTTCTTCTTTTATTTTTTCTTTTTCTGGTTACTTCATTCGTTCTGCTATAAATATTTGTACACTTAGAATAAATTTTTTAATTTTCTTTAACTAATTATTCATTTTGTTGTAATTTATTTATTTTTTAATTCTTATTATAACAAGATATATATTTGCTGTATTGATAAAGTATTTTTTTATCTAAAATTAAATTATAATAACATGTATAAACAAGATGGATTTATAATTAGTCAATTGTATTAAAAAGCAAATAAGCAAATTAATTAACTCAAATAATATTTTTATTTGTTATTTTTTACACTGATAAATTATTAACCCTTATTTTTATTTTTATCTTTTTATTTAATATTTTTAAACTAATATTTGTTTTATTGAGACTCAAAATTTTGAATTATTGAAACACTAATTTCTTTATATGTGTTTAAATAATTTAATTAACAATTTAAATACATTTTGATGTAACTAACATATATTCTATTATAAAGAATATTGTAATGAATTTACAATAATAAATTTTAAGAAACATATGAGTTATAAAAAAAAAAATTTAAATCAAATTAAAAAATCTATATGACCTAATTATACAAATAATAACAACATAGGAAATCAACTAGCTAATGGTACGAGAAAAAGGGAGAAAATTCAACTAACAAATATATCTTGTTATTATAAGAATTAAAAAAAATACTTTATCAATATAACAAATATATATCTTGTTATAATAAGAAGTAAAAAAATAAATAAATTACAACAAAATGAATAATTAGTTAAAGAAAATTTGAAAAAATTTATTCTAAGTGTACAAATATTTATAGCAGAACGAATGAAATAGCTAATGACAGGCGAGATGGGAGAAAAAGAAAAAATAAAAAAGAAAAAGAAAAAATGTGAAAATAAAAAAAAACGATGGGAAAGAATAGTGGGAAAAAGAAAAAAAAAATTACTTAGTAAGGGTATTTTTGTCTAATAATACAAAAAAAAATAGGTGATAAGTGTCTATAAAAAGAGTTGGAGAGGACAAAGTGCAATTCATAGTGTAGTTCAGAGAGTTTAGTAATATACCAATTCTTGATTGAAACAAGACAGTTTCATGCTATATCTTAATGCAATGTAACGCAAGAAAAATCAACAAATAAAATTTTATTTTCAAAATGACAAAAATAGCGAAGTACGCTAATCATGATGTAGACTAAAACAAAAATTATATCAGTAATTTTTCTTTTGTGTAATTTGTTTTGAAGACTTAAAATACCAGATATTAATCTTTTTCAGTGCTAATGTTTTTATTGTCTCCTTGAGTTTTCACTTCCCTAAAATATATTTAGAGACATATCTTTGATTTTTTATTTGTATTCTTTTCAATATTTTCATCTAAACAAGACTCCGAATCCGCTTTAGGCAAAATCAGGAGGATTTAAGATTCTGGTTCTAATCCATAGGCTAGAAAACGCATTCTGAAAACATGTTTAATATAAATTTATTGAAAGGGTTCATAAATATATATCCTAGAGAATAAATTAAAGAAGAACACAATGCACTGAAAAGTGCAACTCGTTGCAATCCATGCCAAATTTGTTTGTTACTTTTATTTGAACATTGCAAGTAAGAGAGCCCATTGCCTAAATTTGGTAACCCCGTTTTCGCTCTTTCTTTTGTTTGCATTTATACCTCTCAGAAATTATAATTGTCCAAACTTGCTAAATTGTTTTTAGTCCCTTATGTCAAATTTTCCCTCTTTTAATGCAAAAACAAATGGTCGCCTTTTTTTATCTTGTAATTTCCCACCTACTGTTCTAAAGTAATAATGAACAAAACCCCATATGAACATGCACTAATTTTGGTGTTTATTTTTAATTTTGAGATTTTATTTCATCAAATGATAGGATTGGACTAGAAAGATCAGTTTAAAACCATCTGTAGGGGATGCCACCGTTATGAACACATTTTATTCATGTAGAAGAGGTAAAAGAGAAAGGAAAATGGTTTATAAAATTATAAATTTAGGATTATTTGTCAAAATTAATTTACGTAACAAAATCATATTAAATTAATAATTCTTAATTTTAGATACTTAATCGAATTTCTTTCATTATTTTTCAAATTTAGTAATACATCACTAGATTTATCATTTTATATAGATACACTCAAAAAGAAAATAGCATCAATCTTCAACTTGAGTAAAATACACTGATTTACTTTAGAAAATTGAAAATTTCCACTTTCACATATTAATGGTACATAAATTAGATGAGTAAATATTTAATAACTATATGTGTACAAAAATTTTTACACTATCATACTTAAATATGCATGTCAAATTTTATGTTCTGGAATGATGTCTAGTTTAGTGAGTTCGATATATAAAGAGGTCAAAACCGTTGTGTGTGAGAATTTAATAAAATTGATTTTGCCTCCAATAAGGCCTTTGTGCCATAAAATTATTTCTTTATTGTTTTGATTATTTCAAGACCGACCGAAAGCCTCACGGCTTTAATTTTTCTATTGCTGCTTTAGCTTTGTTTCAAATATCAATGTAGTGTTTTGGCTTTGTTTTGTTTCGTTCTTCAACACTTCATATAAACCAGTTTGTTGTAAGCCTTCAAGTTGATTTTCTAGATTTTCATCAAGAATAAATAGTATAAAAAGGTACTCTTTTTTATGGTATTTTGTTCCATGATTTTGATATTTTTTTAGTTTTTTTATACGATTTTTTGATATTATTGTGTTAAATTACCATTTACGTGATAAGTTAGAAGTAAATTGTGTTTAATCAAAATGTATTCTAAGTGTACAAATAATTATTGAGTAGTTAGATGGAAGATACTTGATCGAATTAGAAAGATTTGTAGTGATCTGTCTCTTATACACATCTATTTTCTTGAGTACAGAATAAAGTTGAAGATGCAGTTTTTTAATTTACTTTTTTTTGCAAATATTTGTTAGGCCATGATAATAAATTTTTCTGAAAAACTTGCGGTTTGTTTGCAGATTTATAAACCTCACCCCTTTACCCAGTGATCAGGTATGATACTTCATCCTCTTCTCTTCCTTCCCCAAATTGTTGGTTTATTAATAGTCAAAGTAGGAAATTGAAGTGTTACATTGAAAATATTTGTTAAAGACAAGTTAACTTAGATTGGGTTTCAAAATTCTTCCTCACACTATTGTTATAGAAGATGTTCTAAACTTTCAGAATGTTTTAGGTACAAATATTTGTGCTGAATGAACTATCTTAATTTGTGTAGTAATTTGCTGTCAGGTGAAGTGAAGGAAAGGGTAATAATTCATACTATTTTAATCGTCGTTAATGGTTTCATGATTTAACCATTAAGTATGGATATTTGTGGCCCTATGTAGTTTCATCTTAATAAAATTTTGGGATAGTATTCAGTTTGATTCATCCATTAAACTGTTATTATTGGAAGCCTTGCAAAATATGACGAAAATAATTAAATCAAAAGAAACTGCATATTACTGTTATTGTTTTTAAATATTTTTCAATAACTATGTCATAATTGTGCCTAAACTTTCTGGCCATGTCAATTATTGACAGAATGTAGTATCTAGTTTTTTAATTTATAGAACTACTTTCTAACTTTCAATTACTTTTTCTAATTCTCCAATACCTTTTTTCAAGGTCAATCAACCTTTCCTCCTTCTTAATTTCCAAGATATGTACTAAATACCTTCTTTCCATTTGCAGAGACTTTGAGTAAATGGATTATCTACTGTTCAATCCAGTGGCTGTCTAACATTTTCTACAAATTACAGTGAAATTTATTTCTTTGATGTAACAATTCCTCAACTTACTATAAATGTAGTATGATACTAAATACTTCAGTAGACAATTACTCAATTCAAATGTGTGGTTTAAGTGTATTATATATTTTAAGTGTTATCAAATTTCAACTTTGTTCTACATCATTTATAAACTGTGAATTATTCTCATGTTCTATTTCTTTTTATTTAATCTATTTTTACTACTTTGAGTTTGTTATGGATACTTTTGGTTATACATACACATTTGATTTGAATGCTTTGATATTTTCCAATAATAAATGTTATAATTCTCAAAAAATTTCTCCTTTCAGAAAAAATAGCGGACACTAGCCATATATTGCACGGTTAGATTCTACTAATATTAACTATAAATAGAGACTTACCTCTTCAAAAGACAATTATCAAAATTCAAATACGAATTATTTCTCTCTCAACTTTATCTCTCTATTTAACAAATCTTTATTCATCACATACTGCCAGATATACAGAAGAAAACGTCTCCAAATTGCTCACTTGTTTTTGTTTTACATTTCACAATTCTCAGATTTCATGTCAGTATTCACCGAACATGTGGTGTGCCCCAACCTCTCAGAACCTCATTTTGTATGAATTAGAATATGTTTACTTTGCAATTATGGATTCTGAGAAATGCTTGTTGAATATTGTACTCAACTGATAGTAGCTTGGAGCATCTTCCCAATAAATCAAGGTAAGGATCATGATAATTGGAGTAAAAATGAATAGTTTCAACAATTCAACTTCAACTAATTTTTGGACCTTCACTTTAATTGTCCAAGTCTAACATAATAGTCTAGACTATTTCTATTTTGTACTCTTTAATTTATATTTAATTTTTATTTTGTACCTTAAATTTTAATTTTGGACACTTTGCATCCTCAATTTTTAAGTTTATCCCACTTTAGCCTCTTGTTTAACACCGTCAAAAAAGTTAACGGAATTTTTGTTTTGACATGCAAAAATATTGTTGTACATCTTACTAAATTTGTCGTACATATGAAAAATTTTGTTAATATTTGAGATGACGTTAAAAAATGGATTGAAATATGATAAATTTGAGAATTTAGAATATAAAATGTCTAAAACTGAAATTTAAAATATAAAATGGAAATCAAATATAAATTACAGAGTATAAAATAAAATTAATCCTAATACTCTAATGTAGTCTTGGCTAGACAAATATGACCATAGCATAAACCAACTAAAAGAACAACTGTATGTAGGGACCACCGAAATAATTAAAATTTTGAGTTTTGACTTAGTTAAACAACACAAAATCTTTCAAATTAAAATGAAAGTAATTTAGAAAGTTCAGTCCTCTAAAAAAATTATTTGGGAGAATAAATCAAGATTAGATGTGTATAAGAGATCTTGGTAGCAAAATCTGTACTACTCAACATAAGGCAGAGTCTAAAATTCTAATGAAGATAATTCACTTTAATTATAAATTTGTTATCATTTACCACAATGTATATAAGAATTAATCTTTTAATCACTTTGTCCTTAAATTTTTTATTTCTTGACATTTTATCCCGAATTTTGATAGAAACTATAAAAGTATTTAGCAAAATGTTTGTGAGTTCTATGCACCCGTTATTAGAGTAACGATAAGGGTCATAATAAAATAAAATGTTATGTTAAATACCATAATATACACTAAAAATATGTGCATAGAACTCACGAATATTTTGTTACTTTTATAGTTGCCATCATAATTTCGGGCAAAGTGTCAAAAAAAAAATAGTGGTAAATTGATCAAAAAATTAATTTGATGCAATGTGATAAACAATTATAAGTTTAGGGGTCAAAGTGAATTTGACCCACTCTCAATTAAAACGGCACTAAATGTGCCTAGCTGTAGAACAAATACTGACCACCAAGCGAAATTCGTTTGAAATATTCAATGAATTTAATAGCAAATTGAAAAGGAATTCATGGTATAGTAATTAAACATCTTAGTTGCCAAGACGATGATGGTATTTCTCATGTCCATAAATTTCTCCATCACCACCAGCAGCACGAGCCACCAAATTAAATAACCATCTTCATGAACGATAATGACACCCAAAAAAGAATAAAGTGACAAAGACTAAAGATAGAATTGTAATATTAAGACAAATCTTTTGAAATTTGACTACTAGATTCTAATTCGATCTGTATTAGACCTTACAATTAATTGACTGAGGGGTGAATACTGAATCCACATATGATCATCACCAATCCGCAACTTGGTCATAATGATAGTTATGCAAGATTTGAACACAGAAAATTGCAATTTAGCAAATCTCAAATTTAATACCAAGAGTAGTCTAGATATAGTCTCCTGACAAATTGTATCTTGATTAGGAATAATTATCGGATATACTTAATAATTGCACATAAATCAATGAGAATCTTTTATTGAAAATCAGAACTTACTTTTATGATCATTTAATTTAGAAAAATGGACATCTATTTCTTACTTATTATAGGAGAATTATTAGTCTCTTATTGATAATCTAAACTATTTCTAGTGGCTCCGATTACATATTATTACGAGTGTTAAAGTTTGCGCTATATCTTCTGATGAAAAAAAAAAAAGGTATACGTTAAAACTGTATCATTTCTAGTGATACGTATGGACTAAATTTAGTTTTGCTGTATGTGTGATACTAATTGCTTTTTTGATTGAAGGTCAGTCCATTGTTTGTCCTATTTCCAATCCAAAAATAAAAAATAAATAAAAATAAAGATTCTCATGCATACTTCATTGTTTTTGAAGAACCCCACGCTAAACACGTTTTTCGAAGAATCCGCCACAAAAGAAGTCGATAAATGAAAGGGATCATGCCGAATGAAGTATTGTTACGGGGGAAATATTTAGGTATAGTGCGTTTTTAATTTCACCGATAAATCTTATGGTGTGAATTAAATTTTATAAAATTTATAATATTATTTATAAGTAAAATTTTATAAAATTTAACGTTTTCTAAATTTATAAATCTGTCAAAAATACACATTTAGATGTGTATAAGAGACAGAATTTGTACTTTCTAACAATGTCTCTAAAATTAAGACATCTACATATATATATATATACATATATGTCTCTTATATATATCTGTCTCTTATAAAATGTCAGATAGAAGGGACAGTAATTTTGTGAAGAGAGAAAGTGCGTAATATTTTATTTAGTATCAATAACTTGGGATCTTTACAAATAAGGGTAAGAGTTTGTTTGATAACTGAACTTAATACTGAAAATTAATTAGTTAAGAAATCTTTAAATTCAATATGTTTGATAACAGAATTCTCTTATCACTTAATTCATTAAGCACTACTTAATTTGTATTCAAAATTTTAAGTAAAAATATTTTCACTTAATCTGCTGAATTTTAAATAAATGTACAAACACATAGTCTAACACACACATACTCTCTCTCACACATATTCACACACACTTTCTCTCACTTGCACACACACAGTCTCACATAAACACATACTCTCTCACACACAAAAACACACACTACCTCATATATATACATTGTCTCTCTCACAAACATACACACTTAGTCTCTCACACACATTCTCTCTTGTTCTTTTTCATACTCACACACACATATTCTTTCTCACTCATATACACACTATCACACATACAGATTCTCTCACACACACATACATACTCTATCACACAAATTCTCTCTCATACACATTTATATCATCCTTAATTATTCATTTTCTTTTCTACGCATATATGGCAATTATTTATAATAAATTAATACATGTAAGAAGTGACAAATTTAATTCAGAGATTGAATTCAGTTGATTATCAAATAGAAATAAATTTATTAATTCAGCAATTAATACTTTCAGAACTTACAATTCATACTTAATAATTCAAAATTCAGTATTCAATATTAACAAACACCCCCTAAGTCTCTATTTATAAGAGTTGGTCAGGGGATCTCGGGATCATACCCTTTTACCCAATCTGACCTCATGGGGTTCATACTTTATGTTCGAACCAATCTCAATTAGATGGAGCTCCTATGCCGACTCGAGCTCATCCGAACCCAACTACTTGTGCTGAGTTTTCTAACTTGTGTCAAGTTCGAACTGACCTCATCCAAACCGAACTCGATCTATGGAATTCGATCTACTTGTATGCTATTTACAAATTGACCCTTAATGAACCATTCCATGCCACATGGATTCAGTCTATTGGAGAGCTAGTCTTTGTATCATCAATATATATATATAGACACACACACACATATCCAGCTGTTCCAGGGAAAAGAATAAAAGAAACATTTGACTACTTCATACATACTCCACTCAGCTCGAGAGATATAGACATGTAGCTCAGTTGGTAGAGTACTGCTCTTGCAATTGGATCATTGCAATTACGGGTTGGCTGTCTAATTATCCGGGCAATAATGATAATATCTTTTACCTGAACCAGTGGCTCACTTTTTTCTAAGTACAGGGAAGAGAATTGAAACATGCCACTGAAACACTCTAATAAGATAAAGATAGACTATCAAGAAAGTAGAAAAGGTAGGATAGACAGTTGGTCAGACTTAGTATAGATCATACATGGATGGTAGTTGGAGTCGGTGAGTCTTCTAGGGTTCCCTCATCTGAGATCCTTGGGAAAGAAGTAGGTAGGTTATATATATATATATATATATATATATATATATATATATATATATATTCTAAAGGGAGACTAGGATAATAAAATGAAGGCTTAATTACAGTTTGTCCCCTATAAATATGGGTTAGTTATAAATTATTTTTATATTTATTTTATCTACACATTGCGCCCCAATACTTAATAAGGTCAATTTTTCATCCACATGGAGTGGTAAAATGTCATACTTGTAGTCGACCTTTTAATTGCCTTAACAATAAAAAAGTTTTGGTGAGTTGCATTTTGGTACTTGATTGAATTTCATAAGCCATTTGACATTAAAAGTAACGATTTTTTTTTCATTTAACATTATTGAAAAACTTTTTTACCTTTTCCTATTTAGTGCATGAATTAGTTTGCTATTTGATTTTTTCTTATCTGTATCCATTTTTTACATGGCATTATGTGCTTATTTTGTCATTATTATTTTTATATCTAGAGTAAAGTATTTTACTTATTTCATCAAATTCTTTTAATTTTATTAATTTTTATTTTATTTTATTTATTATCAATAATTAATTCATCATTTTCTATTTAAAAATTTCATTTATTCACATTATAGGAGTAAATATATAACTTTGAGATATAACTAGTAATCACTATATATTTTATAAAATTTAAATTGATTAGATCACTCACTTAATCATGCTATCTTGAAAAAAAAAAAATTTCTTTATAAAAATAAATTTGTATATTTTCATTTCCAAATTTAAGAAAAAAATTTTAGTAAATAATTTCAAATTTATATGTAAATTATTGAGACAATTATACACATTATAGTTGTTTCCTTTGATGCATTATTCTTGAGAGACATTGTATAGATGAAAATGATATAGGGGCGATTGCAACTATTCCCTATTTACAAAGGTACAAACTGTGATTAAGCCTAAAGTGAATGCTAGCTAATTGTATGTCAAAGGCATTCTAGATTATATGACAAAACGTTTCACATAATTGTGGCTACATATCATATGCTGATATTCAGTATGCGTCATCATATTGCATTAACAAACACTAATTTGCCATACTAACTATAGAAGATTGCAAACAAATAAAAGTTAGGTAGGCTTATTCTTATATATAAGGGTGTTTATGGCTGTTGTACTCAGTCTATATGACCAAATACTATTCAAACCTGTCTTACTGATTGAAGGAAAATTGAATCGTATCTGATTCATAATAATTGTATAACTTATCAATTGGTTATCCATTAAAAGTGACCTCAAGTACCCGATCACGTAATATATCTCAACTTCTAGTTCAAAAAGAATTGTAACTAAAAAGACTCAAAAAATTGGCACAAGATGCACAAAGTTACATGTTAATTTAATTATAAATGGAGGAGGATAGCATTGTTTATTGGATTAAATACAGAAAACTCTCTTAAACTTACATCTCAGTTACAGTTTATCCCTGAAAGTTCAATTTATTTAATAAGCACTTTATCCCCTCTTTTATATTTTATTTTGTCTTCTTCTTTTTCCCTTTTATTTATTTTCTCAATCTTTTTTTCTTTTTCTTTTTTTTTTCCACTATTCTCTCTTGTCACTATTAAATAATTACATTACTTTTAATAATTAATTAATTATTTATTTTTAACTTTTTACAAGTGTCTAAACAATTTATTTGTATAATTAACAGTGCTTTATTACAATAAATATAACTTGTTGTATATAAAGTTTATGATTAATTATTAATAATAAGATTAACAAATAAAAAATAAAATTTTGAGCTAGAGGAAATTAAAAAATTTATTTTAGTATTCAAATAAAATTATAGCGTGAGAAAATGTATATAACCTTTGATTTACGGTGTAATATTGTAAAATATAGTAAGAAAAATATTACGGCATTAACATAAGGGTTTTTTGAGTTATGATAAATTTAATCAAAATATGACACGTTAACGGTATTGCACAAAAAAAAAAAATTGTATACTTAGAATATATACTTTAATTTTTTGACAAATTATTTTATCCATTTATAGTTTGTTTATTTGTTAATATAGTATTAGTAGAACTCACAAAAAGTCCATATTATACTATTAAAATATATGTTGGTTGTATTAAAAAATTATTTATTCTATAAATTATTTATACACATGTAAAAAAAAAAAAAAAAAAACTAGAACTTTTAACTAATCAATTACTAGTAGTATAATAGTTTAGCGGTAGTAAGAAAGAATGTGTAAGAAGATAAAAGGAAAAATATGAGAGATAAAATAAATAAATTGATGAGAAGAGAAAAATAAAATTATTAAAATAGTAAGGTAATTTTATCCCAAAATATGAAGAAGCAGGGGAAAGGTGATGAAATGCCTATTAAATAAATTAATGAGGGCAAACTACAATTGAAGTATAAGGTTCAGATCGTTTCCGGAATTATCCCTTGTTTATTTTTTACCCCTATAAATAGACTATAGAAGAAAGAAAAAAAATATCAAAAAACAAAAACAAATATATGGATGATTTAAATAAATACAAGCTAAAATATGTGAGGAAGAGGGAAGAAAAGTGATGCAGATGGAGGAAGAGCGTGATGAAATAAGAAGAGAGGTGACAGTGATGAGAGCTACAGAGGAAGAATTGGATTTTTAAAAAAGGACAAATGAAAGGAATTGGTTCGGGTTGTTTATCTTCAGCAAAAAGAAAATTGTATTTGTACCTTATACACTTAAATGTGTATAAATCGGTAATAGTAATCGGTTCTATTATCCTAGTTTTCACTTCATATTGAACCCATTTTATCCGTTTCTGGTGCATTGGTTTTTTTTTTTTTTTTTTTTTTTTTTTTAAAAACACCCAAATTCACAGACTATAAGACATAAAAAATTATACTATGTGTGTGGGATCCACAAATACTCTCACATTTTTAATGTCTTGTTGTCTGCAATGTTGCGAAAGAGATGCAGATACAAACAGACAAATATCATGGTAAATCATAAAAAGGATATATTTCTCTTTTACCACACATCCCCAAATTTGGAATTAAATTGAAAATGACAATTCAACCAAACAACGATATTAAAAAAAGGAAAATTTTATAGTTTCTTTTAAAAAATCATTCCATTATAATTTAAATATTTTTTATGATATACAATATCATGTTGTTTAAAAATTAAGGGAATGATTTCTTATGAGAAACTTTAGAATTCCCTTAAAAAAATTAATAAAGTGGAAAAGCAAACAAATACAGAGTGTGAGAAATCTAACTGAACAAAATAAAGTTCATACCTAGTCTCTTATACAAATCTAGATGTGTATAAGAGACATAATGGGATACAATGTGATTTTTATGTACCCTGCGAATTGATGTTATAACATTTTATTTTATTTTTAACTGTCACATGCAATAAAGACAATTTTTTTATTAATTTTCCTTTTTTGATTGTGTGTTTGTGCGTATATATATATATTCTCTG
Source organism: Cinchona pubescens (assembly GCA_025175665.1). Lineage (NCBI taxonomy): Eukaryota > Viridiplantae > Streptophyta > Magnoliopsida > Gentianales > Rubiaceae > Cinchona > Cinchona pubescens. Next base: position 438,894 of record JANKKI010000456.1, on the reverse strand, counting down.
CATTTGTGGAATAAGCCTTCTTGGTGGATTTTGTAATGGAGTTTTTTCTGTAATACTTTTGTGTTGTATAATAGATTTATCATACAATTCTCATAATTTTTAGACATCTCTAGGTATTATACTTTTTATATTTTGGATCAAACTGATGCAAATTATATTGTTAGATACAATTTGAGTCAAGCGACCCTCAAAGAACACCAATTGACCATTTATTTTTTATAATTTTCTTTTTCCCTTATCATTTAATGATTATCACACTATTATAAAAAAATAAAACGTATGAAACATTTTTGTTCCCACATCGATTTTCTATGGTTAATTCACCATTAAATTTACTCCTTTTTTTATTTTGAAGAACTGACACATTCAATGTCGGACTATTCGCGTTTAATTGTAAATATTGAGCTATTATTTGACAAATAATATTTGGTCAAAAGTTTTTGTGGTATTGACAAATAATGCTGAGGTTTAGAATAATATAATATTGTTTGAATATGAAATAATAATTCAAAATATTTATTTGAATTGTAAATAATGAATAGTTATTATTTGCAAAAACCATTTGGATAAACGCAATAGTATTTGATAATTAATACACCTTAAAATTTAGGGTTACTATCACTTTAGTCGCTAAGTTAACAGTATTTTATTTTATTTTATCTAAAATGACACTTCTACCCTCTTCTCATAACACTTAAAATATTTATTTTCTTTCCATAAATAAAGTTTGAAGAAATTTAACATAGTGATGAATGATAAAAAAATTATTGAATTTTGTCAATAAAATAGGAAAGTTTTAAATGAATCAAGTAAAACCGAAAAAAAAAAAAAAACAAATAAGAGAGAATAAGGGTATTTTTATCAAAAGGAGAATGAATATTGAGTTGAATATAATAGAAAGATTTAAGTGCCTAAAAAATTATTTTAAAATTAAAGTGATATTGACTCTGAACGTTAACGGGATAAAGTAAAATTAACCCTTAACATAATGACAATAGACATTTAGTTTTAAAAAAGTAAAATAAGAATTTGTGAATGTTGAGCGGCCTAATAATTTTGATGCCTGCTGGACATAGTTACTGGTATTACAAGTTCAGGTATTGCCAAACAACGACATTTTAAACCATGTATGCATGTTTGGTTTTGAGAATATGTTGATCGTTTTCGAGCAAAATATAGAAATAAATCACAAACATGCTCAACACATCTTATCAATCATTCACATAAATAACCAAGAATCAAACTATCACAAGGAAAAATAGTCAAATGATAATAACTCCCATACATGAATTTTAGTGTAAGTGTGTGCAAAGCCATGCAAAAATAACTTTTAAGACACTAAAATCAAATCATGCAAACGTTTTGAATTTTTCTAAACATCTCATAGCTTACTTTTCTTATATTTCTTCACTAAGGTAGACAACTTACTCGATTTAAATTAGGTGGAACTTTTAACTTGTAACGTAAGGTTAGGGTCTTGACTAACAAAGAAGGGAAAAGGATAAACAAATAAGAAAAAGAGGTTTAAATTAATGCAGGCTACACATCAACATAAAACTTCTTTTTGAATATTAAAACACCCATATTTCAAAAGAATAACCCCACACTTAATTAACCAAACACCCATAAAAATTTTGTACAATAAGCAAAATAAAATACTACTTTTTTTCTTTCCAATTTCAACCTTTCTCACCAGTATCTTGTAAAAATATCTTCCCTTTTCTTTTTTCATTTTCTTCTTTTTGTTTTCTCCAAAATACGTACTAGTGATAGATGTGTACCTACAAATAATATTTATGCAGGTATCAGTGATAGGCACTACTTACTAACACTCTAATGCAGGTGCCAGTGATGGGCACCACCTACTATATTCCAATGCAAGTGCCAGTGATGGGTACATCCTGCTATGGTCAACAAATTTTTTTTTAAACACCCCTACACCTTAAATTGTACATCATTCATTCAAACATTCTCATACAACTACCTTCCATCATTATATCACCTTAACAATTTATACAGCATTAAAGCTCTTAAGGAACATTTAGGATAATTCAAACAGATAGATAAAAAATGAGTTGGAAAAAAAAAATCAGAATGGTTTTTGTATCCATTCAAAACAAATTACGGCTCAAATAAGGTTCTAAAGATAAATTTTATAGTAAAGGTTGACTTGAAAGGCTCACACTTAGAATATAGTATTGTCCCCAATGCAAAAAATAAAGAGTAAAAAATGAAGCTTCTCTTTCAATGAAGAATGTTTGGTGCCATTTATGTTGAACTAAATACCCTTGAGTTGAAATGGAAAAAATCAACCACTAAAACAAAAACAAAACATAAAAACCCTTACGACAATACGAAACAATAAAACCAAGGAACTAAACAAAAACATAAGAAATAAAATTAAGAAAAAACATGGGTTGACTCCCATGTAGCACCCTTGTTTTTAGTTTTAGGGTCGACAATTGCATTCCGTCTCATGTAAAACATGCTAGGGTGGTTGGTTACCTCATTCCTTTAGGCCTCCACGGAAAAAGTTTAATCCCACTCTTCTTAACTGTCATTTCTTGATTCCTGACTTTTCTTTAAAGAAATCCGATGTTTCCTTGTTGTCACCAAAGCCAATGTCCGCAGTAGCACGTCCAATTATTTTTTGAACCATTTCCTCTTCTTTTTGTGCTCTTTAAATTTTTGGACGTCACAAACTTTTCGATGTTTTGCACAATTTTCTTGATCCTTTCTCACCCCACACACATTGTCGGATGGTTTTGATTCTTTATTCGACCTGTCAACAAATGGATCGAGAGAATGATTAGCACATTTTTCTTCAAAAATAGGAAAATTATCATTATAGTCAAAAACATCAATTTCAATCGATTCATTTTCAATTTGTAAAATCAACTTCCCTTTATTAACATCATTCAATGCATGTGCAGTTGATAAAAATGGCCTCCCAAGAATCAACAGTATGTCATTATCCTTGCTAATGTCTGACACCAAGAAATCAACAGGAAACACCAATTTCTCTACTTACACAAGCACGTCCTCCAACAAGTCATGTGGTTTCCTTTCAGCCAAGTCCGCTAATTAGTGTGTAACGTTAGTCGGTTTGGTGTTGGTGATTCCTAACTTATCGTAAATAGATTTCAGCATAATATTCATACTAGCCCCTAAATCATAAAGTGAATTATGTAGCGTTATTCCTCCAATATTCACCGATATTGAGAAGTTACCAGAATCTTTGAGTTTAGGGGGTAATCTCCGTTGAAAAATTGCACTATACTTGGCATCGAGATAGATTTTCTCACCATAATCCTATTTCGGCTTCCTTACCAATAAATTCTTCATAAATCGCGTATAGTTGGGCATTTTGGTGAGCATATCAATCAAAAGAATGTTGACATTAACCTTGTTGAACATGTTGATGAATTGTTGAAATTGCTTGTCTTTTTCCTCCTATCTGGAATTATTGAGCCTTTAAGGGAATGGAATCTTTACCGAAAGGTGCAAATTCAAAGACTCCACTACGTGCCTCTTTTTCAGCTCATTGTTTTCAATCACTTTTGTCATCTTGTCATCATCACAACCAACTTTATTCTTCTCAACATACCTTGGACTTTTTCTTCTCTTCTTTTTTACCATCCTCTTGTTTTCCATTCAGCATACCCAACTCTTTTCCACTTCTTAGGGAGATAGCATTGCATTGCTCTTTTGGGTTAGGGATTGTATCACTCGGCAATGTTTTAACCGGTCTTTCATTATTTTATCGAGCTATTTGTCCCAATTGTAGCTCAAGGTTCCTCGTGGTAGTCGGCAAATTTTCACACTCCCTTTACAACTTCTCAAAATTCCTTCTCAGATTATCATCATTAGATGAATCATGATTCACATGTATACGATAATTTAGATTTTGAGATGGTGGTCTTCTTGGTAGAGGCTAGTATGAGCTATTATGTAGATGTACAAAGTTTTGGGTATACCTTTGATGGGTGGTTGATATGGTTTAGATAATGAGGTTTGGTTGGAAAAAATTTTGCTGTGGTTGGTTGGGCTGAAATAAAGGGTTTCGAACATTATTGTGGTTAGTCCAAGAAAGGTTCAAGTGATTTCACCAAGATAGGGTTGTCTATATTGTCATAGTATGTGGTCTGATTATATGAGTTAGAATTTTGATTAGAAACATATGGAGCTTGCTCATCTTGCATCACCGAAGCATCACAAAAGCCATTTGGTGATTCCCTTTGCAGAAATCACAACTCAAAATCCCTTGGTTTGCCGAACCTTTGGAGTTCACCGAGTTTCTTCCCATATTCTCTACAGCTTTTGTTAAGTTTGTAATAGCACTCATGATCATGTTCTATTGAGATCAGAAAGAATCATAGCTAGGCGCACCTCATTGTTGAACATTGGCTTGATCACTTGTGATTGTTGTTGTACAACTGAAGGAGTGATAATGATGAGTGGATGTCATTCTTTCCAACAATTCTTGTGCTTCCTCCGGAGTTTTTTAAGGGAAAGTCTCTTATCCGCATTTGCATCAACTATCAATCTCGTCTCTGGAAATAGGCCATAATAGAAGGTTTGCACTTGCAGTCATAGAGGTATAGAATGTTGTAGACACTTCCTCAATAGCTCTTTGAAATAGTCCCACACTTTACCTAAGTTCTCTCCAGTGATTTGTCTAAATGATGTAATCTTATTTCAGAGTTTAGCAGTCCTAGCTAGTGGAAAATGTTTGGCTAGAAACTCTTGAACGAGTTGGTCCCATATGGTAAAAGTGCCTTGTCGATATGATTGCAGCCAAGACCTTGCTCTATCACGTAAGGAAAAAGGAAATGCTCTCATCCAGATGCAGTCGGGGTAAACTCCATTGTACCAAAATGTATCGATGACCTCCTCAAATCTAATTAAATGCTCATAGGGATCTCTATTTTGACATCCTCCAAATGTAGTATATGTTTAGAGCATTTGTATCAGTGCACGCTTCATTTCAAAATTATTCGCTTGCACAGGCAGCTAAGCAATGCTAGAACTCACCCCCTTGAAATTAGGTGTGGCATAATCTCTAAGATGTTGGGAGTTATCTTTAGCATTAATTAGGTTGCCATTGTTACCTGCAACCTCCTCTTGTTCATTCACGACACAGTTTGGATTCTCCATTAGATTTTCTCTCGGTTTGAATCTTGTCGTCTATAATTTCTACTTGTCGTCCTTTCAATCTCCAAGTCAATTCTATGAAGTGGTTGATTGGATGTATGAGTATCGACCAGAAACTACAAGAAAAGAAAACCAAAGAACAAATATCGAAGACCAAATCCAAACAAATTCAAGAGAGCAAGAAATAATTGTAAATAAATAACAAAAGAAAAAAAAATCTAATCTAGTAAGATGTACTATACCTAATAATGTTACCAAACAAAATAGTCCTTGTCAACGGTGACAAAAACTTGTTTCCAAAATAGTGATTAGATTTTGCAAACAATGAACAAATAATAAAAATCTTAATTATCCTAATCAACTCCCAGACACTCACAAGTATACGAGGTGAGTTTGTATATAGGATGAGTACGGGATCGTTCCCGCGAGGATTATTGGAACAATTACTAGATTCACAAGACTCTTTACTAGTTAGGACGAAATAATTAGGGGTTTGACTAAAATTAAACTAAATTTAATCGCAAGAAATTAAAATAAAGACAAGAATGCAAAATTCTAACCCTACAGAAAGTAATTAAATAGAATTAACTAAAACCCTAATTTAATCTACCCTACTTATAAGAATTTAATCAAAAACAAGAATTTAAATTAATCAAGAACAAGAATTTAAATTAATCTACTCTATAAAAGCAATCAAAAGCGATAAATTAAAACCCTAACTACTCAACTACGGAAGCAATTAAGAATTTAAAGGCAATAAAATAAGAACAATAATTAAAGAACAAGAAATTTTATAAGAACAATGATAAATTGCATAAAAATAAATCAAACTCAGAATTGTATCAAATCGTCGAGTCTTGAAATCATGAATTTGAAAACAAAATCCTAGCTTGAACGATAGAGAAAATCTAATTTACGGCACATTATCAATCTAACTATTGAAAACCTAAGAAACTAATGATGGTTGATGATTATCAAGCTGATTTTCTCGCATTCTCTTGGTGTATTTATAGATATTTTTAGGATTTTGGGCTCTGAGATGATAAGTACAAGATTTCCCATACAACCGGACCCATGGGGGGACTTTTATTGTTAAATAAGTCACCTTGCATGACTTGTCCATTGATCGGCACCTGGGCACTGCTTCCAGTAAGCTAAGATTGCCTTGCCAGACCTAGCGCCTGGGCGTTGGGTCCAGTGAGCTTGCTTCGCTTCATCTTCAGTTTTCTCCATGACGCAGGCAGAATTTGGAAAAACTCAAAACATAAACATTGTAAATATATGTCTTATCTTTTCAAAAAATCTTGAATCACCTCAATTGGGGTTCAAAAACGAAAGTTATGCTCAATCTACCAAACTGTGTCAGAATCGCTCCTCGCCGGTGCACGAAATTCCAATTTTGCAATTTTCCTCCACTTTTGCGATCAATTTTGACTCTTTCTTCACTCAAACCATAAAAGACTCAAAATAAATCATTTTATCTCATAATAATTCAATTTTTTCTCAAATCACATTTCAACGGAGGTAAATGACACATAAAATATACAACATTTATGAGCTTATCTTAAAGTCAATACACTACATTTATGAGCTTATCTCAAAGTCAATACACATTCACCAATCTATGTTCAGCTTCCATAGAGGTACAGATTGGGCAGCCAAACATGGTACAAAACTTCTTGATTCAAGCTGCTAGCAACTTATCCACTTATACTCTATGATTAAGCTGCACTAGTGTTCGAAGAGTCTTTTCTACTTCTTCATTGGCTTGTATGTAAGATCAATCCCCAATTTGTTTTCAATGACTTCGTGTGGATCCCTGACATATCATCAGTAGACCATGAAAAGAGGTCTTTGTACTCATAGAGAAGCCTGAGCAGATCATTCTTTAGCTTAGCTGGAAAGGCAACATTTTTTCTCAACTTGAGATCTGGGTAGGAAAAATCAAAGGCAATCTATTCGATTGGGATTCAAAATTCTAGCTCGACCACTATTTCCTTTTCCTTGCTTGGTTCATACTTTTGGTCGGGAACCTTGAGCTCGACCCATTCCATCTTGCCCTCTCCTTTGGTGTTTGGAGCGGCCACTTCTTGTTAATCTATCATATCTTGAATTTTCACATTTGAAGGCTATCTTCGGAGTGACATCATGTAGCACTAATGAGCTTCCTGCTGGCTTCCCTAGACACTTTCTTCTAACCCATCACGCATCGTAAACTTGATTCCTAGGTAATAGATTGAAAGAAAGATGATCAAAGCATATTGGAATCATGTTGTAGGAGGAGGGCTTTTAAACCAATACGAAATTGATTATCTCAGTTCTACACTTGGGTTGTTCTCCTAGAGTTAGGGGAAAAGTGATAATCCCCTCGGACATGACTGAATCTCCTATTTGTAAATCCCACAAGTGGGTTCTGAATAGGCCTGACGTGCTTGTTGCTGATGCCCAATCTTTCCCAAGTGTGCTAGTAGATAATATCAGTTGAACATTCTCCATCAAACAAAAACTTTGTACGCACTAAAATCTCCTACCTTGACATGAATGGTCACTAGATCAGCACATGGACATCAATCGGGCATTGGATCATTATCCGTGAAACTGATACTCTAGTTAATCTGAGATCTTTTTAGCACCATCTCTCTTGGAAGAATGGGTTTAGCATAACGCTTCCTGGCATTGGTAGTGTCTCTGGCTATTCCTCCTCTACTAGTGGTGTAGATAATTTTTTCTTTCGACGTTTCTCTCCAAACTTTCACTGCAAACTTTTCACCACCACTATTGCATTACTCAACCAACATCGTTGTTGTTTGTGAGAAGTCTGTAGGCAATGAAATTTTTATATAATTGAAATTCCTACATTTCTATCTTTGAGTGGTATCCTCATTAAATCACACTATGTCATTATGATGTATACCTTAATATTTATCTCTTTATTTTAAAAATAATAAATAAATAAATGGATAATATTATAAGTATTAAATTCCTCAGATATTTGTATTACTTGTATAAGAGATAATATTTTAGAGAGACTAACTCTCTCGTAATTATATATTTTTAAGGGATAAAGATGATACATAAGTAGTGTAATTGTTTTACACTTCATGTTTCTTACGAAAAAATTTAGGAATAAGATAATGTTAAACCACTCTAACTCCTCGCATCCTACATGTATAAATAGGGATCACCTCTAAGCATAAAGACAGACACGTATTCTTAGCAGCTTTTTACAAGTTGCAAGAGTTCCTTAAAATTTTCATCAAGTTTTCAAATTCCCTCTTCAAGTCTTCTATATATAAAGATTTGAAAATCTTCATTAAGTGTTCTTCAAGTCTTCTATATCAAGAGTTTAAGAAGTCATAGTTTGATTCAAGATTACGCTATTGACACCCTCAATTGATTTTAAATTTGGGATGATGCCGCGAGGCTCTCGATCAATTCCAAATTTGAGATCAAGTTGTTGATGCCCTCGGTCAACTCCAATTTCGAAATCAAGCCGTGAGACCCTCAGGTCAACTTTAAGTTCAGGATCAAGCCATGAGGCCCTCGATCAACTCCAAGTTCAAGATCAACCTATCAATGATCGATCAAATCAAATCTCAAACTCAAGCCGTGAAGCCCTCGAGTCAACAATCAAAGAGAAAAATCAAAGGAGAACATAGAGATTGTAACTCGTTCTTTTCTAATATATATATAAATTAAACTCATCATTATTTTTCTTGTCTTATTATACACATCTAGATGTGTATAAGAGACAGGAATATTGGCTCTCTGTGGGACCATCTCTGCCGCACGTCTCAGATCTTTATCAAGTATATACTCATGACTTTAAAAGGCGATAATTCAAAAGCCGTTCACTTGGAGGTTGGCAATCACAAATCTATTATCGTAGAAATTGTCTCAAATCATGGAGTTGACTACTCAAATTATTCTTATCAAGATGTAAAGACACAATTTGCAAAAATCATTGGTTGTCCTACAAGAAAGTACATCTTCTTCTTTAGTGGGAGGAAAAGAAATTCAAGAACCTTTGAAGACAAAGAAGGACAACACATCCACGGTTGAACAAGTTTCGTGCACCTAATCATGTCCAAGGCATCTGCTACAAATCTTCTTGATACCTCAAGTGGTGACAACGTCTTCACAAATTCCTACAATTCAAGTGACTACGATGTTACAGAAGTTATGGTGATTCAATCAATATCTCTTGAAGAACAAGTTGCATCATTGACCAAAGCTATTGAAGGACTTGCAAAACACATTCAAGAACGAGATATTAGAATTGGTCAACTTATCAACCAGAATAGTGGTAACAAAGAAACAAGTTGGGTGGACTCCACACAACCCGTGACCCATGATGAATGTGGAGAGTCTTCAAAATTACAAATAAAGATGACGAAGATTCAAATTTCTCTGGACGAGATGATTGATATTCATCAATTAAAGAGTTCGTAGAAGGCACAATAAAAAAAAAAGTATGTGGGGGGCAAGAAATCTTTGTTCACTTATGCAAGATGAAGCCTTATACTCAAAGAATTGACAACATGAGAATGTATTTCAGCTATCAACTAACAAACTTCTTACAATTTGACGGCAAAGGAAATCCCAAGCAAGACGTAGCACACTTTGTAGAAACTAGCAATAATGCTGGAACTAATAGTGACCTTCTTGTCAAGCAGCTCGTCTGATCACTAAAGGGCAATGCTTTTGATTGGTACACTAATATAGAGCCTGGCTCCATCGATAGCTCGAATCAACTCAAAGAATAATTTCTTGATCATTCTATAACATGCCCCACGCGGTTAGCATGGTTGAATTGACTTCAACTCGTCAATGGAAGAGTCAATGATGTTCAACAACCACATGTAGTTAATATGATAAGTGTCTTAAATTTTGAGAATAAAGAGTCAATGATGACTAGCATTGAACCTATTAAATTTCCAGGAAGGTACGAGAACGAGCAACTTTTAAGGAGATGCAAGACAAGGCATATTTGTTTCTTGACTCCGATGTGCCGTAGATCTTACATATTCAATTATGTTCTTATACAAATCATATAGATGTGTATATGAGCGACCTGAATAAGCAATTCAATATTGACAATCTAAATTACTACAAATATCATCGCTTAATCCGGCATCTTATCCAAAAGTGTTTTGTCTTCAAGGATAAAATGATAAAATTAGCTCAACAAGGAAAAGTTTTGCTTGAAAAAGATAAAGCAAGTGTCAATCAAGAAACTATCATCAGCCATGCAAATTTTCTCAAGCACCATATTTATTCATCCATCCAAGAATAAGGCACTCCCATATGAATGAAGGAGTATGCTCCTTGTATGAGCCTAAAATGTCAACATAACTCCTTGACATGAGTTAAAATTGTCTATAAATATTCAGTGCTGATATGAGGAATCCCTATATGAGTCTAAACTATCTGCATATGCTTCTTAACACACGAATAAACTTTCTACACATCCATGTAATACACTTCTCAACACGAGAATAAACTATCTATATAGCTTAAATCCAGTTTATTCTCAAGACTCTTCGACACGAGCATAAACTGTCTACATATATCAAATCTAAATCTTCTTAATATGAGAATAAACTGTCTGCATGTCCATGTTCAAGACTTCTAGACATGAGAATAAACTGTCTACATATCTTTAATCCAAGACTCCTTAGTACGAGTAAAAGTTGTCTCATATGTTTAATTGTACTACATTCTTGATCCCCAAAAGGGTACGTAGGCAGTTTGGAAGCTAACTCCAAGTTCAATCACACCACATAAAAAAAAAATTTCCCTTGTCCGTTTCCTTTGGACAAATTGATCTGCAAATGGATGGACAAGTTTGTGTTTCAATACTCATTCACTTCCATGCTCAAGTTCTGCATTTGTAAACAAGTCTCAAGAGGGCATTTTTAGGTAATGAAATTTTAATATAATTAAAATTCCTACATTAGAGTGGTATCCTAATTAAATAGCACTGTATCATAGAGATGTATACCTTATTATTTATCTCTTTATTTAAAAATAATAAATTCGAAGTAATAAATTAAAATTCCTACATTAGAGTGGTATCCTAATTAAATAGCACTGTGTCATAGAGATGTATACCTTATTATTTATCTCTTTATTTAAAAATAATAAATAAGTAAAGGATAGTAATATAAGTAATTAAGTTCCTTATGTATTTGTATTATTATAGGAGATCATATTTTAGAGAGACTAACTCTCTTGTAATTTTATCTCTTTAAGTGATAAAGATAATACATAAGTAATGTAATTATTTTACAATTCATGTTTTTTAGGAGAAAAGTTAGAAATAAGATTATGTCAAACCACTCCAAACCCTCCCATCCTACATGTATAAATAAGGGATCACCTCTAGGCATAAAGACATACACATATTCTTAGAAACTCTCTACAAGTTACAAGATATCCCTAAATTCTCCATCAAATCTTCGAATTCTCTCTTCAAATCTTTCATATATCAAGATTTGAAGATCTTCATCAAGTATTCTTCAAGTCTTCCATATCAAGAGTTACACATGAAGAAATCAAAGTTCGATTCAAGATTACGCTGTTGATGCCCTAGATCAACTCTAAGCTCGGGATCAAGCCATGAGACTCTCAATCAACTCCAAATTTGAGATCAAGAAGTTGACTCCCTCAATAAACTCCAAGTTTGGGATCAAGCCGCGAGACCCTTGATCATCTCTAAATTCAAGATCAAGTTGTTGATAACCTTCGATCAATTCCAATTTCAAGATCAAGTCGTGAGACCCTCGAATTACTCTAAGTTTGAGATCTCATGTGTTGATCTCTTCAACTCTAAGTTTGAGATCAAGCTATCCAGTTCCCGATGTCTCTTAAGTCTCACATCTTAGATGTGTATAAGAGTTAAATAGATGTGTTTTGAAGACATCAGAATGCAAGGAGAACGTAAAGATTGTAACTCTTTCTTTTCTAATTATAAATTCTTTAAACTCATCATTATTTTTCTTCTCTTATTAATTTCTGTAGATTTGAAATTTATTTGCTCACAAGGTCCTCTTTGTTATGAGGCCGTTAGTTCTGATAGTAAGGCCTAGGTGACCTATTATCATTCTGAACATGTTGGCTATGTTGTCTGAACTAATTGGCCATCCTCAAGATGTATCCTTGCAGGAATACGTCCTTGATGGCTCATTCAATACCGATTTTTAGATCATTTCACTCCTCAGTATCATGGCCACGGTTCCCATGGTGGGCGCAATAGCGAAATCTATCCCGTTTGTGGTATTTTGTTTGCATTCAAGAAAGGGGCTGGAGGATTTCTTCATTTTGAATTTGGAAAAGGATCTCCTTGTGGTTGGTGTCGAGTAGGGTGAAATTGGTATCCAGGAGAACTAGAACTTTGATAGGTAGAAGTTATTGGGTTCCAAAAATGTGACTTGATCAGCTAGTAATCCCAGATTGTTGTTCAAATTGCTCCGAGGTTATAAACATCTAATCATGTTTATAAGAACTTTTTTCCATTTTTTCTGTTATGCCTCTTATCATGTCCAGCCCTTTCAAAATCTAGACATGTCTCTTATACACATCTATCCTTTTTTCCTTTGTTTTTTGGATGATAAAATCCCCATTTGTCTGGTTCGATTCCTCATGTCTAATGTCATTTTCGGCATAAGAACTTTGAAGCGAGCTCTATATTGAAAGATCTAGCTTTGACTCCATTCATGAAAGCTGCGCATCACGATTGTTCTATCAGCGCCTTGAACCAGGACTACTTTATTGTTAAAATTACCAATGTACTATTTCAAAGACCGATCTTGCTTTTCGCAGATGCTCATGAGATATGAGGGCTCATTTTAGATGGTCTACCTACTCATGAAGTGTTGAAGGAACTTGTTAGCGAGGTTAGAAAAAGAACCTATCGAGTTAAAGATTAGCTCCTTGAACCATTTCTGAGCCGACTCCCTCAACGTAGTAGCAAAGAGCTTACGAGTGATGCCATCAGAGTATTCATATAATTTTGTAACTGTTGAGACATGAGCTATATGATCAGTCACATCAATGATTCCGTTGTAGGGATCTAGCTCATGTTGACTTAAAGTTGAAAGGACTCTGCTCCACATGAATAGAAGGCGTGAATAGATTTCTATCAATTAGCACCAACTCAGCAAGGCCAGTAGTATTTCTTCCTAGGAGCTCTTAGACTTTCAACTCGATTTTTGCTATTACTTCATCCTCTGCTTGCCCGGGGTGTTGTCGTGTGTTCCTCTGATTTTTTGACTAACTTCAAGTTAGAACATAGCTTGTTAAAGACAAACCCTTGCTTTTGTGTTTACTACACTAATATGTCTAGTTGGATTTTGACAAATTGATAGCGATTGCTACTACAGTGTCTTTCTGCCCCGGTTGTTTTTGGATGTTTGGGAGCTGACTCATACATTGAGTTTGCGTTGTTTGTGTTTCCACAAACTTCCTAAAAGCTTGATAATTCACGAAAAGGACTTGAAATATTTCTTCCTGTATTGGTACTTGAGTTTCTTGCATTGGGTCTGTAGTTTGCTAGGTAGATCCATGGGTAGACCAAGGTGGTGCAGTTTTTCATGTGAAGATTGTGCAGTCTTGATGCTTGCTTTCTTTCTATGTTTTTTCATTTTTCTTTTTATGTTTGAAAATTTTAAGAAAAAATGGAAAAACTGGATAAATTTTTATGTTGGGTTTTGTTAGTTGAAGTGATATTTAAAGAATGGCTTTTCGTTTGATTCCCACATACGGTAACATTTGATGATTCCTAAAGGTTCTAGAGAGACTAGAGAGAAAGAGAAAGAGTTGGAATGATGTGCTATATTTAGTTCTTATTGTCTCATATCTTTGTTTATTGCATTGTCCCTAGTATGCTTGATATATTGTGTGTATTTATAAGAAAGGTTTAGAATTCTAGATTTCTTGGTCGGAACCCCTGACTGGCACTAGGTCAGACCGAGACGGTCAGTTAACCAAGCATATCCAATTGCATTTATATTTCAGCCTGTAGGCCATATTACAGAACTACTCTTAGGGGGGACATCGCTCATATTACATGATAGGTATTACTATTCTATTGGGGGACATTCTGTGTATCATCATGTAACAGAAATACAAACAATAACATTGCGAATTTATATTGTTTTGTAGTTAAAATTAATGTACAATCATAGAATTCAAACTTTTGAGCACTTATGTTGACAGAATTGTTGCTCACAACTTTATTTAATATGACCAACTAGGAAGAAAAAGAAAATAAGAGTGAACTTGAGAAATGAAAAAATGAATAGTAAAAAGATTGCAAAATATGAATAATAAGTAAGACAAATAATGCAAAGTATAAATAATGAATAAGACAACACATGGATAATGTGAAAATTATTTCGTGAATACTCTCTTTTGACCAATGCAATTTAAATTATCGCCAAATATTATCTTGACTGCTTATACTACCTAGTATTTGTAATAGGGATTTGACACATACACTCATATATCTAGATTACAGATTCCAATCGATGTAATTGTCCATGAGCTCATTATTTTAACTTGGTTGAAAAAGTTTAGGTCTTGTTGGGATATAGAAGGGACAATGTATATGTTTTCTTTGTTCATAGCACAAATTACCCAATAGATTAGGATAAGAAGAGTGTTAAAAGTGTTATTAACATTTTTTAGTATCAAATTGATTAAATAATGGGTTAAACGCATGAAACCCCTCAACTTTAACCTCACTTGCACTTTATGTCTTCAAACTTCTTATAGACAGTTAATCTTCTATTTAATATTTTTGACACAAGTACCATTGTTGTCTTAAATATTTTTTATTGTACTTGTTCCTTGTTGCTTTGCCAATTTTTTTTTCTTTTCTTCTTCTTTCTTTTTAATTTATTTTGTATTCTCTCTCTATATCATACTACTAACTACTTTTTTCCCTTTGCTAGTCTTATTAATTAGTATAACTAGATGTTCCTAAATTTGCTTTAACTTGTTGTTTTACTTTATATTAGTTTATTTATTTAAGTTTAATTTCACTCTTAAAAGTTCATTTCAAATTCAATTGATATCTTTCATTGTACAACATGTTTAATCTAGATATTAAATTATTTGAACAAAATATAAATAGATTAGAACTTATAATTATTTAGTTTTAAACATAAAAAATAATGTTTTGTTTATTTTTTTATCTTTTAGTACTTATAGTTGATTAAACATTATTATAATTCATTATTTATTTGATTTTACTATTATTAATTGACTAATTGTAAGCTTTATATTACTTATACATATTTACTTAAATAACTAAACCATTACATTAAATATACTTTACAAGTGGTTACCATTTGCTTTTCGTTATAAGTTAGTGTTTGTGACATTAACAACGAAAATAAATAAACAAACAAACCACTATAAAATAAAAAGAATGAGTTAAAACTATTCTTTCAATATAGCAAAGGGAAAAAAAAAAAAAAAAAAGTAGCTAGCACATGAGAGAAGGGAGAAAATTGTAAAAAAAATGAATAATTAGAAAAGCAAGATCTAAAGCAATAAATAATAATAATAAAAAATGGACTGACAAAGCAAATAAAAAATAAGTAGGATTAGTTAGGATAGTTTTGTCTACAATATTAAACACGAATCTAAACAAAGTTTATGGTCATCATTAAGTAATTAATGACATTCTAATAGTTGGTCAATAACCAATGATAGGAACCCGTTTGTATTAAGTGGCCCACTTTTCTAAAAATAGAGAGGCTATGTTTCTCTAAATGAGATACTCATATTGGTTCTTGATCATGTATTAGGATGCTTAGTATTTGATCAATAACCAAAATAAATTTATTGTCTATAAAATAGATCTACATTAAAATGCTAGTAGAACTTTGAAAGAAAGTGTTTAATTAATATTTAATTTATTGTTTGGCAGTAAACTTAAATAAGTTAAGTTTATATTTGATAATGATTGATTTAAATGTTTAAAAAGTGTTTATATTTTTATTTAATTTTAAATTTATGATAAAATGGTTAAATCATTTATTTTTAATTGTTTAAAAATAAAAATTATTCCAAAAGCACAAATTTTTACCTTACGATAAAATTGTTTTTTAAATTAAAACCTCTACTCTAGAATTTAGAGAAGCACATTTACTAAATACTTTAAAAGTTTTTAAATTATCAAGAAGTACTTTTTTAACAAAAGCACCAAATCCCTAAACAAGGCCGTATTTAGCCGTTTTAGCATGCTGGTTGAGTATGGTGATGCACAGGTCTGAGCTTTCGACAGGTTGAGATTGGGCTTTAGAATGCCTAATTTGAAAATCAACCCATCCTCATAAGGCCCAATATAGTCTTCAATACGTAGTAATTAAACCCGGCCCAAAAACAAAATATAGTGAGAGAGAGGTAAATAAATAGATTAGTAGTTCAACGGGTAGATTACTAATATATATTATTTTATAAATAATATATAATAATTTTAAATTATTAGATTTAAAATATCTATTGAAAATGTTTGTAAAACATATTTATTAAATTTTAATCTATTCTTGATAAATCTATAATAACTAATTATTTAAAAAAAAACAAAATAAATTAAAATAGTTATGTTTACACATTAGAACTGATATAAGAATATAGAACAAACATATAAAAAATAAGAGTTAAACATAAAGTTTGAAAAGAATAAAAGAAATAAAAGTAAAGTAACAATCAAACAAGCAATAAATAGTATAGTGGTTAAAATTTTATCCTCATTCACTTAAAAATTTAGATGTAATGGTTGAAATTCCATCCTCTGTAATGGTTGAAGTTCCATCATCATTCAATTGGAAGTTTAGAGTTCGAATATTGACAAAATAGTTTTTCTTTTAGTTTTTTGAAAACTTCACGAGTTCAGCTCGATATGGTCCTTATCCGGTCAAATTAGGAGTTCAATTCGATTAAGGGTTCAATCCCATCCAGTGACCGGTTTATTGGATTGATCTCGTAACTATGCTTCAATATTTTACTCCAACAGAAAAGGAGAATAAAAGCCCGCCTTCAGTCGCATGTCAAGGTGTCCCCTTTCACTTCAAGTTCTTCTCTCTTTCTCTTCCTCTGTAGCTTTGTTGTGCTTCAATGCCTTAACATTCTTGCTTTGGTGAGTTTAGAATGTGGTGGCGGTTATGGGTTTTCTTGATTGAGATTTTGGGTCTTGAGCTTTAACCAAATTAAGTACAATAAGCTGGATTTGCGATTGATCACAACCTGTTCGATGAAATGCCTCTTTTAATTGGTTATGATGGAAATGAATTTGACCGGCGCCGTTCGTTCGTTCGGATTGGAATCTGTAATCTAGATACAATGAGTGTTCAATTGAGATTGTAAGATTAAGAAAATTCAGAAAATAAAAAAGTGGTCTTGTGTTGGGAGATGGCAATGTCATTGTCCATGTCCTCAGTGAATCTTGCTCACTACAGCTGGTTTCCTTGAGGGATTTGTTCTGTTTTATGACCCTTTTTTTTTTGTCTAAGATATTTGCTTGAACAGAAATATGGCCTTCCTTCTCTTCCAAAATTCAACCCCCAATTTGTCGTTCAATCATCAAATCCACCCAAGTTTTACTTCAGACTCGCCAATGTATTACTCAGTCCAACGAAGACAAAGATGCTATCTTTTCATCAATATTGGAATCCTTAAACAAAGGCCTGAATTGGGATTCTTTAACCAAGAAGTTCAGCTCAGTTAAACTCACCAATCCCATAATCCAACAGGTACTTCTCCAACTAAAAGAACCCATAAATGCAAAGCAAGCATTGAAATTCTTCCACTGGTCAGCTCATCACATGCATTTCCAGCATGGGATTTCTAATTATTGCATTACAGTTCATATTTTGGTTAAAGCCAGGCTTTTTAAGGATGCCAAGGCATTGCTTGAATCAGTTTTAGTCTATAAAAAGTCCATTAATGATGTTCCTTATGATATGTTTAATAATGTTCTTGATTCATTGCTTGATTCTTATGAAGTTGCGGATTCGATCCCCATTGTCTTTGATTTGTTTGTGCAAACTTAGTGGAAAATTGAGAATGATTGATAATGTTGTTGATGGTTGTAGAATCTTGGATGAAAATGGATTTGGCTTGAGTGTTATTAGTTATAATACTTTGCTTCACGTTATGCAAAAGTCTGAGAAGAAGACGTTTTTGGTTTGGAGCTTGTATGAGCATATGATTGAGAAGAGAATATATCCAAATGAGGTGACGTATAGTATTTTGATTAGTGCATTGGGTAAAGAAGGGAGGTTAAAGAGAGTTTTGGATTTGGTGGACAGGATGCATGGCAAGAAATGTTCTTCGCCAGGTGTGGTGGTGAATATTGCAATCAATATTTGAAATTTAACCAAAAGCAGATGTGTGTCTCTTAGACAGGGATTTAATTGTTGAAGAGGATGATGCAAAAGAATAAGATTCCTGATACCATTTCATTTTCGTTGGGTATTATGGGCAAGGTGAGGACAGGGGATCTGGATGCTGCTTGGGAGGTTTATGAGGAAATGCATAAGAGAGGTTTTGAAGGGAACTTAATTGTCTCTTTTTTAAGTACTTTGTTTATTGGGGCTTATTGTAAGGAGAGGAAGATTGAGGAAGCAATTGTGTTGATGCAAGAAATGGATGAGTTGGGGATGAAGCCATATGATGAGACATTTAATCATCTAATTGAAGGCTGTTCAAGAACAGGATATTTGGAAGAAAGCTTGAAATTTTGTCAGAGAATGATCAATATGGGACTTTTACCAAGTTGTTTGGCATTTAATAACATGATCGGAATGCTTTGTTCAAATGGGGAGGCAAAGCAAGCTGATGAAATGTTGACTGTTTTGTTGGAAAAGGGTTTCGTTCCTGATGAAAATACATACTCTTATCTCGCTAATGGCTATATGAAACTTGGTAATGTGGAGGGAATTCTGAAACTTTATTATGAGATGGAATATAAATCACTCTCACCAAGTTCTTCATTTTTAAGTTCCTTAATAATTTGTCTTTACCAACATGGGAGGGTAAGAGAAGCAGACAAATATCTATTTATGTTGAACAAGCTAGATCACAATACTCTGGGATTACATTCTTATGAAACATTATTTGCAAGTCATTTGGAGAAGGGGGACAAAACTAGAGCTCAGCCGTTCTATGAAGAAATGGTTAGAAATGGGTTGAAGACTGGATAGTAAAGGTGCTCAGCTTAGGGCATCACACTGGAAAAGCAGGGATGGAGTATCTTAAACTAAACATAGGTAGGTTGTTTAGAAAATTCAATATTCTTATGTTGTTCTTATAACTTAAAAAACCAGAAAACTGCAAACATACTCATATATTTCACCATCTTATTAAATAGGACTTTTTAACCATGCAATGTAAACATAGTACGGTTTAATGAGATACTTAATAACACATGAGATATAACATGGTTGACTGGGGATTTCTGGATGTAATTCAATATTTGCGATCTGTGTTGAATTATATTGATCATTTCATGGTTAGACAAAATCTGGATACATTTATGCTTACGTTATTTGTGATGAAAACCAAGCAAGAGTTGCCCTGCATGTTTACAATTTTTTGAGGCTCACGTGAAGCAGGATCACTGTCCTATTACTGACTTTCATGCATTCCTATAGGTTTGGTGTATTTTGGTGGAGTGTGAACACTTTTAAATATACTTCCAAAATTTTGGAGACTGTAATTTCCCAAACCTTTCCATTACAAGAACACAGGATAAGGACAATGAAAATCTTTGTTGTGGGAGTATGGATGCTACGAATTTAACATAATCCTTCTTATGATAATTTACAATTTTAATGATCTTGGAAAAAGTTATCATAAAAAATTCTATTATTGAGAAATTTTTATGAGCAGAAGTCATGATTTAGGAAAGCAGAACCACAGACTCCTCTTAGAAATTGGAAAAGCTATATTCATAATTGGAGCGGTCCTGGATGTTTGCAAATGGCAATGTGGAGCTAATAATAGAATAAACACAAACTATCAGATGAATTACTAAAACATTTCATTCGTTTTTTTTTTTCCCTTTCTTTTGTTTGGTTTGCTTATTTCTTATTTTGGATGGGATAAAGGTTTTCAAACTATTGCATTGCAATTTGCACTTACCATATACTTGCAAATTCTCTTTTTTTTTGTCGAGGTACGAGAGCATAACCTTTTTCTCGATCATAGACTTCTCTTCCTGTGTATTCAGACATGCAGCAATCAAACCGGATCTCAAGCAACTAAATTTGGAGCACAGGCACAAGCCTGTTGAAAGGTCTTCAACTTGCAATGGCAAGGATTAATAATTACTTTGCAGCACCTAAGAGGATTTTCAGTCCTTGTGGTAACACAGTTTATGTAGTGGCACAATGCTCTCAAACAATCAACGAAAGTGGTTGTGAAGATTGCTTGGCATCATGCAACATACAGGTTATTTACCTGATGCCGATAGAACAACTATTGATGCAGCCTGTTTTTAAGGTATTCAGAGGCTCCCATTTCCCCTGATAACAAGACTACCAATGTCACACCCTTCCAGGAAGTAGGTAATATACTCTTTTCTCCCCTAATTTATGTCCTTAAGACTACATTTGTTCAGCTAACTTACCTTTGTACTGAATGGCTTCTCGTCAAAAATATTTTCATATACTGGAAAATATGCCATTTAGTTGCAATTTCTTGATTGAAGTTTTTCTACTCTTAGCTTCTTGACAAACAATATTTGATGAAACAGATATTAATGTGTCCCTTTGTTTTTCTCCTTTTCATTTAACTAAAATGCTGTGGCTTATACAATCTAGATGTGTATCTTCTAGCTGCAGACAATGAACTGCTGTAAGATAGAAAGAAGCTTTGAGTTCTGTCCTTAAATGCATTCCTCAATCTTCACTTTACGTGTTTGAATACTGTTTTTTTTTTTTTTTTGGCATTAAAACTTGCCTGTAATTGGTAAGATTCTGATATATCATCCTTGCAGGGGGTTCAAGCTAGAAAAAGCGTTTCAGTGGAGAATGTTGGAGGAGCTGGCCTTCTTATTTTGTTTTACTTGCTTTGTTTCTTTGTTTATCAATTGTGTAGAAAGCCAAAGGCAGCTCAAAACGGCATTTTTGATGTACTTGCAAGATAGCCAAAATTACCTGTGGATTTTGTGTTGTGACTTTTGTTGAATCGATTGGATATCAAATTTGGAATCAAAATTAAATCGCTCTATAAACACATGTGAATGAATAATTTATCCAAAACTGTTCTTAATCCAATCTTGGCTCTAGTCATAAGATGTTGCTAAAAGGATTCGGCATTTGAAGCAACTTTCATAAGAGATTATTTATCCTTCAATTTAATGTTGTTTTGTTCTTTTCTTCCATTAATGATAACCTAACGTTGTTCTTTTCTGACTAATCTGCCCTTTAATTGTTCCACATTGAAAACTTAGTGGTTTAATCTTCTTACAATTTGTTATATATTGTTTATTAGGATTGAATTAATGCAGATATTTTTCTGATATGCCTGTCTTCTTACACGTTAGGGTACTCTAAGGCAATAACGGATACTAAGGCAAATCAAATTTAACCATTTATGTCTCGCTAGGAAACTGTAGTGACTACGGTTAACAATTTTAAATAAATCCTTTAGAAGGTGATAAGCATCTGAAGAGAGGGTGAAGATATGATTGTCAGAATAATATTCCTTGATGAATTCAATATTTTAAAGCTCGAACACATAATCTTCCCTAATACCTTGTTTGAGCCCTGAATTATTATGAATGGAGAGAAATGTCATTCGTCTTGTTTCATTTAAACTCATTTTACCTACTTTTTTTTTCCAACATGTGATTTGGTTTCAATTTGTTCTAGTATCTGGAATTTGATATGATGTGAAATTGTTTTTCTTTTGGTGTAGAAAGTGTCAAAAATTAATTAATAGAAGTATTAAAACCAATAAGAATAATCAGACTAGCCTATAATATAAACACACGCGGTTATGCCAATTAGTTGATTATTTCTCCCAAATTCAATAACGCAATTAGAGGAGAAGGGCCTTCTTTTTCTCCATCCTTTCTGTGTCATTGCATGGATAATACTCTTCTTCTTGTTTCTTTTTTCATGTGTTCAGGATGTAAATAGGTTGATAGAAAGTCTAATTCTGGTGAGGCAAAAACTTGGATAAGCTTCTTCTATCTTGAAAATCTTAAAAGGAAAATTTTCGAGAAACTTAGCTACTGATTCTTAAAATTTGTGTTTTTATGTGATTGTAGCATAAAAAAGGAAGTTTGAATTTTTCACATATGTCGGGTTAAAATATTTGATCTTTGGTGTATTTCCCTCTAGAATATTATTGTTTGGGTACGACCGGACAACTGACTGAAACGTAGTTGCTGTGTAGAAGCTAAATTTAAGTATTGATAGAGGAAGGAGAGTTTAAGAGTGAAAATAATGGAAGACCAATTTAATGTCTGCCTCTTAGGGTCTGGGTACCTTGTAAGCTGTTGTGAGCCATGAGATCATAATGAAGAAAGATTATAAAAACCTATTGTTCTGGATTGGCTTGTGAAAGGTGGCACATGCAATTGGTAATTGCAGCTCAGAAACTCATTTGTCTTTTTGATATAATTTCTTTCGGGCAAAAAAAAAAAAAAAGGGTAAAAAAAGAAAAATATGGTAATGAAGTGGAGGATAACAAAATTTGGTAAAAATTGAATTAAGATGCAGTTGTTGACACAAGCAGTTGGAACGTTGATGGTATCTGCTTTCCACGTCAGGTATATTTCCATCACAAAATTGGGAGGAGTCAATGATCTGTAAATTATTCTGTAATTTTTAAATAATATTTTACAATCATTTCTTAATATGTATTCTCACTACTTTTATCTTGTATAAATGACATCCAAAAATTACTATAATAATTATTTTAAATAATAGATTTCCACTAACACCTTCTTTATTGGCCTCACCATGGTAAACAGCTCAATTCAAACTCAATATGAGTGTGGGCGATGTTTTTGATCAAATACAGCTTGCTCGTAATTTTAAAATTTGATCAACTTTAAATGAAATACTTTAGATTATATTGTTTTATACTAATCCTTGCCATTGGTCAATAAAATGTAATTAGAATCTTGAACATTATAAGAAAGCAGTGTAAACTTAAAAACTTGAGCTAATTGTTAGGAAAAATATGTATACTTTTTGATTCGATATAAACTTAACTAAGTTTCCGAGTTTATTCAACTCACTAACTTTTTTAATGGATTTCGAGTGTCGTATTTCTAATTACTAGGAATGGTATACGTGCACTGCCCGTGTATCGATAATTTTGATGTAAGAGACATACTTATGTATTGATGTCAAAAGGTATTATTAGAATATTATGTGTCATGAATTATAACTTGTAGTAATTCAATCTTGTAGTAATTCAATAACAAGCGGAGGTGTGAAGTTTATTTTTTATTTTTTAAGTTTAATTTTGACAACGAAATGCAACTTTAGTGGTAAGACGCTTTCACTATAACCTATTAGTTATGGGTTCTAGTCACCAAGAGATAGAGAGAGAAGTGGATTTAAATAAAAAAAATAAAATTGCAAGCTAAGTTTATTATAATCTACTGTACACATTACATAAATATATAAAATTAAGAGAAACTAAAGTTTTTTTTGAATAATTGAAGAAGGTGTAATAGCATTAGCCTTTGGAGGTAATATCATGGCACGTGAATGCTTCCTTCAGTGACTTCTAATATTAATTGTAGTTAAGTACTATTTTGTTGTTGTGATTGTTAAATTAGATACATTTCATAAAAGAAGTACTAAATGCAGTTTTTAGTTACTTTGGGATTCAACTTGAGATATCACGCCTATATTTTGAACAATTCATTGCATCGCGAATGTTTCTACTCATTTTTTACATTTTTTGCAAGAATTATTGTATGTCAAATATTTATTTTCAAATACATGATAGTTGTTGTAAATTTATAAAAGCATTCTATAAAAAATATTTTGTTTATGTTAGTAAAGCTTACGTACTCATTATTTATTTATTTATTTATTATTTACCTGAATCAATGATTCATAATTATGAATTAATACTATGGAGCTTAATTTTTTGGGTATACTTGATGATTTTGCTTTTCCTGAACATGCTTTCAACCTTTGTAACTTTTTCGATGCTGTAGACATAAATACGAATTAGTGATAGATATTCACGATTTTTCATCTTAAGTATCATTTAATGTGTATGTAAGACAGCTTTAGTATATACGTTATTTGTTTTTACCACCAACTTTTTAATGTTTTAGCACAATTGGAATTTAATTGAATTGTGGATGTAATTGTACTTGACATTTGAAATTCTCCTAATATATTTAATAGATATATTAGTACTTATTTATTAGATTTTGGATGTAATTGTGGTCGACATTTGAAATTCTACTAATAATTATAATTTAATACTAATATACTATATGTATCACTTTGATATGTGGAGTAAGATGAATATTAACGCTGCAATAATTAATCTTTCATCTACTATTTGTTGTAAAAGAGATCTTCATTTTCAACCATATCCTCCAGAATATGAGTTTGAAAGGTAAACGTTCTATATTAATGGTATCCTATATAGTAAGTAAAATGATAATAAAGGTTTAACCATTAATGTCACGGGAAATAATTTTTTAGGCTCCTAACTCTTTGTTTATAATTATGACATCTCTCCTTAGGATATCAAATTTTGTCTTTCTTAAGCGTAAAATGCCTGGAGTAACTGCAATAATGAAGTCTAAGACACTTGTAGGGCTGTAAACGGGTCGGATCCGGGTCGGATCTGGCATATCCAGACCCGGATCCGTTTAATATTACTAGTTCCGGATCCGGACGAGTCTCCAAAAGTATATCCGGATCCAGATCCATCGGGTCTTGTCGGATCCGGATCCGGGTCCGGGCCTTAATAATTTTTTTAAAAATTATATGTAAAACTATTACAATTTATCAAATTTTTTTTTTTTTTTAATTATACAAAAGTATTGAGTTCACAATTAATATTTATGCATGTATTTTATATTAAATATAAATTACATGGGCAATTTACACAATATATATGTATATATACATATAAAATAACACTAATATACAATAAGGTTTTATTATATATTAAATATATTAATCGGATTCTTGGTCTTAAGATGAGGTTGTGACACCAAGATCCGATTCGACCGTTTATTATAATAGTAAACGGATCGGATCCGGGTAATCGTAATTTGTCATAGATCCAGACCCGGATAAACGGGTCCGGATCGGGTCGGGTCCGGGTCTAGACCCAACCCATTGACAGGCCTAGACACTTGCATGGGCAATAATATTTATATTTGTGCATTATTTTTCCAAGGAATCATGAATAAAATACAAAGTGTAAGAAATAATACATGAGTGTTTCCCTACCAGCAATTCTTTTTAAAGGATACATATTGGAAAGTAATAAAATTTGATAGAATCTTTCTTGTGTAAATGTGCGACATATCTTCTTTGAATTGCGTAAATGGATAGAGCACAATCTCTATGTCGTTATTTATGTTTGCAAAATTCTTGTCTATCTTTTTTACTCATGCATTCGAAATGACACATGGTTTATTGTATTGAAACATGATTTTGAAATTTTTATTTGTCTATCGAACATCATGCCATAGATTTTTTTATCACTAAAATACATAAAATCCTAATTAACGTAAAACATTAATTTGTTAATGTTATTTGATTTTCGAGACGATAGTTATATTTGACATTATTTTGTCATTACAAAGATAAGCTTCTATCGATTTCTAAATTTTTGTGTAGTTTGATACAACTCAACATTCATCTTTCTTAATAATAGTATCTTATCATCCATGTATTTTTTTGTCTTTTAATGTGTTAATAAAGATAGTTATAGTCTTCATTCTCTAATTTCCATGCACTACATATAAAAAAAGATGAATATAATGACAATATATAACTTCCCTAAATAAATTATTTATATATATATGTCCATTATACAACTTTATTTAAAAATGATGAATAATTAAGAACTATCATTGCTTAGTATTATAAAATTACAATCATATCTTGGTTAACTAACTTCTTTGGATGCTATTTTGTATTTCAGGTAGATATATTCAAGTTTATTAACTATTATCTTAGTAACAATTATCTTAGTACATCATTAATGGATCAAGTAGTGGTCATGTGATATTTTTGATGAAGTGCTTTGATCAATGTTTTTAAACTTGGACTTATAAGTGAACCATTAGAGTTTCCAGGTCGTAGTTCAACCAGTTTAACCAGTTGAACCGGATGGATCGCTGTTTTAATTAAATATAAAAACAATGGCAAAACTACTAGTTCATGTTGCTATACACATCTAGATTGTGTATAAGAGACAGTATCCAACTCTAAGGTCAGAGGTTTTTAGCTAAGCCAGGCAAAATTATTACATTCTTTTTTATTTTCAAGCCAAAATTTTCTGAACTCTTTAACCTTTAATATATTTTTACTAAAATCCTAATTTTTTTCTCTTTCCTGTGTCTTTTGCTCCCTCTCTCGTCTCCTCTGTTCCCTTCCTCCCTTCTACTTCATTACCTCCTCTCCCCTTCCCTTCGTCTTATCCTTCCCTTTCCCATTTCCCTCCTCCTCTTCCTTCCTTACAATCCCCCTTCTCGGCGTAAAATCTCATCCCCACCTCTTCTTTCTCCTCATTTTCTCCATGATACCACCTCCGATATGGAGTTTTGGAGCACATCTATCTTCTTTAATATGAAAATGCAAGAAAAAGTGGGCCCTTTGACTATTTTTTTAGATAAAAATGGTTCAAAATGGTAAAAGGTTCATTGAATCCATGGTTCTTGATTAAATTCTCTGTGGACTTGGATATTTTTTGAGAAAAAAGTTGCCGGATATGGTTGAAAATTGTTTCCATAGTTTAGGGTGTATTGGATTGATGGTCAGAGATTCCAAAATCGTTGGTCACTGGTTCGAAATGGTTCATTTCAGATTTTTGGTTTCTACCGGTTTTATCTGATTTTTTAACTTTTTTGGGTTATATATATGATAGGACCGATATTGTTGCCGATTCCTAGTTTAACCTGTCAAATCAGCCATTCCGGTCCGAATTTAAACTTAGTAAAAAGAAAATTAGAAAAATCTTATAAATACACATGTCCTCAAATATTCAAAAAGTATTCTTTTAGTCCCTCGAATATAAAATCATGAATTTTGATCCCTCGAAAATCTGAAATGTATATTTTTGGTTCCTGAGAACAATTCTAGTGGTGTTTTGGCTTGAAAAGAATACATGATTATCACATGTCCATAATTTTAAGTATAAGAAACAAACTTTATTTTGCCTCAAATAAACTATGTTACTCGCTTCCCCTATTTCTCTACACTTACCCACTGCTACCCATCCTAGCTATCGACACCACCAGTGTCTTGCTACCAACACCGCTCTCTTCTTTCTCCCTATCCCCTATCTTCCTCTCCAGTGCATCTCCCATCACCCTTCTTTCTCTTCTGGACCCATCTTCTGCCACCCATTTCCTCCTCCCTTACCCCCCACGAATCTCTCTCCTTGAAAACTAAAATTTATACAAAAACCACCAAAACTATTAAATTTCAAATGAAAAAAAACACATCAAAATTGTGTCAACTAGATCTGGAGTGACGAGTTGGGATGGATAAAGGTGATGGGTTGAGGGTGGAGGTTTCTGATGGCAGTCGACACATCCATGGTGGAGTTGGCGTATGAATGGCGGTAGTGGTAGGGATGTGGGTTGGGAGTGGCGGCTATAGGGAAGTGTAGGAGAAGAAGAAGAATGGTTGGGCTTTTTTAATTTGACCCTAGGGTTTTCTAATTTTCACGTGGTTTATCTGGGACAAAATAAAGTTTGTTTCCAATATTACCCTTGAAAATATGGATATGTGACAATCACATGTTATTTTTAGGCTAAAAACACCATTGGAATTGTGTTAGGGACAAAAAACATACTCTTCAGATTTTCGAGGGACCAAAACTCATTATTTCATATTTGAAAAACTAAACAAATACTTTTCGAATATACGAGGGACTATTTATGTAATTTTCCCAAAAATATTTGAAGGAAAATAAGAAAGCACAAAAAAACAAATCGTTGAGACTATAATTATGTTAACCGAAATCCCTCGACCCCAATGCTTGGTAATTAATGAAAAATAGATATTGGTGAAAACTAAATGTTTTAACAATTAAATTTCATAAATAGATTCAATTACTTTCCAGATTGTAATAAAGTCTAATCAGCATTTATTTAATTACTAAATCCTTACTTTCATAAAGGGTATAACATTTTGTTATTTTCTGAAGAGTATTTTCATTGTTTTATCCCTTTCTCAAATACACATTAAGATAAAGTGAGATACAATTTTATTGATTTATCTCCATGAGAATAATTGAATAATTAATTAAATAACAATGGTTAACCACTAAATAGCTAAATAAATAACAATAAAAAACTAAAAGCAATTTTCAAGATGCAATTTTCATAGGAGAAATAACAAAAACATATAAACTTTTAACTTTTTGTCTCTCTTTAATTGGTCGTTCATTGTGTAAGCATTTTCTACTAGTATTGGCTAACATAGCTTATCACTAAATTTATTTATTTGATATTAATTACGATTATCCAAACAATTTTAAATGATAATTCAAATAAATTCATAAAATTATTGTATGGAATCTTACAGCAATTATATATGGTACAAAACTAAAATCCTAAATATTAATTTCTCTATGATAATGCAAAATTTAATAGTAAAATCCAATTGAAAACTTGATATCAAATAAAATTCAAAATTTAACTTGCCAAATCTATCATTGAAAGTAGAGACATATCTTATCTTTCTATAGTTATGCATATTGTTGAACCCTAGTTATGTTAATCATGTTTTGATGATGACCAAATTGCACTAATGGTTTGATAACAAGTGTGCAGAAAAATAGGTAGGTTCGGACGCAAATGATCGTCCGAACAAAATAACCACAAGACTTCACGGACGCAAATGACTGTCCGAATGACAGAGTTTCGGATGATGGTAATCGTCCGACACAAAGAATTTGAAGCAAGTTTCGGACGAAGAACAGCGTCCGATCATATTTCCAGAAGACTTTGCTTCGGTCGGACGCATCCTCGGACGTCCGACTGAATACCCTTAGAGAACGGACGCAGTGTCGGAAGCAGGGTTTAGCGGCCGTCCGAACGGTCCAACGGCTAGTTTGTTCGGACGCACTCTTGCTGCATCGGCCGTCCGAAAGGTCCAACGGCTAGTTTTCTAGTAAACAGAAAATAGTCGTTGGGAAGTTGTTGGAAGCAGATATTTGGCAACTATAAATACCCCTAGGTTTGAATTAATTAGAAAAAGCTACTACATTCAATACAAACACTTGTAAGAGCTATTTGGGGAGAAATTGGCTAAAATATTGTGGGTTGTATTGGTTTGAGTAGTATAGTTCTCTTGGCTCAACTAGTGGGAATTAGTGTGAGCAAGAGTAGACTAGTGAGTGATCTTCAAGTGTAAGAGTGGAGGGATAACAAGTGTGCAAAAGTGAGGTTGTAGTGTAAAACCCTTTGGCTCAACTAGAGGAACTTAGTTGATGCAATGGTGAGCCTACTTTGTGTACAAGAAGGTTATTGCCTCACCTCCTTTGAAGAATTAGGCACTACTAGTGGATGTACTCCAAGCTTGAGAAGCTTGGGAAGTTTGGGAGTTTGGTTTAATATTCTTTATCTCAATCTTTTATTTGTTCTTTAAGCTTTGATTAAATATTTATCTTTGATCATTTGTGCTTAAGTATTCATTTGTTGCACAAAGTTTGTATTTTCATTAAGCACTTCAAAAGGTTTATTTTTTGAGACAACCTAATTCACCCCCCCTCTTAGGTTGCTTTGGGGCCAACAATTGGTATCAGAGCATTGGTCTCTTTATTTTGCTTAAATTGCATTAGAGTAAAGATCATGGCAACCAATAATGCTTTGTTTTTAGAGGGACATTCTATCACTAGACTTCCCATGTTTAATGGCATTAATTTTGTTTTTTGGAGGGATAGAATTGTAACAGCAATCAATCTAATGATATTGATTTATGGTATATTATTTGTGAAGGTCCTTTAGAAGCTAATATTTTTTATGAAAATACTCATAGATTAAGGCCTAAAATTAAGGATATGAGTTAAATGCACAAGATAAAATAAATTATCTTTAAATGCTAAAGCCATTAATATTTTGTATAATGCTTTGGATACAGATGAGTTTTCTAAAGTAAAAGGTTGCATATAGGCCAAGGAGATATGAGACAAATTGAAAGAAATCCATGAAGGAAGTGAAGATATTAGAGAGCAAAAGAAGTCACTTCTTGTGGCTAAATATGAATCTTTCAAAATGGAACCTCATGAGAACATTGACAAGATGTATTATAGGTTCAATGATATGGTAAAGGATTTGGAAAGTTTGGGTAAAGAATATTCCGTGGGTGAAAAGAATAGAAAATTTTTGAATGCTTTACCTAAGGAATGGGAACCTAAATCCATTGCCATAGAAGAGTCTCCCTTATAAAACCTCTATGCTACAGATTCATTGATCAATTCTCTAACCTCCTTTGAATTGAAGTTGAAATACAAGCTACAAGATGAGGAGGCAAAGGGGAAAAGAAGCATAGCATTTAAAGGCTTCATCAAAAAGAAGAAAAGACTCAAGGAAGCCTCACTTCAACAACTTCCAAATTACTTGGGATGATTGCAATTTGGATGGAGAGGTTGAAGAAGAATATGAGGAGGCTCAAATAGCTTTTATGGCACTTGGCAATAATGAGGTATCATCTAGTTGTGATTCGTGTGATGATTCTTGTGATAATGATAATGATAATGATGATGTTGAATCGTTTATTTTTAAAAAGCATTAATGTCTGAAAGAATCATATGCTAAGAACAAAGAGTTAAAAATTAAAATTAATATTTTATTGAGTGCCAACTCAAAACTTGTGCATGAAAATAATTCTTTGACAAAAGAAAATGACATTTTGAAAGAAAAATTTGTTGGAAAAACCAAGATCATGGAATAACAAGCTTCATTAAAGAAGAGATTAGATGATCTTGTATGAGAGACAGAAAAAGAATAAAGAAAACGTTTTTGAAAACAAAAGAACTAGAAATATGTTTTTGAACAAAAATTATTTTATCACCTTTAGAAAAAATGATTTGTGCTTTGTTAAATCTAAATCTTCTTTTTATGGCAATAAGAACATTATTTGTAATTATTGTCATCAACATGGCCATATAAAGAAAAATTGTTATGTTAAAAGAAATGAAAAATTAGAAATAAATTCTATTTGGGTGATTAAGCATGTTACTAATCCAATTGGACCCAAGAAAGTTTGGGTACCAAAAGTTGTTGCTTAATACGTAGGTATGCTTGGAGAACACCAAGGAATTCAACATAGATTATCTATAAAAGATGCTCAAGGCATATGAGCTAAGATCATATTGAAATGGGTAACATCTAAAGTTTTGTGTGCTTTCATTTATCAAGTTGAACTATGTTCTCTTGAATATTACTCATCTATATGTTCGAATTTGTTTAGAATGCTAGGAAATTTGTATCCCCAAATTTTGTCTATAATAAGTCACTACTTGCAAAAGAAAAGGGGAGCATTCTCTTTTTTAAATAGATTTGTTTTGTGTAAGAAATTGCATCACACATGCTTCATTGTTTTGATGATACTTTTTGGAATGAGCGAAAATTGTTTTGATCATAATTCTTTGCAATTGATCATAATTCTTTGCATGAATTCTCTCTTTCTCTGTGTACTCATTATATTCATCGTTCAAGGGAGAGAATAAACTTAGGGGGAGCTTGAATTGCATTATTTTTCTTAAGTTTTGATAATGCCAAAAGGGGGAGAACAAATGGACAAATTCTCTTATGTAGTACTTCATATTTTATGGTTGTTTTTTGAATTGTCCAATTGATTTGTCATCATAAAAAAGAGGGAGATTGTTGAACCCCAGTTATGTTAATCATGTTTTGATGATGACCAAATTGTACTAATGGTTTGATAACAAGTGTGCAGAAAAATAGGTAGGTTCGGACACAAATGATCGTCCGAACAAAACAACCACAAGACTGTCGGACGCAAATGACTGTCCGAATGACAGAGCTTCGAATGATGGTAATTGTCTGACACATCAAGAATTTGAAGCAAGTCTCGGACGAAGAACAGCGTCCGATCATATTTTCAGAAGACTTTGCTTCGGTCGGACGTATGTTCGGATGCATCCTCGGACGTCCGAACGAATACCCTCAGAGAACGGACGTAGTGTCGGACGCAGGGTTTAGCAGCGGCCGTCCGAACGGTCCAACGGCTAGTTTGTTCGGACGCACTCTTGCTGTATCGGCCGTCCGAAAGGTCCAACGGCTAGTTTTCTAGTAAACAGAAAATAGCCGTTGGGAAGTTGTTGGAAGCAGATATTTGGCAACTATAAATACCCCTAGGTTTGAATTAATTAGAAAAAGCTACTACATTCAATACAAACACTTGTAAGAGCTATTTGGGGAGAAATTGGCTAAAATATTGTGGGTTGTATTGGTTTGAGTAGTATAGTTCTCTTGGCTCAACTAGTGGGAATTATTGTGAGCAAGAGTAGACTAGTGAGTGATCTTCAAGTGTAAGAGTGGAGGGATAACAAGTGTGCAAAAATAGTGAGGTTGTAGTGTAAAACCCTTTGGCTCAACTAGAGGAACTTAGTTGGTGCAAGGGTGAGCTTACTTTGTGTACAAGAAGGTTATTGCCTCATCTCCTTTGAAGACGCACTACTAGTGGATGTACTCCAAGCTTGAGAAGTTTGGGAAGCTTGGGAGTTTGGTTTAATATTCTTTATCTCAATCTTTTATTTGTTCTTTAAGCTTTGATTGAGACAAATATTTATCTTTGATAATTTGTGCTTAAGTATTCATTTGTTGCACAAAGTTTGTATTTTCATTAAGCACTTCAAAAGGTTTATTTTTTGAGACAACCTAATTCACCCCCCCCCTCTTAGGTTGCTTTGGGGCCAACACATATAAAGGTCATTTTTTGTTAAGGAAACGATAAATTATAATTTTGAATTTGCTTAATTATTAAAGAAGGATTTGAAAAAGTTCAAGTTAAATAAATAAGATAGTTTATCGTATTCGATATTATATTCATTAAGAAAAAGTACAATTACTCTCTTTTATTGAAGAAAAAAGGTTTTCTTTTTGTGTTTTCACATATTTAATTGAAGTTCATTTTCATTTAATTATTGGACTTTCAAATTTCATTATATACTTTGCATTTTGAGATAGCTAAAGTACCAAACTAAGGGATATTTTAGGATTGAAAAGTATCAAAAATACTAAAGTAATCAGTAATTTTTTGTGTGTGTGTATAAGCAAATGATAAATTATAATTTTGAATTTTCTTAATTATTAAAGAAGGATTTGTCTACCTGTGTCAAATTTTTTATAGCATAGTTGATCCCAAATTCAAGTAAAAGATGAGGGTTGCGTTAGATTGAGAGCCAGCGTAAAACTTTGTCAATCTTATAAGACGAATCCACTGTGATATTGCGCTAATGCTAGACATTCTCCGAAAGCAATACGTCGCATTGCCTAAGTGCGGCGAAAGTGAACAAGGGCTGTTACATCTCTATGGGGATCTGGGTGTAGTAAAAAATATGCAAGAGTCCTCACAAAAATTAGGGGGAGGGTAGTGGGGAAGAAAAATATTCAGGAGAATAAGAACTTGGAATATTAGAACTTTTACTGGTAAATTAATAGAGGTGGTAGAGACAATGACTAGGAGAAGAATAAATATTTTGTGTTTACAAGAGACAAAATGGGTAGGAGAAAAGGAAAAAATACAAGATAACATAGGATTTAAACTTTGGCACTCAGGATTAAGTAGAACTAGAAATGGGGTCAGTATTATTGTAAATGGGTCGATGAATGATGAAGTAGTGCATGTGATTAGGAAAGGAAATAGAATTGTCCCACAAAATAATTCTAGAACGTGAAACTATTAATATTTTTAGTATCTGTGCGCCTCATGTAGGTATAGATGAGTCCCTTAAGTTTAGGTTTTGGAAGGATTTAGATAAGATGATAGGTGGTGTCCCCCAAGGTGAGCAAATTTTAATATGAGGTGACCTAAATGGACATATAGGAAGAAATAATGAGGATTACGAAGAAGTGAATAATGGATAATATCCATGGTTATTGGGGAAGAAATGAAAAAGGAAAATCAATCTTGGAATTTGGAATGTATTCGATCTTTGCATTGTCAATATTTTTTCAAGAAGAGGAAAGAACATTTAGGGTTTAAAAGTGGATCAACAAGGTCATAAATTGACTTTATCATTATGAGAAAGAGAGATAATGGGCACATATAGAGATTGTAAATTACCTAGAAAAAGTTGTCCTCATAACATAGGATTTGGGTAGTGGAATTGAAGCTTAAATACTATATCAATAAAATTATCTACCTAGATTACCTAAAATTACGTGGAGGAATTTAAAGAAGGAAAAGAAGAAATTTTTAGGAAAGATTTGTTAGGACAAAGTATTCGGAACTTACAAGGAGAATCTGACACTTTATGGAATGACATGGCAACTAGAGTGAAAGTAGTGGCTAAGAAGATATCGTGAGAGTCAAGAGGTTATGCTCCAAAGAACAAGAAATCTTGGCGGTGGGATGAAGGTGTACAAGATAAAATCAAAGTTAAGATCTGTAACTATAAGGCTTTATATAGCTGTAGAAGTGAAAAAAAATATTGAGAGATATACACTTGCTAAAAATTAGGCAAAAAAGGCTATAAGTGAAGTGAGGGATAGGAGTTTTGAAGATTTTTATCAAAAATTAGAATTTAAGGAAGGAGAGCGAGATATTTATAAAATTACTAAAGTAAGAGCCCGTAGGATGAAGGACTTAACCCAAGTCAAGTGCATTAAAGATGAACATAATAAGGTGCAAGTAAGGAATGAGAAAATTAGGAAAAGGTGAGAAAGGTACTTCCATCAATTATTCAATAAAAGTAATGGAGACGACATCATTTTGTAAGAGTTAGATAAGTTTGAGGAGTATAGAAACGTAATTTATTATCGAAGTATTAAGGAGTCAGAGGTGGAGGAGGTTTTGAAGAAGATGAAGAAGAAAAAGCAATTGGTCTCGATAATATTCCAATTGGTGTATGAAAATGGTTAGGAAAGAAAGGCACAAGTATGCCCGACCAATGAAAGAAGATTATTCTCAAACCCATGTTCAAAAACAAAAGGGATATATAAAATAATACGAATTACAAAAGTAATGAACCATACGATAAAACTTTGGGAGAGGGTGACAGAAAAAATGTTAAGAAACGAGACTAAGGTGTCAGATAACTAGTTTAGTTTCGTACCAGGGGGATTGACTACTGAAACCATACATATTTTAAAGAGACTTACTGAAAGATATCATGATCAGGAAAAGGATATGCATATGATTTTTATTGATCTTGAAAAGTCATACAATAGAGTTGCTAGAGAAATTTTGTGGAAAGTTTTAGAAAAATAGTAGTCAGAGTAGCATATATAGAATTAATAATGGAGATGTATAAGAATATGGTTACAAGTGTGAGGACATTAGGATGATTGACGTGAGAGTTTCCTATAAATATAATTTTAAACTAAGGTTCTGCTTTAACTCCTTATTTATTTACATTGGTCATAAATGAACTTACAAGACACATATATAGGAAGAAATACCATAATATATGTTATTTGCAGACGACATTATTTTAGTAGATAAGACAAAAGAAGGGATTAATGCTAAATTCGAGATCTGGAGAGACACGCGTGAGTCAAAAGGTTTTAAGACTTAGTAGATCAAAAACAAAATATATGAAATTTAAATTTAGCAAGAATAGACGCAGAAATAGAATAGGGGTTAGGATCAGAAATCAAGGGATACCCATAAGTGAAAATTTTAAGTATTTAGCTTCAGTTCTTCAAAGTGATAGTTGTATAGATCAAGACGTTACCCATCAGATACAAGCGAGTTGAACGAAATGGAGAATGGGTTTAGGAATATCATGCGATTACAAATTCCTTTAAGACTTAATGATAAATTTTATAGAACAACCATTAGGCAAGTAATGCTTTAGAATTTTGAATGTTGGGCAGTGAATTATACACATAAGTAAAAGATGAGAGTAGCAGAAATGCTAATGTTAAGATGAATGTGTGGGTATACCATAGAATGGACAAGATACGCAATGAGCATATTTGTGACAAGATTGGAGTAGTACCTATTGATGAGAAGATGAGAGAAACATGTTTAAGGTGGTTAGGTCATGTGCTAAGACGACCAGTACATGCATTTGTCAAACGTGTAGATTTTAGAGAGGGTAGTTAACATACGAGAGGTAGGGAAAGATCAGAAAAAACTTAGTGGGTAACTTGTAAGAAAGATATAGCTCATCTAAGAATTAAGGAATATGGTTCATGACAGAATGTAGTGACGTATCAGGATTGGTTTATTTGTTTGTTTTATTAAAGAAGAATTTGTAAAATCTCTAGTTAAACTAATAAGATAGTTTATCATATTAGATGTTATATAATATAAAGAAAAAGTACAATTACTCTTTTCTTGAAGGCAAAAAAGTTTTCTTTTTGTATCCTTACATATTCAGGGTTTCTTAAATATTTATTTAAAATTAATTTTCATTTAATTATTGGGCATTCAAAGTTTCTTATGTAAAAACCTCTAATTTTGTGATGGACAAAGTACTAAATTAAGGGGTGTTTTTGGATTAAAAAAATATGAAAAATACTGAAGTGATGAGTACTTTTGTATATATTATAGATAGATAGAAATAAATATAGATATAAATAGATATAGATACAGATAGATTGATTCGAATGTGCAGTTTTTGGTACTGGAAACATTTGGTGATCATTATGGAAAAGGATACTGAAGCGGCTTTGCAAGTTGTAATGTCATTAAGTGGGAATAATACAAATACAACCATAATTTGATTCTAATAATGAATGTACATTTTTCAGCATTTACAATAAGAACAAACATTTCAACAAATTAATTTCTTGTGATCTTCTTTTAAGACATTTTAAACAAGATTAACAAATAATTCTTGTTTCTGCATTTGTCTGTCTCGTATAAATTTTAGACAAGTGACGGAATTTTGTAAGTTCTGAGCGTAGGAAAATGTACTAATTTAGTTTTTTATTTTTGGAATATCGATCAAATTAGATCCCTTATTCTCTTATACACATCTAGATGTGTATAAGAGTTTAAGAAATCATTATCAACAAATTAATAGACTTATTCACTTGATAATATGTGGCCATTAACTTACAGTAGATGTGTTGTCAATGACTTTATTGGTTGTAATTTCTATCAGAAATCTTAAATTGGTTAGTTTTTCTAAAGATGAAGAACCATAATTTTCGTTACAAATCTTAAATTGGTTAATTTTTCTAAAGATGAATAACCAAATTAATCTTTTTAATATAAGAAACCAAATTAATCGAAACTCTAAAGAAAAGATATCAAATTTATCTTTTTCTTCCTGAGCTCATCGAAGCTGTATAGTTAAGGTCTGATCAGCTTTTGCTAGTTTTGATAACTAAGCAAGAAGAGAAAGATAATTTGGAAGTTTTTGAAGTGGAATCCTTTAACCAAGCTTAGGAATCAACTAAACTTTGCTTTATATCCTTTTCCGGATGTGATATTTTATTGCAAATACATCTGTTTGAAAAGGTTGATGATGACATGATTATATACTCGTATGATTGGTTTAAAAGGCTAAATGATTATATATATATATATATATATATACATCTATATATATATATATATATATATTTGAAAATCTTACAATACTTTTTAGGAAATAATTCTCTTATACTTTAAAAACTTATACAGTATAATATCATGTGCGTTGATTACTTGTACTGTACAAGTTTTTAAATATAAGAGAATGATTTCCTAAAAGAAATTATAGAATTCTCTCTCTCTATATATATATATATATAATATTTGCTTACAACTTGTACGACTGAATAAATTTTTGTGACATATATATTGAGATTCATATGTTCATGCACCCCTCAAATGATAAAGGATGTCCAAGATCTCAATTGTTCACACTTGAATGCAACCATTTTATTAACCGCTCCCTATCTATGTTTTGCACATGTAAATATTAAAGAACATGAAATTCAATTTTAAAATTAATTGATAATGAGTGGTGTGTCGACTTGGGATGATTAATTTAACTGATGTGTGATACTTTATACTTTCACACCCCTTCTCACATACAATTTGAACTAAAACAAGACAATAAATTAGTTTTGGCCTCTTATACATATGACTTGAGGGCTCAAACCTAAATTAGTATTAGTTAAGATAAATTCTTAAACCAAGACCAACATATGAACAAATATTGGTTGAGATAAACTCTTAAATCAAGACAAATATTGGTTGACATAAATATATGAAATTAAACCCAATATGTATAAGAGTCCAAGTCATGTATGGATGAGAAAATATTTGAAACTAACTCTGATATAATGTTAAAAAATATAGACTTCTATCTCAAAACTAATTGGCAATAAATGGTATGGCCTAGAAACTTATTAATTAGTTCAGAATCTTTTTGACTAATATATGTGAAATATTTTATACTTTCACATCTAATAAGTGGTGTGGGCAAAAAATTTATTAATTAATTCAAAATCTTTTAGCTAACTGATGTGGTACATATTTTTTACTTTCACACCCCCTCTCGCATACGATTTGGGTTGAAACAAGATAATAAATTGATTTGGTCTCTCAAACACGATTTGTGGCCCAAATCTAAAAAAATATTGTTCAAGATAATTCTCCTAAATCAAGACAAACATTGGTTTATTGAGATAAACTCCTAAACCAACCAAAACAAATATTGGCTGATATAAACACATGAAATTAAACCTAATATGCATAAGGCGCCAAGTCATGTGTGGATGAAAAAATACTTGAAGTAACCTCTAATACCATGTTAAAGAACACGAACTTTCATTTCAAAACTAATTAGCAATGAGAGTGTAACTCGAGAATTTATTTATTAATTCAGAATTTTTAGATTAACTGATGTGAGATACTTTATATTTTCACAGTAAATTAATAGTTTTTGAGAAATCAACATTTAGATTAACATCAGTTAATATACTGGTAGTTGCAGGTGGTTGTGATTTCTTTCAAGTTGGAAAATTACTTCCTTGAGTGCGGAAAATGGAAAGTCTTATAATTTTTGCCAATGCTTGATTCTCTCAGCGGACAGAGACCATGAAATGTTTATCAAAAGAGTTGAACTCTGTGAGCGATTCGAAGCCTATAAAAGTAGAAAAGTTCCGTTTGACTAATTATTATTTGTGATATTATTTAGAATGTTATTTGAATAAATACTGTAATAATTTTTGAAATATGATATATATGTGAAAGAAAAATAATAATTAAAACACGTGTTAAGAAATAATTATAAAATATTATTTAAAAAATAAGAGAATAATGACCATGCAAATAGAACCGATCCTAACCATGATTCTATTGGACAATTGCTGATTAAATATGTCTTAATTTTGAATTTTGCCACTTTTAAACTTCTGTAATCATATGCATACGCGAGCATAAAAAGTACAAGACTTCTCTTTGGAATAAGTTTAAAACTTGCTGCTATAAAATCTAGAAAAATAGCATAAGAGAAGGAGATTGAATCTCCTTTATAAGTTCATCTAAGTCTACCTAAAGAAACACATCAATTGCTGCATTGGTACTATTCTTATACACATCCAGAAAGTATGGAGAATCTCTGGAAGTTCATTCCTTCAAGGAAACCTCATTGCTGATTATCATTTCAAAATATCTGTATAAAAACAAACTCCACATAGCCAAAACCTTAAAATGGTTGTTCCAATGAATATTATTCATGCATCCCATGTTGCAAACTCTTCTCTTGTTGAAGCCGTGCAAGTTCAAGAAATGAGGCCTTTGTCTTCTGACTTTCTTTTTCCAAACTTCCATTTTAAAGAATACATGAAAACAAAGGCAATAAGAGTGAACAAAGCACTCGATGATGCAGTTCCGTTGCAGAAGCCTATCAAGATTCATGATGCCATGAGATATTCCCTCCTGGCTGGGGGCAAAAGAGTGAGGCCTATGTTATGCATTGCCTCGTGTGAATTAGTAGGGGGAGACGAGTCACTGGCCATTGCAATGGCTTGTGCAGTTGAAATGATTCACACCATGGCATGTCCCTCATCCATGACGATCTTCCCTGCATGGATAATGATGATTTACGCCGCGGAAAGCCCACGAATCATAAGGTTTATGGTGAAGAAACTGCAGTTCTTGCTGGTGATGCACTTTTATCCCTTGCTTTCGAACACATAGCAGCAAAAACTAGCAATGTGTCAGCAGGTAGAGTTGTTAAAGCGATTGCCGAGTTAGCCTCAGCTGTGGGTTCACAAGGGCTTGTATAAGGGCAAATTGTGGACTTAACTAGCGAATATATAACAAGTGACTTTGAATGATTTGGAGTATATTCATATTCATAAGACATCAAAGCTTTTAGAGGCTGCTGTAGTTTGTGGAGCGATTATCGGAGGTGGGAATTCATCAGAGGTTGTGAGGATGAGAAACTATGCGAGATGCATAGGACTGTTGTTTCAGGTGGTGGATGATATTCTTGATGTTACAAAATCATCAGAGGAACTGGGAAAAACTGCAGGTAAAGATTTGGCTAGTGACAAGAGCTACTTATCCTAAGCTAATGGGGCTTGAGGGGGCAAAGAAATTTGCTGATGAGTTGGTGGCTATGGCCATTGAAGAGCTCGGCTACTTTGATGCTGTGAAGGCTGCACCATTGTATCATTTGGCAAACTATATAGCTTATAGGCAAAATTGATTCTCAATTGATCTGTTGTTCAGAAATTGAGATCAATGTACATGTAAATAACTTAAAACTTTTCATCTCAAAAATGTTGGCTACTTCTTCTGAATCAGATAAATTTTGTTTTAAGGGGTTGAATATTGTGGAAGAAGGGATATGCAAATTTCTTCTTTAGCATTGTTTAAACCCAGCAGTATTTCTAGTTCTGATAAGAAGAATAATTCTTAAATTCCATCATGGAACTCTACAACAATTCCAAATAAAATATACATCTACAAAATCACTAGAATGCAGAACACAATTACATTACACAAACTACCAATTAGATTTCTAAATACAGATTCTTTTCTAAAAATATATCTTAGAATCATCTTGTCTATACTTAAATCCGGGTATACACATTTGTCATTATACAGCTCCCCTTAGACTTGCATCTGAAGTCTAGGTCAGCCAAAAGAATGGAGAATAGAAAGCTTTTAACAAATGTATACATGTTGAGTACAATGAGATGCCATATACTATCATATTGCGTTCAAGAAAATGAACCAAGGAGTTGCTGACTCGTGATAGAGATTTAAGGTAATTTAGCCCTCGACTTTTGGTCGCCAACCCTCAATCAGATCCTCTGGTTTAGCCCGTGTTTTGATGAAGGACTCCAAAGAAAATATAGTCTGTGGCCAAGGTGAGACATGTCAAGAAAAATGAAAAATTGATGCATTAATCTGGATGTTGACTAAATTTAATAACTCCAGAAACTTGTAGCTCTATGCTATATTAGTTCAGTTTATTCATATTTCTAGATCTGTTAGAATTCAAATCTTGTTTAATGAGGAATTAACTAAATCTATACTAGTACTAAGACTTACATGAATGAAAAGGTTAAGCTAATGGATTGAAAATATGC
Organism: Cinchona pubescens; assembly: GCA_025175665.1. NCBI lineage: Eukaryota > Viridiplantae > Streptophyta > Magnoliopsida > Gentianales > Rubiaceae > Cinchona > Cinchona pubescens. The sequence continues at coordinate 396,806 of JANKKI010000456.1, read as the reverse complement.
TTCCCTATATTAAACTATTGCACAGACTTGATACCAGTTTTCATTAATTTCCGTTTTCTTCTTGTGATACTTAATTCAATGAATGTAGCAAAAATATCTGCTAGGTTGCTGACGTAAATAACCCCTGATATTTATCTGTCAAGAATGCACAGAAAACATTTTGTCCTCAACTGGTGTCGCAACTCTTATGAGATTTAATTTTTTTTTTTTTTGGTTCGATAGTTCCATAAAGTAACATGCTTCTTGTTACTGGCAACTATACACTCACATGCTATTAGAGCACTATTTCAATCTTCAAATTAGCCTATGAGATAAGATTTGGAAACATTGAGTTAATGGAGTTGCATTACTTCATGAAATAAGATGTCATTTTCCAAAAGAGTAAAAGATTATGTCCCCTCCAAGAGCTAACTGGATAAAGGATCTCTCAGTTACAAATTTTGACTAGTGTCATTAGAATTAAGTTTGGATCTGACAAAAAATCTTCTGTATTCTTTTTTTTTTTTTAGAAGCTCAACAGCTAAATGTATTTCCATTCTAATTTTGTCTTTGTTATGAATCTTATAACAAAGAATGGTGAGTATAGACTCTTATACACATCTAGAAGATGTATAAAAGATCCCTCGACCTTTCCTGAGGTAATAGGTTGGAACATACTGTGTAAAAATAGTACAATGATGGGAATGGACTTAAAGAGAAGCAATTAAAATATGCCATACCTTCATGTATGATTTCAGATAGGGAAGAGAGTCCGGAACTGACCATTTCTTGTAATGCCCTAAAGAAATCTCTAAATGGTAAAGCTTTGGTCCAAGGGACAGGTCTGCAGCAGATACCTTTGTTCCATTGATGAGTGGTCCCTTCATGCACATATGTTTCAAACATATAAAATTAGTAAAAGAATTTTCAGATTTGCACGATCAAATTAATAATGTTAATTTCACTATTAAGCTACTCCAATTAGGATAAGGTCATATTGGGAGTTAAATATACACCATAATAATAAAAAATAAATTGGATTTAGATGCTTTTTCGGACAAAATATTTCATCCTCAGTTGAAGTTAAATTAGCAAGAACTAGCTTGAAATTTGAAAACTTTACGACTGAATGAGATGAATGGAAATAGTGTTCACTAATTGAAAACAACACATTATAGAATTTACATGGAAAAGAAAGACAAGAATTATATCTAAGTGAATTGCGACACGTTTTCTTTAAGATAATCATTAAATGTTATCAAGATCAAAATAATGCCTGTTCTGAAACATCACTGGGATCTTTGCTTTTTGGCTTTATTCATAAAGTTGGAGAAGATCTTTGATCCACTGCAAGAGAATATCAAAATTCAAATTGAAGTCTTTCTATTCTGGATTCTATTAATGCAATTCAAACTAGTAATAGTAAGAACTCAAAACATTATGCAAAATCAAGGTTCAAGGTCAATAACATACGCTTATACACATCTTCTCAGGTGGGCACACCTGGCATATTCGGGAAACTTCTCTTCTAGTGCCTGTGTGATAACGTCTGAATCCGGAATCCATTTATCATCCAGCTTTATCACAGGTACTTTACCTTCAGGACTTATTTGCAAGAACCTATAATCCATAAGGGGGAAAACAAAGCAGAGCTAGGATTATTTACTCGCATAGTTAAGCTCAAACTACTTAAACCTCCATTTCTAGAAAAAAGAATGCACTTTTACCAATCTGGCTTGTTAGCAAAATCAACCAACTTCAAATCATATGGGAGATGCTTTTCCTCCAATGTCAACAAAACCCTCTGAGTAAAGGGACCTGAATAGTGAATAAACACATTCAAAAAAAGATATCAAACAGGAGTCGAACTTTTTATTATTTGCCTACGAAAATACACACCTATTTTTGCTGAACTAGTGTTTTTCAGCCTAACTTTTAATGCTATGTCCGAGAAAAAAAGCATGCAACTTGTACCAGTTGCCTACGAATTTATACACTTAGATAAAATTTTGGTAGACTAATATTTTTCAGCTGAACTTTTTATGGTATCTCCGAGAAAAAACCACATACAGTATATGATTCCGTAATTCTTTTGGCCCAAATTTTAATGGTATGTCCGGAAAAGACATTAATTATATATTTCCATACCAACCACATCCAAAATTATTTTTGGCCCAAATTTTAATGTTATGAATGGAAAAAGAAAGATATCATAAAATTCTATAATATTCACGTCCACTAATTTATTTTTGGTCCAAATTCTAATGGTATGTCTAGAAGGAGACATATACATTCAAAAATTTCATACTATTCGTGCCCAGTAATTTATTTCTGGCTCAAATTTTAATTTTATGTCCGGAAAAAGACACACAAATAATAAAATTTTAGACAACCCGTGACCTGTAAATTTATACATTATAAAATTTCGTAATTTATTTTTTAGCCTATTAATTAAGTGTCCATAAAAGGACACATACGTAGTACGATTAGCATCTCGGAAATTTACTGTTCGGCCCAAATTTTACTGGTATTTCAAGAAAAGAGACTTATTATAGATCCCGCACTATTCACGTCCTGTAGTCTAGTTTGGCCCAAATTTAAACGCTATGTCTGAGAAACAACACATACGATTATAAAATTCCGTGCCACAGCATCCTGTAATTTATTTTTGGCCGGAATTTTAATTTTATGTATGTAAAAGCTATTAGGGGTGTCATCCTGACCTGCGGACCCGAAAAACTTGCTAAATCGATCCGATTCAAACCGGAAAAAGAGGGTACCCGAACCGCATTTTGAAAGCAGGTCGGGTCACTCAAGTTGAGGGTTGTGCAGAGGGTCACATTTCTATAACCCGCCGGGCACATACCCGGTCCAATTTCAGGGAGTAATTTTGTAAATTTGATTAATAAGATTTCATTATAAGTAAATACTTATCAGGTTTATTGGTGGCCTCTCATCTCTTCTTTTTCAATTCCTTGTCTTTCCTTCCTTTTCCGTCTCAATCATTTCTCTTCCATACCCTCTAGGATAAGACTCTCGTATCCTCATTTCTTACACTCGCGTCTGTTGAAATGTATTTTGTAATTTAATTATTGCTGCTATTGGCCTGTTTCTACTTTTTAGTTTGTTGCTATTGGGTTGTATTTTGTAATTTTGATTTAATTGTTATTGATTTAATTGTGAAATTAACTTGCTTAACTATGATTATTTAAATTTTTATATTTTGTTACTAGTGAGGGTCGGATACCCAGTCAACCCGATCCTCTTTTGAGGGTACCCGGTAGGCCAGGTACCCGCTTTGTATGGACCAGGTAGAGGGCCGAAATTTTCTTGAGTCGGTCAGTGAGGGTCGGATACTTTTTTTAGTTCATGAACCGGGAACACCCCTAAAAGCCACTATCATTGTATTTCGATAGAGAGAATTGAATGGATTTAATTTGAAATCTAAATCTATAATAAGTTATTCAAATAATTTAATTAATTTAGTTATGGATTTAAAATCTACTAAAAAGTGCGGGTGTGATTTTAATAATTAAATGAAGTGAATTTAAACTTTCATCTAAATTTCATGTCATTTCAAGCCATTCAACTCAAGTTCGTTCATTTTAAATCCTTCATTCAATTCAAATTCATCCAACCAAATACAACCTATATATGTGTAAAATTTTGTAATATTGGTGTCCCATAATTTACTACCTATACTCATTCAAGAAAGAAAATATTAAAAGATTCTATTAAAATATTATGTATTTTTCTCGCATTCAAAGTTAATGGACTTGTATTGTATAATTTTATCTTTTGTGTCACATTTTATACTATTCTCTTGTCACACGACTCAAGGTATTTGTCACTTGTCACATATAATTTTTTAATATTATTATGTTAAAAAACACGTTATAATCATGCACGGGTAAGATATTAGAAATTTTTGTTTGGATCAAATTTTTGGTCTGTGTTATAATATATTTTTTTTTTTTTTTAAATCTTGAAGAAACTACATCACCATACACTTCTTCAAGCCAAGGGATCCACCGGGTCAAGTAATCCGAAAGAATATCCGTAAGATATAATATTAGTACATAAATAAGATAGAAGAAAGAGATCTTGTGCAGTATAATTCCCGGAAAATATTTTCCTAACTAAATTCTAGCAATAAAATTACACAGCCAAATTAAAAATTGCTATAAAAATAGTAAATAATAGCTTACAGTCGCCGAGCTTATTTGGAGTGGTGACGGAGGCTTTAACACAGACTTCGAGAGGGTCAGTGGCCGGCGCCGACATTAATACAGCGAAGCCTTTTCGGATTCGGGTGTTTCCGGGTCTTCCGAAGGTCCGGGTCGGAAACGGGGAGCTGGTGAAGGCAAGAGTCTGAGCATGAGGATATTGAAGATTGATCAGATTGCAGGAGGTAAGGTTCTTGATGGTGGTCGAGAGTGCTGTGGCTGACGGTGTTATTTTTGCCGTCGACATTGGGGGCTGATCAGTTGTTGAATTGTGCTGAATAAAGCGGCTGGGTTCTTAACGGTGGGGAGCTGAGGTTCGTTAGTACAGAGCTGGAGTGATGAGGTTCGCTTTTTCAGTTTTCTGCGGTCGCCAATGAAGCGACGTGTGGCATGGATTTATCCTACATTAAGAATACAACTTTGGGAAATAGTTGGTTTATAATACCACTTATAAATTTTGTGGTGTAAATTAAATGTTATAATAATGTTATGAAATTTATGACATCAGTTAATGTAAACAAAATTTTATAAAAATTAATTTTGATAGCAAGATATACAGATAAAACTTAAGATCGAATTTATGATAATATTTTCTTACAACCTTTACGCTTCCAGAATTTTCATAGTTCTTTTTTCTTCTTTTTATTTTCAAACGTCACTAAGATAGTTACACTTGGTGGGTAATTACCACATAAATTTTTTGTACCTTGATCACAAGTTAAATAAGAAAGCTACCTTTCCACAGAAAATTCTTAAATGGATGGTTATACGCCTCTTGATCTGAATCACCACATCACTCAATGGGTGATGTGGTGATTCAAATCCATCTATTGCATGTCTGTGGATACACATCTAGAATCTATAAGAGACAACCCAATAGCTGACTGAATAAACAAGGGTTGCATGGAGAGCATCGACATAAGAATCTCCCCCTTTCCACAATAAACTATAGCATAGACTAGTGGCAAATTTAGTTCACTTATGACCGACTCTATTCCTTTCTCTCCTAATGAAAGAAAATGAGCAAAAAGCAAAAACATTCTTGAGAGTCAAAATGTCCTCAAGAATGATCCCTAAAGGGCAAGTTAGCTTTGTAGAAGAGTTAATCAGATTATTATTATATTTGGAATCTGATTGAATTATAATCTGCTGCCATCCTTCCATTTCAGCCTTCTAAAGAGCCAATTTAATAGCCCAAGCTTCTAGCATAGCTGTATCTTCATTCCATTCCAATGGGACATCCTAAGATGCTAGCAGGGTAGGTTACCAAAGCTATCTCTTGCCACTTTCCCAATACCAATCTTGTTTTTGCTTCTGTTTGTAGCTGCATCAATATTGATCAGTACCTAGTATATTTATGCATGTATTTTATATTAAATATAAATTATATGGGCAATTTACACAACATATATGTATATATACATATAAAATAACACTAATATACAATAATTTTATTATATATTAAATATTTTAATCGGATCCGGGTCTTAATCGGATCGAAACACCAAGATCCAGATCCAGACCCGTTTCGGTCTAGCACCCATTGATGAGCCTAGTCCTTACCTCTGTTGAAATATCTGTGCTTCTAGTATTTGCTTCTAGTAACAGCCTTTTGAGATCTCTGAAAACCATTTTTGTTGGCTTCTTTAAATTTGCAATCATTTATGCTTCTCCACAATTGGTAAAGAAAATTTGGTGTGAGTTCAATATGCTTCACTCCATGTGTCCTTAAAGCAACGGCTTGCAAATTTTCCCACTAACTTCGAAAGCTCCACCTGTGTTCCTTCAATCCATCCTACTGTATAGGCAAGGTTTCCCAGGCAATTGAACCTTGCTGCCAAAAAAAAAAAAAGATGTTCGATTGTTTTAACATCTTCTTCACAACCTTTTCCAGATGATGTTATCTAAACCAGTCCTTTTTTTGACAGCTTCATTTGTGGGGAGAATGCCATGCAAACACTTCCAAAATGAAATGTTTAATTTTGTGTTTTATGTTTAAGCCCCAAAGCTTCTTCCAAATGTCAGATTTTGACATTCTCCTGGTAAATCCAGTATTTTTGTCCTGTGTGTTCTCAGCCTTTCAATTTCCTCTTTAGCAGTCACATACCCAAATTTGACACTATAATCTCCATCCTTTGCCCTACTCCAGTAAAACCTATCTCTATCCCCCCTGTAACTCAAAGGGATTGATTGAATAAGCTTGCAATCCTCCAGGGAGAAAAGAGTTGCATTTTTCTATATACCAGTTGTCCTCATTGATCAGCTTTTGAACCTTCCTAACCTGGAAGTTGGGAGGTTTAGGGATGGATATTCTACCCCCATTATTCCCAGGTTGCCAACTATCATCCCAGATATTGATCTTCATTCCATCTCCTACTCTCAACTTGATACCATTTTTTAACAATTCTATACCAGACCTCAAGCTCTGCCAAATCCAAGATTTAGCGAAGAAAAGATGAGATATAGCAGGACCTCCCTCAGAAATCCTAACCCCAGACTCATCCTTTCTAATAGCTAGGTTGATTAAACTAGAAAAACCCTTTGCGCAAGATCAAAAAAAGGTAAATGGACAAGGGATCTCCCTGCCTAATACCTCTAGAAGGAATAACATAACCCACCTTGCTTCCATTAACATTAAAATAGTAGTTAACAGACTTGACATACCCCCTGATCCACTTAATCCACAGAGGACAAAAACCTATTTTGAACATGATACAAGCTAAAAACTTCCACTTTACTCTATCATAAGTCTAGCCATATCCAATTTAATTGCCATTAACCCTTCATTACCAGTTCTTTTATGATTCAAAAAATGGATGTATTCATGAGCAATAATCACGTTATCAATGATCTGTCTACCAGGCACAAAAACAACTTGGTTTTTGTTAATGCAACAATTAAGAAGAGGCTTAAGCCTCGTAACTAAAATTTTTGAAATAATTTTATACAAAACATTACATAAACTGATTGGTCTATAATGCAGAAGGTTTATAGAGACATCAATTTTAGGAATAAGAGTAATGAGGGTTTCATTCAGTGCCGTAGGAATAAATCTTAAGACATAAAGAAAAATTTAACAGTTTCTACAACATCCTTTTTAATGGTATGTCAAAATTTTTGAGAAAAGATAAGGGACATGACATTAGGTCCAGGGGTTTTGTTAGGATGCATTGAAAACACTGCATTTTTTATCTCATCTTCTGATACAAGTCTAGTGAGATTCAGGTTTCATCTTAGTCCTGATTAATAGTGGAATTCCCTCCAGGACACTATCAAGATTAGTTGCTCCATCAGTAGTAAAAAGTGCTTGGTAAAACTGTGTTATCTGCTCTCCTATTTGTTCTTCTGTTGTACACTACTCACCATCAACTTTCTGAATTCTTGAATTATAGTTCCTTTTCCTTTTGCTGTTTGCACAAGCTTGGAAGCATGATATGTTGCTCTCTCCTTCCTTCAGCTATTGTGCTCTCGCTTTCTGACTCCAAAACAATTTTTCTTTCCTATAAGCCTTGTCAAGTTGTCCTTTCAGACTGAGCACCGCTTGTTTCTAGTTCCCTTCCTTCAGTCTCTCTCTAGTTTCTGCAATCATTTCTTTCAGTTCAGAAATCTCCTTCTTGGAATTTTTGAATTTGCTACTGCTCCAATTGATCAAAACCAGCCTGCTCCATTTTATTTTCTTCTTGATTCTTAAGGATGAAGACTGTACCTGTTATTTATACCATGCATTATCCACTACTCTATGAACATCATCATCCAAAAGTCATCTCCTATCGAACTAAAACCTTCTCTTTTTCCTTATTACAGGATAGCAGGAATCCAGAAGTAACATGGCATGATCAGATGCTTCATTATCAATGTGATGGACCTCATTCTTGTCGAACTTTGATAACCATAAAACACTGTAAGAGCTCTGTCAATCCTTTCTTTAACTTCTCCTTCTACCTCTCTGTGGTTACTCCAAGTCCATGGTGATTGTCTGAAGCCAAAATCAATCAATTCATTCTTTTCAATAAACCGATTGACATCCGTAAAGCTCCATTCCTTCCTTCTAATTCCCCTTGCTTCTCATCATTCAGGGTCATATCATTGAAATCCTCCACCAAAACAAAATTTGACCCCCAATTAGCTTTTCTCATAGACAGCATATCCCATTGTTCTCTCTCCTAGTAACTCTGTCTACACTAGCATAAATGCATATGCACCACCAGTGAAAATTCTGATACCTCTAAGCTATCTCAATCTCAATAGAACACTCAGTGCAAATAACCTACTGGTCCAGACTATTTTCTTCCAAAAAATAGCCATGCCCCCCTATACCAATAGGATCAACCAACTTCATGTTATTGCACCCTATGCCCCTTTTCACATTATTCAAATTTTGTTTTTTGTTTTTTTGGTATCACTAAGAAAAACTATATCAGGGAAGTGGATGTGTATTACCTCCTTAAGTTGGGGAACTGTCAGGGGCCCCCCATACCTTGACAGTTTCACACCAGAGCTCTAATTGAGTTGATGGAGTCCCTTTTCAGTCAGACTCTAAGACCTTAGAACCTTCCCTTCTATACACTACTCCCTTCCTTTTGTTCTTCTTTTCACATTATTTTTTTTTCCCGAATTCTGCTCATCTTTCCCCTCCATCCCCTACAGTTTTCTTTTATCTCCATCTCTGCCTTATCAATAGTCATATCCACATTTTGCAATGGCTTCCTTTCTCTTCCCTTAATTTGAATAGTAGTTTTTTTCTTTTGTCCATCCTTCTAGTAACCTCACATTTCTAATCTAGTGTTAAGTAGGTTCCATGTTGTCTATCAAGATCAATCCCAATTAGAACAGTATTATTTGAGCACAATTGTTCAGCTTTGATATGGGCGTCAATGTTTATACCACTGTCTTCACTATCCTTACAACAAATTTTCTCTTTATCTTTGTGACTGCTCCTTTCCCTTTTATCAGTCTTTGGATCTTGGGCATTTATGGTGTTCGGAAGATTTAGCATTTGTGACACCACTCTATTTTGAACGACAAGGTTTTTTGATCCTCCTTCTACAATCTCAATCCCAGCACTCAAATGCCCCCTCCATGAATCTTGTTTAGTTTTGGTCAAGGCTTGCCCTTTAAACAGATTTTTCCCAACCCTAGCCCTCATCCAATCTTCATATTGCTCACTCTTTTTCCTTTCAAAATTAACCCTCCTATCTACACATGATTTTTCCCAATGTCCTACAACCCCAGGACATTGGCAACTGTGAACAATGGAGGGACTTTGTTTGCCTGTCTCTTATACAAATTCTAGATGTGTACGTCTTGACCCCATCCAATCTAACATCAGTTCCCCTAGGTAACGGTAAATTTAGATCAATTTCCACCATGACCCTAATGTGCTTCCCTTCCTTGCTTCCTACTGATGGAACAATGACGTTGTATACATTTTTAAATAGTCCACCAATCTTTTTCCCAACTTCTTTAGAAACCCAGTGAACTGGGAGGTTCTAGATCTAGACCCAGATAGGGGAACTTTGTAAAAGACTTAGATTTTTATCTATATTGACTTCCCACATTTTAAGGATCAGTAACTGATTGTCTATCACGTATGGTCTACCATTCATAGCTCTATTTCTATCAATTTCAAATTGGAGATGTAAGTTGAAAGAAATTGACCCGTCTCAATTACTTGCAGATTCTTTGGAAAGTTCCATATTTGATTAGCAAAATTTTTTATCCCATTGTAGTTTATAGATTTTTCACTGAACACTTTACCAAAAAGACTCGATCTACATTCTACATTACCTTCATAAAAAAGACTCGATCTACATTCTACATTACCTTCATCAGCATCATTTGAGATGAAATTAAGAACTTCACTTTCTTTATCAGTAAGATCGAACTTCCTCATCATGTCGCCCAACTCTTCTTCCACTATCTTCCCCATGTTCTAACTCTCCTATAAATTCCACTTGTTAATCAGCCTAGAGTTGTTATTAAATCTCATAGTCCTACAAAAGATTTTAAGAAGACAATACAGGTTTTCTATAAAGAAATGTTAGTAATAACAAGGGCAAAAGAGAGAAAGGAGAACCAGCAAAAGGCTGCGAGAGCAGAGGAAGCATAGAGAGATAGCGGCTTAGAAGACAAAAAATAGGAAGAAGAGGAATGACTGAAACCAAAGTAGTTTTTCTATTTAGTTCAACCAAATTTTATTTATTTTTTATATATATTTTCTTTTTTTAAGATAGAGCACAACTACAAACTGGATATGGCCACACCCTATGCCCAACGAGAGGAAGGAAAAAAAGGATCTCCACCAAAAAACTCTCCGTCAAGATCCATTATCCATACTCACTGAAAGATGATTAAGGATTAGAAATAAAGGAAGAATCAAGATTCAAAGAAATCAGTAGAGAAGTTTTGAATTTTGAAAAAGCTAAAAGCACCCACCCTGAGGAGGACAACCCTCAAAGTAGAGAGAGGAGCTCTCATCTGCTAGAGAGAGAGAATTTTCATGGTAGGACAACTCACTTTCTGCATCTTGTTGTGGGATAATTAACTTCTGAGATACAGACGTCTAAAACCCGTTTGCACCAATTAATAATTGGGTGGTTAGTTTCTTTGAATAAAGATGACCGAATCAAATTAGAGTCTTCGAATAATTGATGTTGAGACAGAAATAAATCAAATAAGGAAGTTAGTTATATGGTTTGAATTTGGTTATTGAAAATTAATAATCGATTAATCAAAATTTTAATTTTATTAATTTTAATTTTTTAGTAATCAATTCTATATTTTCGTCTATTCAACACTTTGATGTTGTTTTCTTTGTTAATTTGTAGTTTCTAGCTTTAGTTTTATTAATTTTAAGTCTTTGTTTATTAATTTTATTGATTTTGTATTTAATTTTATACTTAATTTACAATTAACTAGTGAGATTAATCAGATAACCGATAAAATTTTGATTAACTAACCAATCAAATAAAAAATTAGTTTAAATTTAATTTTGATTTTTTTTTTACCAAAAATCGAAAAAAAAATCAAAAATTTTAATTGCACTATCGAAAACCAGTTGATGACCACTCCTATATATCACCTTAAGAAGTGAAAAAAAGAAAGAAAGCCAAACAGGAAAATAACCAATGGAAAACAGTATTAAATTTTGTACACGGTGAGAGATGAGAGATGAGAAGGGAGATGAGACTTGAGGCACAGAGGAGTGTTTAGTGTGTATCATCATATGGTTGGCCCATGTATTGGCTAGGATTTCAATTTTTAATTAAAAAAGGGTTAATAACACTTTGTCCCCTAAACTATATGGGTAATTACACTTTACCCCCTTAAATTATAAAAATTATACTTTGTCCCCCATTCACAATATTCATCTTTTTAAAAATTTTAAAATATCAAGAAAATTAAGTTAGATGACTAAAATACCCTTGATACTATGTATTGATTTTTATGTATTTAAATTTTGATAATGATGTGATAATTGTTTAAAAATAAGCACAAATAAATTATATAATATTTCAATATAATCTATATCAATATATTTCTTGGTTAAAATTTTAAACTATTAGATTTTATTTTATATTATTTCGAATGTGAATGTTTAACCGTAGTGGTAAAACATTTCCAAATGGGCTTATTTTCTATGAAAATTTTTTCTATAAAAGTATTGTATGAAAATATAATTTTTATAAAATTTTGTAATTTTTTCGATATCTCTTAGTATTTGACAATTTTAATATTTGACTTATCTATGTAAATTGCGATGTCAGATATAATATAATTGAGCAATTTCTCACATTTTCATTCCCTAAAGTCCAAGATATCAATGTGTTATTATATTTTATTTTTTTTCTAATTTTTTTTATAACTATCGAAAATCAATTAAATACATAAAAATTAAAATATAATAACAAGGGTATTTTAGTCATCTAACTAAAATTTCTTGATATTTTAAAATTTTTTAAAAGATGAATATTGTGAATGGGGGCAAAGTGTAATTACCTATATAATTCAGGGGGCAAAGTGTAATTACCCATATAGTTTAGGGGGGCAAAGTGTTATTAACCCATTAAAAAATGACGTTGTAAAAGGCCTAATTTTATTTATTTGCTACAAGTTCACTATTTGGGAAAAATGTAATTTTGCTTTCCAATATTTTGGAGGAACCAAACTAGTCCTTGAAGTTACACTAAAAACAAATTTCATGCTTCAAATTTTGACCAAAAAAGGATATTTAACATAAATTCAACAATGAGTTAATGACTACTGGCACCAAATAACCACGAGAAGGGAGGAGGATGAAATCCTCAACTCTTAGACCGACTCGGGAAAGGACAAGAAAACAGGCATCATAAAATCAACCATTTATACCAACCCATATGCATTGATTTCTATGATTATACACATATAGATGTGTATAAGAGAGAGGTTTTCTGAAACTCATCATACGGGTATTTCCCCTTTGACGGCTTCAACAATTGCCTTGACGGGTACTTTCGAGGCCCTAGCCTTTTGTTCAGAAATTCTATACAAGGTTTATTTTAACCCAGATTTTAACCATAGAAAGAAAAATTCATCCAAAAATTGCCAACATACCTCATGGTGCACAAGTCTGTTCTTGTCGAGTATGTCCTTTGAATTTAACTTGTTGAACTTTTATGGGTTCGAGACCTTTCGCCTCTCCCCTGGTCTTTTTCTTCTTAAATTAAAAAGAAAACTTGCAAAGAAAAAGTGAGAAAGAAAGCTATGAACAGAAGTCTGGAAGATTTTTAGAAAATGAAGAAATTGATTGATATTGAGAGATTGTTTACAAGAGGAGCTAGTTGAGAGCCTTGATAATTTCCTCGATATCTATACAAGTGAGGAAATGAGCCTATTTATAGAATGAATCCCGGATTTCAAAACCGGATGTTAACTAATCTAATAAGATAAAGTAAAAGATTCCTTACATTATTTTTTCTTTTCTAAAAGCTGACTAGAATAGTACAATAATTGTTATCAACTGTCTACATAATTTTTAAATTTTTCTAAAGTGTGGTCTCCAAAGTTTGGTATCCGATGCTGTCTACTCCATCAGTGGATGACACCTGGTCTTCCAGATCACATGGATTTTGTTTACTCTTGAGTAGAATCTTGAATGGAGTTTGTCTCAGTCTTTTAGTTTTTGTCATTGTCTAGATGTTAATAAGAGACAGCCGCAGTCTATTAATTCCACTAATACAGATCTTATACACATCTAGATGTGTATAAGAGACAGGTAATAATTGTCTTCGTAATGTCTTCTTTCTTTTTCTTTTTATTTTTTCTTAATTTTATTCCTCTTTTTGTTTCTGAGGAAGAGGACTCCTCTTTTTCAGAAGTTTTTGGCAAACTTCCAGCCATTAACGGATTATTGATTTTGTCTTTACCCTTATCCGTTTGTAAGGGACTAGATACAAAAGGGTAAAGGGTCTCACAGTGGTCACAAAAATTTATTTGATTACCTGTCATCTGTCTGAATAACAGGTATGGTATTAATTTGGTTTGAAATATAAGAACTAAAAATGAAGTAAAAGACAGGCTTTTAGAACCAAAAGAACTGATTTAAAACCTTTGTATTTTGGATTTTTTATTAAATTTATTGCAAAGAGGAATTAAAATACCAGAAATAACAATTGACATTAAGAAATGCAAACCAAACTTCCAAACTCCTTAACCTCGGAATGTACATTCACTAGTAAAATAAGCAGATAAAGCATTTAAAGAATTAGTAAAATGTCCACTATTTTTCTCTGATATGAAATCCATAAATTATCTAAAATTACTTTTTGTTGCTCATTTATATTCCTATAAGTGTCTAATATTCGAAAACAATTATGAGGTAGCATGGCACATAAACTATGTCCATTAAAATCATATCTTTTTTCTGTGCCACTAGGAGTCTGTTTTAATAATGACCATGAAATGGATTATCTAAACTTATAAATGTTTAGCAGAATATTTGTTGGATTAAAGAGTCTTGAAAATGAAGATGAAATAAAACTTGGTGCAGGGGCCCTAAGTGGCTCTTGGGTATGATCGAACTGTAAAAATTAACAAACATTATTAATTATTATAAATTTTTCTAGATAATTCATCTGCTAATTTATTATCTTTTCCTTTTATATGTTCAAAATTAATATTATATTCTGCTACTGCTAATGAAAATTTTTGCCATCTCTTATGCCTACTTTTTTCTTTCATATTTTGGGAGTATTTGACTATTGCTTCACAGTCACTTCTAATTGTAAATTCTTTCTTTGAAATTATAAATAATTTAAAAGTATCTAATACATATATTATGGCTAATATTTCACAATCTAAACTAGTTTTATATCCTTTTTCTCTATAAGTGCCACTAGTATATCTACATAATTTTTCTTGGTTTTTTGGATAGTATTTATGTGGTTTTATTTGAGGATTCCTCCCCATCCTAAATCACAACCATCTGTCTCTATTACTAAATATTCTGTTTCTAGGGGTAATTGTAATGAGGGTATATTTTTTATCATATCTTTTATTTTCTTTACTAAATTTATATCTTCTGTATTAAAAAATCTTTGTCCATTTTTTCCTGTTTTGGAATATAATGGCCGAATTTTAGTGAACTTGTAGCAATTAAATAAATTTAGTCCTTTTACAATGTTCATAATTTAGGATGGGGAGGAATTCTTTGCAAAACCACTAAATACTCTAAGAAGAACTTAGACCAATTTTGAGAGATGATCTAGTATTTTATAGAGAGTTCAACAATATAAATCCTTTAGATTTTTATGTGTCTTTTAAATAATACTACTTTCTTTTTGCTTATTATTATGCCATGTTGATAAAAATTCTAAAAGCGTGTTAAGGTGTCCTACATGTTCTTGTTCATTTTTTGAAAAAACTAATATGTCATCTATGTATACTAGTACAAATTGGGAATATTCTAAGAAAATAACTCTAATGTATGAGGCTGTCTCTTATACACATCTAGATGTGTATAAGAGACAGTGACAATACTATCATTTAATCTTTTATAATTTATTACCATCCTACTTTTTCCCTAATTATTTCTTGTGTTTTCTAACTATAAATCTGTGACTGTGTGGAGATTCTGATGGTCTTATTACTTTTAAATTTAATAATTCTTTAATGTGCATCTTAAATTCTTCTATATCTTGCGGACTAGCTTCTATTTTTGCAGTCTTTATTATATAATCTGGATTTTTAACTTTTATTTCACAATAAATTTTATTTTTATCCCATAATTTTATAGGGTCTTCTCCTATAAATGGTACAGGATCCTATAAAATTAAGTGTCTATATGGAAAAATAGAGACTTAAATCAAAAAATGTAATAAAGGCTTTAGATTAATCCGGTCTAGTAAATATTCATTTAATTCATTGACTTCTAAAGACTTGTCCTCAAATAGTATATAGAAAATACAACATCTGTCTCTTATACACTATCATAGATGTGTATAAGAGACAGGAAATAGAAAAATGTACAGATTTTTAAAAATGTAACTAAAGCCTGGATGAATAGGTGGGAGTGATGTTGTATTACAAGGGCTTGTAGTTACATTTTTAAAAATCTGTATATTTTTCTACACAACTTATACATGCTTCATTAAAACATAAATTACATTTACTTCTTTTATTTCTAGCTGGGTACCAGTCACAAAATAAACAAGGTTTTGAATCTAATCCTTTATTCTTTTGCCAATTATGGTCACAATCTATTTCTGGTATTTTAGATTTTGCTTTGAACATAAAATTTATTCCTTTCAATTCATGTATAAATTCTTCTAAATCTAGTGTCCTCTTTTGGTTCTAAAAATTGGTCTATTACTTCATTTTTCTCTTCTAAATTTTGTTCTTCTAATAATTCTTCAAAACTTACAATAGAATAAATAGTTTCTGTGTCGCTAAGAGTTTCATCTACATCTAGATAATCTTGATCTGTATTATTTACTAATATAGCCTTTTTATTTGCCATATTAATTCTTTTAGGACAGGCTGAACTTAAATGATCTGGACTACTACATGTATAACAATAAAGCTTTTTCTTATATGTCCTATTAGGGTCATATTTTCTAACATGTCTGTCCTTATTTAAATAAGGTTTTCTAGCTTGTGATCTTTTTGTGTAATAATTTTTTCTTTTTTGTAAATAGATATAGAAAATAAAATAATGAATCACATCTAGATGTGTATAAGAGACAGATATTACTATTTAGTATCCTTCTTTTACCTATTATTTAAATAAGGACAGACATGTTAGAAAGATATGTATAAATAGACACATTAAAGAATCCTAAGCATTTATCTGTACAATTTTAATGGACTGTCTCTTATACACATCTAGATGTGTATTCTTATACAGAAATAGATGCAACAATAGAAATTTTATAAATTTAATTGTTCTAACTTTATTAATGCATTCTTTTGTTGCTCTTATATTTCCAAAATTTGGATTTTCTCCTGTTATGATTTGGTGTATTGTATTTCCAAAATTAAACGGATTTGTTCCTAAAGAAATTAATTCAGCTAATTCATTAGGATTTTTATCCTTCCATTCTTGCCACATAGCCTTAGCTGATTCTCTTAAATATTATTCTAAGTATCTTAACATTTCTTCTGCATCTTTACTATCAAAATGTTTTATATAATCACTAGCCATAGCATTTTTCCAAGTATCTAAATAATTCCATTCCATCTCTGAGGATCTATATTTGTTATGTTTAATATAAATGGATAATAGTTAATTTTGATTGTATAAGGAGTCTCCATACACAGTCTACGTCCTATAGGTTTATAGATCTAGATCTGTAAAGGTGGTGTATAGATATTTCTTATTTCTGTTGGGTCTATTCTTCTTCTAGGTATATTTCCAGTAAAAGATATAGGCTTATTTTGAGAAAAAACAGAAGGTATTCTGTCTCTACTACTACTACTTGCTTCCATTAATTCTAAAATTTCTTCTCTTGTTTCTATTATACTAGGTTCATATTCTGATCTGTTTATTTCTTCTTCTGAAATTAAACTAATTATTTCTTCATCTTTTAATTCATATGCTTCTAATCTGTTTATTTCTTCTTCTGAAATTAAACTAATTATTTCTTCATCTTTTAATTCATATGCTTCTAAATTCATATCATCTTCTATTTCTAAATTTTCTATTGTTTTTATTTTTTGTCTTGTCATTAAATTATCATAGAATTACTTCTTTTATAACAATTAATTACATGTCTAAATATTATATTTATATTATCAAATTCTTCTTTACATCCTGTACAATTAATTTTTCTATTTTCTGTATTTTTATTTCTAAAATATTTTCTAATTTTTTCCAAATTATATCATCTTGTGTTTCTAAATAAAAATCTATGTCTTTTTCTAAGACATCTAATATTTCTTTATTCATCTTCTTCATTATTATTACTTGTGGGATTACCAAGTAAATCTTATAGATTTTCTTCCTATACTATCCTCATAATATATAGTTTCTTGTGGTACTATTATTTTTTCTGGTTTATTTACTAGTCTATCTAATTCCCATGGTAATCCTGATTGGTCTATATTGTCTGGGATTAATGGTGGTAAAATTTTATTCTGAATTTCCTAATGATAGACTAAGTAATTTTATATTTACTTTATATCTAGGTGTATTGCTTTGAGTTAATTTTCCTAAGAATGCTGTGCATAATAATAAATTTTTTCCCTCAAAGATCTTGATATCCTCTAGTCATTATTTTTATTTCTATATGTTCTGCAAATTCTCTAGTATCTAGCATATAATTAGGACAACAATAAAATATTCCTCCTCCTGTCTGCATATCTATTTCAGTTCCTCCTATAATAGCTTTATGTGCATCATTTATTCTAGTATCCATTATTAATAATAAAACTTTTCCTCCTAAATTTGTTCTATGTAAAGCTTTTATTCCTATTACAATTAATCCTAAATGGGTTAGTCTAAAATTTACTTATAAGAGACAGGAATTACTATTTTAGGTTAGGAAATTTTAGACTGTGTCCCTTCTAAGCATCTAACTTGAACTTCTCTATAATGTCTATTAAAGTCTAGATTGACTAATGCTTCATATAATGCATTAGAATTAATTATATTTATCTAATTATTTCTAAAAGTTTCTATATCTCTATCTATATCGATAATTTCTCCTAAATTTATTAATTCTTCAGTTTGATTTCTATTTGGCCTTATGAATCTTTGAATTCTATTTACTATTGTACTTACTGTATTATTTTCTTCTCTATTTCTTCTAGTTTCTGCGGCTAACTTGTCTCAGTTCTTTCTTAATCTTCTGAAAAGCCCCTGTTCCTAATATAGTCATTTATTGTTTAGATGTGTAAAAATGTCCAAGCAGGTTGTTGTCTTACCTTATTCTTTCCTTTTGTAAGATTAAGTCTATTTTATTAATTGCTTCTGCTAATTCATCTACTTATTTATGTGAGGCTAATTCTTTTAAATATTCTTCTATTTTTACTATTTTTGGAAATACTTGGAACATAGACATTGGTAATAAACTTTTTAATAAATTATACTTTAGGATTAGAAATAAGAAAAGGTTTAAAGAAGAAATGTGTATAAGAGACATGGATCCTATATGAGTATTGTAAAGATCAGGATTAGTTTCTTCTATTGCTAATTGTAATCTAAATTGTTTTCCAAGCATTCTATCTGCTAAAACCTTATTATTTTAAAGACTTGTTTTCCTATAATTTTCTAAATTATTTAGTATTTTTGTCTAACATTAGAAATTTTATTTTCTTTTTTCTTTTCTAGTTTTTCTATTACTATTTTTAAATAATCTAAATTTTGTTTTATACCTTTTATTTCTTTATTTTGATTTTTTACTATCTCAAAAATAATAGTTATCATATTTTCTATATTTTTGTCTATTGTTTAGGAAGCTCTTTTTTATATTGTCTTATATAGTCTAACATACTAATTATCAATCCTTCTTTAAATATTATTTCAGGGTTTATTTCTGGGATGCCAGTTTCTGAGCTCTTCTTAAATATATTTGTATGCCTCCTAGGCAAGTTTCTAAATGTGTAATAGTCTGTTCTATTGATCTTTGTGTACTCATATCAGAATCTATTAAACAAAACTTCCAACTATTTAATTCTATTGAATTCATTTAATCTGTATCTGGATATTCATCTGAATCAAAATAATCTAGAGCGTTATAACCAGTGTAATTACTATTATCTTACGCACCGATGTAAATGAATATCCAGATACAGAGTAAATGAATTCAATAGAATTAAATAATAAAAATTCTCTAAGTGGTTTACTCCATTTTTCTATTTTTTCTAAAATTATCATCTTGGCTTCTTGGTCTAAGGGACTCATGATTCTAAGTATTTCTTTTCTATGTTGGATACTTAAGTCTATGCGTTGTCTTATTTCTCTATCTAAAATTCTATTGTAATTTGTCTGATTTGGTAACATCATAAATAACTCTGGAAAGTCTGTTAAATGAATCTCATAAATATATCCATATTTCTAATTTTTAATTATATAAAAAGTTTCATACAAAGAACAACTAATTAAATTACCATCATTTTTATCATAATATAAAATTCCTTGTGTAAGTCTTTCATTATGTACTTCAGTCTGTGTCATAGGTATATTAGTTCCTCCTCCTAGAATAGCTTTTGGAATGACTCTTCTATCTATGTCTGTCATTTATATAGTTTTTGATAGGTTCTTAACACTTTCTTTAATGCTTGTCTATAATATTTTATTTCTAAATCAAAAACATCTAAAGCATAAGCTAATCTAACTGGAAATCTGTCTTTCAAATACTGTATTTCTTTTATGCAATAAGTTAAATAAAAAGTCTGGTCTTTAACACTTAATATTATATTTCTTAATAAAATTCTTTATCTTTAGTTTTCTACTATGATTTCTGTCTAACCAATTACGTTGTCTGTCAAAATCTTATTCGGAATCCATGGTGGTTGTATTGGGGAGCCTACTTAATCTCTACTACCATAAAATATCAACAAGAAAAATTCAAAGTCATGGCTCTGATACCATTTTTAGGGGCACCAAATAACCACGAGAAGGGAGGAGGATGAGATCCTCGACTCTTAGACCGACTCGGGAAAGGACAAGAAAACAGGCATCATAAAATCAACCATTCATACCAACCCATATGCATTACAATCTATAGTATCTGGAGATATAACAACCCTAGTATAGAGGTGAAGTTCTGGAACTCATCATACGGGCATTTCCCCTTTGACGGCTTCAACAATTGCCTTGACGGGTACTTTCGAGGCCCTAGCCTTTTGTTCAGAAATTCTGACATTAGTCAGACTTTGTTCTTTTGGTCTCCAATGTTTAAAAATTAGATTAAGTGTAACAAAACATAAATAAATGTAATTTTACCTCTAATCTATTAAATATTTTAAAAGTAATTAAGAAGTTAAATGTAATTCAATTGACTTTTTAAAAATTAAAAATAGTATAATGTACGGCTATGAAAAAGTTACTAAATTCAAATTAATGAGTCAAGTCAAGTTAAAAAAAAAAATTGACTGGACTTTCACGACTTTCGACTCGACTTTGAATCGAAATCAATTAAGTAATTGACTTCTCGACTCAACTTTGACTAAGATTCCAAGTTAACCTACCATTCGTATACCGATCTAATTTTTGATTAGTTTATGGTTTACCAACCAAATAAGTCGTTCGAAATTGTCAAATCTAATACCGATCAAGTAAGTCGAGCAATTATAGTTTAAGAAATTTTAGCCATATATTGTAATATATATACATAAACATAAAATCTAAAAAACTTTGTTTAAATTTAGGGTCAGTATGTTTTATAATTGATAATATTCTTAACTCTTAATCTTAAATATCTTTTTTTTAAGCACAGCTGTTGGGTTTTTAATGTAATAATGTTCAATTTATGTATTTATTCAACATTTTTATTTCAATAACTATATTAAATGCATTACTAATTACTTTTACTAGAATTAGATTAAGTAACCATATATATTTAAATGATCTGTCCATAGACCTATTCAAGTATATTTATGTACTAAAGTTTGTATAATTTGTACATGTAAAATAAATATCTGTTATATAAGATATGATTTATTTACTTATACATTAAACTCATTGATATAACATTTTTCTATTATCAATAACTATATTAAATACATTACTAACATATTTTTGGATTTGTGAATTGATGTAATGGAAGTCTATGAAAGTCAGTAAAGAATCAAGAATTAGATTAGATACAAAGCAAGTAATTTTCGTTTTATTCGACTTATTAACTGAATAAATCGAATTTAAAAGACTCAAGTTTATTTGAATTTGAATTTATGTGACTTGATTTTGACTTTAAAATTTTTAAATTGAAAGTCAGGTAAGTCAAGTCAATACGTTGAGAAATTGTTTATCGACCGAACGTGCACTCCTATTATGCAATTATGCAAATATAAACATAGTTGGTCAATTAAAAGTATAATATTAGATCATTAATTCTGATACTCCATTAAAAGTTTTGGGCGCTCCAAATTTAAGTATTTTCTAATTAATATAACTAAAATATCCATTGATCACTAAAAATGCCTATCAATTTTTACACCAATTGAATGTTTAGAAAACTGTTGGTCTTTCATAAAGTTGATAATTTTCTTGTAATTATGTGGCGAATTCTATACTTAACTATTTTTTTAGTCGATTTGATCGCTCAATACTTTCACAAATATAAATGTCATTAAGGTTATTTCGTCTATTTCCTCCACTACATAGTTTGTTGGTAATAGAACGTGATTTTCATGTGTTTAGGTCTGTCAATGGGTCAGATTTATATCCGTACCAGACGCGATCTGGACCATTTATCAAGGTCTAGATTCATGAGAAATTCTATTACTCAAATTCGATCTAAACTCATTTAGCTATTATAATAAAGGAATCAAATATGGATCTTGTTGTTCTAACCCGATTAGGATCCGAATCTGATTAAAATATTTAGTATATAATAAAATTATAAATAATTAGTGTTACTCTATATGAACATATACATATGTTGTGTAAATTATCAATGTAAATTTTATTCTATTATAGAACCTATGCATAAAATATAGATTTTATAATATTTTTATAATCAAAAAATAAAATTTCTATAAATTATAAAATTTCTATATAAAAATTTTAAAAGTTAAAACTATTATAAGACTTGTAATTAAATCCGAATCTGGGTATCGATTTACTTTTGTGGTAGACGTGATAGATATCCGGATATGGATCCGAATTCGGATATACTATTCTGATCTGAGTATTGATCTATTTGTTCCAGATCTGAATCTGATTCATTTACAGACCTACATGTATTCGGGGTAAAATTATCCAATAAAGACTGAATATTTGTTGTTCTTTCAAGGTTAAAATGACGTCATTTTGAAGTTTCTTTAGGCCAAAATAGTCAGAGGGTCACCAATCAGGCTAGACCTGTGGGACTCCTCCCCATCTGCCATGTACAAATTTCAAACAAAATCCGGAAGATCACTGCCACACCACAGATACTTACGCTTTATGATGTTTTCCTTGTTAGAAATCAGTGAAAATTAAAGCCAAAAATGCAAAAGAATTTTTCAAAGTGGGTTTTTGTATTTGCTTTCAATTCAAGCACCTTTGTGGTGTTTTTATATAATTTTGTAATATATATTGTTGTACTAATTATGAGAATCATTTTGATATACATTTTATTTGATTCATTTAAGATTTAAAATATCTATAAGAAAAACCAGAAAAAAAAGAAGAAGATGGAAGTGATGAAAAATAGAAGACCACGATGGTATGGAGAAGACAAAGATGGTTGCTGGAGAAGACATCTGATTCCATATAAATTTCAGAATTCATAGTTTAGTTCCACAAGTTCATTAACTTTCTATTTTTTCCACATAATATTTTTCTTTTAACATTAATCTTTTTTGACAATTTTACTTGTTAAAGTAAACATGCGAAAGTCATATATTTAACTACATGATGTATTTAACATCGTGAATAGATAGAACGACTTTAATGATACAATTTTAGAAGTTGAGTAATTAAAAAATAGTTAATTGACCAAATCCATTACTTTTGTATAGTACAGTGATGTTTCAAACTATTTTCACTTTTTTAATTGCATGACCTAGTCTTACACACACATAATTACACTTCCAGTTAATTGGATAACGAAGTACAGTTTAAACGGTAAGACACTTTGATACATCCCAAGGACTTGATGGTGATCAATTGTCCAGGACAAAGGCTCGATATAGGCTCACGGAATCCGCACTTCAAGTTCCACAAGGTCCAATTACGAGATCAAGAGCTAAGAACCTCATTGAAGATCAAGCCTAGGATGAGAAGCTGAATAAGCCGAAATTTAGCCTCATTATTTCGGCCATGGAATATTCTTTTATTTAGTTGTCTAGTCTTTTATTTTGAGCCCAATTGTTTTAAGTGTTAGTGTGTTTAATTGGGCTGGTTTCAAGACGTAATTATTTGTTTTTGGGCCATGTATTTCGGCCATTAGTTAAGTGTACAAGAATTGGGTTTTGTGGCTAATGGGCTGTAGGATCCACCAACATCTAGATGTGTATAAGAGACAGATTTATAGTTGAGGGTGGAGGATTCTAGGACTAAATTATTCAATAATGATTTAATAACTATATGATACGTATCCATAATTAGGGGCTGTCTCTTTTACACCTCTCATACGAGTGAATTAGAATTTTAGATTCTCTTTAGTCTTGTCTAGACTAGCGAATCTAGTTGGGGCTTCAAGATTGAGCACTTGAGGTTATAACCAACACCA
Organism: Cinchona pubescens; assembly: GCA_025175665.1. Classification (NCBI taxonomy): domain Eukaryota; kingdom Viridiplantae; phylum Streptophyta; class Magnoliopsida; order Gentianales; family Rubiaceae; genus Cinchona; species Cinchona pubescens. The sequence goes on along the minus strand of JANKKI010000456.1, from coordinate 372,745 downwards.
GGTATTGATTTTCTGCCAATTAGGCTTTGGATCAATTCCTTGCTCATAGTTAAAAGATTGCCTTGTGGCTAATCAAGGAGGTCTATTAACAACTACCGATTGTGCATATAAACCCTACGTTTGTGACCAAGTTCTACATACCCTGGGCATCAACCCGTATCACACTTTCCTTATGACCTATTGATTGATCATAGATTCGAGTCAATAAGGGATAACGGAGGATGAGTTTAAAAAAAAAAAAATCATCTAATTGAAAACATATTAGAAAAAATCTACATCCTAAGTGTAATTAATGGTTTTGTCAATTACAGCTCCAAAAGTATTATCACAACTAAGTCAAGAAAATATATTATCCTAAAAGGATTTGGATAAAATTTTCTTTTGTTGAGATGATCATATTCGTACCAAGAAACACATATCACTTGTTTTAATTTTCTAAACATAAAATATTTAAATATTTACTACTCATTAAATTGACTAAAATTTTGGCCTTTTATATAAAAATATGCTGCCAAAAGGAACTAAAAATTTAGATGAAATGTCCCCGCCAAAATGTTACCCTTCTGTCCACACTAATATTGCGAGACCCACTGCCATTTAATAGTTGAAATCCTCTTATAACTATATATATTTCTCCACCAAGTGTGAAGTCGTTTAACTGAATTTTATAGTGTTGAGTAACTTTTTTACTAGTTGAATATCTTGTGCTATGCATTTAAAGAAGAAATATTTATATTCAACTCTATAATAAATGCTATAAATACAATAATGACGACAACATAAAATACTTTGTAATTAAACTTTGTGTATTTTTTTTTTTTAAAAGTTAGATGTATAAGGGGAGAGGAAGAAATAGAAGTAAGCAAGCAAAAAATATTAGGTAATAAACAAGGACAGCTATTATACAAAAATTGTTAAGTATACTCAAATTTTAATATTATTTTATTCATGTCTAATTTATTAATTTGCAACTAGTATGCAACAATGGCCAAATATATATATATATATATATATGCATGTGTCACGAGTTCACTCTTTCTAGTGCTCCCGTGACAAGTGGTATCAAAGCGAGTTTTTGTAGCAAGCGTTTGGCAAGAAGACACAATGACTGGAACCTCATCCGACGTGACCCATGATGAGGTCCCTCACACCAAGAAGGACAGGAAGGGTGAGAGCCATGAAGAGATGTGTTGGCAGCTACTGTTGCTCGTGTGGAGAAACTCGAGTTGGCCGTGGCAGAAATCCGCGACGCTGTCGAGGATGCAGTCGTACGCATTGATGGGGTCGAGTTCAGGGAGGAAGACCTTAGAGGAGAAATGCAGGGTGTCCTGAATGCTGCGGTAGATGGTTTGGCCTAGAGGTCCGAAAGTCTGGAGGCAACATTAGAGTCCATCAAAGAGGAGATTGTGACCATGCGTGCGGAGTTAGACCAAGTTGCTACTATGAGAGAGGTGTTTGATGCACTCAAGGCATAATCTGATTGCCTTGAGAGGAGTTGTTGTTGGCGGGACAGTGATGCTGCAACCTACACCCCGATCAGACGCTCCAAACCCTAAGAAGTTCAATAGACATAGGGAGGCCAAGGTAGTGGACAACTTCCTATGGTCCAAGGAGCAGTGCTTCCGGAATGCAGGAATCTGGATCAACGAGCAAAAGGTAAATCTTGGCCCATCATACTTGACCGATTGCGCTTTATTGTGGTGGCAGCATAGGGGTGACAATCACAGTGGCACTGCCATTACTACTTGGGACTAGTTTGTGGGTGAGTTTTGAAGCTACTTCTACCCTCAGTATGTAGAGAGGGACACTCATGCAAAACTTCGCCGACTAGAGATGAAGCGTGAAGTAACGAAGTACGTGAGACAGTTCTCCCAATTGATGCTGCAAATTCAAAGGATGAGCGAGGAGGATGCCTTATTCTAGTTTATGGATGGACTTAAGCCATGGGCATGGTAGGGGCTGGAAAGAAGGAATGTTGACCATCGTTTTTCCAAAGCAATGTCAGTGGCTGAGTCCCTCTTGGAGTTCAAGCTTCGGAAAAAGCCAACCCCACAAAAGGAAAAGCCTAGTTTCTCTAAACCAAAGGGTAAGGAGATTGCGAAGGAGGATAACAAAGAATTTGGTGGCGAAGCAAGGGAGAAGTCTCCTTCCAAGAACGAGGAAAAATCGTTCACAGCAAAGGACAAGGGCAAACAACCATTGAAATACTTTTTCTACGATGGTCCACACATGGCGTGATTCTGCGAAAGCAAAGTTAGCAGCCACAGCCATGGAGGAATAGAAAGCAGAGGAAAGACAATTGGGTTCATTGCGGATCCTAAACACTATCAAGGTGAAGAAATCACAGAAGAAGAGGGGCTTGATGTTCGTTGATGTGGAGATAGCGTCCCACAAGGTAAGTGCTCTAGTTGACACTAGAGCTACCGACTTCTTCATTTCGATTGAGATCGCCAAGAAATTCAACCTTAAAGTGGGGAAAGGCATTGGCTTACCTTGAAGACAGTAAACACCAAGGAGGTCCTTGTCCATGGATTGGCAAGCAATGTAGACGTAGCTATTGGGCAATGGAAGGGCAAGACTTCACTCGAGGTAATTCCTCTTGATGATTATGATGTTGTGATAGGACTTGACTTCATTGATCGTATTAGTGCCGTGTTGCAAGCGTTTCCCGACTGCATATGCATTTTGGATCCTTAATGCCAATGTGTGGTACCTTTGAGGAGGGAGTCCGGAAGGGATCACAAGACCCTATCTGTTATCCAACTATGCAACGGGTTGAAATGAGGAAAGTCAACTTTCCTTACGACCCTAAAAGTGGATGAGGGAGACAACCAAGGCAAGGTCCTTGAGGTGGTTGCGGTAGTACTAGAGGAGTTCAAGAGTGTGATGCTAGCAAAGCTGCTGAAGGAATTGCCTCCTAAGAGAGAAGTAGACCACGAGATCGAGATCCCCGGCACAAAGCTGCCTACAATGGTCCTCTATCGCTTGTCCCTCGTCTAAAGCTCGCAGAGTTGACAAAGCAGTTGAAGGATTTCTGGATGCTATATACATCAGACCCTCAAAGTCTCTGTTCGATGCTCTGGTGTTGTTCCAAAAGAAACACAACGGGTCCCTAAGGATGTGCATGGACTATAGGACCATGAACAAATTGACGGTGAAGAACAAATACTCTATACCACTGATTGCCGACTTGTTCGACCAGTTTGGAGGTGAATGATGGTTTTCCAAGTTGGACTTAAGGTCGGGGTACTGGCAGGTACGCATTGCAGAGGGCGACGAACACAAGACGTCGTGCGTGACTCGATATGGTGCATATGAGTTTCTCGTTATGCCTTTCGGCTTTCCAATGCCCCAGCAACCTTTTGTACGTTGGTGAACAAGATACTTCACGAGTTTCTCGATAAATTTGCTGTCATACACCTTGACGATATTGTGATCTATAGTCGCACCTTGGAGGAGCACATTTAACACTTGAGAGAGGTATTTAGAGTGCTAAAGGAATAGAACCAACTCTTCGTAATGAAGGAGAAATGTGTGTTCGCACAGCAAGAGGTGCCGTTCCTTGGGTACATTGTGGAAGGAGGCCAGATTTGGATGGATGAGTCGAAGATCCGAGCTATTGTGAAGTGGGAGCCCCCTACCTAGGTGACGAACTACGATCGTTGCTTGGGTTGACAAACTACTACAAAAGTTCGTGCGAGGCTACTCTAAGATCACCACACCCTTCGTGGAGTTGCTAAAGAAAGGGAATGCATAGGAATGGGATAAGGAGTGCCAAGAAATTTTTGGAAAACTGAAGGAAGCCATGACCCAGGAGCTGGTACTGGCCTTGCTAGACTACTCAAAGGCCTTCGAGGTGGAGACAGATGCATCGGACTTTGCCATGGGTGGGGTATTGATGCAAGAGGGACATCCAGTGGCCTATAAGTCAAGAAATCTTAGTAAGACATAAAGGCGATATACGGTGCAAGAAAAAGAGATGACGGCGGTGGTCCATTGCCTAAGGTAGTGCTGACTTGGAGGCACTACTTATTGGGTTCCCATTTCATGGTGCGGACGGATAACGTCGCCATAAGCTATTTCCAGTCCCAAAAGAATCTTTCTCCCAAGCAGGCGAGGTGGCAAGACTTTTTGGCTGAGTTCAACTATGTACTGAAGTACAAGCCTGGAAGAGTCAACTCCGTTGCTGACGCCCTGAGCAGGAAGGCGATGCTTGCTATCATTGGCCAACTTGAGAATCCGTTGCTCGACAGGATTAAGGAGGGATTGAAGCATGATGCAACTGCTAGGAGCCTTCTTGAATACGCTAGGGAAGGGAAAACTCGAAGGTTTTGGGCTGAGGAAGAGTTGTTCTACACAAAAGGATGACGCCTCTACGTGCTATATCATGGGAACTTAAGGCGAGAATTAATGAAGGAGTTCCACAACTCGAAGTGGGCTGGTCACCCAGGATGCACCGTACCTTGGCGTTGAGGCAGGAAAAATACTATTGGCCTCGGATGAGAGATGATGTGGAGAACTAATATTCGAACTTGGTCTGCCAACAAGACAAGGTCGAGTAGTCCAAAACGGCGGGTTTACTGGAGCCTTTGCCCATTCTGGAGATACCATGGGAAAGCGTCTCAATGGACTTCATAGTTGCCTGCCAAAATTCGAGGGATGCCAAACCATCATGGTGGTGGTAGACAGGTTCTCGAAGTATGGAACCTTCATAGCCGCTTCCAAGGACTATCCAGATGAGAAAGCTGCTCTATTATTCTTGAAGCATATCATGAAGTATTGGGGAGTGCCACGAACAATTGTGAGCGATCGAGATCCCCGATTCACTGGAAAGTTCTGGACAGAGTTGTTTGAGTTGTTGGGTTCGGAGCTCAACATGTCGACTAGTTCACATCCTCAAACCGATGGGCAGACGGAGCGGGTAAATACGCTAATGGAGCTATACTTGAGGCATTATGTGAGTTCAACCCAACAAAATTGGGCAAAATTGCTTGACTTTGCCCAATTCTCGTTTAACTTGCAGGTGAACGAGTCTAGAGGAAAGAGTTCTTTCGAGATAGTGATAGGACAACAACCAATCAATCCTGACACTGTCTTGGTGGGACATAAAGGTGGTAGCTCTATAGCATATGAACTTGCCAAGACATGGCAAGAGGAGGCAGATTTAGCAAGGGTATCCTTACACAAGACTGTTAGGAAAATGAAGAAGTGGGCTGATGAGAAGAGACGATTCCTTGAATTTGAAGAAGGCGACTTTGTGGTAGTCAAGATGCACTCCATACTTAGACACCGGAAGGTGCACAAGGGACTACTTCGAAGGTACGAGGAACCGTTCAAGGTACTAAGATAGGTAGGTGGAACTCCCTCCGAAGCTAAAACTTTATCCGGTGTTCCATGTGAGCTTGTTGAAGCCCTACCACCGGGACGAGGAAGACCCCAATCGCGGACTGTCACAGCGAGTACCTATAGGAGCAAAAACCTTGTATGATCCTGAGATGGACTGCATACTAAAGGTCCGAGAGGTACGGAAACTTAGTGGTGTTACAAGCCTAGGATCGAGTACAAAGTACGATGGAGATGTTTACCCAAAAGCAAGGACAGTTGGTAGCCGGTCGAGGCACTTTGGCAGTTCAAGAAGCAGATTGATGCATCCATACCACCAAAGCCAACGAGGACGTTGCTAGAATAGGTGGGAGAGAATAACACGGTCCGCCCATTCAAACGAAGAGGTTTGGCTAGAAGAAGCGCTCAGACTCTTCTCCCAAAGAATACAGAACATTCTAAAGCCCTCTTGAATTTCCTAAAATACCCTTAGATTCCCTAGAATATTCTAGAAAAAATATTCCCTGTATAGAATTCTCTAGAATTATGTAAATTTGTAATTAATGTAGTAGGTTCTAGAATTCTCTCTTGTAAGTATAAAAAGGGGCCAACCACCTCATTTGTAATATACTTTAGAAGTTTGAGCAATTCAATACATAGAGTTTTCATTCTTTCAACTCTCTCTTCTCTTGTTGTGAGTGTGAAGAAAGGCTGACTATAGGGTAAAAACTTAAGTGCCGCACGGGTTGGGAGCACTAGAAAGAGTGAGCCCGTGACACATGCATGTATGTATGTTAGAGTGTTGTATGATTATTGAGATAAAATTATAATTAAACTAAACCATGTAATTATGTTGACCTTCAAAAGTGGGAAATAGATTATTTTAAAGTCCATATATTACAGATATATTAAATTTAGTAACAATGACCGTCAAAACAACTTGATAAGTACGTAGACAATGAAGTGCAACTTAGGTAGTAAGATACTTCTTCTACGGGTTAGAGTCACTAAGAGATAATGGGAAGAGTAGTTTAAAAAATTAAACAAAATAAACTTGAAAAGTACTTATTATTAAAACACTTGATAACCCTCAAGTGACCTTCTATTACAAAGAATTCCCAAAATTCTAACATATACAAATACTAAAAATATCGGTAGGTATGAATATAAGAACAGTGTCTCTATTTTCTTGAATTTTAAACACGTTAGCAATTCATTCCTATACAACACAACATGAAATGCACATTTATAATGTATGAGAAATAGAGAAATCAACAAAAAGTCTTCTTTTCTCTATTTAGTGTACTTCGAATATTTTGTAACACTTTATGCAAGTTTTTCATTATGCATCTACAAAGAATCATTAGCCTTCATCCATCAATAACCCTCTAGCCAAAAAAAAAAAAAAAAAATCATGTGATAACCCATACACTTTCACAAAAATTTATCCAACCACCATTCATCAAAGATGATACATTCATCGGTTTTCACATATTAACTTTCCTTCCCATGTTTTTGCACCTCTCTTTGTTTCTTTAATTATTAGTTGCCAAATCTGTCAAATTAGAAGCCAAATGAACAACGAAAAAGCATTGAGATAATAATTCCCTAAAGAACAGGATATCATTGAAATTAACAAATGGAATTTAATCACCTAAAATAGATGAAATCTTTTACTTTAGAAAGACACAGAATGAAAAGAACCTAAAGATGCTTTAAAGAAATTAAAAAAAAAATCAAAACGAAAGACTTAAATATGATAAACTTGTAGTCATACTGGAAAGAGAATTTTACTTCTTTTTTATGGTTCTGTATTGAAAATATATCTAAACATGAATGGTAATGAATTAGTGTAGTGAATGAATTATTTCCTACTCGTCCTAATGTCAAAAATGACAAACTGAAAGCTAAGAATTAATCTATGGCAAACATAGTAGAAAACATCTAAGAGAATCTCTTCACCAACCATATTTGTAGATAGGATTTGTGTTGAACCCCAGTTATATTAATCATGTTTTGATGATGACCAAATCGCACTAATAGTTTGAAAACAAGTGTGTAGAAAAACAGGTAGGTTCGGACGCAAATGATTGTCCAAACAAAACAACCAGAAGACTCCACGGAAGCAAATGACTGTCTGAAAGACAGAGTTTCGGACGATGGTAATCGTTCGACACAAAGAATTTGAAGCAGTCTCGGACGAAGAATACCATCCGATCATATTTCCAAAAGACTTTGCTATCGATCGGACGCATCCTCGGACGTCCGAACGAATACCCTCAGAGAACCGAAGCAGCGTCGGATGCAGAAGTTAGAAGAGGCATTCCGAAAGGTCCAACGACTAGTTTTCCAGTAAATAGAAAATAGCCGTTGGAAAGTTGTTGAAAGCAGATTTTGGGCAACTATAAATACCCCTAAGCCTGAATTAAAGAAAAAGGGACTTCTATATTGATTACAAGTAATTCTTGAGTTATTTGGGAGAAATAGTGGGTACAAGTGTTATAATAGTGTAGGTAATTTTGTGAAAAGAGTTTAGAAGTCTAAGAGTTCTTCAAGTGTAAGAGTGGAGAGATAACAATTGTAATAAAAGGAGGTTGTGAGTGTAAAAATCTTGGCTCAACTAAAGGAAATTAGTGTGAGCAAGAGTGATCCTCATTTGTGTACAATAGGTTATTATCTCACCTTCTTTGAAGAGGCTTTTAGTGGCTGAATTTCAAGTGGAGAACTTGGTAGTTGCCTTGAGAGAATCGCTCTTTGTGAATGTACTCCAAGCTTGAGAAGCTTGGGAGTTTGCATTTCTTAATCTTAATTTTTTTATTGGTTCTTTGTGATTCAATTGTTGAATCTCTACTTGTGATTCTTTGTGCTTAAGTGTTCATTAGTTACATAATGTTTGAATTTCCATTAAGCACACAAAAAGGTTTGTTTTAGAAATAACCTAGTTCACCCCCCTCTTAGGTTACTTTTTGGGCCAACAATTTGCATAAAAAAAATCACTTTGGATATCAAATAGTGTAATCGATCAGGTATAAAATGCTTAGGGCTATAGTTACTCTCAGGTCAAAAAAATAAACTACACAAATTTGATTGCGGCAATCCATATAGAACTTCAATGATAGCTTGGTTTGATAAATAAGTGTAGAAAAACTGAACTTGAAAATTTAATAAACAGGTCCTGTGCCAAAAAATAGAGAGAGAGAGAGCAAGATATATTTACATGATTCTTTAAGCTGCATAAGAATGTAAGCAATTACTGTTATGAATTCAAATCATAAATATTATACATTCATCTCATATCAAATGGATGCAACTAATTTTATAATTTGAGAATAAACATAAGCATACACCTTTTATTACATGTGGAAAAAAACCCCTAAATCCATAATCACTAACCAATTAGCTTATTTAAAAATAACGCAATATGTGAAAAGGATGAGACCTTTTTTTCATTCTTTTGATCAATTTGAGTTTATTATTGATCTAAAAGTGCCAGATGCTAAATGTACATATACAAAAAAAATTATATAAATACCATATCAATCAAGGGAAGAAGAATTCCAAGTATAAGGATATTAAAATTCCATATACTCTATCTGAAACCTACCGTTATATTTTGGCAAACTAATGTTTCATTGTGCTTTTGGAGGTCCCAAAAATTTCCAACATAATAAAGGAGATGATGCTATAGAACTTTGGTCCATTAACATTTTTGGGTTCAAACAAAGATAATATGATCCTATACTTCAAAATTACAATGCAAATCTTTATTTATGTTAAAAACAAAACACTTAAAAAATTAAAATTTTATAGATAAAATGTAAAAGATAACAAAAACAACATTTTTCCATGTATAAGTTGAATAAATGTTAGCAATGTTATTAGTGAAACTTAAGAAGCAAAGAGTACCTAAAACTAGAGAAGGATCGTTTCCATTTAGGTAAATAGAATTTCCTGCATTTATCCTTAAAAAATAAAATTAAAAAAAAAAACTTTCAAAAATAAAAACTGTTCAAAATTTTCAAGAATTTTAACATATGGTAGGAACCTCAAGTGATGCTTCCTCTTTCGTCTTCTCTCTCTTGCTCTACCTAGGGTTTCTTGGCCTAGTTGTCTTTCATGGCTGCCCTTCAGTAGTCTGCTGAAGGGAAACCCCTTCTTCTGGCTCCTAAATCTTTTGCCGACATGGTCAGCGATAAAGCACCAGTGTTATCCGTGAAAAACGGATGTCTATAGTGGAGAACCTGTTTTGTTTTTCACCAAGGAAGATGTTGAGGGATCTTTGTACTCTCCAAGCCCTTGAAGCTTGTCCTAATTGGCAAATTTATAAGGGAAAACAGCATGGCCGCATTATACAAGGTCTCTTATACAGTAAAGAGGTTTCTCAGGCTCTTTTAATTTAGGGTTTATTGATTATCGACATATTCTTATCAAGTTTGACAAGGAGAATGATTATCATCGTTGCTGGCTATGGGGTTTTTATTCGTTTGAAGGCTTTGGAATTAGGGTTCTCAAATGGATCCCTGATTTTCAAGTCGATAAAGAATCTCCAGTGGCTCCGGTGTGGGTTTCTTTGGATCATTTGAGAATCTTAATGATGTCTCTTATACATTCTTTTTGTGTATCGAGACATTAGGCAGCCCCTCAAGATGGATGCTTTCACAGCTTCACTTGTACGTCCAAACGTGGCATGATTTTGTATGGAATTGGATATTACAAGCCTCTTCTGAAGACGTTTTGGATTGGTAATGGCTCTTCTGGACATTGACAACATATTACCTATGAATATTTACTTAGTTTTTACTCTCATTGCTCGATGCTAGGGCAATCTAGATTCTTGGATGAATGCGGGATTCTCCATCTCGAGTTGATTAGGAAAGATACAAATGTTGGGGACAAAAAGTAGCCGAACTTGATGAAGAACAAAGAAACAATGGAAGTGGATAATTCGAAAGGGAAACCAGTTAAGCACAATCAAAAGCTTCCAAGTCAGACAAAATTCGGCAACCTAAAGGCATTTTAAAGCATGTGAAAATGGTATAGCCTTCAAATGGTGATTTTTTTGGCCTTACCATGGCCGAAAAGCTTCTTGTTTCGGTTATTGACACTAATCCTTACCCTACAAATGACGAGAAGTTTAACAATGATGTTAAGCCGCCAAGGATTGGTGATTCAAAGTAGGATGATTCTTTAGGCTTCTTGAAGAAGATTGCTTCAGCTGAAACTCACGACTCTAGTCCATAAAAGCCGGTTACGTTCGATACTCCTAACCCTAAACCGATTTTGATATCGGTAGCAGACAGCTCTTATATGAACTGCCTCTGGCGTTGGTGGAGATTCCCAATGTTTCCTTCATAATGGATGTTTTCTCAAAAAATACAAAACAAGATTGGGATCGGATTAAACCTTTGGAACTACCATGCATGGGGGACGTTAATTGCTCAAAACCACTACGATTGCATGAACATTTGTTAGATGATCAACATAGCAAATTTTGCTTTTTCCAGAAAGAAATTACCTCTACAACCTGAAAATAATATGGATTCTTTGAAGAATATTGGCTTAGTTGCTTGACATTTTCAAAACCATCAGGATCTTATGGTGAGCTTTCACGATTTTCTATCCGTTCTGTCGCTCATGGATTTTTCTTCTTCTGGGGAGGTTGATTCTCTAGTATCAGCTCTGGTGTGTTATCACAAAAGAAAAAGTAGTATACTATCACCCATTCCATAGTTACTCGACAAGCCGCATGGTTTTTGTTTGCTTCTGATTCCATATCATGATTAATTGTATTATTTGGAATATTTGAGGTATGTCGGTCGTAAATCTTCCATTCGTAGACTCAAGAACTTATTTGTATTCATCATATTGATTTTCTAGTGATTATTGAACCTTTAGTATGGTTAGATAGATTGGAGCAATTTTGAGTTTGGTTGGGTTTTGATTTTTGCACACTTAATCCCTCCAATAAAATTTGGCTTTTCTAGAGGTCGGGTTTCCATATCTATGTTCTTGATAGTTTTGATCAATTTTTGCACCTAAAGGTTCTACATGATTCTTGGACTTCTTCCATTCTAGTAACGATGATCTGTGCTAAATTTACACGATTGAAGCACATTTCATTGTGGTCAGATTTACATTGTATTTTAATTGGGATAGACTGCCCATGGCTTATTGGAGGGGATTTCACTATAAGTTCAGACTCTTCTAAGTATCTTGGATCTCATTCTCAAAATATTACCGCCATGGCAGTTTTTAACATTGTGATAAGAGATTGTGGAGTAGTAGATTTGCCCTTTTACTGGGACTATTATACTTGGTTAGGAGACAAAGTTTTGCTGGCGTCTGTCAAGGCTGTAAGAGATGGATCCCTGCTCTTAGACACAAGATGTGTATAAGAGACAGTCTCTTAACAAGTTAGAATACTTTTCGGTTCATGACCTTAATCGGGCTTATTTGATCACTCCATGCTTTTATTGACCTTACTGTCAGAGGATGGCTCGAGGCCATCTCTCTGTTATCAGCATATTGATTAAACAGAAATTGAAAAATGTGGTATTGTTAGATTGGAGTAATCTTGTGAATGGTTATGGTATGTTTGGTTTTGCCTGGAAGATGAAATGGGTGAAATCAGTTTTGCGACAATGGAACAAGAAAACATTTGGTGATATTCTTCAAGCTGTTAAGTCTACCGAGAACTTGGTGCGTGATTTGGAAATTATTTATGAGACCTTACAACATGATAACAATCAAATGAGACTTCAATCGGCTCAAGCGAACCTTTTTGCTCGACTTCGGACTGAAGAAATTCTTTTGGAAGCAAAAGTCTAGGTGTAAATCAGAGCAGAAAGAAGGGGATCTGATTACCAATTTTTTTCATTTTTCACTTGTGAGTCATAGAGCTTTCTTGGCGGTGCGGCAAATTAAAAACTCGGCTAGGGTTTGGCTGGAATAGGCCACAAATATGTGGCTTGAATGTGAAAATTTCTTTAATCTTTGCTCATAGATGAGGGTATGGATGAAACTTCTTTGAAGTTTTTATTAGAGCTTATTCCTTATTCTGTGACCCAAAAGCATAACTTGAGGCTCACGGCTCTACCAACTATGGACGAGGTTAAGAAGGTTGTTTGGCAACTGGATAAAGAAAGTGCAGTGGGACTGGATGGTTATACTAGAGCTTTCTTTACATGGTGATCTTTATTTGGCCATTTTGGAGTTCTTTCTCGAATTCCAATCCGTGTAGCATCTCTAGTGCCGTACTTGTTCTGCTTTCGAAAAAAGAAATTCCTAATTCTTTTGCTGATTTTTGTTTGATTTCTTTATGTAATTTTGTCAATAGGTTTTTTCAAAAATCTTGGACGCTAATAGATTGCCTGGTATTCTTCCCTCTATTATTTCTCTAGAGCAATAAGGTTTGTTCACGGGCGTTCCATGGCTGAGAATATTCTTTTGGCTCAAGAACTTTTTTAGTCATTAGATAAGAAGACTCGAGGGCATAATTTGGTCATGAAGCTTGATATGATGAAAGCTTTCGATGGACTTTTGTGGCGTTTTCTTTATAGCGGGTGACAAGGTTCCCCTGTGTTGGCTTTTATCATTTCTTAAAACTTATCAATCTGGGATTGATTAGAAGATTAACTCATCTAAAAGCTCACTAATTTTCCCACAGAAATATAGCATGCATTTATCAACACAGTGGAGTCTTTAAGGGATGCGTAGGGTGTCCTTGCCGATTAATTATCTCGACTGCCCAATATTTCTTGGCAAGAAAAAAAGGGATTATTTTGATTCTTTGATTGAAAAAGTTCGGGGGAAGCTAGACGGATAGAAGCAAAAGCTTCTTTCTCAAGGTGGTTATTTGATTACTCATTCGGCATGTCCTTTCTCCCATGCCAGTTCATATTATTTCTATCTTGGATCCTCCCAAATAGGTTATTCATCGGCTGGAAAGTCTTTTTGCTTCCTTTTTCTAGGAAGAATTGAACAGGGGCTCTCACAGGCATTGGAAAAAATGGGCCTTATTATGTTTACCAACTTCAGAAGATGGATTGGGTATTCGCAGCTTGGAGACGGTGGTGGATGCATTTTTCCTCAAGATGTGTCATTTTTAGACCTCCTCATCCTTGTGGGCTTCTTTCATGTAGACAAGATATCGGAATGGTAAAACAAGTTTTTTCTTCCCAGTTTGGAGACATATGATGAAGGTTAAACATGTTGTTGATGCTCATCTTTAGATGCTAATTAGATCTGGAGATGCTTCCTTTTGGTTTGATAACTGGCTGGGGGAGGGATATCTTGCAAATTGGGTAGATAATGTTGAATTGCCCTCTCTCAAGGTGAATCAAGTTTTTTATAATAATACTCGATGGAACCTTTTGATGTTTTGCAGCAATCTCTTATGTTGAGTTGTAAGATGAGGTTTGTTCTTCTCCCATTTTCCTTAGGACAATGACACGTACGTATGGAAGGATAATCTGCATGGTAAGTTTACTACATCATCCAGTTATGGGATTTTGAGAAAATGATGCAGCACTGTTCGATCCTGTGCGTATATTTAGAGTGCAAGATTTCCAACAAAAATCTTGATCTTTCTTTCAAAGTTGTTCAATCGGTATATTCCCTTTGCTGACATTCTTATGGAGTTTGATTTTGTCTTGCCATCTAAATCTCCCTTTTATTATTCCATGGATACACTTAAGCATGCATTTATTGGTTGTCCATTTGTGGCTCGGATTTGTAGAGACATTGAGGTGTTGATGGGTATTTCCTCGGTTGGAGGTTAACTCCTTTCTTCATAAATTTTGTGTTTGATGAATGTTTTCGACTTTGTCTTCAAATGGTCAACTTTGTGCATTGTTGCCGAACTTGATTTTATTGCTAGAATCTATGGTTGGAAAGAAACAATTTCCTTCACAATAACAAGGTTACTTTCCCCTCTTTTGTCTTCGTCAAAATTGTTAACTATGCAGCAAAACTTTGCATAATGCACCTTATAATATTGCATGGAAAGTGCTCAAGTACTGATTATTTAGTTGGAATGCTATTTGAAGGGTTTGATTAAGAAATGATTTTAACTAAATTGTATTTAAAACTATGAAATGATTAAAAGAGAATGGTTAGAGTTTATGCTAGCCAATTTTCCAAATTTTGGTTAATTAGGTAAATCAAGCGATCCTATTCTCCAAATTTGAGGTTGATTCCTAATTGTAACCAATTTCCGATCCCTCAACAATTAAGTCTATCAATCTAATTAACCTAAGTAAGGATCCCTCCTAGTACTTAAACTAATCAAACTTGATTAACTACTCATGGAATTCAAGCAACCAACTTGGTGAATAAGTCCGTCAAGATCTAATTCTAACCCTAATACAACACTATCGTGTATTTAGATCTATAATGGAGGTTCAATTCGCATATCCTCTTAATTAAGTTAAATTATACTAGTGGAGTGATCAAAGATTAATTAACCCTTGCCCCTTATTGTTGTCTAATTAGTCACTTTACTACCTAATCAATCCCTTAACTTCTACCCATTGGAAATTAGCTTCACTAAATCCTAACCCATAACTAATTAATATATTTTAAAGTAAAGGAAAGCGAATAAAGGCATGGAATCTAAATTAGGCATGAAAATAAAGAAAAATAGTTAAGAAAGCAATAATTGAAAGCAATAAATGGAAGATAATAAATGAAAGCATTTAAACTAACTGTGCATGAAATTTAAGAAGAAAAGAAATGCATTAAACATAAATTCAAGTCTTACAAATTGTTGAAGAAAGCTAGTCAACAATGGAAGTAGAATGTCTATAAAAGAAAGGAAGAAGAGCTAAAAATTCCTCCCCAAGTAGGAGGAGAAAAGAAGAAGAAGAAGGTGGAGGAGGTTGCCATTTTTTCCCCAAAAATGTATATTTATACTAGAGTTAGGGGTTGGGGATGAAATGACACAATTTCCCTTAAAAAAAAGCTAAAAATGGCCAACAACCCAATTTCTCGAGGAACCCTCATCTATAGTGATGAAAAGCTTGCCTACGATGAGTTGCCCTTACAGCTCCATGCAATTTCATTATTTTGCTTCTAAAATCCCCATCCGACGTCCAATTAATGCATCGTTTTCTCCTACCGAACCCTAACACATAGGAGAACATTTTTTGCTATAATAAATACTTAAAATAACAGCCAAACATTTGAATAAAATTCTCACAAAATAGACAAAAAAACAAAAGACAAACATAGATGAATGAAAACTTAACTCCCAATGAAGTTAAGTTAAAAGATACGACACAAATTCTAAAAATAAGAACTTAATAAAATATGATAATCAATACCTAAATAAGTACTAAAACATATACTAAAAACATTCTAACACATAAAAATAAACAAAAATAAACAATTAAAACACACGTTAAAACACTAAGAATGCTCGAAACTAATAGCAAAACTGTCAACTTTATGAGAGACAGGTCATATAACTCTAGTTTCTTAGATTTATCACACCCCGAAACTTAAGTTTTTACTCGTCCTGAGCAAAATATGGATAAGAAAAGAATAACAAAGAGGACTAACACAAAACACATGACACCATCACTAAAATTGAAATGTTGAACTCTAGTGTACTTGTCAAAAGTGAAATGGGGGTTTTAACTTAACAAACTCAACATTTTCATCTACTCCTTTATTTACAAAAGTGGAAACTAGTTTGGTTACAAATTAAACATTACTTTTGACTAACAAAGTATTCACGAAATGTCAATTTAAATGTAAGTTGATATAGAGAAAGCAAGTCATGTTTTTCAAAAATTTACTTCAAGTATAGAAAGATTATTAAGACTTGTTTTATGAACCGAAAATTGATGCAAATAAACATACAATAATATTTGTTGGCATCACAATATTTAGCAAAGGACATCAACCGAAGCAATGATTGACCCCTTTCTCTCTAATATCTATACTATCCCAAATTAAGGATCATTTAGGGTTTTTTCAATCTTGTAATGTAGACTAAGGTAATAAGGTAGGATAAATTTGGACATAAGTGACTCAAATCACCTTAGTCATTTCAATACAAGTTCTTGGACTATTATCCCATATATAAAGTCACAAAACCTAGCACCACTTAACCAATAAGCACTTGAAAGGTAAAACAATACTTTTATTGAACTAACTTTGAAGGCAAAGGAAACATTCTTATTGAACAAGAACACAAGATTTGAAATTTTCTTTGCTTTTCTTCTTTTTTTTTCACATTTTTCGTTTCTTTTTTTTTTCTTTTCTACAATAACCATAATATAATGTAATGATTACAAAAGAGAGGGCATAAACAACTTTAAACTGTTGATTTCTTTCCCCAACAAATACAAAAAAAAAAATCTTCAAGAACTATCAGAAGACCAGTAAATCACTGTATTGAAGATTCACTCAAAGAGATCAATAATGACTAAGGTGATGGTTTTGAAAGAGGATATATAAGAGAGCTGAATTGGTTAAATTATGTGGTTGACAAAGAAATTAGGGTATAAGGTTCAATGGGGACACTAGGGATAATATTAATACAAGGTAGGTTGTTTGGCTCAAACAGTCCAAAGAATGCCTATATCATTTTCAAAATTCAGTTATTTGACTAAAACGGGGGATTCACACTATTCCAATCATTGTACCCAATCAAACCTCACAAACTCACTTAATATAGACAAATGCAAGTCCATGCAATATGACCAAACGATGGCTTAAGTCATTTCTTCCTCTACTCGAAATCAATTCTCAAAATCCTGAAATGTTTAAATAATGTCAACAATCAACTGAACTTGGCATTGGAAAAACACTTATGGAAAAAGTAAATTTGAGGTCAATACTAGTTGAGAAAAATATTTTCATAAAGTAGTTGAAAAGAGGTTGAGTTTCAAGGGTTAAATCCCATTTATTCACATAGAGTGTAGCCTATGTTCAACACCCAATTTCAATTTTCACAAACAACAAAAACAATACCATTCCTAATTAACAAGATAATAGACACCACCGCACATTTTATATTATTCAATGATGAGTTAAAAACTCATCCAACTACTCACCAATTCCCAAAAAATAAAAAATAGTACTAGAAGCATGTAAAATATGAACTAGATAAATATAATACTAGATTACTAGTAAATGAATGACTTTCAAGCATGCTTGGACAATCAAAAATCTTATGAATGTGATGGACAACACTGGTCCAAGTGAATGTAAATGCAAGCAAACGTACAATTTTAACTCAAAGCGTGTTTTCATTTCTAGTTATGGCAATCACCGACAAAATATAATAAAAACTTTACCAAGTAAGTGAGCAAATCCATCTAACTCTTACAAATGCAAATCTAACCAAAACTGCACTCCAAAGAATTTACTCTCTTTCTTTCAACCAACATAACAAATCTAAGTGGGAGTATTCATCGAGACTTCTCGAGGTTCAACTAAACAAGAAAAGCTATCTAAGCTAACGGGATTTAACATAACAAAGGTCATTTGTACCCAATTCATCTTTCCAACTTAGCACTTGCAACAATTAGCATAAAAAAGGATTCAATCAACCAAGAAAAATAGCAATGTGAACCAAGCATCCATAAGACTCCATCAAATCACTCACATACTCAATAAATCTAATGTATCAAGAACTAATAATCATCACAACAAGATAAAAAAATCAAGTCCAAGTTCAAATGGACACCTCAATACATACATTATTCACATGAACTCATAAAATCCAATCATCATTATCATTAACTAAACAAATTTATCCAAACACAACCAAAATTCAATTCATAATACCAAGCATAGGCTAAACTAACACAAGGCTACAAACCTTTATTAACCCACAAGGTTCTTAAACTAAAATATGTAAATGAAATAAAGCATAATTAAAGAGAAAGGGTAAGAAATACTCCCCTATGTTACAACACTAAGGAGGCTTTCCAAGGGTGTTGAAGACCTTTGTAAATCTGTTGGGTTGAATTCCATATCCAGAGCTCCTCCCAAGGACATCGGACTTTGGTTTAAGTAGATGTGTCTTCGACCTTCTAGCATATACCCATCATGATCTGTCCTTTAACCAGCGCATTTCCCATGTTATCATGAAATGGTATCTCTTTTGTGGTAAATAGGACAATCTCACACTCATTTCAATAAGATACTGGTGATGCTTCAACACAAGTCTTGACTAACTCGGTGGTTGAGCATTCAAATTCAAAAGGTCCATCATATCCAACTTTTGCACTTTCACAATCCATTAACTTCAATGGCTCTCCATGTTGGCCAACCCCCTCCCAAACTTTATTGGTCCATAGGTCTCGATAAGGCTAGATGTTCCAATTAGATTGGGATAGTAATGGAAGTTCCTTGAGCTTTACCCACCAATTTTTCTACAATTTGGGTAAAATGAGACACTATGATATGTATATAGAAGGTTGGAGCTCGAATTGGCGTATGAATTCTTTCTTAAGGTAGGCCATTTTCTTCTCCATTTTTAAGTCATCTATGTCTTCTTTAATTGGAGGGGATTGATACCCAAGATTGGTCTTCTCATAGCATTTTCTCATCTTCATTGTGAGCTTTGCCACCACTTGACTAAGATTTTCCCATTTGTTGACTAAGCTTTTCACTCACAATCACTTGCCTTTGAGCTTGAATGGAAGATGATTGAATTGACTTTGAAGCTTTCCATAATAAGGATCCGGATAGTTTTACTATCTCAATTTATAGTTTAAGGGGTAAGGAGAATAATGACTACAAGAAACATACTCATTAGTCATGCCTCCACCACCATAAGGGTGATGATATCTTTGGCATGAATAATTCCAATTCATTCCTCACATGTTCTTGAGGAAAAAAAAAACTAAGAACAACAAAAACAAGGAAAAGAACTAAAACAACAAAAATTACGAAAAGATAGGAAAGTTTAGACTGCACAAACTAGTCCAAACTATCCATCTAATGAAACTTTTTTTTTGGATTTTTTTTCAAAGTAAAGCAAGTATACTACCAAAGAGAATTTTTTATTAGATTTTTGAAAACAAGGGACATAACTATACAAAAAGTAAAAAATCTTTTTGAGTTTTCAAGTAAGTGAAACAACAACACAAGATAAATAAACTTCAAACTAGTATTCTAACCAAATTGTATCAATATTGAAACCATTCCCCGGCAACAGTGCCAAAAATTTGTCGCGTCTAAAATGACACGAACATCTAGTTATAATAAAAATACCTAAATCCACCAACTTTAACTTGATGACAACCCGTAAGTATATGGTATCAAATAGTAGCTAGTGGAAGTAGGGATAGTTCCCATGAGGAATGGTGCTCAAGTACCGATTATTTAGTTGGAATGTTATTTGAAGAATTTGATTAAGAAATGATTTTAACTAAACTATATTTAAAACTAAGAAATGATTAAAGAGGGGTTAGATTTTATGCTATTGCCAATTTCCCGAGTTTTGGTTAATTAGATAAATCAAATGATCCTATGTTCCAAATTAGAGGTTAATTCCTAATTGAACCTAATCCCATTCCCACGACAATTATGTCTATCAATCTAATTGACTGAAGTAAGGATCTCTCCAAGTACATAAACTAATCAAACTTGATTAACTACTCATAGAATTCAAGCAACCCACAAGGTGAATTAGTCAGCCAAGATCTAATTCTAACCTTAATCCAACACTAATCTAGGTCTACAATGGAGGTTCAATTCCCATATCCCCTCAATTAATTCTAAATTAACTAGTAGAGTGATTAATTCCCTTAATAAACCCATAAGCCCCTTAGTGTTGCCTACTTAATCCATTTTACCACCTAATCAACCCATTAACTTCTATCCATTAGAAATTGTCTTCATAAAGCCTATCGGATAACTAATTAATGCATTTTAAAGTAAAAGAAAACAAGTAAAGGCATGGAATCTAAATTAGGCATGAAAATAAAGAAAACTAGTTAAGAAAGCAATAAATGGAAGATAATAAATGAATGCATTTAAACTAAGACTGCATGAAACTTAAGAAGGAAGTACATTAAACATAAATTAAAGTCTCACAAGTTGTGGAAGAAAGCTACTCAACAGTGGATGCAAAGTGTCTACGTAAGAAAGGAAGAAGAGCTAAAAATTCCACCCCCAAGTGGGGAGGAGAAAAGAAGAAGATGAAGAACAAGATGGAGGGGGTTCCATTTCTGTCCCATTAATATATATTTATAGTAGAGTTAGGGGTTCGGGTGAAAGGACACAATTGACCTTGAAAAATAGCTAAAAATGGCCAAAAACTCGATTTCTCGGGGAACCTTCGCCTATGGCACAGTACCCATTGTGTAAGCTTGCCTACGGCAAGTTGCTCGAACAGCTCTACGCAGTTTTGCTGTTTTACCTCTAAAATCCCCGTTCAACGTCAGATTGATGCGTTGTTTTCTCTTACTGAACCCTAACACATAGGAAGTCATTATTCGATATAATAAATACTTAAAATAAAACCTAAACATTTAAATAAATTGCTCACAAAATAAACAAAAATTGAAAGACGAACATAGACGAATGAAAACTTAACTCCCAACGAAGTTAAGTTAAAGACAAGACACAAAGTCTAAATACAGGAACTTAATAAAATATGATAATTAACACTTACACAAGTACTAAAACACATATTGAAAATATTCTAAGTAAAACAATAGACAAAAACACACGTTGAAACACTAAAATACTCGAAACTAATAGCAAAACCATCAAATTTATATTACATATAACTCTAGTTTCTCAGAGTTATCACCCCCAAATATCTAAGATCTTATAGCCTAGATTAAGGATCATTTAGGATTTTTAAACCTTGTAATGTAGGCTAAATTTGTGGGGAGGGTCAATATGTATAAAAGTGACTCAATTTACTTTAGTCATTCAAAACAAACTTGTGGACTCATATCCCTTAAACAAAAATCCACACATTACCAGGGTATGAACCAACCAATCCACACTTGAAGTACGAAACCCAATATAACTATTTTAAGGAGGCCTTTTGAATCTCCTTAATTACATCCATATATACAAAGTTTGTAGAAATTGAAATGAATAATAAAGGATTTTTTTTGGAGCAAATTGCTAGAAAGGTCATCATACTTTTAAGTTGTATAGGTATAAGTCATTAAAATTTTGTTGTGGCCGATTTAGTCACTCAACCCATGAAAACATTGTGTTTAGGTCATTCTGTCAATTGTCTCCGTTAAAGCCAGCCTTTAGTTAAACACAAAACTTTTTGCATGGTTAAAATTGTCCGAACAAATGAATTGTTGAGGTCAATAAAAATTTTTGAAAGTAAGTTGAGGGGTTAAAATAGAAAGTAGTAAAATTTAAATGGTTGAAATCATAATTTTCAGAAAAAATCTAAAATCCTAATCACCTCTTTATCGTCTTCTTCACACATGAACTTCTCCTTCTTCTTCTTTTAAAAAAAAAAAAAAGAAATTTGTATTTCTTCCTTTTGCAAAACCAATCCAAATCACACGACTTTTATATAATAATGATTCTTGAAAAAAGTAGAATGCATATCTAAATTAGAAAAACAACAAATTTAACCTTGAATTAAACTTAAATCTGAATCCCAAATATAACACATCTTGAGCCACGGCTAAAAAGGCCTTTGTGATTATTGTGGTAGCAGAGGTAGAGGATAAGGTGGGTGGTAATGGTGGCGGAGGTGGAGGTTTGAAATGAGTGAGGCTGCTACGGCATTGGGAAAGTTTCAGAAAAAAAAATATAAAGGAAAAAAGAAAAGAGGTCTTCCATCCCCAGCTAATTTGAGATGTTGTGGTAGCGGAAGTGGAGATATTGTGGTAACGTCGTGGAGGTTCGAGTGGGTAGTTATGGTGGTAGAGGTGGATATGAGGTGGATAAGAGTAAAAAATAGGTGAAGGTTCTGCTTTGTTTCGGACAATTTTGTCCCTGATTGAGTCACATGAGACACATGTAAAACATTAACCACTAACAGAAGAGTTAACTCAGCCATTTGACGGAATGGGAAAAAATGACACTTTAACAAGTCTAGTGACCTTTTTGGCCACAAAATTAGTTTGATGACTAAAACCCATACACATTAAAAATATGGCAACCTTTTTGGCTATTTTCTCTCTCTCTCTCTCTCTCTTTATCTTGGCCAATGAAAATTACAAGATAAAATAAAATTTACATTACTAATCACAATGACGGAAATTTAACAAGATTAAACATTTAACTTCAATTCCCAAGCACTTGTGCAAAAATTGCCTTCAATCCATCATATAGACTTTAACTTTCTTATTGATGTACCAATACAACTTCTGCAATGACTTAGGTGATGAGATGAAGTATAAGAAACAAACAAGTGGAACTGTGGAATGGATAAATTATGTAGTTGATAAAGAACTTAGACTATAAGCCTTAATGAAGACACTATGGACAAATTAATGTAAAGTAGGCTTTTTGGCTCAAATGGTCCAAGAAACATGCCTAGATCATTTCTAAAAATCCGACTATTTGGAAATAAAGAGGATTTACACTACCTAAATTAATGTACCAAGTCAAACCTCTCAAAACCCACAAAATATTCGAAAATGAAAGTTCATACAATATGACCAAGTGATGCTTAATTCATTTCATTTCTCTATTCAAAATTAATTTCCAAAAATCTTTAAATGTTGAAACCATATCAACAATCACTTGAATTTGGCATTGGATAAACATTTATAGAAAAAATAAAGTTTGAGGTCAACAAATGGAGTTGAGTGTTTTCTTCATGGATTTTGGCTCGTCTCTCATAGTTTGTAGTTCTTTTTAATTTCTCGTATTTGCATCTACACATCATTTGATCTTGCCTCCTCAACTTCTTGGTTTGGTTGGTGAATGAATTGAGCCTCCATTGGTTCACATAAAGGCTCTTTAGTGGAGGGAAAGAATATGGATTTCTTTATAGCTCTCATAAAGATATGGATGGCTAGTCCATTATATCCCACTTGATTATCTAAGAGGTAGGGAGAATAATCATAACAAAAATCTTGCTCATTGGATATACCTCCATTACTATAGGATTGGCAATTTTCTTGATGTGAAAACTTCCAATTAGTTGCTTGCATGTTCTTGAACAACAAACAGCACAAAGAAAAACAAGAAAATGAACTAAAACAACACGAATATTAGTAATGGATTAAATCTGCCTACAAAATAAATATTAAATATAATTACAAGATAAATATTAGTTCTCAATCAGCCTTGAGCACTGAAAGTTCATAATTAAGGGATTTTTAAAAATGTATTGTTATGTTTTTTTTTTTTTTGGTTTAAACAAACGGGCTTTGATTTTAATACTGCTAAATATTCTAATTTCAGAGGATGATAAATGCGAACATCCTCTGATGTATATCTGGTGTATATATTAGTTAAATTTAATTCTTTAGAATGTAATTGTGGCAATAAGGACAATTAATTCAATTTAATGCCTCAAAAGGCAATTGTGGGCATTACGGTCAATTGATTTAACTGAATGTGTCGTAAGCAATAGTAAATTAAGGCTAATTGATTTAATTTAATGTCTTAGTGTGCAATTGAGGGCAATACAACCAATTAATTTAATTTAATGCCTTAGAAGGCAATTGTCTTCTAAAATACCTAAATCCTACTACTAATTAGGCAGTATCCCACAAGTACACGGTTGTCAACCAGTAAAGAGAAGTAGGGATCGAACTTGCAAAAATTGGTTGGTGATTACCAATTATTTGGTTAGACTATTAGTTGAAGTGATTGATTTTAGATTTATTTAACTAAATCTAGAATTTATGGGACTAAGAAATCAATCTGAAGATTAACTAGCAAAAAAAACTAAAATTGAACATTAACATTAAGGAAAACATTTTAAAGAAAGCCATTAAAGATAGCATATAAAAAGATGGCATTTTAAGAAAGTATTTAAAGAAAGCAAGTGAAAAGGAGAGCATCTTAAGTGTAGCAATTAACTTTTCTTCCTGAACTTCTAATTATCACTAAGCAAGAATAATTAAAGAAAGTCCATAAACTATTTTAACAAAGAATATAAAAAGAAAGCATTTTAAATTCACTAACTATAATTTACTATTAAGAAAGTATATTTAAAGAAGGTTTCAAACTAATCTACCAATTAATCTAAAAAAGCAACTAAAGAAAAGCATTTAAACTAAACTACACTAGATTAACACAAAGCATATGAAATAGACATAAATTAAAGAGACCTTATACTAAATATACTAAGGGTTTTCAATCTACAAGTAGGAGTTGAATTAAACTAAACTCCACTTAATCTAAGAAAATCTTCCCCAAATGGAGAGGAAAATTAAGAACCAAACTAACCTACTTCTACTCTACTTCTATACTTGTTCTACTCTACTTTGACTCTAAAGAGGCTTAAAAGAGATATTTATAGAGTCAGGGTTGTAGCAATATCTTGCCCCAAACTGGACATTTTTGTCCCCCAGAAAACTCAAACCGCGCTCAGTAACTGTGGTTACCAACTTTGTCCACTGACCACGGTTACCAATTTTTCTTCTTTATTTTGCTGATCGCAGTCACTAGGCAAATATTCACTACTTGAAATTTAATTGAGCCTTGGTAACTGCAGTGATGAGCTATCCACTTGAAATATTTTTTAAGTACCAGTGATCGTGGTTACCAAATTAAAGAAGGGAATCTGGGGATCGGGGTCACCAATACTAATTTTTTTGGCCAGAATTTGACTTGGTTTCATCACCCAAATATGGCTTGAGTTGGTTCGTTTGTCATCCGATTGTCACGCCATTTTCTCTGATCTAACCCAATAAATAAATACACTCTACGAATTATACAAAAACAATAAAATAACATTAAAATCACTAAATTAACATAAACTAATACATTCTATAACATGAAACAAAAGTTGATAAAAGCAACTCTTAAAACCTAAAAATGTTCGAAACTAAAGCAAAAATACCCAAGTTTAGGGTACATATAACTATAGTTTACTAGAATTTTATCCATAAGACTCATAATTTTGAACATTTAACCTTCCAAAATTCTTAATGAAAAATGTTATTTGTTAAATTTAAATTTAATAAAATATTTTTGGGATATTTAAGTATTGACTATCTTAAAACGATTTACTTAAAAAGGTTATAGTGTTATGTATCTCGATTAAGGTTTATTAAACAAATAATTTTTTCTAGCAATTTAGCTTGGGTTCCTCATTAATGACCTAAAATCTAAAGGGTATAGATATAAATTGATATATTCTAAGTGGACCAAACAGTCACCTATCTTTCTGACGTGACACAACTCAGCATGATGACGACATGAAATAAACGGGTTAGAGTTGGATTTTATTGAGTTCATAATATAAACGGGTCAACCTATTTGTGACACACAAATAAATGTGTCGAGTCAGGTTACCTCTTAAGTAATCCAAAAACTTATTGACTAAAAATTTTCATTATGTACTGTACTCTAATTTATACATTTTTATGATTCGAACGTGATTCTAAGTTAATCATTAAGGGCATTAGTGGACTAGTATTTCGGTCTTATATATGATGAGTTCATTCTCTTTCTTATTTTGAATACAGGAAATTATTAATGTAGAGTAGAAAACTTTGCCAAATTAGGCATAAGGTAGTATTAGACAACTTGGTCATCCAATTAAATATCTTTATGATTATTGCACTTGTAGAGTAATAATCCATTATCTAGAATAGCTACGATTATATCTAAACTAGGCATCATTGAACTGATTGAATAGTCACATTTTGACTCTTCCATTAAAAAATAATTTATTTAGTATAAGAGTTATATTCAAAACTAGCATACAAACATCACATACTAAATAGTAAGTATGCTTTATCACTTGTTAACACACTATTATCACTTCTGAAATTAAAAAGGACAATAAAATTTATTTGTGTTATTTATTGTACTAATTCTATAATTATACAAATTTACAAACTGGCCAGTGAAATCTAAATGAATTAGATAGGTTGAACACAACATACGACACGAGAATAAATAAGTTCGACACGAATCGATTATTAATTGGGTAGGGTTAGGGTTTCAATTTCTCGACCCGAATACCATTATGACACGATACGATTACCTGCAATACGACACGATTGACAGCCTTATAGGAGACTAACTTTTGAATAGTATCCTAAATCTTACATGGTATCCTAAAATTGATGGTGTGCTCCTTAAACTATAATGCGCGAATGTTAAACCTCACCAACCAGTTGTTAATGGCAGGGTCCACAAACAAAAGCTTTTCACACTTTGCTATCTGCGACCCAAAAACACTTGGAGCTTAGACGTATGGACTGGAGATTGGCCCAGATAATTTCATATAAACCTCAAAGAGGTTTATGCAAATATTACCTAGACTTCCAAACTTTCAAAAATATCACTTCTTGTTGTTGGGTGATAATTTTTCTTGTATAAAATTTTAGCTAAAAAAGCAATTTCTCAAATAATTTTTCAATATGCGGATGATAATATGAAATATTTTTTCATAAGATTTTGATGTTTGATTTATCAATTAGTTAAAATATTGTATCAACTATAGTAAATATTTCACAAGTAATTAGGGTTAACAAAAGATTGATTTATTTTAAATTAAACTATAAAGCAATGTAGTCGTAAATGTTCGTAATGATAATTGTATTTTGTACAATGAAACGTAAATGAACAGACCAGAATTGAAAATAAAATAAGTTTAGTAACTAAAGTTATAAAAGTAAGTACGTGAAATTTAATGTCACTCTTAAATTATTTTGATAATAATTTACACTCAATAATTTCGTAAATAGAAGTTACTTATAAATTGCCCTATGTGTAAATAAACAGTATACATTACCTCTAATTTAAGGCTTAATAGTTCTATTGAATTCAAGAGAATGATAAAATGTTACAATTGGCATTGTTTTTATTTGTTACGCTTAGCCACTCTGAAATTAGTGTGAGTTTCCTTTTAGTACTTGATTTTATATTTTAAGCAATTCGTACTTAAATTTCTACAATCTGTTTATAAAATAAATTCATGATGCTAAAGTGCAATTTCTACTAATTTTAGACTGGCAAAGTGTAATTAAAAATTTAAAAGTAATTATGATATTCATTCCTCCCTTGGATGAAAAAGTTAACAGCATTAAGTTTTGTGGGCAATCTTTCTATTTCTAATTGTACTTTGCCAGATGTAAAATATGATTCCAACTTACAGAGTAAAGGTAAAGTGTAGTTAAACTTTTTCCTTTTTTTATAGGAACAATATTGCTATCTACCTAAGAGGACCAAGATTGAGTCTGAGAATTTGGCAACAGTGTTTTCATATTTGGTTGATTATGTTTCACATCTAGATTCAGTATAAGATTCCCTTCTTTAATATTGGGATCCCAGATACAAAAAAGTATGTATATTGTTAAGTAAAATTTCAATCAAACACTCCCTTAATGATAAAGTTTTCTTTTACAGGGAAAGAAACTAAAAAAGAAGAAAATAATAACTTGGCATAGTTACATATTACTTGTGTTGTTAGTAACTACCACATTCCCTATGACAATCTCAAGCACAACTTTTTGATGTGAAATTTTAGAGACCATAAACATCTGGTCATAAAACGTAGTTGCTTTAATTGGAGAGATAAATATATTTATGCATAGTAATATTAACGGTTTCTTTTTATTAGTGGAAAATTATTTCTTGAATTTTCGAGAAAAAAAAAAAGACAGATTGAACAATTGTTCATATGCATCCACCTTGAAGGGAAGTAGTTAATGATACCAAATTAATTTGTTCAGTTGTATTTTATGTTAACGGTAAATGCAAAAAGAACCCTTGTAGTATTTCAAATAAGCACTTTATCCAATGTGATTATTAAATATGCATTTGACTCTATTATAATTTAATTTATTTCTTTTTGTAAAATGCATAAAAATCTTCAAAACTAACCAATTTTAACGGTTACGCATGTACATTACATTTGGGAGTGTTTAAAAAAGTTAATAATAAAATAATACTTGAATTAACTTTATTTTAATCCTTGAAAAACCCTAACCCTTCTGTTCCTTCTTCCACACAACTTGCTACCTCCTCCTTTTTCCCACTCCACCACCACCATTACCACAACGGCAACCC
Organism: Cinchona pubescens; assembly: GCA_025175665.1. Lineage (NCBI taxonomy): Eukaryota > Viridiplantae > Streptophyta > Magnoliopsida > Gentianales > Rubiaceae > Cinchona > Cinchona pubescens. Next base: position 344,269 of record JANKKI010000456.1, on the reverse strand, counting down.
CACCACCCAACCCTCTCTTCTTCTGCCTCTACCACCTTCACTGACCTTCTTCTTATCCTCAATTGTGGTTTCCCTTCACATTCCTTTTCTACCTTCATGCCCAATTCACTAGCAACAACAGCAGATGGGGAAGATCGTGAAGTGAGAGAGATCAAGGAAGATTTGGGGTAGGGGTTCAAGAGGGAAGAGAGATCAAGAGATATTGAGGAAGGGAGAGATCGAATAGGGATAGGAGATCCAAGGACATTGATGGAAGAGGAAAGGGAGAAGGGTGATGGTGGCAGGATCGGAATGGGACTATGGGCTAGATGGGTAGAAGAGGTGGCTGTTGTGTATACACAATGGGAGGGGAGGGAAGGGGGTGGCGTGGTTGGAGGATGAAAGGGTAGCTACTGACGAAGAGTAGAGAGGGGAAGGAGGTGGCAGTGGTTGGCTTGGGTGGAAAGATGTGGTTGTTGACAGAGGGAAAGGGAAGGGAAAAGGGAAGGGAAAAGGGAAGAGGAATGTTTTATTTTATTTTATTTTTAACTTGACTCCAAAACTTTGTGAATCATTTTTACTTTCAATTTTGCCCCAAAATTTGTCAGGCACTTAAATTGGTTAGAAACATATATAACATTATATAAGTTACTGTTAGTTTGGATGGTTTCCATCCCAAAAAATATGAAACATAAAGAGGTCAAACACATTTAATAAATACAAGGGATTAAGTTGTTTATTTGAAATATCACATGAGATTTATTTGCAGTTTACCCTTATGTTAATAGGTTACACTAACTCCATTGAGTTATACATAAATGGAAAAGAACAATCTCATGGATCACAGCTAATAAAAGTTGATACGAGGTTAATGAAAGGTTTTTTCTTTGCTATCTGATATGGTTAGATGAGAAGAATTAGCGGGTTCAAGTAATCTTGAGTTTTACTTAATTAGGTTTCATATCTTCTTTATTAATTAACTAATAATTTTTTTTTTATTTCTCTCTCTTATAACTATTTTTATCTGTTCGTTATAATTATTTCTTTGAAAAAATGATTTTAATAGTCTCTCACATTTCATATTTGTACTTATTTAGTCCCTTATATTTAAAATAATGCATTTTAATCTCTCACAAATTCAAAATGTACCATTTGATCTCTTGACATAATTACGGATATATTTTGATTTGAAATAGTCACATGCATATCACATGTAATTTTTAAAGGAAAAATTGGCAATACATAACCTTAAATACAAAATTGTCTAAGAAAAATAGGGTTGAAGTGGGGGATGGTGGAGAAGAAGTGGCAAGAGAGGAGAGGAGAGGAGATGAGAGTAGGAGTGGTGATGGTAGGCGAGAATTTTGAGGTGGTGGTGGTGGAGATTTTAGATAGTATCATCTAGTATTCAGAATTTCTGTGTAGCCAATTTGACCAGCTATTTTTCTATGTCTTCCTTTATACTTATGAGTAAATTTCAGATAAAATATACTTGTGATTGTGTTCAGAGGCAATTTTGAATATATGAGGACTAAAATACATCATTTTAAATGTGAGTGACTATTTGTTTTTCCTATTTATTTTTTAATCATATAAAATAACATACCTTTACAAATATTGTAACTTGCATATTGATAAAAAGGGGAAATGACTTTAATAGTCTCTCATATTTCATATTTGTACTTTTTTAACCCTTTACATTCAAAATAATGCATTAGTTCCTTACAAACTTAAAAACGCACCATTTTGGTCCCTCGATACAATTACAGTGTTTTAGAGACATAATACTCATATGTGTATTAAATGTAGCATATTTAAGGGCAAAATTAATAATATATAATTTTAAACACTAAATTGTCCTAAATAGAAGTGGATTGGGCATGTCGGAGTAGGGGTAGCAGAGGAAAAACGGAGAATTATGGGAATAAGGATAGTGATGATAGGAACTGAGAAATTTGGAGTAATAGTGGAAGATCTTTTATGTAGTGTCACATAATATTTAAAATTTGTGCGTTGTCAATTTTACCCATGAAAAATGTAACATTCGATATGCATGTGAGTATTTCAAACCAAACAATGACCACAATTGTGTTGAGAGTCTAAAATGGTGCATTTTGAATTTGTAAATGACTAAAATGCATCATTTTAATTATGAGGAACTAAAAAAGTACAAATTTAAAATGTGAGAAACTAATAAATTTTTTTCAAGTGATAACATGATAATTCTCTACAAGTTTAAACAATAAATATGCAACTAATTTATTTTTTCAACTCATCTTTATAACAAAGTTTCTCAAATCAGTGTAGATATACTTTTAGAATGATTAAAGAAAAAAATTATTAAAATTCACCACAATAATTTAAATTTTAAATTAATTAATTTTGTTTGAATGATATAAATAAATATATGAAAAATATTTTTTGAAATGAATACACTATTATCACTACTAGCTCAGAAAAATCTCAATTTCTAATGGAATTTAGCAACCGATTAAATTGCAATAGATTTTCTAACGAATTAGGAAAAAATCCAAAACAAAATAAAAAGTAATCGTACAATGGAGTTACCACCAGATTTTTTCATTGCAAAATTTTCGACGAAAAAATTGGTCGGTAGCTAGATTGGTGGCTACTCCTTGTGACGAAAATATAAGTTGGTAAACATTTAATTATTATTATTTTTTCCCTGAAAACCACCCTTCCTATTGACAGATTCCTGAAAAAAAGAACGCCCTGTCCTTTTCCCTCTACCGAATCTGTCAAAAAAGAACGCCCTGTCCTTTTCCCTCTACCATTTTCTCAGACAATTCTTGCATGATGAAGCTGGATTTAGATTCTATGTAGAGAGAGTAGAAGAGATGCAGAGAATTTGTAATTGGTGTTATTGCTGAAAAGATTCGTCCCTGCCCAAGGCCCTTTTTTATAGATTCACATGAAAGGGTATAAGGCTACCATTCTACTAAGACTAAAGTCAACTAGAATTAAATTACATAACTACGCGCTAATTCCGAGCATCATCATTAGTCCCCTCAACTTGGTGCCTATCCACGCAGCATAGTACCATAGATCCTTAGATCATACTACTCTACATCATCTATTTAAGTGATGTAGGGTGATTTAGAAGAACATGAATCAATAGATCAGGGTACATCCATTTTAAAATATCCACCATCTTCCCCCGCCATACCCTTCTTCCGGTCTCCGTCTCTCATTCCCATCCCATTCCCCCTCTCTCCCTCTGTCCTTTTTCCCAACCCTCTCCCTTTTCCTTTGCCCTCTTTCCCACCCCTTTACTCCTTCATTCTCGATCGATTCAACCGACACTACAAGAAAAAATGGGTTTTTGCGACCTGCAAATTTTTTATGGTCATAAACGCTTAGTTTTTATGACCACCTTCATCAAGTCATAATAGAGCGCAGAACGATGTCATATATATCTCATAGGTGAATGCAAAATAGAAGAAAAGCCCACTCATCATTTCATCTCAAGCTCCTGTCTTTCTCCAAGCCCTCTCTCATTCGGAATCTTTCATCTTCGCTCATTAAGGTTTTATTGAGCCCTATATATTCATCAACTGATTTGGAAATTATGATCGAAGTCAAAAATCTAGGAGATTTGGTGGGGAAAAGTGAGAAGATAGTGAACTGTGGTGCCGGCGGTGACCACCACTCGAACAAGTCGCTCCCTTATTCTTTCGTACACTTTTACCCATAATCAGCTGCAAAAACCAGCTCCGGTGAAAGTCAATTAATAGAATATGGAGACGACGGTAGTAGAGGACAACAACTTCGACGACGACTAACCGACTCGCCTCCATGTCCACTGACGATAGTGATGGTAGAGGACAACAACTTCGACGACGACCAACCGACTTGCCTCCATGTCCACTGACGATAGTGTTAGGGCTCTGGTCTTCTTGATAACTTCACTTCCTCAAGGTTTCCCCTGTTTTAATTTTTCTATATGCTCGATATTTTGTCCATTCAAGTTTGGACATTGTTAATTTGCACTCATAGGTTAAATTTTCCTTTTTCTGTTCCTGAAAAATATATAAATTGGTGATGAAATTTGGTAAATTCAGGATGGGTAGAATTGGATCCTTTAAGAAGAACTAAGAGAATCAAGCTCAACAAGCAACTTCCTTTTGGTTGGCAACATAGTCTAGATGCATCAAAATTTTGACGTAAATTATCATGAGTGAAATCTTGAAGCAAATTATTGATTATTTATGGTAGGGTTTATTTATGAACAATTGATTTACTAGAGACTAGCAAGTTGGAAGGGCATATTCAAGGTTTTGCTTCTTTTACCTGACATCGAGGCTTAAAAGTTGTACGCGTTGAATTAACATTGTTCATTTTGTATTGCTGATTCTGTTTCCATTGCTTCTTAGTAAATGGCTGCAAGGACCAACGGGCCAAGCACTATATTGATATCGCTACCTTCTGCGATTGAGGTGCATGACTGTCCGAAGTTATTGCTCTCTTAAGTTTACTTCTAAGGATAAAGGAAGAATAGAAAAACAGCTGGGGAAATGAGGATCTCCAGGTGCTCACATCACATATATATTAACTTCAGTTCTTATCTCATAAATGATTGTATCATTCATGTATCTGAATGCTGAGAGGGAATACTGAAGGGAAATTTATGTGCTCACTAATGGATCAAATTCAGATGCACTTAGTGTCACATCTTGTCAGTTCAAAATTTTATTAGAGATTATGAAATGAAAGTAAAATATGGAAAACTTTTTTACTTCATATTCTAGAAGGATAATTGCAGAACTGAAGCACATGATGTTATTGAAATTTGTGACAGCCAAAATTGTACAAGCTAACAAGCTCTGCTTCAAGTTTTGTGCTGGTTAAGAAGTTTTATATGCAAAGTGCTTCATTTATTAGGTGAGTGTGTACTGTTTAGTTCAGCTCTGCTTCAAGTTTAGTGCTGATTAAGAAGTTTTATATGCAAAGTGCTTCATTTATTAGGTGAGCTGTGTACTGTTTAGTTCAGCTCTGCTTCAAGTTTAGTGCTGATTAAGAAGTTTGATATACAAAGTGCATCATTTATTAGGTTAGTCTGGTTTTACCATAATACACGGATCTACATTTTGTTCAGCACATTTTACGTTCTTTTGGTTCCTGAATAAGATGAATACGCAGTCCTATTGAATTTGGTTTGGTGGTTTGATAAGGAGTTCTGCAATTGGACTAAACATGCTATAAAAAAGGTGTTCCTACGTAACAATTTGTGATGCTATTACAATATGATTGAGGAAAGAAGCCACTTAATTAGAGCATAGTCTGCCTACCTTACAGATTGCTTCCAAATTCATGCATATAGCAACAGATTTATTCATGTGCGGATTTGCATTTCGGAACTTTAGCATATGCTTTTTCTTCCATTTTTCTTCCTTTTGTTTCTTTACTTTTTTTTCAAAAAAATACTTTCAAAATCTACCCAATGAGAATTATAGAGTATTGGAATTGCTTTTCAGTATGGTGCATTAAGGAGGATAATGATTCTTGAAAATTGAGCATGTTATTTTCTCTAGTTATTAAAAGTCAAACATTTATTATAAATTTAATGTCTAACCACTGACAATATAGTGTATTTGACTTCAGATGTTATCTGTTTTATTTTTTCTTGGTTATCTTCATGTTTATTAGGTGAGAGACTGCCCAATCATGTATTTCTTTTTTGTTTCATTAGGTTGTTTTCATGAATGTATGAATCGTACTTTTATAGACATTTGAAATTTGATAATTAATATAATTTTGTTAAAAGGGGAAATATTCTTAGTTATTTCAATATTGTTAGCATTTTTTTTTTTCAAATTTGATAGTCAATTCACTAAAGTGATTTGTGTTAATTGTTTATATGATCTGCTTGTTTGATTAAGGAAACGTACATTTGACTGAAAGAAAGATAATACGATACTTTAGTTAATTGTTTATATGGTCTATTTATTATGACACCTCAAGTATCTTATGATGGCAGAACCTAAAGTCAAAAGCCCTTACATAGATGAAGATGGTGATGGGGATAATGAGGAGGAAGAGAGTAATGACGGGTGACCTTTACATATTATTATTGGATATTAGTTGATAAACTTTGTACTTATTTACTTATATTTTATTATTTTTATTTTGGTTGTAGAGATTTTCTTTTATAGCACATTTCTTATTAACATAGTTGATTTATGGTGCGTTGTAGACAGATTTGGTTTTTGGAATATTTGGATGGTTTTTGGTTTATGTTTGGTTGTTGTTGGCAGATTTGGAATTTGATGGTATTAATATTTTTTTTTAATTTTTTAAATTAGCAACGGATTTGTCCATCATTGAGATTTTTTTAATTTTTAAAATGTATGTTGCCAACGGATATTTTCATCGCTAATTTTAAACTTAGCGAAGGATTTTTAGCGACCGAAAAATCCGTCGCTAAACTGTTTTCAAACTGATATTCCAGTATCAAATTTAGAGACTGATTTTTGACAAATATACATTGGTAAATTTCTGTTGATAAATCAGTTGCTAAACTTTACTCTAGAGCAATATTCCAAAAAATTCGTCGCTAACTTTAGCGATGGATTTTTGATAAAAATCAATGGCTAAATCAGTTATTAAAGTAAATTTTTCCCTTAGTATTCAGTGCAGAGTTAAAATCTAGTTAAGATTTATTTTAAGATAACCTTAAGGCAGCTATCCTATCAATTACTCTAAGGAAATTAAAGTGTCTTTAGGATTATTAATTAATTGACCTTTAATTCTTAGTTAACTACTTCTTCTAATTGGATCTTTGCACTGGACTAGCAATTAAAAAGTTAAAAATGTCTTGGAGCAACAGCTGTCTTTTAATATCACATCTAGATGTAATAAGCCTACAGGTGCAAGCAGTTATCATTCATGGCCAAAAAAGTAGGAAAAAAGAAGGGTAGAGGGATCTTTGAGACATGTCGTCAACTCTTAAAATGCATGTCTCAAATGGTAGGCAACTTCATTTATTTGCATAGTGATTTTGCATGGTAAACATGAATGATAACTGTTGAACCCCAGTTATGTTAATCATGTTTTGATGATGAAACAAATTATACTAATAGTTTGATAACAAGTGTGCAGAAAAACAGGTAGGTTCGGGCGCAAATGATCGTCCGAACAAAAACAACCACAAGAGCTTCGGACGATGGTAATCGTCCGACACAAAGAATTTGATGCAAGCCTCGGACGAAGAACAGTGTCCGTTCATATTCCAGTAGATTGTGCTTCAATAGGACGCATGTTCGGACGCACCCTCGGACGTCCGAACGGATACTCTCAGAGAACGGACGCAGTGTCGGATACAAGGTTCAGAGCTGTTTCATAAGAGACAGGGGGTAAAGTCTAATTAACCCAATATAAATTGATTACAAATCATTCTTGAGCTATTTGGGAGAAATAGTTGGTATAAGTGTTGTAATAGTGTAGGTAGTGTGAAAGCTCAACTAAAGGAAATTAGTGTGAGCAAGAGTCATCCTCATTTGTGTACAAGAGGTTATTGTCTCACCTACTTTGAAGAGACTTTTAGTGGCTGAACTTCAGTTCGGGTAGTTGCCTTGTAAGAAGCTCTTTGTAGTTGCAAGCTCCAAACTTGAGAAGTTAGGGAGTTTGGTTTGATTCTCTTAATTTCAATATTCTTATTTGTTCTTTAAGCTTAAATTGTTGAATATCTATTGTATTCATTTGTGCTTAAGTTTTCATTTGGTGCATAAAGTTTGAATTTCTATTAAGCACGTAAAAAGGATTGTTTTTAGAGACAACCTAATTCACCCCTCCTCTTAGGTTGATTTTGGGGCCAATAGATAACTACTAAGCCAAAAAGCAAAAATAAAAAATATGAAAAATACCCTTTATTTAAAAAAACAATTTTCTAATTAGTATCGAAAATGGTTTCCAACCACCACCTCATTCAGTGCTATTCTGAGCAACATAAAAATATATCACGTAATATGCAAATCTTAATTATCGACTAAATATTCTATCAATATTTTGGACAAGTGGCATAGCCAAGAATTTTAGTTAGGGGAAGGGGTGCATTTTGTTTTATTTTATTTTTTTTCTAGGGGTGAAGTTACTACATTGAGTGTACTATTAATTTAGTTCATCACTTTTTATTTATTATCATATAATGTATGTCATATCTATGTGGTACTTTTCATTGATCATATTTATTTTCCTCTAAAAAAATTATATACTTCATAAAGACTAACGCATTCATATTAGATGTGGAAAGTACTTTTTCATAAATTTACTCACCATTTTATTAATACTGTAATACTTGATTGATCTTTCGATCAATCAATCAAAATTTGAAATTATTTATTAATTATTTCGTTAAATTTTAATCTTGAAATGTCAAGTTTTTATATATACATACGCATATATATATATATATATTAGTATATCTATATTTTTTATAAATATTTTTAAAAAAATCAAAATAAGTTAATAGTGAATTGTTGATTATACAATCTAAAAAGACTAATTTGGTTTCTTATTTTTTGGGAGATTGATCAACCTGATCCCTTATCTATCACAAAGACAAATTTAGTCCCCCATCTTTTAAAAAATTTACCATTCTAATACTTGTGACAAAAAATGAGAACAAATCAACAGAATCTTTAACAACACATTTAATGCAAGTTAACTTAACGGTAACATGATTATCACATGGTTTGCTCTGTTAGATTGTCCATAATTTTTGTCATAGGCCTTAGACTGGTTAGTTTTTTTAAAGATGAGTGACAAAATTAGTCTGTTGTGATAGATAAGGGATTAAATTAGTAGATATCCCAAAGATAAGCGACTAAATTAGTTTTTTTTTTCCTGATACGAAAACATGAGTTTCACTCAAAAGACAAAAATTTACAGGACTACCAAACAAAAATCCAGTGATGATTTTTTTTTTTTTTTTTGATAAGTTAGATTATGGATATCAAATCAAATCAATCAATTATCCTTGACTTTTGCCATATTTACTAGATAGTATTTAATTAAAATTCAATTAAATTTACAAAAAAAATTATTTTTTAATAACTAGAAATATTGCTTTTATTTATATACAGAAAAGAAATAAACTTGATTCTTGGGGGAGGGAAGTGCAAGTAAGAGTTTTATAAAAATTTAGTGAGTAAGAAAAATATTTATAAAAAAATAAAAAATTCATAAAAAATTATAAAAAAACTTACTCTGTCTGCCCCTGTTTTGAACAAGCTTAATTGATTATGCACCCTTGCTTATTGTGTTTATGTGCTGTATTCGGAAAAAAAAAAAAAAAAAAAAATTGTTAAATATTGAACTTATAATCACTTCATCACATACTACTAAGATGTGAAACAGTGCAAGAGACCATAATCACGCAATATATGCATTTTACTTCCAAATTTTTTTAAAAAAAAAAAAATCTTCCCTACGCATTTATGCAATTCTCACTCCCTAAATTACTATGTACACACCGTATTAATTAACAATAAAACATTGGGTTAATTAGACTTTACCCCTAAACCCACACAACTGCATTTGTTACTTAAACCTAAACAACATACACTTTACCTCCTCAAAAAAATTTCATAATATAAATAATCGTAAAGGAGTAATGAGGATATTTATTTTATAAAACTACCCTCTAAAAATTTGTGGCCAAAGTTATATGTTCTATTGTATTTATGCAATTCTCACTCCTAAATTATTGTGTACACACCGTATTAATTAACCATAAAACATTGGGTTAATTAAACGTTACCCCCCAAGTCCACACAGCTGCATCTGTGCCTTGACCCTAAACAACATACATTTTACTTCCTCAAAAAGATTCCCTAATATAAATAATCGTAAAGGCATAATGGGATTTTTTTTTAACAAAACTACCCTTAAAATTTGTCGCCAAAGTTATTCCTTATATTTAATTTCTAATAATTTTCCATATATTTCTTTAATTTTTATTTCATATATTTGAAATTTATGAATTGTTAAATTTTCTTTAATCCATGTATATATTATTTTTCTTCATTCATAAAACTAAATACAAAAATAAGAACTTTTGCAACTACTCTTTGTTCATTTTAGTTTTGCATGAATTAAGCAAATTAAATAGAAAATTAGTAAACAAAATAGATTTTGTTTAAATATATTTGATCTAAGACTATCTTTGCCATTGAACAATTAATAATAAGGAGTAAGAAATTATATATTTTTAAATAAATAAGTACATGTCATTTTTTGTATGATATTAAAACAAATTTTTTAATGAAGTCTACAGTTTGTGATTGATATGAATGAAAGATATTTTACCTATTTTATTTTTCATATGCATAGACTGAAAAATGAAAATGAACAAAATAGTTTTCATAAAAGTTTTTCTTTTTTGGATTTAGTTTAATGAAGAAAATATTATATTAGTTTATTGAGGAAAATGCAAAAATTCCAGCAATTCTTTTATTTTTCACAAAATAGAAAATGAAAATATTATATTGAAATCCTTAAAATGAAATAAAACTAATATTCAGTTGAACACAAATTTTTTGAGGGTATTTTTGTCAATGTTTAAAGGATTGGACGTTGCTTTCTTACGATATTGTTTAGCAATTAATATTAAACAATTAATTGTAATATCTTCAGTCACCATCTCCATACACGAAAACAATGGTGGGCACAAGAATGTCAATTTAAGGGGTTAAAACATAATAAGTAATTATTTATAGGGACTAATTTATATTTTTTTTAAAATTTTAAAAGAACGGAATATAAATTTTATAAGAGTGAAAAGCAATTACAAGTATTAGAATCTGTGATGGATTTCAATTGTCGACCGATTTGGGCTGAGAATGTTGTCATGGAGAATCCCATGTAATTGTTACCCTCCACAATTTAAGCAAAGAGAGTTTGCGAATGAAAGAGCTGAATTTGAACTTTTCTTTGGGCAGATCGTCACGTATAAATTTATCCTACTAGGTACACAAGTATGTTTAGCCAATAAATAAATAAAAGTTAAGATGAAGAAGTTAAGTTTCAATAACCGCAGTTTATGGATTCTGTTTGAGAACATGCATCGTTCATGCACGAAGTCAGTTAATTAGTTATCGTTTCATTTCTTCATACCCAACTAATTTTAGGTTGGGTGTTCATCCTGACTCGTTGATTCGAAAAATTCGTTAATTCGATCTGATCCGAACTGAAAAAAGAGAGTACCGAAATTGTATTCTAAAAGTGGGTCGGATAGATGATCGGGTCACTCAGGTTGATGGTCGAGTAGCGGGTCACATTTTTGTGACCTGCCTGACCAGCCAGTAAATTAATTGGTGCTAATTCTTTCTATGATTTTCTATGCTAAGGTCCGATTCAACAATAGACATGCAAATCCTCCTCACTTTACAACAGGTCTAATAGGGAGGGATAATGCCGTTGCTAGACATGGTACTCATGGATTGTATCTAATGTATGTATAGTATTAATGTAGCTGGCCATTTGCTTGTCAACGGAAGAAACACAATTTTTCTAAAGCAAGCAAGAGGCGCCAACACATTTAGAGAAATCGTGTATGACTACATCCGATTTGAAGGACCAGCATGAAAATAAGCTGAATGGTATTAGCACTTTTTGATGGATGGATTTTCTTTCAAGTCGATATGATAATCTCCATTTAGGAGTAAATGTAATACCATTTCGAATACATATTGTGTTATAGTAATGGAGAATTTATTTTTATTTCAAGCATGATAAGAGTGCTCATTTATTGCTTAGTAGGGAAGTTTTATTGATGTTTTGACTGCTTCCGTATGATTTAATAGCGCATGATCAAATAGTAAAACAAATGCCCCACCTGAGCTAATGCTTTCCAGTGTTTTTGGCAAACATTAATTATATATATATATATATTTGTGTGTAAATCATTAATTATGTGTTTGCTTATTCAAAATATGTAAAATATTTGTTTTGGAAGTTTTTTATTTTCTCTATTATTTTTCTAGGAATTTATGTAGTTAAGGTCACACAAAAAAAAGGATGTGAGCAACTCAGCCACTTGGATGGTAAAAGAGATGAATCGCTTCTATTATAACATATTAATCATAAATTCGAGTTATAAAGAGGAAGATGTTGAGGTTTTTTTTAAACAAATGGTATTTTTTTGGTTACATAAAATGACAAAAAAGTCCTAAGGATCTCTTGCTTTATAGTGTATGTTAAATAATCATCTACTTTTTCTTGACACAATTAGATGTGTATATTTTGATATTTTTTTTAGCCTTAGTTTTAACAATTGAGTGATCAAGATAAATCGAATTGCACATTAAGTACTTTATTTTATGCAAATTTAATGTAATACGAGTAAACAACCAATATTTAAAGGCCTTAATTCACTTTGCACCTATTAACTTTTACCCCATTCTCACTTTTTACCCTATACTGCACATTGAATTTTTAGATTTATCCCATTTCAATCAAATATTATGAACATCGTTACCAAAGTTAATGGATTCTAAGTAAGTGTATACTACGCATTTGTATAGGAGTGTCTTGTACAAGCCAATAAAAGTAGTCATGACTAATTCACTTTGCACCCCTTAACTTATGATCAATTCCTACTTTGCACCCTCAGTTCTAAATTTTAGACATATTACTCCCCTAACTCTTAGATTATTTATCTTAATTTGATCCAATTTTTAATAGTATTAAAAAATTTGACTAATGTTGCACTTTAGATACGTGATGTGCATGATTGAAAAATCCGTCAATTTTGATATTGGTGTTAAAAATTGAACTGAAATAGTTAAATATAAGAGTTCAAGGTGCAATATATCTAAAAATATATATAGCTATAAAGTAAGAATTGGGTACAAATTAGGGTGTGCAAAGTGGAATTAGCCCATATTTAAATGAACGTTGCAACTTTATTTTAGCACTGTTATCTATTTGAACTTGTAAATTGTAATGTTGTTCGTAATCTTCTCCTCAATTGCAGAAAAATTAAAAGTTCAGTAATTTCATTGCCAAAATGTTACTGATTTTGGTTTAAAATTACAATTATCAGCATTAGTTGGGCTAACATACATCTAACATCTGATCAATAAATGAAGACCAATATAGCTTGCTTAGAGTTTTAACAACCCGAATCGAGTCAAATATCTGATCTTAAATATTTCAATATTCTAAAGTCTTATCCTTATAATTAGATCCTTGGACTTCGATTGAGTACAAGAAAGTATTATAATTATTTCTTTAAAATAAAAAATAACGCTTTCAACCAAAAAATTTTACAAATATTATTAAAGGAGTTTGAATTCGAATTCAAGTTTAACTCGTACTGTTTATATGTTCGACTTCTTGTGTTTAAGGAGTTGAGCTCAAGCTCGAAGTTGGGTTCATGTTTTAAAATATAAATGATAATACTATTATGTCAAATTTTAAATTTTTAAGCACTGTCTCTTAAATAATAACATTATTATTTTTAATTTTTTTTTGATTCGGACTGGGTAAAATCCAAGATTATACAATATATTTGTTTAAATATATTTATATTGTGTTAGAAACAGTTTTTGAACGGTTCATGAACACATTTGTCGAATTGAGTTGAAAATTTGATGTTTGTTTTTAGAGTATAACAACTATGATTTTTTGTGTATTTTTAATTGAGTAAATGTTACATAACAGTTGAATTAGTACAGTGAAACAAAAACTAATGTAATATTTCAATTAAGCTTCTTCTGACTAAAGTTGTTTAACTATTAGGTGGGTGCCAAATAAAATAATGCAAGACTTGCCTCCTTTACAGACATAAGGTGATACGTACAATTGACAAATTAGTATTCGGACAAGTGATTAGTACCTTTCATGATTGCGTAGTATCTCTCCATATTTAGTATTTTCCAATCAATCGATTGGAATATTCTTGATTACAATTTTCTTGATGGAATGAACACTCAAGTTCTTTTTTTTTTTCCGCCAAATAAGGATTTATATCCTTAGCCTAATATGTGTTATATATAACATATATTATGGTTTTCTTAGTGAGACATAGTCAAGAAGAAACATACATAGAGGTATGTAAAATTATGTTGATATTTGAAGCATCGCATATGTTATCTATGTCAATTGTATATTCTGTGATTGTATCAGTTAAGTATATATTATATTTTTTTTAATTATGAGAATTGATTAGGAAAACCTATCTTACGTGTATTATACTTTAATCTATTTAATAGTGTTCATTATACCATTATAATTACACTAGTTACTATAACTTTATCCCACTTATTATTGTCAGAATCTGTCAGATCAAGGGGGCTCTACACGAGGTAGGAGTGGATTCCAAAAGTTCTTGAACCATCATTGCAAGAGGTAAGTCCATAATCTATTTACTATTTACTTTTTCAATTAATCTTTGTTACACTAATAAATATAAAATTTTTTCATATCATTGAGTTTAGATACATGCTATATAATCAGTTTTATTTCAAATATTATTTTTACAAATATAATATATACATTGCACTAGATAGTTTAAAATTTTTTCTAAACCAACATTATAAGAAAGATTAATTTTATATATATACATATGCAACCCTTTGTTAATGAATGAAGTTGTGTATAGAATTGTGTTGAAATCCAACTGCATGTTTGATTAAAATAAAATTGAGTTGTTTTTTCCATTATAGGCCAATGTGAGTGTTTGCTTGCATAACCAAATTCGCCACGGATTTGATCATCGTTCCTTTGACAAAATCTTAGCACAAAATTTTTAGCTCACGGTAAAGCCAGAAGAGCAACCTTGCAGCAAGAGTAGAGTCTCATTTAAATGGCCTTTAACTCTTAAGACTTATTATTATTATTATTATTATTATTACCTCCATCTCATTAAAATTCTCACTATTTGACTTTTATGTTTAGCACATTAAGTTTTTATAGCTTAATTTCTTTAATTTTTTATAAATTTTTAAATTGTATGTGTAAATATTTTATACAAATTTTATTTTTGTTGAATAAATTGTTCTCATTCAAAATAGAATAAAATTATATAAATTATCAATTATAAAATTACTCTATTTGATCGAAAAAATTAAATTACGATAGAAGATGAAACGGAGGGAATATTATTATTATTGTTGTTACAAGCTAGACTCAGATGGAGGTCTGATAAGACTCTAAGCCAATATATGGACTGCTTCAATGATGAGGTTGTTCAAATCAAAAATATTGATGACAAAAATCATGATCATTGCCTTCTACAAATGAGTCAAGTCAAGAAATTTCGATGCAGAACTTGCCAAGAAGATGCCTTCTATATTCCTAAAATTGCTAGAGTGAGCATCTGATGACATTAGATGAGAAGAGTCTAACAGAACCAAGAGACAACACTAAGAGCCCAAAAAAGGAAAAGAAAAGACTGATTAGACCCCTCATCTTCCAAAAATCCAAAGATTTCTGACAGATTGGGCTATCCTAGCTAAATACCCCTAACTGAAAGAATTATATTTCCAAATATTGTTGCTGGGGATATTGATTATCCGAAGAAATGTACTAGCTGACATTAACTTTACCCATCTAAACACCTTCATATGGGAAATTCTATAGCAAGTCCCACACACTAGAATTTTGAAGCCTCCTTCTCCAATGCAAGTTACTCTTGACCAAAAGGACAAATCTAGATATTGTGTATTCCACAGTTAGCAAGAGCACGACATTGAGGCCTATAATCATTTGAAGATTGAGATAAAAAAGGCCATTCAGGTTGGACATCTTCAACAGTTCATCCAGAGAACAGCTGCCAAGTTCAGAAGGAATTATCCCCAATAGCAGCGAAATAATCGATGTAGACCTCATCAATATTCTCCTCCACAACAGCCTCAACCAAGAAATAATTGCACCTAAGAAGAGCCTCTGAATAATATTACTGAGATGATTAACACCATTACTGGAGGACATCTAGTATGACCAATATGTCTTCTAGGGTAAGAATATAGAAAAAAAGGCTTAACATATTCATGAGTCTTGGTTTCACTTCGGAGATCATGATACTATTCCTAATTGTATGCCACATGCCGACCCAGTGGTAATTCATGTTCAGGTCGGAAGCTATGAAATGCATAGAGTATTTGTGAATACGGGCAGTTCAAGGATATAATCTTCTGGGATGCTTGGAAAAAAATGCACATGAATCATTATCTAATTAAGCCCTTCAAGACCCTTTTGGTCGGATTTATAGGTGATTTGTCATTCTAGAGGGATAGATAACTTTACCTCTAACCCTAAGAACCCTCCCAAAGCATTAGGTTGAAATGATTAACTTTGTCATTATAAGGAGAGGTAGCTCTTAAAACATGATTTGGGGTCGACCCGTCCAGTGCGCTTATACGATTCTAGAACCTGTGTCTTTCACACATCATCAAGTTTATACTCAGGGATGGGTTAGAAGGGTTAGTTGTTGTAAGCCAACAAGAACCTCGGGTTTTCTACATGACTCTGTGAACTCAATCTTAGGAAATGTCTATTGTAGACAAGGTTTCTCTGGAGCAAGAGATTTAATGCTTAACATTCAAGTTCAGAAGCATCTGAGCTTCCATTGATCCCAGACACAAAAGGCAAGGGGAAGGCAAAGTTAGAGTAGGAGGAAGATGTGCTAGTTGAAGAAATTGCCTTTGATCTAAATCTCCTAGATTAGAAAATTAAAATTTTTGTCGTCCTTGCAACTAAGCTCGAAGGACTTCTGACCCGATTGTTGTATGAATATAGGGATATTTTTTCTTGAACTGTGGAGGATATGTCTTTCATTCTTTGAGAAATCATTGAGCATAGGTTGGGCACAAAACCAAATCACAATCCAGTCAAGCAAAAGAAGTGTTTCTTCAAGCAAGAGAGAAGTTTAGTTATACAAGCAGAGGTGGATAAGCTTCTTCTAGCCAAGATCATTAGGGAAGCCTTTTATCTTATCTGGCTTTTTAATCCTATACTTATAACAAAACTTGATATTCTTGGCGAATGTGTCAAAAATTTTACTCATCTTAGTAAAGCCTGTCCTAAGGATAAAGACAGAGTTACCCTTTGGTTCATATCGACATTGTAGTTGATTCATTTGTAAGCTTTGTAATTTTCCATTTCATAGATGCTTTCAAAGGATATCATCAGATATATATGGCAAAGGAAGATGAAGAAAAGACCTTTTTCATCGGTAACCAAGACTCTTACGGTTATTTGACCATACTTTTCAGACTGAAAAATGCTGGAGCTACCTGTTAGAAGCTGGTCAACAAACCTTTAAGTCTCAAATAGGCCAAAATATAAAGATCTATGTGGACAACATGGTTTTCAAGAGCAAAGCATATGAAGACAGTCTTAATGATCACTTCAAACATTTAACAAGAGTTGAGGTCTACTTGAATGAGGTTGAATCCTAAAAATTGCACTTTTGGGGCCCTTCAAGTAAATTCTTGGGCTTCATTGTGTCTCATTGAGGCATTGAAGCAAATCCTGAAAATTCAAGGCCATAATTGAGATCAGGCCTCCAACCTTAGTAAAGGAAGGTCAGAGGCTTATAGGAAGAATGTGCTATTCTAAACTGCTTTTTATCTAAATCAGTTGAGAAGAGGTTTCCATTATACCAAATAAAAAAAATATTGGCAATTTCCAATGGACTAAGGAAGCTCAGAAGGCCTTTAACAAGCTAAAAGAATACTTGGGAAATATTTCAAAACTGGTCTCACCTAAGAAGAATTAATAGTTATATTTATATTTGTCCATTTCAGATTATATGTCAACTCAGTTTTGGTTAAAGAGGCAGAATGAGAAATCAACTTCCCATTACAAGCAAAATGCTTTAAGGGCGAGAAAAAAGTTATCTATTAATTGAAACAATGGTATTTGCTCTGGTCATGATAGCTTGGAAGTTGAGACCATACTTTTAGGAACACAAAATAATTGAGCTGACTCATTTTCTCCTAAATTTTTTTTTGACAAAGCTGGATGTGTCTGCATGGATGTTGAAGTGGTCTGTAGAGCTCTTTGTGTTTGATATTGAGTTCAGGCCAAGAATGACCATTAAAGCCCAGGTTCTCTCAGATTTCCTAGTAAAAAATACAGGTGCAGCTCAACAAGAAGTCGTAATATCGTTGGAGCTCATCAGGCAAGCTGAGCTAAATGAGGATCCCATCTGGGAATTACACTTCGATGAGGCCTCATGTGAATCCATATCTGGGATTGAAATTATCATCTAAACTCCTGAAGAAGATTATTTCATATATGCACTAAGATTTGAATTCCAGGCAACAAAGAATGAGATGGAATATGAGGCACTCATATCATGGTTGTGGATAGCTCAAAAGATGGAGGTCTCTAAAAATTGACAATGAGTTGCAATTAGTAGTCAATTAGAGCATAAGAAACTTTGAGGCCAGGAATTAATTCTAAAGAAATATTTGGACAAGGTAGAAAGCTTAGAAGCAAAATTCAAAAAAGTTGAGCTTGTTAAAGTGCCAAGAGCTAAAAACACTCATACCGATGCATTTTCCAACTTGGCTTAGGCAATTTTCTCACATCATACCAAGAAAATCCTCGTTGAGGTGCAAGGTTCACCGTCAGATTAATCGATCCAATAGAAGCTGTAATAAATATAGATATGCACATTAGATATATGATCCCAATCATTCAATATCTTTTTGATGAAACATTTTCAAAGGATAGAGCTTAAGCGAGAAGGATCAAAATCCAAGTTGGAAAATTTGAACTAGTAGAGGGAGTTCTGTACAAAAAAATCTTATCTATGTCCTTTGCTCAGATGCCTCTGATCATCTGAAGCCAAGTACCTATTAAGGGAGCTTCATGTGGGAATCTGCGGAAGCCATATGGGGCCTAGAAATTTAGCATGGAAAGTGCTGCTAGTAGGATATTACTAGCCAACTTTACACTATGATGTTGATGACCTTGTTTAGCTTGCCATAAATATCAAATGCATGTGTCTATACCTCGGCACCCTGGTTCGGATATGGTTCATTTTTAAAGCCCTTGGTCATTTGTTCAGTAGGGAATTGACCTGCTCGACCCATTACCCTAAAGGCCCAGGACATATAGAGTACTTGGGATGGTTGTCATTGATTATTTCACCAAATGAATTGAGGTTGAACTGTTAGTATCAGTTGCAAGAAAATCCATAGAATTTTTTTTTTGAAAAAAATATCGTATTCGGATTTGGAATTCCCTCGGTTCTTGTATTTGAAAGCGAGCCATTTGCCAGTTTTTGTTTCGGGCTTGGGATCAAATAACACTTTACTTCTTAGCCCATTCGCAAGCTAATGGACAAACAGAGGTTTCTAATAGAACCCTTGAAACCCCATCTTGATCGAGCTAAGGGGCAGAGGTCGACGAGGTCCTCGGTGTTGATTGGGCCTACAGAACCACACCCCGGCTTAGCTTGGCCTGTCCTCAACTTGGAATACCCTATATAATCCTGCACAAAATGATGAGGTTTTAGTGGTAAATGTTGACCATTTGGAAGAACGAATGTTTGACGCTTCAATTCAAGTAATGAAGTATAAATAAAGATGACAAATCGCTATAATTCAAAAGTCAAGCATTGTTATATGAGGTCATGGGACTTTGTCCTAAAAAAAAAATGAGGCCAATCGAGTTGAAGGGACTAAGAAGCTAGACCTAAATTGGGTGGCCCACACAGGATAATTGAGGCCCATAGTTCGGGCTATTATAAGTTTATTGGTATGGATAGGGAGCTTGTACCACTGATGTGGAACATTGTAAATCTCAAAAAGTATTATCCGGGACTGTAAAGCTCGGATAATGTTATAAATAGAAAAAAGAGTTTGTCTGTTCTTTAAATAGTTTTCTCAATAAAATTAAAAATAATAAAAAAATAAAAGAAAAAAGAAAGAAGAAGAATTGTCCTAAACCAAGTGATATGCTTGAGTTGCAGGGATCAAACTTAGAAAAAGTCAAAGGAAATGAAAAATGCAAGTGAGGGCTAAGACTTAGAGGTCCTCCCTAAAAAAAAAAAAGAAGAACTGCCCTAAATCCGTCAATATGCTAAAGTGCAACTTAAAGGCCTGTCTTGCACTTTAAAGAAAAAAAAATAGAAAGTGAAGGAATGAAACTACTAGAAGTCCCACCTAAAAAGAAAAGAAGAGTTGCCCTAAGCCTACCGATGTGCTCAAGTGGCAAGGATGAAGTTCAGAAAAGACAAAGAAAATAAAAATAAATAAATTGAAGGCATAGAGCTCCCGCTTAAAAAGAAAAGGTTAAAGTTGCATTTACTCCTAAACTGGCTTAAATGGAAATTGAAGCTTACATTTATTCCTTAGTGAGAATTTATTAGCCAGTTCGAAAATGCAAACGGGATAGTTCCAGTAGATAAAGACTTAGAAAAATTCAACATGAACCTCAAATAAAATGTAGAATTTTAAGGTTAAATGCAGAAAACCCCTGAACTTATACCGCAGTTGCAGTTTGTCCCCTCAACTTATTTAATGTGCACATTACCCCCTCTTTATATTTTGGGGCAAAAGTACCCCTATTATTTCAATTATTATTGTTTTTATTTTTTCTTCTCCTTTGTCCCTTTTATTTATTTTCTCTATGTTGTGTTTCTGTTTATTTTTTTAACTATTACTTTCTTGATACTACTAAACAATTACATTACTCCTAATAATTAATTAATTAATGTTCTAACTTTTTACATGTAACTAAAACAATTTAATTTATAGTTTAATCATACTTTAATACAATAAATATACCTGTTGTAATGTAAATTTTGTGATTAAATATTAATGATAAGACTGACAAATAAAAAATAAATTTTTTGAGCAAGAGAAAATTTAAAAAATTTGTTTTAGTATACAAATAAAACTATAGAATTTTTCAAATTATGTAAAACCTTTTATTTATGGTATAATATCGGTAAAATATAGTAAAAACATATTATGATTGCCTAATATAAGAATTTTTAGAGTTACAATAAACTCAACTAAAGTATGACATGCGAATGATATGGCATTATGCTATTAAAATATATGTCGCTTGCATTAAAAAACTTATTTATTTTATGAATTATTTATACACATGTAAAAAAAAATAAAACCTTTTAACTAACCAATTATTAGTAGTATAATAGTTTAAGAGCGGTAATAAGAAAGAATGGGTAAGAAGATACAAGGAAAAATATGAGAGAGAAAATAAGTAAATTGGTAAGAAAAAATAAAAGAAAAACAAATTATTAAAATAGCAAGGTTAATTTTGTCCCAAAACATAAAGAAGTAAAGGACAAGGGGGTAAAGTACTCACTAAATAAGTTGAGGGGGTTAAACTGCAATTGAGGTTTAAGTTTAAGGAATTTTCTGCATTTAACCCTTCTTTTTATTAATCTATTACAGGTTTTTCCTATTTTTGGGCTTTCGTAGATGACTTGGCTTCCCTTGCTATTTTGAGCATCAAGCTCAGTTCCCTAAATCAAAGAAAGTATTCAAGTCAAATTCAGAGTAAAAATTTTATAAATATGATAAAATTCTTTTGAGTGAAAAAGAGGAATGCACAAACCCTGAACAGCTTGAGAATCACATTCTGTGCTAGGTTAAATGGAGTTGTCCATCTTCAATAAGCTCATGAACAGGAATGGAAGCTCATAACTTAGGCTAGTCTAAGTTGTTCATACCCTCTTCGGTCATCTTCAGATTGTAGGCGCCAACAGCTTCTAAATCCTCCTCATAAAGGTTATCCCTTACATAAGTATCAGAGGCTGAAGTAAAGCATAACAAAGGCAGATTTGGAGAACTCCTGTAGTCCTAGTCTAGCCTCATCTGATGATAGAAACTCGTTCCTGCCGACCACCATTAGCTGAACTTCTTGCTTCTGCATAGTTAGTTTCAACACAGATAGGGAACGCTCCAAATCAGCAACCTTGTTTTTAGAGTCTACCTTGTTATGGTGTAGTTGCATTTGAAGGGCATCAGCTTTATTTTTATGCTCCTCAACATTTTTCTAAAGAGTGCCACGAAGCTGTTTAGAAGAATGGATTTTAGTGCAGACCTTCTTATTTTTTCCTCCATCTTGTGGTACTTCACGGAGAAGTTTTCCTGGCATGCAATGTCTTTCTTGCCAAGGGCCTTTGCTAGGATAGGGCTATATTTACATATTAAATGCTTTCTCCTCTATAGTTGATATCTTTATTCTTTATTAATATCTCTCTAGACTAGGCATGCTCTTTGGCTTTTATAGCCAAAGCAGTTCATAGCCTGAAATAAATTTGAAAAGCTAAGATTAGTCAATCAAGTAAATTTTTGACTAAAAAAAGTTAGGCAAGAAGCAGATGGAAGGTCTCTTACATGAATTAAAGTGATATAAAGCTCATTGTATCTCACAGCCGAGCTCAGGTCTTTAGGAAAGATCTTATCTCGAAGCAACTATACACTTTTAGCCAGGGTTACACTATTTTGCTGAACTAGCCTCGGTCGTTGATATGTAGCCTAGCATTCAAAATAAATTCCACTAGAGCCTTTAGGCAACTCCAGTAGCCTCATTATCCGAGAAGCCCAAGGTAGATCTTGGCTAGTAGCTACCACCTTTTTATCAACAGGAGTAAATTTCTTTTCACCTGTGGAAAGACAAGACACCATTCAAGTCTGTTAAGTCAATTTGGAACAACAAAGACTCGTTTTTTTGTTCAAAGGAATAGAGAGTCATCATCTTGGGTACTGAGGTACTCCTACTAGGGTTGATTTATTCTTGATAGGCAAAAATTTTTGGAACGAGTGCTACAGTCCCTACCGAGGAGATAGCTCCAAAAGAGACCCTAGAGCTACTTGTGATAGGGGAATGTTGTCTTCCCTTTTATCCTTAATAGTTGACCTTTCCTATTTTGATTAACATGGCAGTGGTAGGGGCAGCAAGAGGAACTGAGGCTCTTGGCTGTGTAGGAGAGCCTTTCGGGTAGATGGTAGTACTTTCTAAGTCCACAAATATAGTGATTGATTGTGGAGCATCAACCACGGCGGATAAAGTTTGGGTTGGATTTGAGGGAGTATGACTCTAAACAAAAGAAGGAACTGCGGGTTCAGGTTGGGTAGCCGAGATGTTAGTGCATGAGGGGCCAACAGTTGAAGTGGTGACTCCTGAAGTAGAAGTAGGAGCCCAGACAATTGGTTTTGGCTTCAAGCCTGATAAGAGGTAGAAAACTTCCAAGCCCTCTTATACCAGATTCAGAAAATAATATAAAAAGTTAAAAGAGAAATGATAAATACAACTATATGGAGTAAAAAAAGATGGAAAATGCAATGTTGATAGAAAGATGTGTAAAATAGCTATTTGAGTTGAGAATTTTTTTTGAGGTCAAAGTCATTTTGTAATTCCCATCCGGGATAGAGGCCAGCCCAAGCCAGGATGTTGTCACTAAAATGGTAGTTTTAGCCTGTATAGTCTAGCTAGACAGAGGAACTAACTAAGACAGTTCATGGGTAAGAAGTTTAGGGGCCTAATTCTGAGCTGAGCAAGAATCCTTGGATAGTTCCCAAGGACCTTGAGTCATTATAGGATTGAGATACTTAGTAAAGAAAAATTGATTTTTCCAAGAATAGAGGCAGAAGGGTTACCTCGGATTGGAGGGAAAGTGGTTCAGGAGACAAATAGAACAGGCCATTGGCCAAGATTGATTTAAAGAAAAATCTAAACGCTTCTATAAACTAAGAGGATAATCATACAATTTACATAAAATGGCAAAGCTCACTATGTAGCGAATTGAGTTCCGAATTAACTGAGACACACTAAAATCCCTGTGGTTGGTAATTTGTAAGAAAAATAGGAGAACAAAAAGGTGAAGGCTGGCAATTCTTAATTTGCTCACTACAAAATGGACATATAGCCTAATGGTACACATCTAGATGTGTATAAGAGACAGCTTGGGGAATTTAAGGTGAAAATCCTTAGGAATGTAGTACAAATCTCAGATTTCTTTGATTTTCTTAAGGGAAAGATAGTTTGGAGAAGACTAGGTTACTGGGGTAAATTGGGCTTTGGACACAGGTGTTGGAGTGGGAGAGGTATTGCTTGGAAAAATAAGAGGAATGGATGTAAGGTTTGGAGTTTCATAAGGATTTAACAAGTTTACATGGTCTTGAGGGCTGTACCAGGGGTTTCAGGATAGGGTAAGCCAGAAGTACACAAAAGAAGATGGAAGAGTGGACATAGCACTATTTCATTCCTGGGCCATTGATAAAGGATGGAACCTTAAAAAATTAAAGGATAAAATAGGGAAAATGTTGTTAAAATGTCTTGAAAAGAGTTTGAAAACTCTGAGCTTTGTGAAAATGCCTTAAAAAGAGAAGGTTGGGATGAAGTTTTCCTGAGGTTGTTGGAGGTGAAAAGAACTTGTTGTTCGATGGATAAAGGTTAGGTAATTTGATACAAGAATAAGTGATAAATTAACCCTACTCCACCTAACCAATACCCACACACTCGCAAGTATACGAGATAAGTTTTCAGGTAGTGGCGAGCGTGTATTGCTCCCGCAGGGATTGATTGGTGACTACTAGTCTACTCAAGTTTATAAACTAGTTAGACAAATAAAAGAAGGGAAATTTCTACTCTACTAAAGCAATTTAAAGATGCAAAATTAATCAATGACTAAGCTAAATTAAAGAGGTGATGAATACTAAACTACGCAAACTAGGCAAACGATAAGCATAATTAATCTACTAAAAAGGGTAACACACTATACTAAGGCAAGATACAAAGTACTTTTGAAATTGAAAACTAGGATAATTGGCAATAAAATATTATGCTAAGGTCCTAAGCTAAGAGAAATAAAATGCACAACTAAGTAAGAAATTTTAGTTAGTAAATTAATAAATAAGTCTAATTAATGCAAGTAAGAAATTAAACTACACTAGTCTAACTTTCTACCTCTAATGGATAAATTGCAATACTACTAATTATGGAAGCAATAGTACTAAATGTGACAATAATGTGAACATACTCTAATTACAACTCTAAAAAAGCATTTAAAAGTTGTTAACTAATGATTGGAACAATAAGTCGAGATATGAAGAAATTTACTATAAATGGAAAATCCTACAATAGAGCCTATGATTGTTCTTGATTTTTGCTATTTTATGAAAGAGACTTAAACTCAAGATCCATGAATCTAGATTAATGATTAAGCTATGAAAATGATATTAAATGCAAACCCACAAATAATTAAAGCTTAGAAATAAAGAAAACACAAGATTAAGCGCAAGATCAACCATTAAAATAGGGAATTACACTATTTCTAGAAAAATAGTCTAAGCTTAACTGGAAAGCTAATGCAAGAAAACTAGATTAAAAACAAGTGAAATGGATATAAAATGGAAGAGAAATGAAAGCCCAATAAATTAAAATTAAAAGATTTAAGTTTTTACAACTAAAATTAAACTAGGGTTAAGGTTGAAGATGAAAGTAGAAAATAGTGCTGTTGACAAGACTAGACTACCCTATCTAAAACTGCAACTAGACTACACCTACTACTATGTGTTAGTAGGTGTTATTTAAGGGTAACTTAAATTTTTGAACTTAGTCAAAAGTATTGACTTGCTTCACAACCCCGATCACCATTCTAACTATACAAATTCGGTGACTGCGGTTCTTGAGGGATTTGTTCGTTTTTCTTGAAAACCGCAGTTCTTGTATTTCTTCTTTTGATTCCATGATCGCAGTTGTGGGACTTTTGACTCTAAGCAGAAGTGGAAACTGCGATTGTAATCTTCAAAGCTTAAATTTCTCAATCGCAATTGTAGAGCTAGTGACCGGTATTTGATTTTTTTCAGCAAATTACGTTCCAGTCCCTAGTTTTTTCTACTTCTTCAATTTACAACCAAATATCAAAATTACCTATAAAACACACCATACATATAAATTAAAATTCACCTAGTATCATTAATGTCAATTAAATCCAAATTAGTGCATATATCTACCAAAAATCCTAATATACACATAAGTTCCTAAAAATCATAATCAAGTACTAAATCTATACTAAATTGTATAAAATCACTCCAAATGGGACTAACATAGTCAAAATTACCTAGGAAATAGGGGTAAAATAATTCTATGTAGTAGAGTTATTACACCCCCAAATCTAGTGGTTTATTATTCCCGAGCAAAACAAGATAAAAAAGAACTAAGCACACCATCAATGAAATAGAAGCAAATTGACTAGGAAGATTAAGGGGTATTCAACATGTGCAATAATGGCTATTTAACTCAACAAACTAAGCATGTTCCGTCACTTGCTAAATTAAAAAAAAGTAAAACTAGTTCGAGTGCAAGGCTCATGTTGACAATTGAAGTATTGAGAAAATGCCAATTCAATTCAAAGAAGATCAAGAGTAAATGAATCAAAATTGCAAAAAATCAACTTCAAGTGTAGAAAAATCACTAAGAATTGTTTTAAGAAGTAGTAGAATTCAAGTGAACATACAAGGATATTTATGGACACGATAAAACTTAGCTAGGGACCTTAATCAAGTGAGTGTTTCACCCCATTAATCTCTAAAATTTTATAGCCCATATTAAGTATCCCATAAGACTTTCTTAAACTCGTAATGAAAGCTAAGGATAAGGGTCGGATAAAATTTTGGATAAAAGTGACTCAAATTCCCCAAAACTACTATAATTGAACCAATCACCACTTGAAACATTAAAACATTGTATCTAAGTCTAAGGAGATCTTTTTGATTTTCCTTTAATTTAATTTAATCTATAGACAATATTATAGAATTTAAGAGAACAAGAATTTTTTTTGAAGAGTACAAGATAAATCAACTTTATTGTATCTAATTTACGAGAAGGAAATTGGTAAATGATTTAATCACTGATAACTAAAGTGCAAAAAGTTCGACTCCATACCATCATATCATAATTTAAAGCTTTAGGTCCAATTTTGACTAAGGTGATGGGACGAAGGGATAGAAATTCATTTAAGTGGAAGTGGTTAAATAGTGTAGTTACCAAAGAAATAAGGCTCAAATGGGGACACTAGGGTTATAATAAAATTCGGGTCTGCTTTTCGGCTTAACCAGTCCAAAATAATGCCTAGTTCATTTTCGAAATCCGGCTATATAGTAAATAAGGAATTTACACTACCTAACTAATGTCCTAACTAAACCTTACCAGCCCACAAAACATCCAATAATGCAATGCATGCAAAAATTGTCAAGGATGCTTAAATCTTTTCTTTCTATGCTATCTAATAGTTTTCACAAAACTCCAACATATTTAAACTAAATCAACCAAGAGGTGAATATGACATTCAAACAATACTTACTATTAAAAATAGAGCTTAACACCTAAACTAACTAAGAAAAAACATCTTTAACAAGTAATAGAACAAATGGTAGAGTTTAAAGATTTAAAGGTCATTTTTGCACAAGTAATTATCTCAATGTACCACGTCAATTCAATCCTCCAGGCTTTACAAATCAAACACATGTACATACGAACACTAGAACATTTTCCATTTTATTAGCAATGATGAGTGGCACTCATCCTATCGCTCACCATTGACTACAAGAAAAGAAATTAAAGCAATGAAACATAAGCTTAATAATAATAAATCAAATTTGGACTAAGCCCATAAGGAGTACAAAATTCAACATTTAATCAAACATGAGCAATAAACAAAGGATTGATCGTGCCAAAATAGCCCAACAATCATCCTTCTAAATCTAAACTAAACCATGTCCAGGGGTCAAACAAGTCAAGCATCCATTTAGGATCCGTCAACCAAAAGCATTATTTTAAGACATTACTACTAAAAATACCAATGACAAACTAAAAATTCAGAATTGAAATGAAATGTATGGGAATGTATTTCTCTAACTCTCAATCAAAGAAAATATAAAAGAGGTAATGAGGATAATGCCGTAAATACGCAAGGTAAAGGGTCTTCTCTAGTTTGTGCAGGAATAGCTACTCAGAAATTTCCTCCCTCCTCTTCATCATCTTCTCCATAGGTATCATCACTTGAGTCCTCCAAGTCGGCTTCGGTATCCCCTTCTTCTTCTTCATTTTCTTGTGGCTTTGCTCACCATGTGAGTGAAAAGAAGTCTCGCCTCGAGATGGCCCAAAATGCCAGAATGGAGGAGGATGTGGATGGACCCCAAGTCTCCAGAGTTGTGGTATTGAGTGCTTGGCCTATGAGTGTCAGATTGTTGTGGAGGGCATTTGACTATACGTCCCGTAAGCATGCATCTTCTCTTTCACGGTCCGTATGAAGGGGGAATGTATGTGTATCCCGTGGACCAAATGACACTGTGTGCTTGAGGGAATGCCTAAACTTGTGCTTGAGGAAGTTCTCTGGGTGCCACATTTGTTGGATTGTGCCTTCAAAATTTATTCAACATGTTGCGAACATAGGCACCATTGATTTTGCCTTTTAGTCCTACCTCCTCATCTCCATCGAAGACGAGACATCTTGCATTAATGCATAAATACATGACAAATCTAGGTAGATAAAATGAAGGTTTTCCCGACTTGCCATTTCTCAAAACTCATAAATTGTCTTGCCCAAATCGATACTTAAGTTCTCAAGTATTCCAAAAACTAAGCAGGCTTTCTCCCGCTGCACTGAACTGAAAGTGGTAGTCCCCAAAATCCTACAGCTAATAAAGTACAACCAAAATTTTGGAAATAGATGTATATGCCTCTTCTTGAGACCCAAAATTTTGGTTCTAGGAACATTATAACCCCAATTAGTTCCCCTTCACATAGCCTCGATGCCACATCTTAATAAAATTAGGACCCCCAGTACCTCTACCCACTTCCACCTAACAAATAACTTATCATCCACTATCCCACAAAAATTAATGAAACTTCTTAACTAGATTAACATTCCTCACTGGAGTTTTTTAATTGAAGGCCACCCAATTTCTCTATTTCAATTGCCTATCAATTTCCATCCTAAAGTTTTCAAATTCTCTCCAACTCTCAGAAGTGTCAAAACTTCTCTCATGGATAATAATGTGCTTGCTATGATTTTTATAAATTTTTGCTACTCCAGCATTCACAGATAAGTCATAATTAAGTCATAATTATAACCAACTTAGGTACTACCATTATCCACACCATTTTTTCTTTTCTTACTAGCCGGAGCCCTTCACACTGCCTTTCCTTTACCTTTATCCTTTTCCATTTGATTAATTTTAGGAATTTAGCAAGAATAAGACAAAAAAAATAAATTTGGAGCACAATGTCATAATAATAGAGACCGACTACAAATCAATTAACCAAGTTAATACAAAGAATGAGATAAATCGTGATCACAAGAGAATTTGGAATGAATTTACCAGTAGATCGTGTTAAAATTGTCGCCTTTGTAAGTGTTCTGGTGTAGATGACTCCCAACTCCCAAGAAAATATGGACTAGATAGAGCTAGGGGATGAATTAAGAGTGAAATAGGTGAATTTAAGGGAGTTAATCGTGCAAAGGAAAGGACGAAGAAGGAGAAAAAATGGCTGAAACTTTGGAAAATGAAGGGTTTTTTGAAAATTTTTTTGCCAAAAATGTATTTATACTCTGGAGAATAGATACCGCAGTTGTGGATTTTTGAACTGAGAATTGACAATTGCAATATCTAAGCAATTTAGGGCTTTCAAAATGGAGGTTGGTAACCGCAGTCACTGAAATGAAAATGTAAATTAATGTGACTCCAGTTCTCAAGACTTAGAAAATTCTTTTGAAAACTTATTCAATGACCGCGGTTAAATTTCTAGAGACCCAAAATCAATTGACAACTGCGGGTTTCCAAAATGAGGAAACTTCAATGCTCAACACTAATACTTTTTTTTTAAGAATTTAGTCTCATGAACTACGGTCAAACTTCTAGTGGCTAGTGTCCAAATGAAAACCGCAGTTGTCGAAATGGAAAAACCGCGATTTTTAACATTTAGAAATTTTTTTGAAGAACTTTGCACTAAAAACCACAGTTTTAAAAGTGAAGTTTAAAACTTGAAGTTAATGATCTTGGACGCTTAAAAAATTTTTGCAAAAAAGAGATCAGGTGAACCGTATTTGGACACTTTCAACCAGTGATCAAGACAGTCTTTGACAACTACGGTTCCCAAAATGTAGAAAACTGCGGTTTGCAAAGATTTAGAAAAAATATTGCCCTTATTTTTTTAGCCCTTCATCTCAAACGTCCCTTCGTTATTTCCTCATTTGCAAACATGAAAATATAGAGTTAGTTTAGGTTCTACCGACATTCTAACCAAAACAATCCAAATCAAAATATACCTAAGAATAACAACAACAAGTGACTAAATTTATTCCAATATAAACAAACAATGTATAAACAAATAAAAGAGATAAGAAACTTGGATTGCCTCCCAAGAAGCATTTTTGTTTATAGTCGTTGGCTCAACTTTGGCATTTGAGATTAAGTTTTGGCAAGGTGAATGGTTTCCCATTCCTCTTCAATCACTGCTCCAAATTAGAGCTTGACATGATGGCCGGTGACGTTGAGACGATGGCCCCTGACCTTGAAGTTCTTCTCACTTCTTTTTAGCTCCATCGTACCATAGGGAAAAGCTTGCACCGCTTCATAAGGCTCACTCCATCTTGACTTGAGTTTCGAGGGAAACAACTTCAACCTTGAATTATACAACAACACTAGGTCCCTGGCCTTGAATTTTTTTCCCAAAGATGAGTATGTCATGCCAAGACTTAGTCTTTTCCTTGTAAATCTTTCAGCTCTCATAGGCTTCTGACCGGAATTCATCAAACTCATTTAAATCAAAAAGTCTTTTCTCCACCGGTTTCCTTCAAATCAAAGTCGAGACTCTTCACGACTCAAAAAGTCTTGTACTTAATCTCAACCAGTAGATGACATGGTTTACCATATATCATTCTATACGGTGACATTCCTATAAGTGTCTTGAAAGCAGTTCTATATACCTATAATGCGTTGTCTAACTTCTTGGACCAATTCTTTCTCGACGAGTTCATGGTCTTCACTAGTATTCTCTTCAATTTCCAATTTGAGACCTCCATTTGACCAAAGGTTTGAGGGTGATAGGCCTATGCAGTCTTGTTGGTGACTCCATATTTCGATAAGACAGATTCAAACAATAAGTTCTTGAAATGTGTTTCCCTATAACTAATTATGGCCTTCAAGACTCCAAACCATGAGAATATGTTTTTTCTCACAAAGTTCACCATCACTCGACATCATTTGTTTGGAGTGCAGTAGCCTCCACCCATTGGAGACATAATCCACTGCTACAAGTATGAATTTATTGTTATGAAACGAAGAAACCTCTTATGGCTCTATAAAATCAATGCCCCACATATCAAACACCTCACAAACTATTATATTATTCAAAGGCATCTCATCCTTTATGGTCAATATTCCCGCACGTTAGCACTCATTACATTGGAGGACAAAACTTCTCGCATCTTTGAGTAGTATTGGCCAAAATAGTCTACTTTGTAGCACTTTAGCCGCCCTTCTTTATGCATCATGGTATCTTTCCACAGGTGAAGAGTGAAAATGCTAGAGTATATCTTGGACTTCTTCCTCTAGAATGTACCTCCTAATCACTTGATCTTTGCACCGAAAGCAGTGATCATCTCACATATAGTATTTGACCTTTGAAAGGAACTTCTTCCTTTGATTGGAGCTCATGGTTGAAGGGATCACACTGGCTATTAGAAAATGGTCCTCACAAATTATGATACCAAGGTGTAAACCCTCAAACTACCGATAGTTATTCCTCTAGAAAGTGTTCCTTAATTTGAACCTCTTTACCTAACTTCCTCATCAACCCCTTCTAGTCTTGAGAGGTGATCGGTCACGGTGTTCTCACTACCTTTCTTATCTACCATTTATAATCAAACTCCTGTAATAACAATATCCAACGTATAAGTCTAGGCTTGGCATCATTCTTGGAAAGAAGATATTTGAGATCCAAGTGATCTATGTGAACGATCACTTTACTCCCAATAGATTTTTGTCTAAGCTTATCAAAAACAAACATAATCGTAAGAAGATCTTTTTCGGTGGTTGAATAATTAATTTGTGTCTCATTCAATGTTATACTAGCATAATACACCACATGCAACACGTTATCGACATGTTGACACAAAACTACTCCCACGGTATAGTCGCTCGTATCACACATTAGTTTAAAAGGCAAATTCTAATTAGGGGTAACTATTACTAGGGCAGTAATCAAGAGATTTTTCAACTGATTAAAAGCATGCTAACACTCATCATTGAAGTCAAATGGAACATCTTTTTGTAAAATATCACACAAAAGTCGATAAATCTAGCAAGGATAAATTTTAATAAAATGCTGGTAAAAATCGACAAGATCCAAAAAACTCCTCCCTCTTCACATTAATTGGGATAGAAATTTCTCAATGACTCCTATTTTAGCCCTATCCACTTATATTCTAGCACTATCCACTTCTATACCCTTAGACAAAAATCTATGACCTAAGACAATTCCCTCTTTGAACATAAAATGGCATTTTTCCCAATTCAAGGCCAAGTTGGTTTCTTCACACCTCTTAAGTACACAAGTAAGATTTTGCAAGAAAGCATCAAAAGTATCATCAAAGACACTAAAATCATCTATAAAACTTCAATAAATTTATCAATCATATCATGGAAATTACCAAACATGCATCGTTGGAACGTACTCGGAGCATTGCACAACCCAAAAGGCATCCTTCGATAAACAAAGGTTCCATAGGGAAAAGTAAAAGGTGGTCATTTCTTGATCTTCTAGGGCTATAACTATTTGGAAATAACCCGAATAACCATCTAGAAAGCATAACATAGAATGCATGTCCCAAAAGTCTCTCAAGCATTTGATCAATGAATGGTAAGGGGAATGATTTTTCCTAATGGCTTTATTAAGTTTTCTAAAGTCTATGCATATCCACTACTCGATTACTATCCTAGACGGTATCAACTTGTTATTCTCATTCACTACTACTATCATCCTCTTTTCTTTGGTACCATTTGCGTTGGGCTCACCTATTCACTATTACTTATGAGGTATATGATACCGGCATCTAATAGCTTAAAAACCTCCTTTCTAACTACCTCTTTTAAGGTGGGATTTAAGCTACGTTGAGGTTGTCTGAAAGGTTTAAAGTCATCATTAAGGAGGATTTTGTGCATACAAAGGCTTGGGCTTATCCCCTTTATGTCATCAATTCTCCAAGCAATAGCCTCATGATGTTTTTTCAACACAATAACCAAAATTTCTAATTCAACATAAGAAAACAAAGAACTCTTAATAACTAGATAAGACCCGTCATCAGCAAGAAAAGCATACTTAAGATGTGAAGGGTGCGGTTTGAGTTTCATTTTGGTGGGTTCGTTGGTCGGAGATCTTCCTTTACCTATACTTCTTGAAATTTGTTCTCTTATTCCTTTACCCAATTCTTGATCAGCATTGTTCATGCCATCTTGTTGGTTTTCGTTCCAACTCGTCATCGGCTTGTAAGCAAGTCAAGTCCATGGGGTGCTCCTTGAATGTTTCCCTACAAAAATTATCAACTAAATCATCAGTCAAGTCTACTCTCATGAATTGAAAGAAATTTTAATGAATCAAAAAAATTGAATGAGACAATGTCCTTGTTGACTCTAAATTGCAACTTGAAGTCTTGGATATCAATGATTGTTTTCCTGGTAGCCAAGAACGGTCTTCCTAAAATCAATGGAGTCATCACATCCTCCTCCTTGTCTAGCACTATAAAGTCAGCAAGAAGGAACATTTTGTTCACTTTGATTATTACGTCCTCCATAATTCCCATCGATTGCCTTATACATCGTGTTGTCTGCTAGTTGGAGCATGACATTGTTCGGTTTCAAACTACCTCTACTTAACCTTTTTAATGTACAACGAGGCATGAGGTTGATTGAAGTTTCGAAATCACATAAAACTCTATTGAAAGTTACCCCTCCGATCTCACAAGGAATTGAGAATGAAATGGAATCCTTCAACTTTGAAGTGGGATTCTTTTGGATTATGGCACTGTTCAAACACAATATCTCATATCCCATCAACTTTCTTTTGCTGGTGACAATTTGCCTCATGAACTTGGCATAGCTAGGCATATTCTCCAATGTCTCCATGAAGGGAATATTTATCTAAATTTTCTTGAAGATTTCTAGGAACCTTTTGAGTTTTCTTGCCTTTTCATCATCTTTCATCTTTGCAAAAATGGGATCCTAACTTGTTTGGTCAATGATGCCACGACATCCATGCCTTCATTTGATTGTGTAGGGGACTTATTAGGTATTTTATTTTCTTAAACCATGCCCCTTGAAGATTCCTCTTTTTCCATCCCATCTTCCACACATTTCTCACCTTTCGTGTCATTTGAATTGGAGTTCAGAACCCCTTTTTCTTTTAAGGCCCTACCTCTCCTAAGGGTTACCGATTGTACATGTTCCCTTCCTTGATTATCCCTTGGGTTTGGAACGGTATCATTAGGTAGTGCTCCCACCGGTCGTTCGTTGGTTTGACAGGCCAATTGTCCTAATTCAATCTCCAAGTTTCGCATAGTGGCCCTCAAATTCTTGATCTCCCTTCTTTGATTCTCTCTCAAGCTCTAATTCTTCCTCATTAAGGTTTCCAATTCTCTTCTCAAGCTTTCCTCTTATGAATTGTCATTATAAGTATGAGTATGTTGAATTAGAGGCCTTGGTGATTGAGAGTGATATGGAGGGTTTGGTTGAGGCTAGAAAGTTGGAGCATTCCTTTGGTGGGATGGTTGATATGGTCTTGAAAGGCTTGGTTTTGGTAGTTTGATGGAGGATGATCAGGTTGAAAAGATATAGATTTTGTGTGTTATTAGGGCTGCTCCACAAAAATTTGGATGATTTCGCCAAAAAAGGTTGTTGGTGTTTCCATATACTCCAGAAGGGTTTCTTGACTTTGATGGTTGATTTGAAATATTTTGTGCTTGCTCATTTGAATCCGTGGTAGCTTTACATCACCCATTAAAATTGTTACCTTCACAAAAATCACAAGTAAGTGGCCCTATAGGCCTCGAAGACACACAATTCACTATATTTGTTTCTACCAAATTTTTCCATCACCTTTGTCAAATTTGCCATTGCATTCATCATCAAATTTTGTTGAGCTACACATCACTTTGATTCAATTCAATACACCTCCTTGCCAAGCTGGGTTTGTTGTGCTTCTTGTATAATCAACTTGGGCAGTTGGAACATGATAATAATAATTTGAGGCCATATAGTTCAATAAGGTTTGAGCCTCTTCTTGTGTTTTAAAGGATAATGATCTTCCCACGGAAGCATCAACTATAGACCTCATCCATCCGGTGCTAAGCCATTATAAAAAGTTTGAATTTGAACTCAAAATGTTGAAGCATGGTGTGGGCACATCCTTAATAGCTCCGTAAAATGCTCCCACAAATCACTAAGTACCTCTTTCACATCTTGCTTGAAAAAAGTAATCTAATTTCGGAGTCTAGTGGTCCTTAATGGTGAGAAGTGTCTTGCTAGAAACTCTTGGGCTAATTGACTCCAAGAGGTGAAGGTCCCTTGGTCGAAAGATTGAAGCCACCATTTTGCCCCATCTCTTAATGAAAATAGGAAAGCTCGCATCCTCACACAATTTGAGTGTACACCATTATGCTTGAAAGTGTCAATGACCTCTTCAAAATTTATCAAATGCATGTACGGGTCCTCATTTGGACCTCTCCCAAACATGGCATGAGTTTGGAGTATTTGTATCTAGGCGGGTTTAATTTCAAAGTTATTTGTTTGCACGGGTATTTGAGCAATGCTTCAATTGGCGCCTTCAAAATTTAGTGTCAGACATAATCTCTAAGGGGTCGACCATTAGCATTTCCACCATTCCCATGATTACCAAATTCACCACTCAAACCATGATCATTGCCATTCTCGTTTCCATTATTACCCACTACTTCTTCTTGATCATCGTACCTACTATTCTCATTGAAAGCTCGATCATTTAATGGAGGATTTGCCATTGTACTAGTGCCTTCTTCTTGTTGTGCTTACTCCTTCTGAAGTTAGGATATTGTTCGTTCAATCTCCCAATCAAAAGGTCTTAAGGATCATCGTGATAAATGTGTCCCTTTGACCATAAACTACACCACAAGTGCAAAAGTCAAATTCCATGACAAAACCCAAACACAAGAAATATGTAAAACAAAACACAATTACTACTAATCCTAACTAGAAATACTAACTAAGAAAGTAAAACGTCTAATCTAGGGAGAATCGCTAGGGTCTAATATCACCATTACAAATCAAGTCCCCAGTAACGGCGCCAAAAACTTGTTTGATTGATAAAGGTATTTAGGTAATTTGATACATGAACAAGTGATAAATTAACCCTACTCTACCTAACCAAACACCCACACACTCGCAAGTATACGCGGTAGGTTTGTAGGTGGTGGCGAGTGAGTATCGCTCCTATAGGGATTGATTGGTGACAACTAGTCTACTCGAGTGTATAAACTAGTTAGACAAATAAAA
This sequence comes from Cinchona pubescens, assembly GCA_025175665.1. Classification (NCBI taxonomy): domain Eukaryota; kingdom Viridiplantae; phylum Streptophyta; class Magnoliopsida; order Gentianales; family Rubiaceae; genus Cinchona; species Cinchona pubescens. The sequence continues at coordinate 307,748 of JANKKI010000456.1, read as the reverse complement.
TGAAGGAAATTTCTACTCTAGTAAAGCAATTTAAAGGTGCAAAATTAATCAATGACTAAGCTAAATTAAAGAGGTGATGAATACTGCACTAAGCAAACTAGGCAAACAATGAGCATAACTAATCCACTAAAAAGGGCACACTGTATAAGGCAAGACACAAATTACTTTTGAAATTAAAAAGTAGGATAATTGGCAATTAAGTACTATGCTGAGGTTCTAAGCTAAGAGTTGCAATACTACTAACCATGGAAACAATAGCATTAAATGTGACAATAATGTAAAATACTCTAATACTACTCTAAAAATTAAAATTTACTAAAATAATGATTGGAGAAATAAATGGAAATATCAAGAAATTTAGTACAAATGAATCCGACACTAAAACCTATGATTGTTCTTGATTTTTGCAATTTTAGGAAAGAAACTTAAATGTAAGATCTATGAATCTAGATTAATGATTAAGTTATGAAAATGAGATTAAATGCCAACTCACAACTAATTAAAGACTAGAAATGAAAAAAACACAAGATTGTTTGCAAGATCAACTACTACAATAGGGAATTACACTATTTCTAGAAAACTAGTCTAAGTTTAACTAGAATGATAATGCAAGAAAGCTAGATTAAAAGCAAGTGACATGGATATCAAATTAAAGAGAAATGAAAGCCCAATAAATTAAAACTAAAAGATTAAGATTTTACAACTAAAATTAAACTGTGATTAAGGTTGAAGATGAAAGTAGAAAATAGTACTCCTGACAAGACTAGACTACCCTATCTAAAACTATAACTAGACTACACCTATACTGTGTGTTAGTAGGTGTATAAGATGTTTTAGGGTAATTTTAATTTTTTCAACTCAGTCAAAAGTGTTGACTTTTCTTCACAATTGCAGTCACAATTTTAACAATACAAATTCGGTGATCATGGTTCTTGAGGGATTCACGGTTGTGGGACTTATGACTCTGAGAAGTGGAAATTACTGTTGTGATCTTCAAAGTTAAAATTTGTATAAGATTGTGGAACTGTTGACTGGTCTTATACTTTTTCTAGCAAATTGCATTCCAGTCCCTAACTTCTTCTATTTCTTCAATTTGCTGCCAAATATCAAAATTACCTACAAAACACATCATACATATAAATTAAAATGCACCTAACATCATTAATGTCAATTATATCTAAATTAGTACATATATCTATCAAAAATCCTAATATACACATAAATTCCTAAAAGTCATAATCGAGTAATAAATATATACTAAATTGTATAAAATAACTTCGAATGGGACTAGCATACTCAAAATTACGTAGGAAAAAAGAATAAAATAATTCTGACAGTGATAACTCATATAATAGAGTTATCACTTGGTTAATAAATTGTAGATAAATTGTGGAAAAGAAAAGAAGAAGAGCAAAGGATGAAGGTGAAGGTGCGAAGTGAAAAAGGAATATTTACCTAAATATAGCTATTTGTACTAGGAGAATAAATGGCCACGGGGGTACAAGTGGAGTGAATGGGAGTGTTATCTGGGCAGTTACTCAGGTAATGGGCCGGGTATTAAAGAAGGAAAATACTTATATAGACTTGATTTTTAGTCCCACCTGTAGATCTTACGGTCAAAATTATATCTTATAAAATTTTTCTTACATCAACTGATGTCATAAATTTCATAATATTCAATTTATACCACAGAATCTACAAGTAAAATAAAAAATCAAGTCTACCTAAGTATTTCTCATTAAAGAAACGGGGTCATGTGAAAAGATATGGCAATGGAAAATGCACTCAAATATGGAAAGTTAAACAAGGGAATTAAAGGGCGGGAACAATTTATGATGGAAGTAATGATTTGAAAATCAAGTACTCAGCGTGCTAGGCGGGATAATGGTAACTCAAAGCATAGTGAGCCCAATAGACCTCAGGGTGGTCATAGACCCATCCACGAAGGCCCAGTATAATGGGTTTTGGCTTGGAAGTGTCTGGCCAGGCTTTGGGCTCGGATAAGCCGAATATATTAATGAAAAGAGAAGCATCTGGCCAGAATATACCGGTTGAAGTGTAAATCCAAAATCGGTGACTCCCCAAAGCAATTGGTTAGCCCGACCCTCGAGCAAATTTGATGATACCAAAAGTAACTGTCTCTTTACACATAGCTATTATGTAAACTGCCCAGTAGCAAAGCTCCTTGGGAGCAAATGAGTAAATCAAACTCTTAAAGCCATCTAAAAGTGCTAAAACAGGCCAAATCATTCGAATACTCTACCCAAATCTATAAATAAGGAGTCTTGGCCTCATTGTTGTATCCTTTACTCTCATTAATACAAAAGTTTTCTCTGTTTACTTTCCCTCTCTACTCATCACGTTTTGTACTTTATTACAAGTCATTCTTCTTTTCTTGATTTATTTTACATCTTTTCAGATTCTTATCTTCACATTTTCTTAACCTTTTCTCAAGTATTTTTGTAAATTGTTATATTGATAAGAACCTTGATGACTTAAAAATTAACAAAAATACTTTTTCATTGGCTTATAGTTTTCCACCTATCTGTTTAGAGTACTAGACTTGTTTATCTCAAATATATTTATATCTTCAAATATATTAGTAAAAGAACAATCTATATATATTGAGAAATGTTCGACTTCAAATTTTGGTATAATTTTAGACGTAAGAATAATTTTTTGGGCTTGAACTAAGCTTTCAGATTTTTAAGCAGTATGTTATGTATTTTTTGAGAGTAAATTAAAAATTTATATTAAGTGAGAGAACATTGTTGATATCTTATGGAGAAGTTACATAAAACTTAGGCTCTGTTAGAATCGCACCTTTAAAAGTATTTTTAGAAAATATTATTGTACTATTTTGTGGAAGACAACAAGTATAATGATGTATCTATAAAAAATAAAAAAAAAAAAGGAAGGAAGCAATAAAAAAAATTATTTTTTCTGGAGCAACCAATTTCTTTGGAAAAGCAAAAAATAAAAAATAACTAATGAAGGCAAGAATTATGAATCTAAATGAAAAAAATTCAAAACCAACTATAATGAAGGAATGACGGAAAATCAAACCGTATATATACCCACGCACGCACGCACACAGAAACACACACTATTTCATGCAAATGATTTCTCCCATGGAATATGTAGCACATAATTCTATAAAGAGAATTTATAGGCCATGCGTTTATGCATTTTGTATTCAAGTATTCACCCACTAATCTCTTATAAAATCTAAAAGAAATAAAAAAATTTCTCTCTTCTAACAAATTTTATCTTTTCATTCGAATTATTAATTTTTTTTAGCATATGAAGTAACTTAGTAAATCTTGGAATTGGTATATTGATATTTAATTAAGGATGGACAATAAATTCAATAAAATTTTTTATTTTTCGCCTAGGTGGCATCGACGATTGAGGAAATATTTGGATCAAACAATTTGAATTTTTCTGTATTTATGGACCCTGTTTATAACCATACCTATATTTTTCTAGCGAATTTTTAATAATTTACTATGTTATTGGATTGTTTTAGATATATGTATTTTTAATTCAAGAAAAGTAATTATATTTTTACTAATTTTAAGACTCAATTTATATGTTACTCGTTTTATTGCCTTTTTCATAACGAATTTGGGAAAATAACAAAATTTCTATGTAATTGCACAAGTTAACATCTAGTCAAAAGATTGAATCAACAATCAAGGAGCATGTCTAAAGGCTAAAGCAATCTATAAGTTCTCAATATTGTGTAATATTTCGGTATGTTTATCTAAAATTGGTTGTGTGTTAAAAAAAAAAAAAAAAGGTTAAATAAATATTAGGAGAATTAATGGAAAGGGCTCGTTAAGCGCAAGTTTAATAAAAAATTACTTTTATCTATTCATTGCTTAGGGCAGCAATCATACATCACATAAGTATAAAAATAGTACACTTCCACGATTCATGCATTCATAATGGCTGGTGTTATTGTCAGTGCAACTTTTATCTTGTCCGAGTAAATTTCTCTTATATGATAATATTACCCCTTAAAACTTAACACACTTTTTTTCAATTATTATAATTTGTTCCTACAGTTCTTCCTATTTCTCAGCCTTTGAAAGTTTAATCCCTTTCTTCCTTCCCTTTGCCTAACCTAATCCTCAAACTCTGCCAGAACTCAAGGCAAATCCATCAAATAATCTTCAATAATAGTAGGGGAATAGGAGGATGATTTCACATTGACCTACTTAATACAGAGTGCACGCCAAAACCAAGAGGGGTTGATGCAATAGCAAACCCATGCCGTGGCTTCTGCTAGCACCAAAAAAAAATGCAATGGAGGATATATTTATTCAACACATAAAAGTATATGAAAGAAGAGTAGGAATTATAAAACAACATATATCGGATTCTCATAGGGAGACTTACGTCGTATAAACTCACGGCATAATAACTTTCTAAAATTTTTCTATTTTAAACTCTCAACTAAACTCTTCTTAATTGAACAAACTCATAAACCCCTCCATTATAAATCACAAGACTTGACTACTAAGAAATCTATAAAAATAACAAATATCACTTAATACATTAAACAACTAAATTACCAAAACTCAATAATAACATATCATTAATGCATCTCTTAAACCAAACTCTCTATGATAGCAAATCTATGCATCGCCATGCACGAACAAGACAATGTATAAATTTTCATGCAAAATTTTCACCATAATTTGGCACCATCAATTTAATTTGATCTTCATCCTCTACATTTTTGAAACGATCCATGCATTTGTATAAATAAATATTCGTCTCTCATTTTTTCCTTCAATTTATCAACCTCTTTTATTGATCTACAACTAACATCAAAATTCTCAATTTTGTGAATCAATCACAGCCAACAATTGACGTGATTTTTTCCATCATTGTCCAACTCCACACAAAATAATAATCACGACAAGATCTTGCTTTTTATATCACTGTCCTAATTAGGATTAATTTTGTTATACCCTAATTGTTAATAAATAAGTACCCAAGATCATCCTCTCATGATCCAGTTTCAAATATCCGAGCATTCTCACAAATCTTTTTTTTTTTTTGGTTACTAAATTTTGACAAACTCCCAAAATCACAGCTTAGGGTTATAATACCACTTGTTAGTACAAAAAATATATATATACATATGCAACAAAAGATAAATTTATTGAACACATATAAAAATATGTAGAAGAAAAGAAGGATTTGCAAAATAATGTACATCGGACTCTCATAATGAGATTCACATAAACTCACGGTATAATAACATTTATCTCTACTATATAATTTCCCTATTCTGTACCCACAATTCAATTTTTCTCAACTGAGTAAAGTCATAAACCCCTCTATTTATAAGTCATAAGACATGACGACTTATGAGGTATGACTATGAACAAACCTAAATCTGAATTAGGAAATATAATCATAATATAAAAAAAAAATTAACACTTAATATTTTAAACAATTAAATTATCAAAATCCAACAATAACATATTTCCTAATTGATAAAGAATTTGATTTAATTATGCCAACAGCTTCAAACCAGAGCAACCAAAAAAACCAATTTTGCTGGTGGATTCCCCTTTGCTATCAATGGCAGAGTATTTAATGATTTTGGTTTTTGGTGGACTTTTGGAATTTGTTTCTGGTGATGGGATCAGTTATGGTGTTTTTAGAGAAGAGGGCATGTGTTTGGGTCCAAATTGTTTATGTTAGTGTATGCCCTAAAGCCAATTAATTTTAGAGATAAATTACACTTTTATATTTATGTATATTTTGTAATATAGCATTTAACGAATAAAATATTTATATGTAAAATCATAAGGAGTTATGATGTAATTATATTTTATTCGTTTATATCCCTAATCGTAGTGTATGACACTAGTAGATTAGCACATAAGAGTATGTGGATGCTTATTAAGAATAAGTGCATCGGATTGACCCGCTAAGAGTATTCCACACGGATTATTATTTAAATGCCAGTGGATTAATCTCTTAGTAATAGTAGTGTAATGGTCCTTTGACTTGAGGTCATGAGTTTATCTTGACTGTGGATTATTATTCTTTGGTTCTATTAGTCGTTACTCTTAATGAGTCGCACATACGGTAGAGTTTGGGTATAATATGAATCATGAGAAGATAAGATATGACCAATAGAGGATTTACCACTCCTTATAATAGGAGAGTATATCCCAGTATGGCCACTTCTTGAAATATGATTCGGAAATCTTTGCGTAAAGTGGAAATAGATTTAAGAGTGTCTTAAATTCTATTTCAAGTGAGTTGTATTTTGGAAAGAAGTAAAATTTGATTAATTCGATAAGAGTTGGCATTATATCTGTATTCTTGAATTAATCGGGATATAGGTTGGTGAAAGGATATTAATTACAGGAGATCTAGTCACGGATGGGTTAAATGATGTCGAACCACTTGACATATCTCAACACTTGGGTGGTCATGATACTTTGCTAGAAGCCAATCTTGATCTATAAGTGTAAATTAATTAATTGGAGAATTAATGATAAATTAAAGGTGTTTAATTTATCTAATCCTAATTAATTTAGGATTATAATTTATACTTATTACCAATGTGATTGGGAACCTAAAGGGTCACACACTTAAGGATAATTAATTCAGAATTAAAATGATTTGATAAATATGAGATACTTATGGGTTAATTTATGAGATAAATTAATTTTTGGGTTTAATTATAACAAGTTATAAATATTAGGAATTAATATGTAAGACATATTAAGAGTTCTAATGGTTTTATAATTATTCATATACCCATGACCCAAACTGATTAAAATTTATAATTCCCTAAACCCAATTTGATTGGGATTCATTATATATATATATGATGTATTTAATTTCATATATATATATATATATATATATATATATATATATATGCACTCTGTATTAGGTTAGGCATGTGTATAAGAGACAGGATTAGTGACATGTTATTATTAAAAAGGCTTAAATAGTTATTACTAGTACTTGTCTGGAAAAGCAAAACTACAAAGAGGACTAGTACTTACGTTTTTTTTTGGGAAAAAAAAAAGCCAACAAAATTCCTTTTTAAATCGTGAGAGTCACGATTGAGAAATAAGGGAGAAATAATTTAGAAACTAGTAGTTTGGGTACCTGTGCGGCTTGTGGATCGACGTCTCCAAATTTATTGGAGATACAACTGTAAATTTAAGGTATAATCTCTATATTTTTCTTGTACTACGCATAAATTAATCAAGGTGATCCGTGATAGAAAAGTAAAAATTTTAAATTCCGTTGCGTTATATCTGATTTACTTTCTTATACAGTTTCCTGGTGTGTCTGAACATGGCGTTGGCTTTGTTTCATGGATGAATTCCATATTTGCTTGTAATAATGTTTCATTTTGGATTCCACTAGTTTGGATTTCCTTGGGTTTTCGCTGATTCTATGATTCCATTAGTTGATTATGGGAATGAATGTTCGGGAACCTAGTTCCAAATGGTTTGCTGGAGAAGATGATATTGGGAATGACGTTTGCTGGAGTAATTTCTTGTCATTGGCCATTGATTCCATAAATTCCGTTACAAGTAATTAGAGAAATCGGTTGATTTGGTGAATGATTGTTCGTTCGCAAATGGTGAAGAGTCAGGAAGGCAATAATGAGCCAATAAGAATTACGGATAGTAGTATGCTAAATAGGGATAATTTTTTTGTATAAGAGAAATTTGTTCAAATTGAATAAGAACTGCTCTGATAATAATGTCAGCCATTCATAATAATTTGATAAAAATTACACTATCCTTATTAATGTATTTACTCAGCACTCTCTTTATTGATATATTCACTAAGCGCACGATTAAGACTGAATAATTTCTTCTAATTATTATTTCACAATTATACGCGTAACGCACGTACTTCTTGATAGTGTTACTTAAGAAAGAGTTGAAATTCTTGCCATCATATAAATTAGAGCCCGTTTACAATTCGTTTATATTATAACGATGACATCTTAATTATATGACTTTTTTTTTTTTTTTTTTTTTTTTGGGGGATGTGGGATCTGTAAATCTAATCAAGTCCACCTAAAACAAAAAATAAAAAAAAACTATTGAGCTGGATTTGATTTTTATTTCTTGTTTACTTTTCTTGGGCGGGGCCGGAGATTGCTAGGACATGTTAATAGAACATACTAACAGATTTCAGAACATAAAATAAGTGAAAAATAGAGAAAGAAAAAAGATGTTTTTTGCTTTGTTATTTTTGTAAAATTATAAGTATCTTACATCGGTTAGTGTATAGATCTTGAACAGATTAATAAAGTTCATGAGCCACTCCACTCATTCTAATTGATTTTGAGAGAGAAGCTTATATTCCTTAACATAGTATTAAAGATAATCTCAAGTATTTTTTCATCTACACATGATTTGGACTTTTCCACGCATTGAGATACACTTTGGTCTAATATTTTTTATCGTGTTTATAATATTGGACTTAATTTCATGTGTATCGGTCATATCAATATTTGTATTCATTGATTTGAGTTAGACCTCTAATTTCTTATTTTAATTCTTTCATGTGTGAGAGAAGATGTTAATTTGAATCATGTGTGAAAGGAGGCCTAAAGTATATTGACTGATTCAAAATATGCAGAGCTTTCATCATAGTTAACAAGTATATCATCCTACAAAATCACCCTAGAAAGTCTGATGTTTAGGTTGAAACAATAGGTACCTAATCATATTGGTTGCAAGATAGTCAATGCTTAGTCAATCCCCATAGATTTTCTATTATCATTTGACGATTTTTTTCTTATGTTATCCTACTTTTAGATAATTTGTGATAAATAATTTGACTATGTAATTGCACTTAGCAGAATGAAGGCATGAGTATTCTTGAGCATGTGCTGTAACAACTCTTATACGTTCGGAAATGTTGGTAGTAGGGATGTGATCAGATATTCAGGAATTGCACAAATTATGGCTACGTGTGGGTTGATAGATTTGAGTAAATCTGAATTTCAAATATAATTTATCTCAACAAGTTAAGGGATTTAATTAGGTATTTAAAATTTGCTAACAATTTATTTAAGATTTTTATAGTTTAAATTATAGTTATTAAACTCTGCCTAGCGAGAAATCTGATGAGTAAGGTGGATCCATAGATTATTGGTTCAATCGATGGGTCACTATTTTATTGGTGGGTCATTAAAATATATATATTTTTTAAATATTTAATAAATTCAAGGTAGTAGAAATAAGATGTATTGTAAAAATATTGATAAAAATGTAATATCAAACTTTTAATTATTATAAATTGAATTATTAATTAATTAATTCCCTTACCAACTATAACAAAAAAGATTGAAATAGCTAATTTAAGTTCTATACATATATAGTTTTAAAACTATTTACAATAAGATAAATAATAATATATATCTAACACATAAGAATTTTTTTTATTTTTTCATTTTTACTACTTCTTACCTCATTACTTTATAATGATTGTATATTTAAGAATACTAAATGTTTAGGGAAAAAACATTTGTAAATGTTAATGGGTGAATTTTGTCTTAGGAAATATAATACTAGCAAATGATTTTTGGAAAGTTAAATGGTTTTAAAAAAATTAATATTTTTACGAAAAGGAGGAACAGTGAAAAAAATTACAGGATGGAATTTGAAGTACATATAAGTCTTGAAAGCTGACACAGCAATGAGGCGGGCGTGGTGGTTAATGCAGTGCTTCAATTATAAAGACCGGTGTTCGATTCTTATAAAGTGTTCTAGCTGAGTCATAGCTTATCGGGTTAAATTGTCATTTATACACACCGAAATGTGTTTAAGAGCTTATCGGGTTATTTGGACGGTTTAAACACATCGGAACTCTACATGAAAACCCCTATTTTAGGGCCTTTTCTGAGTTTGACTTTAAGAATCTATCTCTTGCAGTCTTATTCGTTGCAGCTGAGTCGATTAATCATGGGTATATGCTAGAAAAGTCAACCAATTTCATACCTATCTGGTCAGATGTTTAACCCAATTCGACCCGATTCATCGAATTAATTCTTATCCAACCATCGGACCGGGTTTAATAACTTTGTTTACATAAGTGAATTTCAATTTTTTTTTTTAATTTTATATAATTTCAAATCTAGTCGTTTCAAATTTACTAATTTAAAATCCTTCTAACAAATCATATTCATCAATGCAAATGGACCCTATAGTTGTGTTTGGATGGCCAGATATCAATTGCAAAACAAAAAAAAAAAAAAATTGAAATGAATGAATTTAAATTTGGTGGATTTAAAATGATATAAAATTTAGATAAATTCAGAATCAACTCATTTAACTATTAAAATTATACTCTCATTAGTTGGTATATTTCAAATCTTCGAATAAATTAATTAATTTGTTTGAATAACCTGTGATGGTTTTGGATTTCAAATCCAAATCCACACAAATCCTTCCATTCAAACACAACATATATGAATTTCAGAAATTCCATACGACACATATATACTGTGAAATGGATGATAAATATATATATATAGTCAAATATCGTTAATTCATTTTCACATTTAATTACACATTAGTAATATTTGTTTGTTATTTTGTATAAGTACACTCTTTTTCTTTTTTTTTTTCATCAATTGGTGACAATACTATTCTACTCTTATTTATCTACGGGAAAAGGGCCAAAGGGGTAGAGGAATTATTTCTAAATAAATAATATTTTTAGAAATGTACAATTAATTTAATCATACGTGACAATTAGTGCCCCTTGAAACTGCAGGGATGATGCAAATATCACGGGTGGTGATCCCTGTAGCCATTGGACATCCACAGGCTTACAATATGGGTGATAGTAATAGTAGTAGTAATTAGTTAGGTTATCACGTGATAGTACTAGAAATCCATACGACAATAAGCTTTCGGCAATTTCACTTCATATGTGGAAAAGTGCATCGGGAGTTGCTCCACCACCACGATGTTATTATCTCCGATTCTGTGGTCATTTTAATTTCTTTACTAATTTCAGAACTCCAAATAGTTTAACAATTCAAGTACACAGTGGGTCCAACCCAACTACCGCAGTTTGGTTCTCATAATATTTGTGCTGCTTTTGAAATGCGTAGGAGGTGTTTGGTTTATTGGTACGAGAGGAGGTAATGATAATCAAAGTTAATGATATCCATATTCAATGATGCTTGGTTGAACATTATGGGAATGAAAGTGTTAGAAAATACTTACTTTCATTCTCCACTTGTGACATAGGTTTCAAATTGAACTTATTAATATAATGAAACTCATTCCTATATTAAACCAAACAAGTAAGGGAGAATGATATAAACCCATACCAATAGTGAGGTTTATGATTCCGATTCCGATTCTCGAATGTGAACCAAACACCTCCTTAATGTTTTATTTTGGCTAAGGACCTCAATTCTATATTCTTAAGATGAGTACCCCATCGTGCGTATCGATACAAGACCCCTTCCCACATATTGCATACAAGACCCGAGTAGGCGGGTTCAGTTCGTGCTACATACCCATTACTCACCACTCGGATTGTGACTCCCCGTCTTGTATTGAGGGAAAATGGTATTGAATATGTTACTTTGAGTTATGAGTTAATAATAATTTGATTTTAAATGTTTTAATTTATAATTTAAATTTATACAATCTAGATTAGGTAAGAGACAGTCTCAAAATGTTATTATTAGTATTAGAAAAAATCTCATGTAATTTTATAATGGGTGAAAATCAGAGTTAGTGGCCTATTAGCTTTGGACGTGTGGTCTTAGTATGGAATATAATTGAGCCAGTTTTATTGAGCTATGACTTTATGAAGAATCAAAGATTAAAAAGAAGGAGAATGTAATGCACTTTCTGCATTAGAAATAGAAGGGAAAATAATATTGAATATAATAACTTGGTCATAAACTACTAGTAGCTTAACTTCAATATTTTGACCCCATATTTTACGCATAAAAGTTATTGGTGTTAAAATTATTTGCCTTCAAAACAAATTATAGATGCACTATTTGATTAACGAAAGTTATAAATCATGTCTATAATATTTAACTTGGGTATATTTTAATTAAATTGATATGCGATATCTATACAACTTTATTTATACATTATTAAATTATTCTATTAGCTGATGGACCAATAGTGAGAAATAATAATTTAGTAGTTGATATCTAAATTTGTTCTACATTATAAAGTAATAAAGTCTATGCTTATGGTGCGGCTGTATGATAGAATGATGTATTGCGTCATTGACGTAATGATCTTGACAAATGAATGTGATGTAAGTTGTACACATCTAGAATTGGATCCGTTTAAGAATTTACTAATAATTTATATTCTACTTGCATAATCTTTTTTTTCTTTGAAAAATCCACATCTTTCCTCTTATCTTTAATGACTCGAACCTATGATTAATAGGTCATAAGGAAAGTGTCTTACCACTTGAGATACACTTTATTGTCACCGGAAATTCTTTTTATCGTTAGACTTGTGAGATTTATATATTTTTATAGCTATATTATGTACATAATTTTAATTTGTCAAAAGTTAATGATAATTAAAGGCTATGTATAGGCATATTGGATTATACATGTATTAATTAAATTATACAAATACTCAACTAGGAATCTACTATTCTCAAATAATGGAAAGTAAACTCAATTGATTTTCATTAGAATTGGACTCAAATAAACAGGACAGTGTTATTTTAAATAATTTTCATATTTATATTATTTATATAAAATAACTTATGAATGCTTTTGGAGTCTAATTAGTAGTATATGAAAATAATGATATATGAGAAATAATATTTTGACAGTAGTCTATTAGAATGTAATATGGTAGAAGGTATAAATGTATGTAAAGGGAATTTCTGTATATTTTTATTCTAAAATAAATAACAATGTATTGATGAATATTATTTTTGTTATTTGAGGATACTGATAAAATTGTTAGTTTGACAAATACGGATTAATAAGTAGCATAGATCTGACAAATAGTATACTGAGGTATAATCAGATATAAACTTCTTATGACACACAAACCAATGTCATCAATGCAACTTATAATCAGTATTTATTTCATTGACTAATTATCTGGGCTCTTATAATCACAGATTGACTCATTACGATTATCATACAAATCTATTGAGATTGTTTTATTCCGTATATTTTGGATAAAAATGCCTATGCATCTTGGGTACATTTCTCTAACAGACAACTGTTTGATTATTGTTTTGGTTGGCTATCATAATCAAACGATAAAATATCAAAATAAATTTTTCAGAGAATGTATAGAGAGTATGAACATTTTAAGAGGCAACACACTTGGATTATTATGGAAGAAAATGTAATTTTGATGTATAATATTGATGATATAATATTTTTAGTTTTTAAATACAAATTAATTTTATAATTGATGTGGTTATTGAAAGTATACAATAACAATTGGATGCCGGACTACCCTTCCAATAGTAAAAAGACAGTGTCTGCCTGGTTAATTGGAAAGATTCAACCAGATGAATGGTATGCTTACACACAATATTCACCAGGGGGACAGACTTAGGCAGACCTGATTTTTGTCCCTACTTATAAACTTTATGGTGTGGATTAAATGTTATGAAATCTGTGACATAAGTTGATGTAAATAAAATTTTATAAAATTTAATTTTAACCACAGAATCTATAGGTAAAATCAAAGATCGGATCTATGTAAGTATTTTCCTTCGTTATGTAGTCAGATGAGTATTCATGTGAGTATCTTTTTATTCCAAAATGAACCATAGTCTGACCCGTTTGTCAATAAAAGGTCTCATTTGACCTCTCATCACTCCATAGTTATAATGCTATACAGAATCTATATGACGAAGTAAACTAATATGCCTTTAAGTAAATGTGAAGCAAATTCCATTTCAGTATGTACCATAATTCTCTTTAGAATTAAATATCTTAGCAAAGAAGTGGTGGTATTTCTGGTAAGAAAAAGAATTTTTAAGAACAGCAAAGTCATCACCCAAATCATTACTATTTAGATATAACTTTTTTGGTACGGGAGAACCCAATAGAAGTGCCGAAAGGATGACTAAGCCACCATAACATTCGAGCATGGACTTTGTATCTTAGTTATATTCTCCCCTCTTGAATAATTTTTATATTATTCTTTTTTTCTTTTCTTTTTTAAATTTAAACCACCAAAGAGGTGGAGGATTTGGCTTACCCCTACCAAATTTATTGAAAACTTGCAAGCTTACGTGATAGAGAAAGCATTACACATGACCTCTTTTCCTAATTTGAATAAGTTGAGAAGTATAATTACCGAAATCTAAAGACTTGAGATAGTTCAAAAATGTTTCTTAGTAGTTTGACGCGTAATTATTGTATGAGTAATATGATTCTTCCATCTTCGTGATTTGCATTTGACACGGATTGCCCACATAAATTTCTTTCTTCCATACCGGGCATAATAGATTATATTTAGATGTGTAAAAACGCAGTATGTAAGAAAACGTGATATCAGCACATTCTGCTCTATATGTCATCTATTTGTCTTACTAATATCAAATATATAAATATAATTTAGGCTGTATTCGCAATACATTTTAGATGTGTGAAGTGATATAACCACACATATATATAGAGATGAGAAGTATATAGTTAATAGATATATATATATATATATATATGATATATATGTCACATGGATATATGACTGTAGTTTATAACGTTTTTCAAAAAAAAAAAAGAGATATAATAATAACAAAATTTCCAATCAATCAATTTTAAACTGCTTTTGATAAATTCATAACCTGCACATACTATGATGTGTAGGGTTGATTTAAAAAAGTGATTAAATTATAAAAGTAGTAGTTGATAGTTAAATAGTAACACTAAATTTTTAGTAAATGTTAATGTTCTATGAAACTAGAACTACTACTTTAATATTTCTCTATGAATTTTTGTCATTCTTAACAATAACATAAAATTTATACAATATTAAATAATTTTAATTTGGGAAATTCAGAAAGTATTTTTTAAGGAGAAAAAAAACAAAGTATTCTTATTCTACTAAGAAGTTTGCTACTTTTGACATTTTGAAATATGAATCGTCGTGTTTCAGAATCTAAATAAAGCATGTTTCGATACGCATGAATTGAAATGTAATTTGTAAAGTTAAGAAATTTCCTGTAACTATGCAATAGACTCCTCGAGTGATTGAAAAATCCCACATTATGCTTTAATGAAGTTCACTAGCTCCGTCGAAGGAAAGGGAAAGAAAAATATAATCTGGTTTCTATCTTTTATGTATCCATTTGCTTCACTTTCGGAATAAACACCCTATCAACATCTCTTTATTGACCAAACAAGGTATATCTCATTAGATATATTAGGCCTTTACTTAGATTATTCCATACCCGGAAGTTGGATTACCTTAAAGCAGCCACAAAATTAAAGTAAGCAGCACTATTCAGTGCTTTTATAATGACAAAAGCTAAATTGTGTTTTAGTCCTATTATATTTCTTTAGAAATCTATTCCCAAAATACTCTTGAACCACCTAGGGGCTAAACTTTGTAATAGGCGCATTACAATATTTGTGAATGCACATGTGCTGCTAATGTTGCAGTGCTATTAGTGGAATTAAATTAAGTTGTTGATTTGTTGCTCATGTTTTCGAACAACTTACAAAAATCAATTGCCAGTCAGAATGAGAACCAAAAGGCCTTATAATGAAACTATATATTTTATAAGTTCCCCTTAATCAATTAATATTTTAAGAATAGTAGATTTAGTTGAGCATCATCTAATTTGTCAAAAGAATATTCAAATTAAGACTCACAGAATAAAACTTCAAATATGTTTATCAGCTTTGGTCACTGATAGGCATAATTGTGAGTCAAAAGCTCCTGCTAATCTGTTAAGATTAGACTGATTTTTTGTGTGTATAAGTTTCCCCAGTTTTCGGTACTTGTGTTTTTTACAATTTGACAACATTTGACAAACTTGAGCTTCATAATCAGGAGCCTAGAAAAAGAACTTATGTTTCAACAGATGTTTGATGGGATTTTCTTAAATTCAGACACAATTTTCTTTGCCTGATGAAAACGGTTTGGGCTGTAAAATTACCACAATACCCCTCCTTGTTGTGAAGCGTTAGATCAGAGGCAAGGGTAATAAAATAATTTCACAGACCAAATGGTATAGCATCTTACGATATATAAAGCAAGAGTATGAGTTTTGGTGTGTGTCATCTCTTGATTTGCCTATTATACCTTTCTCTTCAAACTATAAACTATTTATAGCTTCCTTCTCACCCTTTACTCCCTACCATCTATATTTATTCTATTTTCTTGAATAATTTTTTTAAAATTTTCCACATTTTTTTTTTGAAAAAATTGTGTAATTTTTTTACTAAAAAAATTCTCACACCCATAAGAGTATGCCTTTCTCATTAATTGGTAATATCTTCTGTCATTTTATTTTATGTAATTTTATTTTAATGACGTGTCAATACATAGTATATGAGAATTGAGAAGTCAATAAGTGACGTATTAAACACCCTGTATTTTAATTATTTCAATGCGTAATAAAAAGATGTCATGAGTACATCTCACATTTAATGATAACCACATTAGACTCCCAAGTCAAAAATTCAAAAAACATTATGTAATGTAAAGTAAAAAAAAGATAACCATTAAAAATTTTCTAATTTTAAATATTTATTATTATCCCTCCACTGTAAAACATCATTATATATCAGATTTCTCACCTTTTCGGTCATTGACCGCAGAAAATCTTAGTTACAAGTCAGCTCATAAATACCTAACACCCGCGACATTAAAGTACAATATAAGAATCAGTCATCGTAGGTTACCAAAAATTCATAGAGAAATGGAGAAGTCATTGAATTAGATTTCATATTGTTTTATTTGACGTTTTGAAAGTAGTATAAATTATGCCTTGGAAATCAATTTCTCCATTTTACCTGTAACGCTTTGGTCTTAAGTCTTAGATTCACACCTCAACCACATTTTATATATGTATACACACACTCCTTGATACTATTAACAGTTGCTTCTCATTTCTTCACACTTCAACACTCTTATGACTACTACTCCTCTCCTCAACTAGAAACAGCCTGTGCTTCTATACATATTAGAGAGGTAATAGTCTCACTCAAATTATTCAATGCAAACCATTTTTTTGCGTGATTTTCATGTACATTACATTTTTTAGTATTGCAGGTTATAATTTATCAAGATCAGTCTGAAGTAGAGATATACGAGGAAGATGAGTATAAAGAGAATAAAGTTTTGTGGTGGGGTGATGATGGGAGTAATACAACCTGACTTATTGCTAAAAGACTGAATGCAAGTGAGAAGAAAGTTTTTATTCTTACTCCCATCATCACTTTTCTTGATTTCCTGTTCATTTTTCTTGTCTTCAACTGCCATGTTTGTGTGATCAACCTCAAATGTGTACTGTAAAAAATATGCAAATAGTAATATTTATTTGCAGAATTTATATGGATCGTGTCATCACGAGCCTGGAGTATTCTGGGAGTAACATTTTACTTTTACTTTTGTGGGCTTTAATTATTATTATTATTCTTAATTTTAATATTACCATTTGATCTTTTCAGATTTTATCCATTGATATCTTTTACAATCCGTTATGCTTTAAGGATTATAGAATATATTTTTAATATACAAAATATTGTATTATATAAAAATTTAAAACATAATAAAATAATTTTTTGAAAGAGAGAGAATTTTCCTATTCATAACTTGTAAAGAAGGTTAGACCTGGGATATGTTAAAGGACTGTCTTTACTTGTACGTCGTATCAGAGACAGTTTGCTATAAGATAAGAAAGGAAAAATATAAAAAACATAAAGAGGATGAGACGATGAGTGAGAAGCATACATATATTCTCTCTCTCTCTCTCTCGTGAGTTTGGTGTGTGTGAGTGTGTGTAGAGCTGCTTTTGTGTCCTACACACACTCACACACTTTTGTCTTCTTATACTCATCGGGGACGTACAGATTTGTGGCGTACTAACAATTCTTGTTACAAAATGGACACTTGGGAATTGTTGGACCTTATTCTCATAACCTCACACTAAACATTATACCTTCTCGTGATCTTGTCCTAGCCAAAAAGTGAAAGAGCTTCCTTCTTCTTCCTTATCCACCAGCCAATTTCATCCATTTGTACTCAATTCTTGACCCTTTTTTTCGCTCTTTTTCATTGTTGAGTAGATGTGTTAAGAACCCCTTTTTTTTCTTTTCTTTTTTACTTAGTGGAGGAGGAGAATTTGGTCCACTATTATAAGTTTTAGGAAAAATGGAAACACGATGTCATTTTACTATGAATGTGGAAACGTGTCTTCGAATTAATGAACTGTTACTACTACACTATTGATTGCTAATTTATTATTTTGAAAATTTTTAATTGCAGACAATTAATCTAATTTTTGTTTTCTCTTTTTAAATAATTTTGTATTTTATGCAGAAGAATTACAAAGAAAGACAACCAAGAGCTGCAGTCCTTTCCTCCTGTTCAGTTGCATGTGCTAGAAAATTATGTATAAAACATTACCAGTACAACAATTTAGTAACACTATTTGATTATTACAAAATTCTTGAGAAAAATAAAAATGTATTTTTTTTAAAGGTTGTGATGGATAATGGCTTTGTTAATGTTACATTATCCGTTCCTGGGGGCATGGTAACAGGGATAGAGTATAATGGCATTGCAAATTTATTGGAACAAGAAAATAAAGAAAGTAACAGAGGGTATGTGCTGTTCAAGTATTGTTAAGTTATTTGAAATCTTAATTTATTTATCAAGAGATCCTCCATCTTTTTTTTTTCGGCTTATTGACTTAATAATAAATTGCGTGAATGCAGGTATTGGGATGTTGTTTGGAATTTTCCAGAAACACATGGGAATATCTTCGACAAGTAAGCCTATTTTATTTTCAATAGACTTTTGAAGTATATAGAACTGAAATTTTCAGTTTTCTTAAAGGAATTAGTTCTGTTTGTAGAGATTTTTTTATTTATTATTTTCCGAATAATATTTTGTAATAATTCATAGCACATTTTCAATCACTTTTTTTAGCTTTTTTAATCATCTCACATACATCAAATCCAGAAAAGTTCTACAATAAATTACTTCAATAATATTTCAAATAATATTTTGAATAATAGTTGTCCAAACGGTTCTAAAATCTAGCGGGCAACTGTCCTAACATCCTCAGCCAATGCTTACTGATTTTTTTTTTTTTAATTTAGTCTTTTTAAGATTAATTTTTGAATCTTGGCTACTATGATATTGCAGGTTGGCAGCCACTAGTTTTAATGTGGTTTTGGAAGATGAGAACGGAATAGAGCTTTCATTCAGCAGAACATTTGATAATTCAATTAATGAAAGTCGACTTATAGAAAATATTGACAAAAGGTGCAGTGTAAGTCGTGACAATAAACCAGTAGATGCATTAAGTGTATAAGACCAAGAAAAAAAAAATCATCCAATCTGACTCATTAATGATCAGAATTGAAACTCTTGTTAGGTTCATATTGTTGCGTGGTAACACTGGATTTTACACATATGGCATTTTTGAGCGTTTTTCGGAAGGATGGCCTGATGTTGATGTCATTCAGGGCCGTACAGTATTCAAACTCCAACAAAATTTGTAAGAATCAACTCCACTAACTATTTGCAAAAGTAGGGTGTATTTTCCCTTAAATATCAAAATGTTTCCCTTTTTTTATCCTTCCAAACGCTGAAAAATGCCATATGTGTAAAATCCAGTGTTACCACGCAACAATATGAACCCTGTCTCTTATACACATCTAGATGTTTACACGGATCCTACTTTAATTTTTTTTTTAAATCTACTGAAGATCTTTAATCTCATTTTGTAAGTCTTATATTATTTATTAAATTGTATTAAATAAATAATATCTACAAATATAACCAAATTTATAATATTTAATTCACTTCTACTGAACTATTTTTCATTATATAAAATCTAACTACTGATCAAATGGTAAATTAAATTTATTTAACCATATTAATTTTGTAATATTAAAAGTGGTCAATTTGAATTGACTGTCGTTGTTTTGATATTGGTATACTGTATAATCAGGTACAATTTGAGGCTGTATCTGATGAAAGGCAAAGAATAATGCCAATAAGGAAGATCGGTCAAGAGGTCAGATTCTTGACTACCCTGAAGCTGTCCTTCTAACAAATCCGGATAATACACATCTCAGGGAGAAGTAGGTTCCTTCAATTAAGTGATTATCGATGATTTATATTTTATATATATATTTATTATATATATATATATATATATATATATATATTTTGGTGAGATATTCATTTTTCTGTAGTATCATGACTCGAATCGATGACTTAACGGGCAGGTGGAAAGTGGCACAAAACACAGGGGTGCAAAAGCAGTACACACACACTCACACACCTGTCTCTTAGAAACATGAACAGGATATAAGAAACATTACGCCCAGTAACGAATTCCAAACGGGTGGGCCTGTCAAACAAGACCTCACATCTCATGTCGGCCCAACAGTTTTATCTGTGAGTATATAATGTCAATTTCCATCTCCACAGAGAACACCCTCTTATTATTATTATTATTTTTTATAAACATCATAAAAACCCACAAATAGTGGGATTACAATATAATTATGAATTGATGAATTAATTTAAATTTATTTTTACATATAGCTATTTTTCATATGCAAAATTTATACAATATGGGGATACATAAATGGCGTAAAAATAGATAAAGCTCACATTAAGTGTGGAATTGTCACTACTACTGTATGTCAATGAAATTAGAAAAATTCTTTGTTATTTATTTTGTATTGAGAAGTGAATATTCAGATTGTTAGATAATTGAAAAGTAATGGAATTCACTTATTTTTTTACATAATACTTCAACCTGTAATTGTCATCTATTTCTGTCTCTTATACACATTACTCAATAAATTATTACTTTAAATTCCACATTTACTTGTATGCCATTTCGGATTACAACTTATTTTATTTCCTGTCCTTCATTATTCTTTTTTTTTTAATTCTAATAATTCATATATATAACAAAAAATTTGAAATATCTATAATTAAGAGCAAATGTATCCATTTGATTGCTTTCAAATTTTTATGCTGGTTTTTGCTTGTCAGATGTTCTTTAGCACACATTACGCTGGAGAGCACTTGACAATAAAATTTCGTGATGGAGAGCTCTGGAGAAAGGTTTTCGGCCCTGTTTTTATCTACCTAAATACCATTTCAGAAGGTGATGAGGTCCTTGCACTCTGGAGTGATGCCAAGGAACAGGTAATTATATATGTGAAAGTATATTCATTTAGAAAACAAAAAAAGAGTTTTTTTTTTATAGAAAATAAAAAAAATAAAATAAAATAAAATTTGTCACATTGGTAGCTTGGTACTAATAGAATAATTCTAGAAAATTCTACACTTTTTATAGAAATCATTTCATTATTTTTTAAAAATTTATATAATAAAATAAAATTTTAAAAATTTCTATTTTACATATTTTTAAAATTAACGGAATAAGTGTTCAAAAGAATTGTAAAACTGCCCGATAATACAATGTACATGTTCTAATGAATTCTCAAATAACTTAACAATACTTGAACAGCACATGACCTTTCACTTAGTCTGCACCATCTAGATGTGTATAAGAGAACAGCTTTATACTATTACTCCCATATATAAGTCATTAATACAATGAACCTTCTGTTTTAGTCTTGCACTAATCCCTTATTTATATCTAGTTTGGCCCTCTGGATACTTGATAAGTGTGCTAGACTAATATATACAAGGTACATATTATGTCTGAAATACATATGGAGTAGTTATTAATAGTAGTGTAAAATGCTCTCAATATTATTAATGTTAAGAAAGAATAAAATGAGAAGTTCATAACGTGACAGATATCAAAAGCCCTTGAGTATCTGACTTTATATATTGTATAGAATATTATGTCTGGAAGACTATGCATTGTTAAACATAAAGAGTGAGATAGGAAAGATAGGAAATTGGTATGAGAATTGATAGAAAAGATCTTGTGTCATTTTTTTTATTTAATTATGAAAACTTGGTTATGTCTAAGACATTTATGCATGAATTAGAGATAATTGAGTAGTTAATAACCTATGGGATTTCTTGTATATGTTATTTCAATGTTCTTCTATTTTAAAAGGCATATCAATTTTGGACGCAAGCGGACTCTGAGGGTTATTTTCTAATTAAAGATGTCCGACCGGGGAACTATAGTTTATACGCTTGGGTACCTGGGCATATTGGTGACTACATATATGATTACTATATCATTATCACTCCAGGTAATTCCTATTTTATCTACTTAGAAATTTCCATATTCTTATAATTTTCCATCTTAATAAACACATTACTTATACTAATAATTTTTCCCCTGCATTCAATTATATTGTCACAATTAACTTTTTTTTTTTGGTCACATCCGTCAAATTTTCAAAACTCAATTTTTTGTTTGATTTTCTAACTAATTTTGAAATTTTGAATTTTCATGTAAAAATATTTTATGTAAATTTCCTCAAATGTTGAATAATTTTCTAAAATTAGAAGTTCTAGCTGGTTATGCTAAACAATGCATGATAAGCAGGGAGCAGAATCATACTCGGGAATCGTAATACATCTAGATAAGCAATTTCCATTCTTTTGTTTTTTGGACAAACAGGTTTAGGCAATATGGACTGTGGGATCGGTATTCCGATTTATATCCTACTGAAGATTTAGTTTTCACAGTTGGTGTAAACAATTATCAAACAGATTGGTTCTTTGCTCAAGTAAATAGGTACTTGTCCCTTCTTCTTTTTTTTTTTTCCGTCATATTGTGTCCCCCCCTCTCTTTTGGCAGCGTGGGTAGTGACAGATGAGGTTGACCTTGAGAGCAAAGAGTATATAGACATACCCTATAGGGATATATGACGAGACAATTGACGTTATTAATTTTACAAAATTTTACAGGATAAATTCTGGAGAAGAAAATCAGGGTTTATAAGAGTGTTAATGAAAATTAAAAAAATCAAGAAAAATAATATATTTTCAATACTCCAGGGTAAGACTATACAAATACATATTAAGGGGATAACTTTTTCTTTCTTTTTCTTTTTTATATATTTTCTGAAATTTTAGAGGGGAAAGTATTTTTAAAATAGTATAATAATAATTTTAAAAATTTTAAGGAGAA
Organism: Cinchona pubescens; assembly: GCA_025175665.1. NCBI lineage: Eukaryota > Viridiplantae > Streptophyta > Magnoliopsida > Gentianales > Rubiaceae > Cinchona > Cinchona pubescens. Next base: position 284,429 of record JANKKI010000456.1, on the reverse strand, counting down.
AAAAGATAATTTTGAAACTTTCGATCTTGGGATATTACTTTATACATTTGCTGATATTGATATTGTTACTTCATTACAGGAATATTGGGAATAAAACTTATGTCAACTCCAACAACATGGCAAATAATATTTGATCTGGAAAATATTGATGAAGTGGGTCTGCAACCTATATGCTCCGCTTAACAATGGCACTGGCATCCGCCAATGAAGCTGAATTACAAGTATGGACTCTCAATGTTTATATATTGCCACCCCATTTCTTCGTGAAAATTCTTTCCGTGTACTTGTTTTGATTTTGTTGGTTTCTTATCAATTTAATCATTTTTTTCCTATTTTAGCCCGGAAACAAGTTTTTCGGGGTAACAAATATTTTAACTTATGTTCAGTTTAGTACTCTAAATCCTAGTAAAATAAGTTGTGAGGAAGTCTCAACACCCTATAAAAAGTAAATACTCATATTTAGAGAACTATCCTGTTGTTATTTGAAAAGACTTATATTTGCAGTAGTGTGGATCTGTCTCTTATACACATCTATTCAAATCTTTAAATTACTTCCTCAACAGTTTGGGAATGGTGTCATTTTCCCTAAAACAGGATGTATGTTATCTCAAAATGTAGGGAAAGTGGCCTTTTTCCTTAAAAGAACTTTTAGGTTCGAATCAATAATCCATTTGATGAAGTTCTTAGACTCCATATTTGAGATACAACAATAATACAGCCAATATAACCCATGAATTCCATGCCTTGCAATTGCATTGTCCTTGCCGATCATACACAGTAGATGTAATAACTGTCTCTTATACACATCTAGAAGAGACAGACATAGTAGTGAATGCTAATAATGTTCTGTATAAGAGATAGACCATAGCTTTTTCCCTGATGTATAAACAATTCTTGATGTTCAAACCATTATTTATGAACGTCTTATACACATCTAGATGTGTATAAGAGATTGCAATAGAAGTAAAATTCTAGGTGCACCATTTAAGCAAAGGAAAAAACTTACATAAATTCGAAGAAGATCTTTGTTTGTTTGGAATACCTTCACCCATATTGTAAATTTGTTGTATCAAAATTAAATCTTATACAATTTTACTTACATCAATTTATATCATAAATTTTATAAAATTTAATTCACACTATAGATTTACAAGTGAAGTCAAAAATAGATCTACCTAAATCATTCCTTAAGCAAAAGGTATTTGAGCTAAATCTTGGATATTGGCTGACAATAATTCCAGAGCTAAAATTGTTAACAAAAAAAGTTGACTTTTACGAAATTTCAAAGTTGCCCTTCGCACAACCAAATTAAGGTCCTTCCCTAGCATCTCTGATCAGGTTTCTCCCTGTACTTCTTTCCTTCCCTAGCACACACCTTCCATCCTCCTCGGCTTATTTTTGGGCCGCCGCAGAACCCTTCCCCGTCCCTCCCTCTATGATTCCACCGCCACCCACACTCTCTCATCCTCCACTTCCCTATCCGGCACTCCATAATAATCCTCTGTTTAGCTTAATTTAACTTGATCGAATAAGACTTTGGCAACAAAGTTTCTACAACTGAAAACAATAATAATAATAATAAAAAAAAGAGGAGTTTGTATATCAAAAGAACACAACTTTTATGTGGAAAAAAGATTAAAAACAAAATCGAACAGCCATAAAAAGTTAATGTCCCAAATCTTTCAAGAAAAGTAATTAAGAGGGAGGGAGAGATGAATAAAAATAAAACCAAGAATAGATTAAATAAATGGAAAGAGAATAGAGAAAATGACATAAAGGGAGTTGAATACCTGATCGGAAAAGAAAGGTGACGTTGGATTGATCGGAAACTGAACCACGGGAAACTTGGAGAAGAACAGGATCAGGGTATAAAAAACAGCTCTGATATATATGCATTACTTTCATTCCTCCGTATCAAAAATGAAAAAGTGTTCTTCTTTTATCCTCCAAGCTACTGTAGGTGGTTATTTGAAGAGCTTTTATGATATCCACTTTTCTTTTTAGTAACAGTTTAATTTATTTTTATTTAATTATAAAATTAACCAGAAGGGGAAAGTTCAATAAAATAAAAAGTAAAATACCAAACATTTATCATTAAGAATGAAAATTAAGAATTTAAACTTTCGATCTTATATTCATAATTAATAACCAATTTAGCTCAAATGAGTTAGAAGGAAAACACAAACGCTCAACTCCAAAAACTAGAAAGAGAGTAGATAGAGGATAGAGGTAGGAGACAAAGTAGGATGGGTCACACAGAGTTCGTGGGTCATTGAACCAAAATGCTCTGTGCTTAACAATTTTGGCTCGGGCAGTATCTTTTCCTTGGATATGCACTACATGACTCTGTGCATATGCCTTAATTTCATGGTTTCTGCCGTGAAAATGCTTTCAAAAGAGTGTACTTGTTTTGATTTTGTCGTCATATATATATATGTCTAAATACCTGTCTCTTATACACATCTAGATGTGTATAAGAGACAGATCTATAACTCCACAAGAGTGAGTCAAGAGACAATCTCAAGTATCGATATTGAGTAATCGACATACATGCTAAATTTAGCATGTGAGGATTAGAACTGTCTCAACACTATAATTATAAAAATGTGTATAAGAGACAGACTTTTAACCTGATTTTGAATAGTTTAGAGGGATTCTTATCTATTTGCTTTAACTGTACTATGTTTTTATAAGGACATTTTCCCTCAAACTTATGACTTGTTATTAAGTTTGGGTAAATGGTGTCATTTGTCCCTCAACTTTAACCCAAGATTCTATTTTGTTTTTTATATTTAAAAGAACTTATTAGGTTCCTTAATTTAGACACATTTGAATTTAAAGGTGCTTAGGCCACCTTCCCTACATTTTGAGATAACATACATCAATAATGTGAGACGCACAAAGGAAAAGAGCATTATTGGAAAAATTTATAAAATATCACACAATTCACCCCTTAAATTTGGATCAAGATCCTATTTCGTCCATCAAGTTTCAAAAGACCTAACAGGTCTGAAGTTAAAAATGTGGGAATAATAGGTCCCTATATTTTAGAAATTAATTTTGCTCTTCAATTTATAACAAAATAAGTTTTATTGACTTCCACATCCTTATACAAAGAAGTGCAGTTAAGGTCTAAATTAGAACATAATCTATTCAATCAGTTAAAAGTTAGTCATTAGCATAAAAATATAAGTTAGCTTCCAAATTTTGGATGTAAAATAATTTTTTCAAAATACACTTTAATCTCCCAAAGTTTGAATATGAAAACTTTATTTTTGCCTAGATATTTAATTGGAAAATGTTTCAAAATACACATCAAATGTAATTCTAAATATGAGATCAATGTAGAATAGCCATTTAAGATCATTTGATATATAATAAAGAGGAGAATGAGAAGGTGTACATTGTTAGCTTGCTCTTACAAAATTTGTGTAGGAGTGAAGGGTATCAACTTTTGTGCATCTTCTCCAAATAATTCAATGGTGGTAGATCCAGAAAAATCAGAGAATTGCAATGTAAGGCGGCATATATATTTAGGAAGCGTTTATAAAATGCTATGTCAAAGCTAGACAAAATAATATGTTTAACTAAATTTGCATTTTCTATATAATACCTTGTTTCAACATTGATCCACAGCTAGCATGACATGCATTTAGTGTGCCATAAGACATTTGATTGTTGGAAGTCTGTACATTACCAAAACGTAAGCTTAATACCGAAGAAGCCATAAATCTTTGTTTACAAGAGACAGGGTTCGGACGGTCCTGTGCGTGTGTATAAGGTAGGTTTGTTGTCATCATCAAAAGACGTGTTTGTTCACGAGGTAGTATTCTAGGTAGATAGAATTTTTTTTTTTTTTTTAAAATAAAGATTAATAATTGGAGATCCACCTCTATTTGATTAAGGAGATATAGTACAGAAGCTATGTCTCGTTGACATCCAGAATGAAAGTAATGCATATATATCGAGCCATCAAACAACACTCACACACCACAATGCTCTTGAGCCGCTTAGGCTTTCAATCTCTTTTGATTTGGTTTCAACCCCGAGGAACAGTCATTATTAGATGAAGCTTGAAACATTAAATAAAATGTGTTGTAACTATTGTTTCTATATTTGAAAACAATAGTTACTACCGAATTTATCAAAGAAGCAGCTTCTCGAATAAGGGGATCTACGAGGAAGGCATATCCAAACTTTGATTGCTAGGCTAAAGCTATGAAATCATAGCACCAATTAATAGGATATCAATTTTTATAAGGAAACTAATATTGGATTTTCAATATTTTCCTTTAAATACTGTGACATTGACCCATAAAATGTGTAGAAATGTTTGAATTTTTTGTGTAATTGTTGCTCCTTCTAACAATTCGCGCAAATCATCCCATAGTGTTAGTAGTAGTGGGCATTTTCTGCTTGTAATTAAGAATGAGCTAAAAGTTAATTGTGATAAACAGGATTGTGTATAAAAAATGTTGTGGTGTGTATAAGAGACAGGTTTTATATCCTACATATTATATAAGAGACAACAACCATTCACTTACCTGCTTGGTAAAGCATGAACATCAATGCCAAGCGCATCTTGGAAGATGCGCTAGAGAAATTAGTGTAAATTATTGTTTGGTTAGTAGCCATGAATTGTAAATATAGAGTTTAAATTATATAATTATGCTTACCAATTTGAGCATATGGTTCCACGTGATTAAAAAAGTCGGAGAAAGGAGTAAACTGAAAGATAGGTAGGAAATAAGGGGACATGTTCATTAACTTGCTCACAATTGTGGAGTTATCAATTGTCCAAAAGCATTCATTGTAGCAAATAACATAGTTTGGATTTGAATACTTTACCTTTGCATTTGAAATGTAGTACCTTTTACTTACATGTATGGCTCAATAAGTATTGGAATAACACAAAATTAGGAAAAACAGAAAATATAAGTATTTGAAAGTAACGACATTAACTACATATTTACAATATTGCACGCTTTTAGCAAAAAGTATACATATAATTTATTTATTTACTAAAGTATATAGTGACAAGTAAATATAATTCCATTTAGCTTGGTCCAAGGAGAGAAGAGATCATGTCAATGTCTTTTAGTAACTTGAAAACATAAAATAACCGAACTTGATACACATGCATATCACGTGCATTTTCCTAATATATCAAAGGACGCTCAAACACTTGTTATTTTTATGGAAAATAACTAAGAAGTAATTGGGGTTTGGAATATACTCCTAACGGTTTAAAAAAAATGAACTATAACTTTATTTTTGTTATGCAACAATCAAACAGTCTCTTGTTAAAAATCTAGATAAGTGTTTGTGAGATATCAAAAAAACAACATACGTAGAAGACATCAAGTTTTGTTTGTATATCAACCATCAATCGATAATACATTTTGTAGTTTCTCAATACATAGAGAATAATAAAACATGATATTAACAGTTCTAATTTGTTAATGAGGGTCCAACAAGTAAAACACTTGTACTAACTTTGAAAGAACAAACTTTTTCAACATGTCTCAATAATTTATTTCACGTTAATCTTACAATTATAGAAGCTCATAATAGTTTTTCTTTTGTTTCTTGCATTGTCTCTAGAAAATTATATGGCTCAAATCATACTTCTAATATGTGATTTTGTGATTATGATGGTTTCTGAGGATTAATTTAGCCTTGACATGGAATTCACTTTATAGGAAAGCAAAGTTAGAACTAGTTAACAAGCGTCCTAATAGTTGTTTCTTGGATATGAATGTAAGCAATCTATATAATGTCAAATGTAAATATTGGCTGGAAATGATCTTGAAAGGCTATCGACATTAATAGGAGCACCTACAATACAGTTTGTCCTTGAATAGCTAGGTAAAAATGAAATCTTTACCACCTTAAGGATGCTAGTGAATGGGTTTGAGAAATAATAAAATCACTTTCCATAGAACTATAATTTAGACATAACAACCTAGGTTGGAGTCTTGAAATAGGCTGGTACTGATTCTATGTTTAGAAGCAGTTGTTAATTCTTATTTTCTTAGACGCTGCCCGAGTTCAAGTCGAGCTCTCAATTTGAGTTTTGAACTCATATTCGAGCTCTTGACTACTCTACTCAAAAGTTCATCGAGCTTTCCGAGCTTTTACACATTATTTTTTTAGTTTTTATATAACATAAACTACTAAAATATAGGCAATATTTGGTAAAATTACTACTACTACTTTGATTTTTGAATAATGTACGGTCATTATAGTCAAATTGTATAAATTTGAAAAGAAAATATAAAAAACAAAAATCCCTAATCTCGAGCAAATCTTGAATCGAGCTCAACCTTTGCCAAAATCCAATGAGCCGAACTCAAGCTCTATAAACTATACTTGAACTAGCTTGACCTTGAGCTCAAGACTCCTAATTTTTTTTTTCAAGCTTGAACTCGAGCTCAAGTAAAATACTATTCAAGCTCTACTTTGGCTTGTTGCCACCCCTATTCTTGGAATCCATTTCTACTATAAATTTGTGAAGAAATATATGTTATGACATTAAGAAAAAAAGTTGAAAAGAATGAATACAAAAATTTTAAAATATAATACAATTTGAAGAAAAGTTGAAAAAGTAGTAAGAAATTAGTTTTATATCTAAAGTGCAATTATTTTATAAAATTATACATATATAATTCTTCTAATAATTAAGTATTTATTATAGTATGCATCAATTAAATATAATTCTGTTATGACTTTTTTTTATAACCACCATTTAGTGGTTGTGTGCTTGACTTATATCCTACTAAATTAAATAGCTTGCAATGAGTACATGATAGAGAGGACATAAAACCATACAACTTGTCAAAATTTTGACCAAGATGATCATCAAGTTAATAATTTAAAATACGGGATAGTGAATTAATAATTCATTAAATCATGAGATGATCATTCTAATTATCATGTCTAACAAATCAAAGCACCAAAAATAGAGACATTAAGGGAAAAAGAGGAAAGTGAAAACCCTTGAAAAAGAGAAATGTGAATTTCAGAATACAAATAGCAATGGCTTACATTTTTGTAATACACATTATATAGGTTGGGGTACATTGGTATAGTGCACACCAAAGGTTAGTAGAGGAGAGCATTTAGGAATTCATCCAAACCATCCTCAAGCGACTCACCGGATGAAGTATTTTAATTCCTACATATAAAATGTCTAGTCCATATATATAATCTGGTAAATCAAAGTATAGTCTATAAAAATAATATGCTAATGTTATCAAAGTCTAGTGTATATAATCTGGTAATATGATATTATTACGAAAGCAATGATGTTTCTGGGATAGCTGGCTTTGTCTGCCATTTCCCAATGTAGGTGTATATGTCTTCTTTGTAAACCTTAAACTTTTGCAAATATTCAAAGGCAGGGTAAATAGATCATCAACTTTCGCTATGGGAATGTGACATATCTCTCAAATAAAGTCAACCATCTCTTGCTTGGACAAGCCGACATAATTATTTATCTTCCTGTTAATAAATAGTTTGATAGATGTTGGAATGGTTGTATGAAAAGAATAATAATGTAGGGTGAAAATGTATTTCAAATGCAAAGAGTAAAATGTGCCTATCAAAACTATGAATTCCAACAAATATTTAGTATTTACATACTTCTCATCCTCTAAGTCATGTGCCTGTAAAAAAAAAAATGTCTCTTCATACAAATGTTTAGTATTTACATGCTTTTCAACTTCTATAGTCAATGGGATATACCTGGTAGGCCTTGATTATAGATAGGTATAGGTATTAAACATGTTCACAAAAATCAATCTGTTAGCACAAATAAAGATTAAAATGAATTAAAACACATAAAAGATTAAAAAAAAAAGTAAATAGATGTTTTCCTTATATTGTGTGAATTCATTTTTAATTTTACAGGTCCCATGACTATACCTACCTAACAGTATGTCAGGCAGATGTGTATGTCAGTTTTTGAGAAGGAACGGGCTTGCTGAGATGGATGGGCCACCTTCAATTTGCCCGTCTTACCTAAAGTAAAAGATTGATGGTGGAAAAGTCAGTAAAGAAGTGTAAGAAAGATCTGAATTTTAATTCCCACCCACTTAAGGATTTGACTAGATCTAATTTTGTTACTCCCAATTCTCATATTCATCTTACAAAATCTGTACAATATTATGAAATTCGATAGATTGTTACATTTCAAGTGCATATTATGTACAATTGGAACATCCGTAAATTTTAAACGGTTTTATGAGTCTGTCTCTTATATGTCTCTTATACACATCTTATAAGTTTCTTTTTTTGCCGTTAAGCTATTGTATGCAAGCTTACATAATAAGAATAACAGAAGAAAATAAAAATTTAACAATATTCTAAGATATCATTCGCAGATCCTCAAAACATCTTCCTCTCGTACGTATGTGGCAAAACCTTAATGAATATCCATCTGTTGATCAGAAAGAACGAAATTTTATGCTTTAATACAATAGGTAGCCATGAGAAAATAAGAATTCGTAACTGACAAAAACATAGTATAGTAATTTTGTTGTATTCAAGAACTCTTTTACCTAATGCATTATGTTTTCATATTATAGTTTGGCATTTTTGAATATAAACAATTTCAGTAGCATTTATAATACTTGTCTCACCTCAATTAAGAAAAGTAAAGTTGATATTAAGTAATGTGCCTATAAGATGCATTTTCCTATTTTTTGTCAAAAAATTGAATCTAATTATACACAAATTCTGCCAATTTACAATGAATCAAAGAGTATTGAATTTGATAACTTGTCAAAAGATTTACAAATTGCTAGCTATAGAAGTCTAATCACTATACAATTCACTATATTTATCTATCTTGCGTGTGTTTGTGTCTATACACACACAAAAGATATCTCAAATTTGGCAAGCTCCTTCCTAGTTGCAAAGCCACTCTTATTTCAAATAATTCACTATGTTCTCATCTCTCCATCAAATTGGACTCTATAGAATTTTTTATTAGTATAAAGAAACCAGCATTACTCTTGTACATCTCAAACATCATTCAACTTGTCCTTCATGCTCCAATATATTAACAATGCTGGCCAATGCACTATTCTCAACTTGGAACACTATTGACATGAAACCATGAGAAGGTGAACCCACAAATGCAGATACCAATAGTTGCTAAGAAAGTCAATAATAGACCACTATATGAGACAGATCCACTTCCCATTAAATGTAGAACCAGGTGCTTGAGTTTTGCATTCCCACCATTACAATTTGCATTGGTGGCTTGCAATGACTCTTACTGAGGCCACCTACTACTGGTTCTACATTAAATGGGAATTTTTCAAGCATTATGCTACGGAAGGGAAGTGGATAGGCCTTGTCAAGAGCTAAAACTTTATGCATCCCTTTGTTTACATCCCTAGCTATAGGATTACCAAATATTTATACTTGTTTCAATTTGTATGTGCAATTGCTTGAACAACCTTGTAGCATTTGTTTTTTGCTCTTCAACAAGTTGGAATGGTTAAATTTTATTGATTATCAGATAGTTGATAGATTTTTTTCATCAAAAGATCATGTTGCAATTGAGATTAAAAAATGACCTCCAATAATTAACTTGAATGGTAATTAGTTGCGTGAACCTTATTTTGGAAAAATAGGTTGATTAGTCCTAACATGCACCTTTCAAACAATTCTCCTAGGTTATATAGCTTTTTTTAGTATTTAATCTTGGATTTACTAGGAGAGTGTTATTCATTGAATAGTAAATTGGTCCGAAAAGTCGTAGATGTGTATACAGAGACAGGTAGGGTAGATACTGTATCATTATACAGCATCTGGCTCATGTGTAGAAGAAGAAAGGATGACATCACACGCTAAATTTGGGGTGTTCATCATCGTTACTTATTTGTTGTCCATTATCACTCTGTTACAGTTGCATCAGCTACTAACTTTGTGACGTCCACTTGAGGATATTCAGACCTTAGTCCTTGAAGTCTCATTCTCGTCTCTTGAAATTTCTCGAGATGCCTCGCTCATTTGAATGTCGGGGGTAAAGCCTCAACCTAGACATCCTATATCAAGCTTCTAGTGATCCCACGAGATTGATCTTTATCCTGATGAGTAAGTTTTGGAAATAGAACGAGAATCCTACTTCCAATTCTAATTCCCCTTTTCACCCTGTATTTTCCATATCATAGGAAGGCACCCTAAGATATTAGGCTATTTCTCAACAACTTTAAGAGCGATTTGAGTCAGAGTACAGATGTCCTGAAATATGATGTAATGACATCTACTAGTCTTGATCAACCATTTCCCTTCTCACATGGTAAGGTGTCCTTTCCTTCCCAGACACTCGGAGCCTACACATATACATGGTACTAGAAAGCCTAATTTTGATTTTTCATTTTTGTACTAAATTTAATAATAATTTTCGTCTTGCACAACTCTCGAGATTGGATACCTATGAATAAAATAGGGTTAGTTACATTTTAGTTCTCTTATAGTATGGCCATATTACCAATCTTATGGGACAATCTGAAAATAACAAACACCATTGCCGGACATACTGTTAATCATGGTATTTTTGGAGATAGATGTTTGTTATACATGTTTAGATACCTATACGAGACTCTACTCTGTCTCTTAAGACACGATTAGATCTGTATCATAGAGTTCTAGGAAACTTCCCCAACATTAGCAGCTCTCTATCTTTCATCTGATTCTTATACACATCTAGATGTGTATCTTAGAGACATTGCTAGTCAAGAAATAGAGAAAGGAGGTGCACGCCTGACTACCTATTCATCCTATACTTTTTGGCTGATCAACCTAAGATGTTACAAAATGCTTCTAGGCTTTTCAGTGTGAACAACATTCTAAAAATACTGAAACAGCTTGACCCTAGCTAAAAGGTGGTATGCAATTGAGTCTATCTACCAATCTAATATGTATACAATCACGAATAAACTGTAATTCAAAATTTTTTCACATCACACTTTTACTCAATGAAAAATATATGTATAGTGATAGCACTTTCACAACTAAAATGGGTCAAAAAGCAAAGAAACTTATATACACTTTGAATCCATAACACTCTAAAAAATAGTCTTCTTGAAACATTTTTAAATTATTAAAACATGTCACAAAAGTTAACAAGCACAAAAACACTAAAAATAGAAAATCTTTTTGGTTAAGTCTCATATACACATCAAAGATGATATATAAGAGACTGGTTGTAATCCAAGTAATAGCAATCTTGAAGATCTGACGTTATTCTTATTATGTAAGCTTGCATACAATCTGTCTCTTATACATTTTCTCTATTTTTTTTCCAAACACACAAATACATAAATATAAATAAACATAACACCAGTGAACCACTTCTAATATACTTCGAACAATCAAAACTCTATGAGATGAGAAATAATATGCATAAAAAAAATGAATGTGAAAGCAATCAAATGATCAAAATTTAACTTAAAACTAGGGTTTCTTTTTCAATCATGGAATTACTAAACAATGCATTCCTAAGCATTGCTAAGCAATGCTAAGCAAATGAGCAAATTTAAATGAATCACACAAATGCAAGTTTCAATGGAAAACATGAGGAAAAGAAATTGTTTTTCCTTTTTTCAACTAACATGACTACACTAAGTAGGGGCCATTGGGACTTCATGGGGTTCAACAATTCAAATAAAACTAAAAATGATTAACTATAGGTAATAAGGTTTATCACAAAATAAAGGTCGCAAAGGCCCAATTATTCATACCTCTCAACTTAACTTAGCAACACTAATTAGCATTAAAAAGTATACAACAACCAAGACTAGTCCAAACCCATAACAAACATTCATATAATATTTTCATCAACCATCTCAATTACCAAACATAATGTATCAAAAACAAGAAATTCCATAACCAAATAGTAAAACACATTCAAGTTTAATCGAGAATTTCATGAACCACAAAATATCAAGTAAGTGATAAAAAGAAAAATGAAAAAGAGAAAAAAATTTCATATTGTTAAAATATGTTAACAAAGCATAATAAAAGAATAGACTCAATATTATGTCGAGTCATAATACAATGGAGCATGAGTTTTCAAGTATTTATTATGTTTGGGATGTACAAGCTGTCTCTTATACACATCTAGATGTGTATAAAAAGAAAAATGAAAAAGAGCCGAGAATGTTGTAGTCCTGTAAAGAGCACATTGTCTGTATAATGTAGCACATCCGAAGTTTCCCAGGACAAATGAAACTTTGGCATATGTTAGTTATCATATCCCTGATTCCTTCTAGATAATATCCTTCTTCTTCTAGATAATATCCTTCTTCTTCTACATTTTGAGCCACCACTTTTTTCATGAACACTCTGTATGGCACCTCCTTTACTGTCATCAGAATAAACAAACGACCCGATTGTTGAGAATTCATCCAAAGAATATGTAGGTAATGCTTTCAAACAAATGTTAAATGACTCGATTATTGAGAATTCAAGCTCAAGCTGTCTTTTATAACCAGTTTCTCTTGAAAAGTATTCTTCTTTCTCAATTCCTTGAACCAATTCCTTTTCAATAAATGCTTCATATGGCACATCTTTATGTATGTTTGTCATGAAATTTGAGCAGTCTTGTGGTTTCTTCTAATTGCACATGCTCAATGACTAGGTCGTTACACATTTATCCTCTTAGTGTCCATAGTCCTTTTCATTTTATGTGAGTATTACAGTCCTTTCATCTTCACCAACTATCATTCTCATGATTTCGGCACAATAAAAAGACCGCTACCAGCCTTGACTCTTCTTCTTGAGTAGGTGGTGGAGAGAGTGTAGTTATAACTACAATAATCATAAGTGTCTCCATGAATGCTATCTCCCCAAACTCGTATTGTCCCATAAGTGACAGTGAATTGTAGTTGTTTATGTAAGCTTGTTCACCATATCCTTCCATGATGTTTGGTTGGTCATGAAAGTTTCTTGGGAAGCATTCATCATTGTGGACCATGGATATATACCATAGGGCTCCATTTATTCACAAATATACTCTTGAGGTGTCGAAAAAGAGTAAGAATAATCTTGATAGTTTGAAAAAGAATTTGGATGGTTTGACCATCGTATTTGATAGTTGCAAGGGTAAGGATCGATTTAGTATGCGCATTCCCAATTAGCATGGTTATCTGCAAAAGAATCACAATATAAATCATCAGAAGGAATGAAATTTGTACAGAAAATAATCAAATTGATTTTGTAAGGCTATTACTTGGATTGACATCTGATTAATATGAATCATGAGTGTATCCAACTTATCATAAGAATCATGCTCATTGGTCATGCTTCTATAATCACAAGGCTGATAAGACCTTTGGCATGATTGATCCTAATTTATGTTTTGCACGTTCTTATAAAACCAATGCAAAACAAAATACAAAAATAAGCACTTAATACAAAGACCACAGAAAAAAGAAAAATGGGAGAATTTGGACTAGTAGTTAGCCTAAACTATCCACTTAAAAAAGAGAAAATGTTTTTTTTTTTTTTTAAATACTAAGAACACACAATGCATCTAAGAAAAATATAATACAATTTACCTTTCAAAGTAGTAATATTGTCAAATTATACCAACATTGCCAAAAATTTAATCCCAGGAAACGACATTGAAAACTTGATACGTTAAATATCTAGTATAAAATTTATAACTCGTAACTCTACTATTAACTTGATATTACATTGTAAGTGTCCATGGGGTCAAATAGCGTATAACAGAAGTAGGGGTTGAACCCATAAGATTTGGTTTAGCAGAAGTAGTGTTGAACCCACAAGATTTGGTTTAGCAAGTACCGCTTATTTGGTTCAAATGCTATTTGAAGAATCAATAATAGGAGAAAGAGTTGAATAAATTAGAATTAAAGACTTCAAATAATGAAAATAATGCCAATTCTAGATTTTGATTAATTCATTGAATTAATTGGTCCAATTATAACTCATGGAGATTCTATTCTCATTATTCAACCCAATCCTAAAATTTTCAATGATTGAATCCTTTCAAATTAAATTACTAGGTTTTGAGACCTTCTCTTGCCTAATTAAATAATTCGAGTCTTATCTATATGGAATTCGAATTTCCGGCCTGGAATACTCGACAAATTAACTAGTTAATCCCATTACCTTGGTTTCAAATTAATTAGTGTAATAATTTAATACGGGTCTATGACGAAGTTTCAAAAATTTTATCCTCTTGACCGAACCTAACAAATGTAGAGATGATCAATCTTTAAAATTATCTATTTGTGTTAAGTATTATCCAATTATTATAATTATTGCAATTGATGATCAAATTAATCGTAACCCAATGAAATCGGCATTATCCAATACAACCCATACTATTGAGAACATAAATGAAAGAAAGTACACAAAAGAAAATAATGAATTAAATAACATAATAACCATATATTAATAAGTAATATTAAGTTAATTTATACAAGATCTAAAAAAATTTCATTTATACAAATTCGATTTAATTAAATGTATCTTGAGTATTGCACAGGACATTGTGTGTATGCATGTCACTAGTAGTTAGGAGTATTCATTCGATTGGTATTCGAATTTTTGACTTATTTTACTTAACTTGTAGAAGTACAAGCAAATATAAGTTTATAAATAATACAATAAGTTTATAAATAATACAAAAAAAAAAAAATTTAACCGAATTACAATCACAATATTCTTTAAAAGCAATAGTAAGTTCCAAAATTGGTGATTGGGATGTTTGTGTATATTTATTTACATAAAGTTAAAAATCTTAATATATGAATGTGTATTAGTGTATATATCATATATAGATAAAAAACAATAATTTATAAAGTGTACAAATTCATGACCATTTACCAAAACCAAACACATATCAAAATCCTATTGAATCATTAACCCCTTTATATTATTAACAATATAGTATAAAATGGGAAGGCAATTAGCCAAAAATTTCGTCGTCCTTCGTAGTGCAACAATTTTGGCTTCTTGTGTGCTCTTTACATAAGATGTGAAATTTTTTTTCTCTTTTTCATTTTTCTTTTCATCACACTAAAGTAATACTCTCTCTCCTGACCAAATAGAACCAATATTTAAAAACTCAAAACTTGGATTTGACTCGAAAAATTAGTGAGTCGAGTATATTCGAAAACTCAGTTGAGTTTTACCGAGTTAAGAATACAAAACTCAGAACTATAAGCCATATGTATTTTATTATTTCATCTATTAAGACTAAATTATGTACTAATAATTAGTTTAAATATTTAAAATTTTAGTTTCTTATATAATTCTTTTACATATTATTCATTTTCAATTCAAAAAAATTAAGTTTAAAACAATTTTACAAACAAATTTAATCTATTTTTGAGTGTTAAAATTTGATTCGAATAAAAACACATAATTACTAGGTAAATTTATCAAATTTAATGTAAAACTCGATAAAACTCAACATTTTTCACCTATAATTCTATAAGAGTCGAATAAACTCAGTATGATTTGGTCGAGTTTTTTTTTGAGTTTTTAAACTATGAATAGAACTACTCTCTTACTTTCCCTTTTCTCTTTCTCTCAATCTCCCATTCTTCATCATCAGATATTCATACTACTACCCCTTTTTAGCTTCTCCTCTTTTCTTTCATTCAAACCCTTTAAATCCTCATTCCCATATACTATTCTTCCCTTATATTTTTGAAGCTTTAATCGAAATCAAATCCAAAGCAACCACAGTTATAAATCAAGAAATAATTCAAACACCAAGAAGGTAAGGGTTTATCAAGTTTTTTTTTTTTTTTTTTCAATTTTTAGAAATTCAAAATTTTCTTTTGGTTAAATGAAATTGTGATAGCATAGAAATTTATGAAATATACATAATCAACTCAGAATATGCAAAAATTTTAAGTAAAAAAATGAATAAATGTGTGATTGCGAAAAATGTGGATATGTGTTTGTGCTTTATATGCTTTTATAAAAATGGTTTTCTGGGTTCTAACTTAAAACTTAGAAAAAAGTCAGTTAGACTTGTGCTTCTACATTCTATTTTCATTATAGATTTGCAGTGATTTCTTACTTTTATGTATTAATTAAGTTGAGAGGTACTTATTTGGTTTTTTTTTTCCCCCAGAAGATGGTATTTGAATGTAAAGATAGAGTATCTTCATTCATCCATGGTTGATTTGTGTCTTTATTAAGACATTAGATTGTTAATTCTCTGGCTTTGTTAGATACAAATACACGAATGATGTAATTGATATTATGTATTAGTGGTGCCTATTTCAATTGTTAAAGTGTTTGTTTTTATAGATTGTATATAAGTGGTGTGATTGAAGTAAAGATGGTGCGTCAACATATTTGAGTTCCATATAACATTTCCTGAATGAACTAAGTCCATTTCATAGTGCCCTTTTGAATTAGTCTGTCTGAGTGTCAAGTTCTATTGTCACAGTTGCTTTTACAGAGTGATGGCTTGCCAATTGAGTTTCTTCAAGCTTCAGAAATTACTGGAGAAGAAATCTGAAAAGATTTTAGGGGAAAGTTATTAGGGGTTTATGAAATCAGAAGTCTCTCATATAGTAAATGTCATGGTCGGCCAGTTAATTTTGTAAGTGCAGCTTCATACCTGAAATAAAATCTTTGTTTGATACTTTGCTTTGCTTAAGTAATTGTTTGCTTCTTGAAAATTCTTACAAATAATCTACACAATACAACTAATGGAATTAAATAGATATGTAAGAACTATCTTTGACAAAGTCCTGATTTGGGATTTGGGATTAGTGAATTTGAGACAAATACGAAATATAGAACTCTATTGTCAATGCAATATGAAATATGTCAAGTTTGAAACACTTATTAGTTTCTTTAGAAAACAGCCATGTAGGTGTATTTAGGATTCTGTAGATAAATCTCAAAACAAGTTTTTTCATAGATTTCAACTTTTCCCCTGGAGATCAATGAATAAATTGGGAAGGATGGTTTACTTTTGTTGAGTAGAATATGGGTTGGGTGCTAGGGTAAATGCAGTTGATATGCATGACACATTGTCTTTCCATAATGATTGTATTTATGTTTTATAATTGTCCTGTACTGTAATTTGTGTTCACTTTGATTTTATGATGCCTTTTTTTTTTTAAAAAATTTATTTTTGTCATCTTTGTTGCAGACAACTCATGTTGTCACTCATTATAATCACCATGAAGTGCACGATCTTAGTAGTTTAACAAAGCTCTTGGCTAACCTTAGCAGATATCATCCTTAGGATTTTTTTTTGTGTGCTATTGTTCCATGTTGCAGGATTTTAGCTGAATTTGTTGACTTCATAAACTAATATTGTTGTATTGTTGCACGAGTATGAAAGAAAATCATGAAATTTCAACTATGTCAATTCATGCAACAATACAATGCCTTTTGTTTTTCCTTTTCGATGATATTTTAATTCTCTTTTGTTTTACTTGAAATTCCTTGATGTGTTTGACAGCCAGATCACAACAACTTCGTCGGAGTATTCACATTAAGATTTCTTTTATCGATTTGGTAAGTCGTCTTTCTTTTATTGTATGTTGTTTTTTTTTCCTATTAATTTTGTCTACTTATCAATGGAATTTATTTTTGTGCCTTGAAGTCGAACATTTTCTTTAAATTTCAGATCCAAAAAAAGTAATATGTAAAAATTAATTTATTTCATAACTCTAGCAAAATGAGGGTAAGGATTAGAACTATCTGAATATATATATATATTTTTGGTAGAGTAGGGGTTTACTGCTTTTTCACTATAACATTTAAACAGATTATATAACTTTAGAATATGGTTTTCTCCTAGCTGAATTATTTTTTTTTGATGTAATAATTTCTTTAATTTTCAATTGGTAAATGTGTTACAGCATAATATATCAATTGCTTCTCACAATGTTTATGACAAATTTTGCATTCAAATATTGCAGTTTGTCCAATAACTATTTCTTTTTATGGAGTATATTTTAGTCATTGAATCTATAGCATACTTGTGCTAATTTGTTTTTTAATTCAAATATAAGAAAAAAACAATTTAAATGTTTAATTATTACAGTGCATTTTTATACTCTCGTAGTAGATTTCATTCAATTTATGTGTATATCTATATGTTGAATTTATGAAGTAGGTATTCTGCACATGCATAGTAAAGAGATACGGCCCCTCAGTTATTAGGAACATCAATAGTTTAAGTCCACAATATAGTAGTATTCTATAGAGCAACTTTTAAAATATCTAGTCTGTATATACACATCTAGATGTGTATAAGAGACAGATTCTTATCTAACCATCATTTTAACATATGTATCTATTCTGTTTAATTTCAATTATGGATAAGAATAAGAAATGCCGAAAGAGATATTCAGAAATGACAGACAACTTAAATCAAGAGCTCTTACAAAAGCACGAGAAACGTATACGATGAAGAAAGCTAAAGAATACAAGGTCATTGCACATTCATCGCTTGAACAAGGTACTTTCTTAAAAGAGAATGTAATGACTCTAGAAAATGGAAATATAGATTTTGAATTAGAAATGTCAATGGAGTATGGAGAATCATCTTTCTCAAATTCTTCATAATCACATTTCTTTCTAAGGTTGGATAAGAATGAGCTATGGCAAAAGAAATATACAGAGATGCCACAAAGCATAAAGCAACAACTTCTGAAGAAATGCAGACAATTGTATGCTAGCAAAAGAGCTTTAGAAAAGAAAGCCTTCACAAACTATCAATCTCTAATTAGCAAAGCCATGAAAAATTACAAAAGAAAACGTAGGAACTACGTTCTTAGAAAACAACTAGGAGACCTAACCGGGTGAAAAATAAGTATACATAAATGCCCAAAAAAATTGAACTACATATTGTGTATAATGACCTTCTAGCATTTAAGAAAAGAAATTTTGAGATAGTAAAGTACTATTGGTGATTGAGTAAGTATGAAGAATAGAATTGAAATGGTTTTGAGATAATCTCTCCAATTTGATGATATAATGTAGATTATCTCATAACACATCTAGAAATATATAAAGACAATGTCTGAAATTTATACATTCAACAGTATTTTCAAATTGTCTATTATTATTAGACCATGTTGAGACTAGATTCAAATAAGAGCACTAAAAACCTGTCTTTATGTAATGTAAAAGTACAACATATCAAAGTACTAACTATCTTCATCAAGCCAAATCAAAGCACTTTTCTCCACTGATAACATTGTCAATTGAAATATGGAGGCAAGGTTGAGAAATGGTACAAAATGAAGGGATATGAATTAGAACAAAAAAATGAGAACTTTCCAAAACAAATTAGCTAAAGACATACACAGTATATCCATATCAAAAAACTAAAAGCACAGTACCCGAAATAGCCATTCAAATGACGCTCAGTATCTGATAGTTCATATATTAAAGAAATTTTTTTTGAAATCAGCCAAAAGAAGAAAAAAAATATCAATATTCCCAGCATTGTGGTCATAAAAGTAAATACCCTAAACCCTATTCATCAATATTTTGAAAAGTAAACTGCTTTCATCCAAATATCTCCCAATTTCCCAAGCCCAATGCCTTCAAAGCCTCAATTTGATAGATATAACTTTGACTAACTACAATATATATATAACTCTTCATTTGAGACTAAATTGAAAGCATGCTTCAACAAAAAGCAATGGAGTAATGGAACATAGCATGATCACATTGTATAGAATAATTTTTTTTTTTTAGAAAAAGGACATAACCCAACAAAAAGAAAAAGAAAAACGCAACAAAAAGAAAGAAATAAAGAACCAATATACCGTTGATGAAGGCGGGAAAATTGAAGAGAAATTCGATTCCAGTTGATGTTTCTGGAGGTTTTGACTCCTTTCTAAGCAACATATAGCAAGTATGTATACCAAAAATAAAACAAAGAAAACAAGAAAACAAGAAATAACAGTTAATAACGTCGAGAGAGTAAAAAATCAAATAAAAAAGAAACATTGACAAAGAGAGGTAAGAAAGACCTGTATAGAGTGTCTCCTTGGTCACAATTAGAATAATGACCAAGAGACAAAACTGTATATGTTTATTGAAATTTTCAAGACTTGATATACGTATAAAAAAACAATTTTGATTTTCCCTGATGCAAGACTCTTCTCAACATTTAAAAGTACACTTATAAAAATACGACAATTCTATAACCAAAATTTTAATTCCTTCTCACTATTCAATCTTTTTATACTGATTTGTGCAACTAACTTTTGAAGTCTTAAACACTTTTAGGTTCAAATGTGCTATATCAATACTACACCAACACTATCCAATAACTTTGGTCCATTAAAATTATTTTTAACACAAAAATAGTGAGTTTAAAAAAATTAAAAAATACCAAAAGAAAAAGAATGAGAAGAAGTAGAATGCTCTCATAACATAAACTGAAATCCTACTCTAATCCTTTTTTTCCCCCAAATATATATTCAGTAATTACTAAATTTGGCTACAAATAAGGATATAATAACACGAATAGATTCTCAAATGTCATACCATTACCAAAAATGTTTGCTAGGCAATAAATACTTCCATATAGTTAGTCTGAAAGAAAAGTCAAAGCAAAATGGCCGTTACACACTGTCTATACTTATAGAGATGCATGCCTAAGAAATTATAGAACATCAAAACAAACTTTTTTCAACTAATAAAAAGCAGGAATTTTCACAACAGAAAAACAAAATGTTGTAAGAAAGTAAAAGGGTGCTTAAGATTATAAAGTCAAAGGGGACACAAGTCAACTAATCTAGAAGTAAATAAGAGAGTAATAAAAACTGTCTCTTATACACATCTAGATGTGTATAAGAGACAGTGATTTTTTCATTACATATTTAAAAAAATAGGAAATATGTAATGTAAAGGATATGACATTGACATAATTCCCATACATACCAGGTGCATGTGGACACTCGATATTAGTATTGATATCTGATTCAGGGCAAGGAGTGCATTTTCTAAAAAGCGGTAATTGATAACTCTAGTAAATTAGTAGGGTGAACAAAGTATCATTTTCAACTCTAAATTATAACGTTTGATAGTTTAAACAAATTAGGTAAGTATATTGAAGATTTTAGTTAATTTAACGCCTTTCATATGTATTTATATTTTCCCGTTTTTGAATTAATTGTGATAATCGCTTTTATGTTAAATGCTTTTAGTTTAATTAAGTGCTTAATGGTGTTTAATTATTATATTATGTAGGAATTTTAATATTATTTAAAATTAAAGGTTCAAGTTGGAAGGAACAAACCTCAAGGGACTCAATCAAATTCATAAAAAGCACAAAAAATAAAGAAGGAAATGAGGAAAATTTTTCTGGAGAGAATTTTTCGCCAAAAGATCTGCCAAATAGCCAACTTTAAGCCAAAATTCCATAAGATCGCGATCTCGAGGAATTAGTGCTAAAATTGTAGACGAGATCACTGGGGATCTCAAAACTTCTAGACCACGATCTCGACTCACTAAACGTGTTAAGGTTGTTGTAAGAGGATTTTCCAATTTTCAAGTCTAATCTCAACTTTGAGCCAAAATTTCCCCGATCGGAGAGGAATTTGAACCAAAGAATAAAAATTTGTATAATGTTCCGGGCTAAAACTTCTCTTTGTAAATTTAAGCTAAGGGTCAAAAACGTGGTAGAATAGTGGTCCAGGTTAGAAAGTAGTTAGTTTAGAATAGAGAGTTTTAGATAATTTTAGTTATAGATTAGGATACAACTTAGACTACGTTAAAGTTCAAAACTTTACCCACCTCTAAAAAAAAAAGAAAGGTTAGAATTTTCCATTTTAATCTTCATCTTAGATCTTCTTTAGCGAGAAATTTTCTTGTACAAGGCCCTTTACATCTTTATTAGATCATTGTAATGGGTTTTTGCGCCACGTCGAAGCTTCAAGTAAATATAATTTTTAATTTTGTTTCTTGGCCCTCGATTTATATATTTTAGCCCTAAAAATTTCTTTGCTTTTAATTTAGGCCCTTAAGTTTTTAGTAAAATTGGTGTTCTTCAATCAATTTCTTGCTTTCTTTATTTTAATAGAATTTTCAATTTACCCTTTGAGTTTTGTAGTTAATTCTTAGTGGGTTTTCTTATAGTATTTCAATTGAAAAATCCAAAAATATTTAATTTCCTAGTTGATCTTTCCCTAATTTCTACTTTAGAAATGAATGCTTTAGTGATAAATTTTTATTTTAATGCTTTATGGTCTCATTTTAAGTTGATTTATGCACTAGTTCTAGATCTTAGATTTAATTAGATTAAATTAAGTTAGAATTTACTCTTTTGCCCTCAAATTTTGGATTAGAGCTTTGCACAACTAGATTAGAATAGTTCTTCCATCCACTAATTGATTTGGCTTAACTACACATCAATAATACCTTTAAAAGCCTTGGTAATTGCAATCGACAATTCTCGTGAACGATAAATTACTATTTCCCTTACTACTGGGAGTTGACAACCGTATACTTGTGGGACTTTTAATGACACCTAGTTAGTGATAGGATTTATTTTGTTTCCTCATTAACATTTATTGATTTAAAACCAGGGTGTTGAAAGAGGCATCGTAATCCAAATGAGATACTAAAATTGAGGTTATCACGCAAAGGAGATGAGAAATTCATCTATCCCAAATATGTGATTCCCAAACTCATTTTCTTGAGTAGGGTGAACAAAGTCAATCAAACTAGGTTTATTTTCTTTTAAATTTTGATGTCATTTTCAGGTGGTGACTCTGTCTTGTTTTCCTGTTTAATTGTTTTTATACAATGACGTTAAAGGCCCCGTGGAATAGTATAATAGTCCAAGACTATATTTAAATTTGTAATAAGTAATTTAGTTTGACATTGGTAAGTAGGCTTTTCTTGTGCAAATAATTCTAACGCCAGTTTTGGTTATAGATTAAGGTGATTAAATAATGCTTTATTTTAAAATATATGCTTATAAGTTTCAATTTGAAATTTCTTACAAGACTAACATACAAGTGATAAGCTCATAAATATACTATATTTTGTGTGTCATTTACCTCCATTTTAATGTAATTTGAGCAAAAATTGTGTAATTATGATATAAAATAGTTTATTTTGAGTTTTTTAGGGTTTGAGTAAAGAATGAGTTAAAATGGATCACAATATTGGAGGAAAACGTTCACTTGCGTTGTGCAAATCGGATATAGTTTGGAAGATCAAGCATAACTCTCTTGTTCAAACTTTGATTTCTGTGATTTTGGATCATTTGTAAATTTAAGGAAGAGTTATACAACTTTCATGATTTGAGTTTTCCAGGATTCTGTAGGCATCTTGTTCAAAATTGCAAAGTTCTTAGTTAAAAAAATATGCACAGTCAAGGAGCGATTATGACATAGTTTGGTAGATTTATCATAAAATTTGTGTCCAAACTCCAATTGAGGTGATTGAAGATGTTTTGGAAATTTAATACATAGGGGTACAACTTTTATGTTCTAAGTTTACTCAAATTCTACATGCATAATGGAGAAAATTTAAGATCAAGTGGAGCCACCGTATGGTAATTAACTGGCACTATAAATCTGTAAAAATATGCCAATTCCAAAAATGCTGCTTTTGCTCTCTGGAAGCAGAACCCAGGTGCCACAAAAATGCAGCTCCCAAGTGACGGTCGACGGACAGGTCATGAAAGTTGACTTATTTTGAAAGAAAAGTCCTCCCGTGGACCCGAGACACGGAAAAGCGTGTATTTATCATCCCAGAGCTCCAAAACTCTAAAAATATCTATATATAAACCAAGAGAAGGGGAGGAAGATCATCATCAACCGTCATTAGTTTTTAGGTTTTCAATAGTTAGGTCAATAATCTTAGCCGTAGGGTAGATTTTTCAATTGTTTCGCAAGGATTTCATTCTTTTGTCAAGAATTCAAGATTTGACGATCATTAATATTCGTTCTTGTTTCAATTACTGAGTTTGATTTAATTTTATGCAATTTAATCTCCATTCTTATTGCTTTCTTATTTTTCAATTATCGTTCTTGTTTTATTGCTTTAAATTCTTAATTGCTTCTGTAAGTTTAGTCGTTAGGGTTTTATTTTATTGTTTTTAATAACTTTCATAGAGTAGATTAATTTAAATTCTCGTTCTTGATTAAATTCTCGCAAGTAGGATAGATTGAATTAGGGTTTTTAGTTAATTATCTTTAGTTGCTTTTTGTAGGGTTAGAATTTTACGTTTTTGTCTTTATTGCAATTTCATTTGATTAAATTTAGTTAAAAACCCTTAATTATTTTGTCTAACTAATAAATAGGCTTGTGAACCTAGTAATTGTCCAATAGTTCTCGTGGGAACGATCTTTACTCATTACACCTATATACAAACTTACCTCGTATATTTGCGAGGTGTAGGAGTTGATTAAGATAATTAAGATTTTCTTTTATTATTACTTGTTCATTGTCTTCAAAACCTAATCAATATCTTACCGAAAAACAAGAATATGATTTTAGTGTCCTTTCAAATATCGAGAAGGGCACCAATGACTCCCATAACTGCCATTAGAAGCAACTCTATAAACGAAGAGTCTCTTGAGCATTTAGAAGATACAAGTAAATACATATACTTAATTTCTTCGAAACAGGCATAACCCAAGTATTTCCTATTCCAAGATATTAAGACCAATCAACTAAAAGACTTCCTATTCTGTCTCCATATTCACAGAATTGAAATCCAAAGTAGGACTACCCATAAGGCTCATTTAGCAATCCAATATAAGCACTCTATATCAATGGTAAGATACTAAGATACTTGACATCCTTATAGACCCCATATAAACAACAATAACAAAGGGAAAAAATAAAAAATCAAAATATCTATTAGAATCCAACATAGAAAACCAAATCACGTAGAACAACACAAGCAACATCTCCATTAGTGAGGCTCCAATTATTTCACTATAAGAGACATATTCCTATGATTTAGTCCAACAGAAAAAATTCACACTAAATACACAAAATATATATATATATATATATATATATATATAGACACACACATACATAAATAGTTTAGAAAAATTATAAAAAAGAAACAAAAAAGGTGAATACCTTGTTGAATCCAATAGGTCCAAGAGAAGATTTTAAAATATTGGCCACGGCTTGACATGCTATTACTGACTATTTCCTCCCACAAAAACATCATAACAGTAAAAAAATCTAAATTTATAAGATAATATTCAAATTTATTTACAAAAAAAAAAAGAGAAAAAATGTAAATATACAAAGTTACCTTTTTCAGTACGAATGTCTTGACCGGAGTGGCCGTCGTCGATGATATTAGGAGTCTGAGCCGGAATCGTCATAATATCTAAAAATAAATCTAAGAAAATCAATGTGAAAAAAATAAAAAATCCTCCATCGAGGCTGAGTTGACACAGTGAGCAAGAGAATTTTGTAAGGTTCACATTCAGAATATGAAAAAAATAATAAAAAAAAGGAAAAATAGAGAAAGCATCAGCATCAGCAAATCACACTTTGAGAGAGAAAAAAAGAAAAGAAAACATATAGAGAAGTGAGCTTCGTTGTAGAGGATCCAAATTAAAAAAAGGAAATTCTTTTCAGATAAACAATTATTGAAAGTAAAAAAATTACAAATATTTGAAATATATATAGATATTAACTCAAAGTAACTATTACAAATCCTTGAAAAAATGCATTCGCTCTTTATCTATTTTGTTGATAAGAAACAAGTGGAGATGGAACGAATATTTGATCAGAAGTCACATGAATGTTTCTCCGCCTTGCTTGACTTGAATGGAAAAAAAAATTGATCCTAAATTAGATCGCAGCTGTTTGTGGATTCTCTAATAAAATTTTCTTGATGTTTAAACAGGGTTGTGATGCTTAATTTATTGGAAAATGGTAGAATTAAGACTGGGAAAATTCCCATTTCAACACTTAAAACAGGCGGTTTAGATTTCCCAGTTTGCCATTTAACTTGTGAGTATAAGAATTGTGAATGGCGATGAGATTGAAAGTATTTGTCTAAAATTGAGCTTATTCTTTATTTTGCTAAAAACTTCTATTTTTTTAGATCAACTTTAGTTTATATAGTTGTTATGCTTTTGAAAATCTAAAACCTTTCCACATTAGTTTTTATTTCCTTTATCATGCTTTACAAAAGGAGTGAAGCCGAATTAGAGTGATGGATTACATTGCTTAATGAATTAAGCATTCTAATTTTTGTCATTGTACTCTTCTTGTTGCAGGATCACTCCTGTTAGGTCCTCCAGAATGTGAGAATGAGGGAAGACCTCTTTTGGCATGCCTAAGAAATGAAAATCATATTTTAATATCTAATATTTTATGAATTTTCATTGGTGGTATATGGATTGCATCTACAGCATGGATTGGCTATTGTTTGGGTTAACACAAGTTCATTTATGATCTCTTAACTCTTGACATGGCTTGTTTGTTAATGTTAAAGGTATCCGCGGTTTATATATAGCATTTGATTGAAAGTTCGAGTGGAAACTGAATCTTGTGTTAAATCTTTGAAAATGCCTTTGGCTACATTATTACTCATGCCAAATGCTTCTCTAATTTTTTTCAAGTCATTCAAATTTTACTTTCCTGTCAAAAAAAAAAAATAAAAAAATAAAAAAAAAATAATAATAATAAAATAAAAATAACTGATTCATCATCACATCAATTACCATAATACTAAACTACATTATATTTACATATGTTTCAATTATTGGGCGTTTATTATATTTGATTTTTCACTGTCACATAGTATTTTATAACTATATAGGAATATATATGTGATTATCTAACTCTATTTGTATTAGAGTAAATTAGTTATACATTTAATATACTTGTTGATAACAAGAAATATGACATTAATAAGTTATGTAGTATAAGTATATAAATTAGACATTATGTAAAACATATTTTTATTATAAGTATAAATTATACGAATTTTAGTATATGAATATCATAACATGTATGTATGTGTGTTTGTGTGTGTGTGTAATGTGTGTGTGTGTATATATATATATATATATAAGTTTGTATAATTACTTAAGTATAGTATTTATATTATTAAAAGGAAATTAGTAATCCATTTAGTTAGTTATTAAACAAAAAGTGTTACATTAATAAGTTGTACACCTATATTAATATATAAATACATAATGGCACTTAATGTGAAGTTTTATATTGATAACTCTGACAATCATGCAAAGAAAATACATTCAATATTAAGAAAAAATATTATTAGTTATTAACATACTTAACTATCAACAATTAAGAATATTATAGCTAAATATTATATACAAAAAAACATTAATATATTATTACAATATATGCTGAAGTATTAAAAGAAATATAATTGTGTCGATTTATTTGTTTAGTATTCGATCGGTAAAGTCAAACGACTTGTTCGACTTGTAAATCAGTCAAACCAGTCAATCTATAGATCGGTATTTGACCTCTAATTTGACTTAGAAGTTGAAGTCAAAGTTGAGTCATGGAATCGCTTTATTAAATGAGTCAACGTCAAGTCAAAAGCCAAATAAGTCAAGTTAAAATTTTTATTTCAGATTGAACTTGACTCGGTAGTTCAATTGAATACTTATACTAGTAATACTCCTGTACTGAGAAGGGTGTGCAAGAGATTAAAAAGTGTTATTAAATATACTAACTGTCCCAATATATTTGTCACCTTACACATTTAATAATTTGAAGTTTTAGGCATATAATAATATTTCTACCATGATTTCATAAACACCCTTATTGATTTTGTATTGACTCCACATTAAATGACAAATATTTGAGAAGATGGAGAAGAAGAGAGGAGGAAGTGATGATGATTGTTGGGTCTAGATTGAGAATCTTTTGAATCTTTTGGAAGGTAAATTTTGAAATTTAAACAATGAAAACCATTCATTTTCGGTAAGGTGACATTTTTATTGGGACATCCCAATATAGAAAGTGTGACAAAATAAATGAGATGGAGGGAGTAATTAAGTTTGATAATTTGGAATTATGAATAATTTTATTATTTGTTGGGTTTTGTTTTACAATGATTTTTTTTTTAATAAATGATTTCAGTCCAACGTCTACAGGTCCAATCGGCAAATATGTTAAATTGAATACCATCGATAACAATTGAGCTTATCGGTAAAGAAATTATATTCCGAATTCAATTCCAAACTATAATTGGTTAATAATTTAAGGAATCATTTTCAAATCTCAACGTGATTATTTGACCAGTTAGTTGATAATCAACCTAGTCTTCTAAATAAAAGTTGGAAAAAATGTATACATAAAAGTGCATCATTTAGGCAAAAAATAGTAGAAGTATTTATGTGTATTCAATTGATATACCACTATATGGCCTTCCAAACCCTAATACTATGTTTTACTTATAAAATACGTATATAGTAAGTACTTATTAAGTATAATTGACAAATGTGGGTAGTTGAAATTGAGACCGAATAATGAATTTGAATTTGGTTAATTATATTTTGTTCCAAGTTCAATTCCCAATTCAAAATCATTAATAACTTTTGGGTTCATATTCAAAATTCGATTAAATTGTTTAACAATTTGACCGATTGGTTGACCAATACTCACCCTTTGGAGTTGGGTGTCATGTTATTACTTTTTAGCTAATTTACATTTATTTTCATAATTAAATTCTAAAATTTCAATTTATGTATGCATTTTCCTAGTTTGTTTCTGGACTAAGGGTGTGTTCGTTTGGACCGAAAATATTTTCTTGGGGAAAATATTTTTCTTTTTTTTATTTTACATCAAAAAGTCTATTTTTCATAAAATTTTTGGTGTTCGATTGACAAAATGAAAATATTTTGAAATTAAATTTTTGAACGATTTTATCTTTAAT
The DNA here is from genome assembly GCA_025175665.1 of Cinchona pubescens. Lineage (NCBI taxonomy): Eukaryota > Viridiplantae > Streptophyta > Magnoliopsida > Gentianales > Rubiaceae > Cinchona > Cinchona pubescens. The sequence goes on along the minus strand of JANKKI010000456.1, from coordinate 255,532 downwards.
TTTATTTGAATACAAGTTAAAAAAAAAAACTTATAACAATGGTAATAAATACCTTACAAATAATTGTGGTTAATAAAAGATTGATTTTGTTCAAAATTAAATGATAGTACAATGTAGTAGTAAAATATACATAATGATAGTTATATTAGTGTGGGACCCATTATTAAGAGAAAAATGAATGGAAAAGAATTGAAAACGGAAATAAGTTTAGCAAATTAATATATAAAAATAAATATTTGAGTATTAATGTCACTCTTGAATTATTTGGAAAATAACTTACACTCAAAAAATCCGTAAGTAATTTTCAGCCAGAGGAAGGAAAATTGAAAAACATTTTACAACGGAAAATATTTTCTAGTATTTGGCACCAAAAAAATTTTTGAAAAATATTTTCCTGAAAATATTTTCAATCCAAAAGAACACACCCTAAATTGTTTATGTTTTCAATATCCAAATAAATTAAACAAATACTAATTTAGGTGATTAGTTATAAGGTTTGAATTCAGCTATTTGATAATACATAACCCAATATTCGAATAAAAACGTTCACTTTTTAGTTTTATGTCTTACTATATTGATTTTAATAGATATGTAGAATAAAATTAATCGTTTTTTACTATGTACTATATTAAAAATAATTAACTGTAGAAATTCAAATTGTTTGGAGAATTATTTGTTTTATAATAATATGACAAGGTTATTTCAAATGACATAAAATTTAATAGATGTAATTAAATAAATAATATACAGTTTTTCGGATGTTTTACTAAGATTTATTACAATAACACATGAAGAAATACTAGTTATCCATAAATTTAAAAGTTAGTTGCTAAACTGATAGAAATTAGAAAGTTAGGTGACCAAGTATAATTTACTTTTAGTGGGCTATTTTAATTTGCAAGAAAATACACATTTAGCTCAGCACAACTAGGTCTGTCAATGAGTCGGGTCTAGACTCGGACAGACCCGATCAGGTCTGGATTTATAACAAATTCCGATTACCCGGATCCAATTCGGATCCGTTTAGCTATTATAAGGCTAAACGGGTTGGATCTGGATCTTGATGTTTCGATCCGATTAAAACCCGGATCGATTAAAATATTTAATATATAATAAAATTATTGTATATTAGTGTTTGTTATTTTATATGTATATATACATATATGTAGTGTAATTGCCCATGTAATTTATATTTAATATAAAATACATGCGTAAATATTAATTATGAACTCAATACTTTTGTATAATTAAAAAAAAAAAGAGAAAATTTGATAAATTGTAATAGTTTTACATATAATTTTAAAAAAAATTATTAAGACCCGGACATTATCCGTAATATTAATATTAATCGATCCGGGTATGGATATGCTATATCCGACTCGGATTCGACCCATTTACAATCCTAAGTACAACCTTGATTTCAGTTGCAGCTAATGTGGCGCGTATATGGCGAGCTATGATTCTGCACCTCTTGTCAGGAAAATTTTACAGTTTCTTTTAGAGAATCATTTTCTTGTACTTTAAATACTTGTACAGTACAACTGCATATGCTTTAAATGCTTGTAATGTACAAATTTTTAAAACTAAGGGAATAATTTTCTAAAAGAAACTGTAGAATTCTCCACAGAAAAATCCTACAAACTTGATACCAATAGTCACAAGTCGATCATGTCTCCCTTATTTGGCACTAAGGATTTTCTATCCTACATCGTGCGTCACCCCTCTGTCACACTATTTAATGAACTGTTAAGATTACACTATTAAAATCATATCACCTAATCTTAAATCGCACAGGATGTGAGACAGAAGAATCTGTGCCCTTATTTGGCCATTCAACTTTTAGTTTTTGGTTCTTTTCTTATAATTCGAAAATAATATTTTCTGACTAATTAGAATAACATTTTTTCCTATTTACATCTGAATCTTTAACATTCCTTTTTCATGTGTGACTTCTTTTCAGTCGATGAAGTCTAATCATTAAAAGAGTATGTCGTCAAAAAAATAGGTTCCTTGAGCTAAATTAGTGAAACATGAAATCCAACTTGACCAAACTAAATGGCCGAAGAGAACTTGAGAAAACTAACTAATTAACTTAAAATATGTTAATTTCAACCAAACCACAGAGAAATACCAAAAAAGAAATGAAAAAATCAAAGAAATTCGTGTATAATTTAAGGTTGTTGAGACTTTGAGACTTTTCAAATTGAAATTCCTATATAACCCTCATGCTAAGCAAGTAATTTTCGACTTTCCATAAACTATTGGGGATTGTTGTAAATCTGGCCCTGTATTTGAGTACACTTAGTTTGCAACAATAGCTGTGTTTATTGACATAAGCGGAAAGTCTCGAATATTAAATGTTGGTAATAACACCACAACTATTTAGAAGTTTTGCCAAAGTTTGGTTCAACTACCAAACAATCCACTAAACAATTTCCGGAAATTCCTTGACAAGCATAATAATAGGTAATTGCCTAAAAGAGTTTCAAAAAATACTTTCCAATCATGACTTACAGTCCCAATTCGGGTAAAGCTGTAAAAAAAATAAACCATTTTCCATTTATGCGATTTCCAAATTTAGTATAGAAACTTTTCAAGAGTCAAGATCAAGTAGAAACCTAAAATACCTAATACTTCAATTCCCATGGGCTCATTCTATTGATTCTGCATACTATAAATATATAGGATTTGAGAACATCAAATTTGTAATTTCTTGTTGTCTTCTCTACGTACAAGGTTATCGAAGATTTGATATTATCTAATTTAATTAATTATTTTTTTTTTTTGGTGCAAAAATCTTGTTTATGACAATAAGTTTGCGTGATTAATTTTTCAATTGTTGCTTGGCTAGCAGGTTAGATATGAAATGTGGTAAATAAGAAACAAGGGCAAATTCTCTTCAATTAGATGTGTATAATTCGTGTGGTTTCTTATTGCTTCTCAGTTAGTCTTTGCTAGGTACATTTACCAAAAAAAAAATAAAAAAAAACACAAATACATTTGCCTCTCTAACATGGGTGCATGGACTGATTTTTTTTTTTTTTTACCAATCTATTCTTCCGTTTTTTTCCCATTCTTTTTTGACTTAACCTTTTGGTGAAATTCAAATTTAACCGAGAAGTTCTGATTCGTATCTTTTTTCAAATTGTAGAGGGAATCAACAGGGCAATAGTACTCGAGAGCTGAAGTTCTATCCTCCAGTCACCCTGGATATACAACAACGCTTTGTATACTTATCCTAGCTAATTTGTTTAAACTAAATTAATTTACTTTTGGAAATGAACATGTTATAATTTTTTTTTTTGGTTATAATATGTTGGCTTCTTCTGATTTAAAGAAATATGCACTTGTTTATAAGTCCATGATCTTGTGCCTAATTCTTTTCCAGGTGGTTCTGGACAATGGCCTCCTACTCGTCACTTTATCCAATCCAGATGGTTTAATCACTGAAATAAAATACGGAGGAATCGATAATGTTCTGGATTATCATCAACCAGAATCAGGAAGAGGGTAAGCAAATAAATAAATAAATTGCACACATATATATGGACTAATTCCATGTTGCAACTCCAACTTATTCTCTATTTCATTTTTTTAAAAAAAAAAAAAAAAATCCACCTACTCCCTCTTACCTTCAAGTAACTCAAACCAGTCATAGAAAAAATATCTTACCACCAGCCCTGCCCAACCCATGATAAACTGTCAACGAGCAGGTTGTAGCGAGTTTCTAGGCCGGGCCAAGTAAGATGGCCCGTAATCGGCCCCGGTCTAGGGGGCATGCTAGTCACGTTGTGAAATCACGTGCTGACGCACAAGCTGGTCCACGTGTTGGCCCCAAAACTGATCCTCCAATTTAAGTTCTTACTTAAATTTTAAAATTATTTTTTTGAAAAATTTAAATTTTTGCTTTTTAATAATTTATGAAATTTAAAATAATTATATTAATTTAAAATCATTTACTTACTATTCATTAGTAATTTATTAAATTATAACTTATAAATTGTTTGCATTACTACTTACTAGTTAATAGGACTTTATTAATCCAAATTGGTACTTATATATTAGATTAAGTTATTAATAATTAAATTTCAAAGTCCAAACTAATACTTATTATTCGAAACTAAAGTTTTTACTTAATATTCAAAAACCAAAGTTCGAAATTAATTATTAGTACTTTATTATTCCAAATTAGTATTTATTTGACCAAGTTATTTCTTGGTTGTATAACTCAATACTTATTATTATAACTTATTATTTGTTAATCATATAGTAAAAATATTTAATTAGGAAAAAAATTCACCTTGAGATGGTGGGGGGTGTAGCATAGACCCCTACCATGTATATTAGTATTGTAAAAAAAGATACAAGCACTGAACCTTACCTCCAAATCAGTATAAGTTATAAAACTAATCTAAGAATTTAAATAAAATTAATAGTCTATTTACTCTAACATTATCTCCAAAAACTAGCCTTTTTATAGCTGTTGGAAGGGCAAAACTATCATTAATAGCTCTTTAAAAGAAAAAATTAAAAAGAAAAAAGCAATTTCCAACAGGTGGCTTGCGGGGCCCAACGGTCGACCAGACGAGTTGACCAACAGGTTGAGTTTCGGGCCGGTTCAACAGGTTGAACTGTTGACCGGCTAGAACCGGTTACGATTAAATATACGGGCTGGGTCGAGCCCGATCGCGGGATGGAACTCCCTGGCCCAGGCCCGGCCCTATTCCCGGTCCTAGACTAGGGCTGGTTTCAACAGTATTTTAAGGGCCAGGTCGGTTAAAAAACGGGCTTGGCCCACTGCCATCTCTATTATTGCCAAAGTTGCACTTCGTTGTCAACCTCAACTTGTACTCTATTCTTACTTTGCATCATTAATTTTAATTTTGGATACTTTGCACTTCAATTTTTAAATCTGTTTCACTTCATTCCAATTTTTAACACTGAATATTGTTGATAGTGTTATTTCTGTCTTTCCACACTCTCTCACTTTATAAGTCGGCATATTATTGTTGTTCTACATTAATTACAGAAATAGTATTGAAATCATCTTTCAAATAATGCAAGAACTAAAAATGACTCCTTTATATTTCATGTATGCGTGTAACATTCTTATAAACTCACAACCTATTTCTCCTTTTGATACTTGATTGAAACAAATGCTATTATAGGTACTGGGATATTGTGTGGACAAGGCCAGGCCAAAAAAGTTATTTCGCAATGTAAGTTGCTTGCTTGGATTTGAGATTTGTAATTCACGGGGGAAAAAAAAAAAAAAAAACCAAAGCCACACTTGCATCTAATGCCTCTCCTCCATCCCTGGTGAAAAAACGAAAGAAAAAAGAACAAACAAAAAATAACTTAAACTACTATGGGAAAGAATGAGAAATGGGATGTTAAATTGTTATTCAGGATCCACGGAACAATTTTCGAAGTTATAGCTCAAGATGAGAACAGAATAGAGGTTTCATTCAAAATGACTTACGATCCTGCTTTTGATCGAAGTGGTTCGGCTCTACCACTCAACATCGATAAAAGGTGCCATCCCTTGAAAACTTTCTAGATTTCGTTAATTAGTTGTTTTTGTAAATGCATCTAAATCAGTTATATTTTGGTGTTAAACATTATATGTAGGTTTGTAATGTTGCGTGGCCAATCTGGATTTTACGCTTAATGCAATATATGAACGCTTAAATGGATGGCCTGCAGTAGATATTGGTGAAACGAGGATTGCATTAAGCTTGATCTTATACGGTAAGATGTGTATTACGGATAATTTTAGAAATCTCCCCTATAGTATATACTAATATCATTTAGTACTTCTGAATTTTAAAAAAAACCTCACAACCTAACTCTATATTTCTTGTAATAATTCCTTCCCAATTGATTAAAATATCATTTAAGGAGAGAGAAGCAATTTGTTTCCAACTCTAACCTCAGTAACAAAATTCAATTTGTTATAACAGTTGGAAAAAAGAAAAAGAAATTAAGAAAATTCTAATGAAATTGTTAGCAAACCACATATTTTATTGTAATATATTGTTTATTTCTAAGTATTTTAATTTTTTTTATTGAAATTAATACACAACATTTACGTAAATAAGTTGAAAAAAATTTATCAAGTAGTTATATTTGAGTTTTTTTAATTTATGAGTTTGTGTTAACGATACAAAATACCATCTTTTTATTATATATCATGTGTTGGTACATATTAAAGAAATTGAACTGATATAGATAATTACATTAATTGACTCACACATATTTTCACAAATAAACTAACATAAATTTGTTAAAAGGCTAAAGTGTGCCAAGTGAAATTATAAAAAATCTTAAAGGAGGTTTTTGAAACTATCAACTTATTATTTTATATAAGTACAAAGGGTACAAATATCATTTCATACAAACTTATAAGAGAGGGGAGGTAAGTAAAATTTGTGAGAACTGAAAGCTGTTAAGTAATATTGGCTTAAATCTCGAAAGTTCATAAAATTATTCCTTAGAATTAATTATATGGTCTCCTTACATTTGCAATTAATAATTAAGAAAAATAATATTACTAAACTTTAGAAGTTGAAATTTGTACATATTACGTGTAAAATACCTTGTTGGATAAACGAAAGTTAATTTTTGTTATATGACAAATGATTTTGTTTTTATTTTAGAAAGTTCTAACGTAGTGCATTTACAAAGACAAGAGTTAGTGCAATTAGTAAAATGTTACTCTTCATGATATCTTTATTTTACTTTTTATATCAATATCGTGTATCACTTACATTATATGTTGAAGCGTATATTCTAATATAATAAAATTGTAAATTAGAATATATGTGACGAGTATTTTTGACATAGTGGGATAATACTTAGGACAACTCTTACATGTATACACTCTAAAATAATTATTTGAAACTGTGTTCTAGGTTATACATGTCTATGTTATAAGATAACATCTAGATGTGTATAAGTTCATGCCGACGTACAGCGATAGAAAGCATGGTGTATCTTGCATATCCAGAAGCTGTTTTGTTGACAAATCCGAGCAATCCAGCCTTCAAAGGAGAGGTAAGTGCACAAACATATATTTATTCTCCAACGTCACACGAAAAAGAAGTTCAAAACCATTTTGTTTCGACAAATCCGAGCAATCCAGCCTTCAAAGGAGAGTATAAGTGCACAAATATATATTTATTCTCCAACGTCACACGAAAAAGAAGTTCAATGCCATTTTGTTTCGAGCAAAATGCATTAATGGTCATTAAATTATTAGATTGTTGCAAATTTAGTTACTGAACTATTTTAAATGTGTATGTAAAATTACCCTATTTTTTTATGGTGACTGTGTGAATGCAGACACACACTTTAAGATAGTACAGTGACTAAATTTGCAATCAAAATTACACAAAACACATGTTTAAGAGAGTTGAGTGACCAAATTTACAAAAAATAAAAAATAACTTAATAATCTTAAATGTATCAATATAATAGTTTGGTGACAATTGATTTATTTTGCTCTTTTATTTTTTTATCAAATTATAAAATTAGAAAATCGTGTACAAGTCCAAATTTAAAGACCACTTGACAAATTTACTTTTTTTGACAAAATTCTATTAAACTTCCATCTGTTAATTTTATATATTTAGTTGAGAAATTCTCGCTAATTTAGTGACATGTGGTAACCTCTTAAATTTGTAGACTTGTATAATGTACTGAAATAAAATTTTTGCTGAGTGTTTACGTAAAAATTTTTTGATTGATGCAGGTCGACGATAAGTACGAGTATTCAAAAGACAATAAGGATAACCACGTACATGGTTGGATAACCTCTGATTTCCGTGTGGGATTTTGGGTGATATTTCCCAGTTATGAGTTCAAAACTGGTGGCCCCGTTAAACGAGAACTCACATCCCATGTTGGAGCCACCAGCCTAGCGGTACAAATTTTTTTTGCTCCATTTTAGTAGTATTTTTTGGGCTAATTTCACTAAGCGGCTCTAAACTTATACTAAATTGAAACTTTACACTATTAATTTTAATTTTAGATACTTTGCATCTTAATTCTTAAATTTGTGTCACTTTAGTCAATTTTTTAAAATCGTTACTAAATTTAATGAAATCTTTATGAATCTACAATATAGTCAACAGGATTTACAATAATATAGTATAACATTTTGGCTCCACAAGGTAAGATTTTTTTAATTTTAGCGGCTCTTACCTATGTTAAAAATAGGATTCAAGTAAGACAGATTTGAAAGTTGAGATATAAAATATTCGAAATTAAAATTAAAGGTGCAAAGTAAAAATATTATATAAGTTAAGAGGTGTAAAGTGAAATTAATTTTTTTTAATCTCTTATTCTTACAAGTCACCATTTTGGGAGTAAATTCGTGAAAGCAGCATAAAATCAAGGGGATATTTGGTTTGGGTACGAGGGAAACGCATAAGAATTAAATTTATGATATTCATAAATGTTGAATTAAATTTATGATATTTATAAATGTTATTTGGTTGATTACTATTAAAATTATTTTATAACTGATAAAGTGTTAAAAAATATTCACTATATTCACTCCTCACTTATTACTCAGTTATAAATTAATTAACTTACTAACATAAGAGAAATGATACAAACACATACCGTACTTAATGAATTCAGCTTCTAACATCTATATTTTTTGTTTATTTAAGCAACAGATTTTTTACTCCCGGCATTATGCTGGTGACACCTTAATAGGATTACGGTTTGAAGATGGAGAGCCGTGGAAAAAGGTTTTTGGACCTGTTTTTATATATCTTAATTCCAATTATTTAGCCGAGGCTAAAACATCATCGCTTTGGGAAGATGCAAAAGAACAGGTTGATATATATTCTTGGAAAATCAAGTCTTTGACAAAATAAATAATTTTCCTCACTGTGACTTTGACCTTTTTATTATGATTTCAATCAGTGGTCAAAAGAAACACTAAAATGGCCATACGATTTCCCAATTTCGGATGATTTTCCTCATGCTGCTCAAAGGGTCACGGTTAGGGGTCGTCTACTGATTAATGACAGGTACTTTTTATAATTTTTTATTTTAATTCCATTTTTTCAAAAAATTTTCGTTTTAATTCTTTTTTTATTTGGTCTATAGAATGGATAAACTTTTATCCTTTTTTTTTTTTTCCTTCTCACAAACGTATGTATTAAATTAGCCAAAAAAAAGAGTATGTATCAAAGTAGAGTAATGAAACTACAGAGGAGAAATTCTCATCTTGATTAGATACTTGCAACAATATCCTTTTCCTGCCAAATCAGCTTATGTGGGATTAGCTCCACCAGGAGCTATACAGGGTCATGGCAAGTGGATGCCAAGGTTAGTTTTGTAGTAGTATATATGTCCTTAAATTTTTGTTACTTTCAATTCGTAATTCATAACATTTTTTTTTGGAGAATATTCTACACATCTCTAGGTATATTAGCAAATAACATTTCATTTTTATTGTTAGATTTTACGAATTAATCATCACGCTTTGATGCGTTTTGAATTCTTTGTTACACATGCATTTTGGTGTTACACTTTTTTGTTATTTTTCTACAATTCGGTATTTAAACATAATGAAAATACACATTTCAACAATCAAATCACGTAACAACGCAAAGTGTAACACCTAACAGATTACCCAAGCTGGTTTCATACTAGTAACAAAATATGATAGTTAGTCATATGATCCTCTTTTTCTGTTCTTTATCTTATAGGGTTTATCAATTTTGGACTCAAACGGATGACAATGGTTATTTTACTATAACCAGTATTCGCCCAGGAAGGTATAACTTGTATGCTTGGGTACCCGGAATTATGGGCTAATGAACACAAGTCTGATTTGGATGTTATCTATTTGTGTATAAATCTTTAAGGCTTGATTAATTAATCTTTAAATTTTTTGACAACAAGACGCTTCTGTGAATACTTATTAGTCATGGGTTCGATTTATTAAAAAGTACGGGGAGTTTTTTTATATTTTATATTTATTTTTAAATAGCTTGATGAATTAATTTTCAGTAATTAGAAGCACTAGCATATTACTACTAATTATACAAGTGGCACATAGAATTCGATTTCTTGCCAATTCATTTTTGCTCAATTTTTGTGATTAAAGAGACAAATATTAGTTGTATGTACTGAATGATTGATTGGTGTTAATTGAATAATTTGTTTTCCAGGTGAATTCAACCTAGGAAGTTTTGTATTTACGCCTCCTAGAAATGAAGTCCAACACTTTGGGAAATTGGTATCCCTGACCGTACTGCTGCTGAGTTCTTTGTGCCTGAGGGAGTTCCAGGACTTCTAAATCCTTTATACATCAACCATCCTGAAAAGTCAGTTCTCGAACATAAACTATTCCTTTTCCTTAGTTTTTCTCTTTCCTTCCCCACCTTTTGATACATTTTTAGGAAAATACATACATTGCATGTCTTTAACCACTTAAGATCTTAAATGATTTTCTACGTAAACACATCTGAAATCAGGTGTAAGGAAATATTATATAAAAATTTAATCTACATAACAAGCCGTTTATTTGCATGTAAGGTCCAAAATCGGGTATAATTAACTTATTTCTCCTAAATTTATGCCAAAAACTCATTATTATTGCTTTCGTTATCCAGGTACAGGCAATATGGTTTGTGGGAACGCTATACAGATTTGTACCCTGACCGTGACCTAATTTACAGAGTTGGAATTAGCGATTATCGAAAGGATTGGTTCTTTGCTCATACTGTCAATAGGTGCCTATTTACTGTTATGTTACCTAATTATTTATGTAACATTTTTATGTTCTTTTCTCTTTTTTTCTTGGAGCAATTTTTCGAAGTTTATTTGAAGTATGACTATTGCTCTATATTCCAGGAGAACCATAGATAATTTACGTATACCTACAACCTGGCAAATTTCATTTGACCTCCAACTGGTCATTCCCAACGCTACCTATACACTCCAAATGGCACTGGCATCTTCCGCCGGGGCTGATGTGCAGGTAAACAATTTACGTACTAAATTAAGTAATATTTTTCATGATAAAATAAATTTTTCCCAAAGGTAAAATGCAAAAATTCCCCAGCAACTGTTATTTTTCTCAAATTGCTAATTTATTCACTGTCTTAGATTGGTCAGCATGTTAATACGAATTGGGAACCTTCTAGTTTTAACTGCTATTCTCTTCCCCAATGTTTTAAGTAATTCATCCGATTATTGCATCTGTCATTTTTATGAAGATTATTCAATTATTTTCAAATAATATTTTGCAGTCATTTTTATACGTTTTCTAACCACTTTTTTCTTATATATATTCCATCAAAAAAATTTGTTATAGTACTTACCCGAATAATGTTCTAAAATTAATAGTTGTAGAAACAAGTCACATTATTGCATATATTATTCAAAATGAAGAACATTTTTAGCATGTTTGACTAACATAGTCCGGGCATGTTTTGTTTTTCACATTTTCTTTTTCGGGTTCTGAAAGTCGTGCAATATGTTTGAATATTTTTTTGTTACCATTTGAAAATTATAATGGATTAATATACCTAATTGACTTTGATTGAATTGTAGGTTAGGGTCAATGATCCAAATGCAATTAGACCTCACTTTTATACAAAGCTAATTGGGAGAGATAATGCAATTGCAAGACATGGAATTCATGGGCTGTATCAGCTCTTCAGTTTTAATATACCAGGTGTATGGCTTGTATCAGGAAGCAATACAATCTTTCTAACGCAGTCAAAGGGTGGATATCCTTTCAATGGGGTCATGTATGATTACCTTCGTCTTGAAGGATCGGCAGTATAAGTAATTAGAGTTTGAAGTATTGAAGTTACTTTATTTAGGATTTATTTGCTAGTTTGGTTGTTTTGCGATTATTATTTTTTTTTTTTTTTGAGGATAGGTATTTTGGAAAATTATAGATTTTGTTTTTTTTTGGCTCCCATAGGGAAGGTATGACATATTTGTTTATTTCTTGGCATCTTGTCACGTATTCTTTAATTCTAGATTTAGCAATCAGCAATACAATGTATTGCATTTGAAGAATTTATCCTTTATACATTTATTTGAAGAAATAAAACTTATAGGGTTGATGTTCTCAAACATTTAAAACCACCTAGTTAAAGAACCAGATGACATCGGCTCAAAGAACAATATACAAAGAGCGATTAAGTAAGTAACTTGGAGGCAACAGAAATCTTGTTTCTTAGAAATCACGAATCCTCAGTTGTACCAAAATAATAGATGTTAATGGATAACAAGTTTTACCATGATTTACATATTCGTTTTTTTTACTAAAAGAGGGATCTATGGTGGATCTACCATAATTTATATAGTTGTCTTTGTCAAAATTTACTACCTAAAGAAAACAAAAAAAAAAAAAGAAAAAGAAAATTGGGACGTAGTCAAGATGATAATCCATTCCATTATAAAGTCATACACATAACACATATCTATTATAAAATCATAGACATCAAAAAAATTCATGAGTCATTTTCGATTGACCCATATGCAGAACTCAGATATAGACTTTAGCATAATTCAAAAAAATAAAATTATCTTCTTTCGCATAATTTAGAAAAAATAATACTGTCTTTGTAGAATATGGGTTAAGTTGCATCCCCGAAAACATCTATCACAATTCTCCATCTCATATAACCAAATTTATGTTTGATATAAGTTTATAAAATTCCAAAATTCCAAAATTTTCACTAATAATCACATCTTTATCTATCAAATCATCAATTATATGATACAGGTTAAATTTAAACTTATCTACCAAAAGAAATAATTGATGTAACATCTGTCCCCTTGTCAATTTCTTGGCCTTCATGATGTATATTGATATTGAAACCCCTTGATTTAGAAATTGAGTCACTCAAAAAATATATTTATCTCTTATCACCAAAAACAATTCCAACAAGATCCGTTTTCTTTAAAAAGCATGCACTAAAATCTTTAGTGCATGATTTTATATCCTAATTTTTTCAACAATAAACTATTTGACACGAATCTCTACCCTAATTTAGAACCTTGGGATAAAAAAAAAATTGTAAAATGCTCATATATACAAAATGCTACTTATTTGTTTGATCTGGAAATAAAAAAGCACTAGAAGGCTACCTTATTTTTTATGCTATGGTATGGAAAAAATTTAAAAGTTAAAATTAAATAATTTGTAAAACTCCTAAAACTGATCCAAAACACTTTACAATGGAAAAAAAAAAAAGTTTTTTCACCTTGCAATCATCTCAATTATATTCTAAACGTAAGTCGAGCATTTCACCTTTTACTAGTGAAGATATCATGAAAAAAGTATCAACCAAGACCGGAAAACTTCAATTTTCGCAATAATATTTTGAATTAATAAATCATAAAATTCATAAATTTAAGCAAGTTCTTTCGAGCTGGTTTGGTATGTATTTTCATGATATTTTAATCGGTAAAAGGCAAAGTACTTGTCTCTGATGTTTGGAATTAGATTCGGGTTAATTTTAAGAGGTATTTTCAAGGCAAAAATATTATTATCTTCCATCTAAAATGTTTTGGGGAAATTTTAGGAGTTTTATAAATTACTTGGGCGTAAAAAATAAAAGATTTTTTACCTCAAATTAAAATTTTTTAATTCTTCGCTTGTTTCCCTCCGACTAACTTCGACACGCCATTTGAGTTCCTTGAAAGCATCCATGATATATATCGTATTAAGTTGATTGTTCATACGAACTTAACCTCTTATCGACTTAATTATTAGAGAGTGGCCATTTAGTATACCAATCTATCGAACAATTTCATATCAATAAGTAGACAATTTTTTTATTATTCACTCTACATTGTAGAGTGAATAATACAAACCGTTGAAAAATTAAAACATAATATACTTTTTTACTATTCAATCATCTTAATATCTGTTATAATTACTTCGTATTGCGAGTGTGTATCAAAAACTTCAATAACCAACTTAACTTGGTATTTGCATGTTTTCAATGAGCTAAAAGGGCGTGAGGAAACAAATCTGTTGGCAACAAGAGGGATAGAGAATTAACATAGACGGCCACTTAAATAAATAAATAAAAAGAAAAAAAGAAAGAAATAGATGGCTACTTAAATTAATATTTGAAAAGAAAATTTGTATTCCAAAGCTTAAAGTTTTTTTTTTTTTTTTCTTAAGGAGAAGTTTAAAGTTGTGGTCTTTGGTTGTCCTCCACATAAAGCATATGTAAACTAGTTCCCCAAAAAAAGAAAAAAAAAAAAAAGCGCAAAATGGGATGCAGACTTTGGACATAGATAGTGAATTCGATGAGAGAAATCAGATACATATGAAGGGAGAAAAATCAGATAAGTAATTTTTCTCAAAAATGTCAACCAACAGAATTGGTTCTCAAAAGCTGCTATAATTAGATAAGGGCCAGACATGGTAGTTGGTTAAGCTGGGGTGAGCCGGGCCGGAAGCTATTCGGGTTAGGCCTCTTGACATACTGAGGTGAGTTGGACTCGCCTCCCAAGGGGCCGTGTAAGTTGGGCCAGGAATTGAAAATATTAAGCGCATGACTGGGTCCTGTGCCAAGCCCACAGAGTGCCTGGGCGTGTTGGTCTCGGACTACCTCTCGGTCTGACCCATAGGCTTGGCTACTTATTAGCCTTGGCCTGGTCGACAAGCTGACCCTCGGGTTATCCCACTTTAAATAAATGAAATTAGACTAAGTTAAACTTGTTTTATTGCAAATAAGTATTTTATTTTAAACTTAGTATTTCAAGTTAAGACTTATCCAAGTTATATTTATTATTTGAAGTCATTACTTATTAATTTTTTTCATTTTGCATAACTTAAGGGAAAGAAGTTATTACTTATTTACTTATTCAAAATTATTATTTAGGTAATTGAAATTCAATATTTATTTCAAAATTCTTTATTTATTATTCATAAATACTTATTGATACACGTGGCTCCGAGCTTGGGTCCACCAGGAGTATTTTAATAATTTCACCCTCCCGGTCCAAATAGATATAAATGGATCAAGTAACTATCTTTTGATTCAATCCATTGACCTTTGGTATAAATATCAAAGTGGCAAGTCAACTTAATTAATTACTTTCCTAATTTTCTAAGCTATAATTCCAATTGAATTTACTCTCTTGTTGAACTACTGACTTGAGCGTCGAAACTTATCCTAAGGGACAAATCCTTGCTACTCTTTTAAGGTGATCTAGACGTAGGTACTACGCGAAGTGCTTAACCTTAGCTTTTGAATATTAAGTACTTGGTAGATATCCTTGATGGAAATTCGTATCAGTATTTGGCGCAGTCGCTAAGAAACTGTACTTAAAGTCATAATAAGTTTGTCACTTGACATACGAAACACTCATTGGAGTAACACCAACAAAGGCAAAGAAGTAGTTTCTCAGTATGTGTTCACCAAGGATATTTTAATAATTTTACCCTTTTTGTCCAAATAGACATAGAAGGATCAAGTAACTATCTTTCAATTCGACCCATCGACATCAGATATAAATATCAAAAAACGGGTCAAGTTAATTAAGTACTTTTCTAATATTCTAAGCTTTGATTCAAATTGAATTTACTCTCTTGTTGAAATACTGTCTTGAGCGTCGGAATCTATAAAACAAAGTCCTGATGCTTTTTTACAGGTGATCTGGATGTAAGTACTACGCGAGGTGCTCAACCTTAGTTTTTAACTATTCCAAACTTGGTACATATCGTTGTTGGAAATTTGTATCAATATTTGGTACTATCTGTGGGAAACTGAATTTAAAGTCATCATAAGTCTATCACCTAACAAACGTAAAACTCACTGGAACAATACCAACAAAGGCAAAATAATAGTTTCTCAATACCGCCTCTATCCTTTTGGTTCGCGTCTTACCTACATCTCCCGGAATCATGTCTTACTTGTACCTTTCGGAGTTATTCCCTGCTAATCATACCCTCAGGACTAGAAGACTAGCTTATACCTTCCGGTACTAGGAACTTCAAACACCTTTTGAGGTTGCTCCCTCCTCACATCCTCTAGAGTTAAAAACTTGCTTACATCTTCTGGGATTGAACCAAACTGACATCTTTTAGGATTATGCCATACCTATGCCTACCAAGGTCGTTCTCCCTTCACACTCTCTGGGTGGAAGTCTTGCTCACACCTTACGGAGTTGAGACTGGGAGGGTAATGTCTTACCTACACATTCTGAGGTCACTCTCATTCATTTTCTTCGGGATAGAAGACTTACTCACATCTTCTTGAGTTGAGTCCTACTGGCATTCTTCATTGTCACGCCTTACCTGGACGTTCTGAGGTCACTATCATTTCACACCCTTTGAGATGGAAGACTTGCTAACACCCTTCGGTGTGGAACCTGACTAACACCTTCTAGGTCATGCCTTACCTGCACCTTCTGAAGTCGCTCTTACTTCACATCCTCCGAGATAGAAGACATGCTCATACCCTCCGATTTGAGCCTGGTTGACACCCTCTAGGGTCACGCCTTACCAGCATCTTTAGGGATTGCTCTCATTTCATACCCTCTGGGTTAGAAGATCTGCTCACACCTTCCAGGGTTACGCTTTACCTATACCTTCTAGGGTTTCTCTCACTTCACACCCTTCTAAAAGTCAAATATCTCATCTTTGAGATCACCTCACCTCTTTGGGAGCAAGTCTAAGTCTTCACAGGTAAAGGCTTCTACAAGTTAAGCTTCATTCTTCCGAGTGTCAAATATCTCGTCTTTCTGCATCACTCACCCCTCTAGGGGAAGTCTTAGTCTTCCCAAATGAAATTTCTACAAGCTAAGCCATATGTCCAAAAGTGAGGCTCTTGCATCCTTCTGAATGTCATGTATTTGATCCTCCGGGATCACCTCACTCTTTCGGGGGCAAGTCTAATTCTTCCCAAGTGAAGACTACTACATGCTAAATCTCACCCCAAGAATGAGTTTCACCCTTCCAAGAGTTAAAAATCTCATCTTCTGGTATTACCTCATCCATCCGGGGGCAAGTCTAAGTCATCCCATGTGAAGGTTTTTACAAGATAAATCTTACCCCAAGAGTGGGGCTTACCCTTCTAAGGATCAAATATGTTATCCTTCGGGATCACCTCACCTTTTTGGGAGAAGTCTAAGTCTTCCCAAGTGAAAGTTTCTACAAGTTAAGCCTCACTCTGACTCTCAAGAGTGAGGCTCACCCTTTCGAAGTCAAATATTTCATCCTCTAGGATCACCTCACCCTTCCAGGGGTAGGTCTAAATCTTTTCAAGTGTAGGCTTCTACAAGATAAGTCGCCTCACAAGAGTGGGGCTCATCCTTATGAGGATCAAATATCTGGGAGAGAGTCTAAGTCTTTCCAAGTGAAAGTTTCTACAAGCTAAGCTTCATTCCTATATCTCATCTTCTAACATTATCTCACCTGTTCGGGGGTAAGTCTAAGTCATCTCGAGTGGAAGTTTCTACAAGATAAGTCTCACCCCAATAGTAAGGTGCACTCTCATTAGGATCAGGTATTTTATCCTTCAGGATCACCTCATTTCTCTAGATACAACTCTATGTCTTCCCAAGTGAAGGCTTCTGCAAATTAAGTCTCACCCTAAGATTGAGGCTCACATTTCAGAAGGTCAAAAATCTCATACTCTAGGTTAACCTTACCTCTCCAAGGGCAAGTTTAAATCTTCCTAAGTGAAGATGTCTACAAGAGACAGGTTTAATGTATGGGCAAGGCTAAGTAAGGTTCCAAAACCAAGATTTACCCCTCCTAGGGAAAATATAAACTTGCATAGGAGAATTGTGCCTAAGTTAAGCTCGAATGCAAGTCCAAGACTTATCCCTCCGGGGGCAAAAATAAATTTACCTAGGATAATTGTGCCTAGTTTAGGTTTGGTTCCAAGAGCAATGTTTTATCTTGAAAAGTTGAGCCTAGACTAAATTTGGTCTAAAGACCAAGGAATACCCCTTCGGGGTTGAAGATAAGCTTACCTAAGAGAGTTGTTCCTAAGCAAACAAAGTTTGGTTTTAAGACTAAATCTTACCCCTACAAGGGCAAACAATAAGCTTTACCAAGATAAGGAGTACCTAGGATAAGTTTTTCTAAGCCCAAGGCTCATCACTAAGAAGTGCTTCGGCTAAGGCTGGTCTCAACACCAAGTGTTTAAAGAAATGCAAAATTTAGTCCTAAGACTAAGGCTTACTGGGGGTGGAAATAAGCTTTACATAAAAATATGACTAGTCACATTTCCGGTTGTATAGTATAAGCTCTCAAGCAAGAGCAAAAATTGAAAAATCGTTTAGTTCAAAAAATTATTAAGTAAGAGGGGCATGAGTTAAGGAGAACACTTGAGTAAGTCATACCCTTTTGATGGTATAATTCAAGTCTTTCATACACTAGCCAAATTGTTATGACTTTTCCATCTCAAAGGTATTTCTGATATCCAAGCCTAGGGATTCCTTACAAAATTCTTCCCAGCACATATCTTTCGAGCCATGCCTTACTTGCACCCTTCGGGGTCGCCCCTACTCATGCTGGTAGAATACATGCTCACATTTTCCAAAGTTGAGTCTTGCTGACACCCTTGGGGTCATGCCTAACTTGCTTACTTTGGGGTCACTCCATAGCTATACCTCAAGGTTTGAGCGCTACTTTCTCCTTCTGGGGTTTACACCTTGTCCACCCCTTCTAGGGTCGCACCTTAATCACATCTACCGAGGTAAAACACTTGTCGTCTACCACTAACAACTGTTGATTTGGTAAAGCTAATGGCATTCAACCATTACTATCGTGTAGAAGGTGACATTGTGAATTTTTGTTAGATTTTACTTTGGTAAAACCTTCACACATATTACAAAAAAAAAAAAAAAAAAAAGTCTTCACACATAAATAAACAAAATGCTTAATTTATTCACATGCCTCACGTGTTGTACACAATATTGGATTTCCTATTTGACCAATCTAATACAAAAAGAAAGAAAAAAAATTTGAAATTGATGCAGGCTAGCTAGCTGGCAACCCAGTGCCAAGCACATGTTCGAGTGAACCAAGTCACCAACACAAGTGCCAAGCACTTGCTCAAATGGACTAAGGCATCATCATTGTTTAACTTCGTTGACTAATTCTAACCCCAAGACTAGTATTCATTGCCTTGGAAAAACTTATCCATAGCTGTCAAATTTTGTTGAGCCAAAGCATCGGTCATACCAAGAACAACGGTGCAACAATGGCTCCCGTTGTTTGCAATGACCACACAGAGTCTTCGGGACAACAAAGAGTAACACGGCGAGACACGCCAGCACCAACACAGGGGTCAGGTGATGCCATTTAGTACCTTGCTCCACTGCCCAACCTCCTCCACCACTCTTAGAAGTCTATTTATCAATTTGAGACCGTGTTATTAGAACCCCTCTTTAGCAATTTCGCAGATAGCACGGATAGCAAATATTCTCCTCTTTGTTAGAATCGGCAACCTTTCCCTTGCCACTAACCTTTTGCATGGTGCTACCATGGTGAGCATAGACTACCATTTTTTCCAACTGGGATACTGGTAGTAGCACAAGAGGAAGTAATAGCGCGGCTTTGGCATGGCCACTTGTAATTGAATCAGACTTGTAGTTGTGTAGTGGCACAATAGAGAACACTAGCAGCACAACAAGGTAGAGGCATTACTGGTTTTGACTCGTGCGTGGTGATACAGTCCTCGGACGACCAGTGATAGAGAACTTAGGCTTATATTGTGCATATGAGGGATTATTACACTTAGACAATTCTTTAATGTAAAGATCATGACCCTAGGACCTACTTGGTAATAATTGGCAGAGATATTTTGGTCAGGAGATTTGTACTCTGGACTTGAAGATAAGCTTGGAGTACTCCTTAGCTAGGGAAAAGCCCCTTAGCCAGGGAAAAATTCCAGACAACAGTTCAAGCCCAACTTTTGGTATACTTTTTTTTTGGGAGGTAAATGTTATAGAATTTATTGATACTTCAACAAATGTACACAATTAGGAATATATCTCAAAGGAAAAGCCTGCAAAGTATAAGAAACGACCTATAACAAATTTCATAAACAAAACCAAAAAACAATTAACTCCTAAAAATGCACTTGTCAAAATTCCTTAGTATTTTTGATTTTCCTCCGTCCATCTTCATGGTCTTGAATTATTGCAAAGCATGCAAAAGCAATTAAGTTGGTGTTTATGAGTGAATATTCTTTGATTTCTTTCTTTCCATAAGAAGTAGATTGTAGCTCCAAAAGCAAGTTTTCAAAGCCTAATGATCAGTGAAGGAGTTCTTTTGTTGGTATTGTGTCCACCATGATAATTCCTCCTGCCAATTGTATCTCCTTTGATGAAGTAAAGTTTGAGTATGTAGCCTTGACCACACATAATGTGAATAAGCACAATGGAAGAAAAGATTATCTAAACTTTCAAATTCACTATAGTAAAGACGACATTGTTAATTAGTGCTAATCCCCTATCTATTGATTCTATCCTTAGTGGCAAGCCTCCTATTACAAGCTAGCCAAAGAATAAAAGCATGTCTTGAAATATGATTTTTGAATTTGACCAAATTATGCCAAAGGATCTTTGGGGATCTTGGAGCAAAATGTGAATAGATTTCAATGTGTATTTTCTTGTCCCTCATGATCAGATGTCACTTGATCATCATGGTCAACAATTGGGAGAAGATGATTTGTTGAGAAGTAATTAGATTATAAACATTTATGGTGTCTCTGTGTGATAGCCAACACCAAGCACCAGGAGACAAATTCATTAACCTTTGCATCAAGTTGATTTCAGAATTGCCCAACAATGTGGTGACCATGGGTATCAAGAAGAGGATTTTTGGGATGCTGTTGGCCCAAGAGCAACCTAAGAAGGGGTGAATTAGATTGTTTCAAAAAATAAATCTTTTGAAGTGCTTAATGAAAATGTAAACTTTATGCAACAAATAAACACTTAAGCAAAAAGGATCAAAGATGGATATAACAATTAAACCTTAAAGAACAAATGCAAAGATTGAGATAGAGAATATCAAACCAAACTCTCAAACTTATCAAGTTTGGAGTATATCCACTAGTAGTGCCTTTTCAAAGAAAGTGAGGCAATAACCTTCTTATATACAAAATAGGTTCTTTCTTGCACCAACTAAGTTCCTCTAGTTGAGCCAAAGGGTTTGACACTACAACCTCACTTTTGTACACTTGTTATCCCTCCACTCTTACACTTGAAGAGCACTCACTAGTCTACTCTTACTTACACTAATTCCCTCTAGTTTGAGCCAAAAGAATCACACTACCCAAACCAATACAACCCACAATATTTTAGCCTATTTCTTCCCAAATAGCTCTTACAAGTGTTTGTATTGAATGCAGCAGTTCTACTCTCTATATCTTGCATTTACAGACTTGGAGGTATCTATAGATGCCCAAAAACTACCTCCAACAATTCTCTAACGGCTATTTTCTGTTTACTAAAAAACTAGCCGTTAGATCTTTCGGACGGCCGATGCAATAAGTGTGCGTCTGAACGAACTAACCGTTGGACCGTTCGAATGTCCAATGCATACCTTCTGCATCCGATGATGCGTCTGATAACTTTATGAGCAGTGCTTCGGGCGGTTGTATACGTCCTACAGCTTTGACAGAAACTTCTGCATTTTGAGCCCTATTTTTTTCGGACGGTCTTGTGCGTCCTACAGCTTCTGGTTCGGACAGTCATGTACGTCCTACAACTTCTGGTTCCGACGTTCATATACGTCCTATCCCACAGCTTCTGGTTCGGACAGTCAATATGTGTCCTATAGCTTTTGGTCGTGTTTTGGTTGCTCTCATGCGTCCGTGAGGCGTTGTCCATCTTTTGGTTGTTTTCTTGATTGTGTTCGGACGATCATTTACGTCCGAATCTCCCTATTTTTCTGCACACTTATTTTCAAGTATGATTTGGTCATCATCAAAACATGATTATCATAAATGGGGTGCAACAGATGCCACATATCAAACCATACGAAAGTATCTTTCTAGGGTACCACATATCAAGCCATATGAATGTATCTTTCCCATTCCCAGTGATAGATTTTATGTGATCTATTGTTATAACTCTGAGTTCAAGAAGTTTTCTCCAGAACTACATACATACATGTGTGTGTGTATATATATATATATATATATATATATATATATATACTATATATATGTTTGTATATATAGTTGCAGGACTAAATTGGCTAAAGTTTAATTAGTTCAAAAACTATTTCGATTTTAGTGATAAATTTGAAGGACTAATCAAGTGATTTACCCTCTTTGGATCCATGTTATCCAACACTATATTCTCAAAATGTCAGAATAATAGTGGCACCAAGTTTGTAAGAAGTACTTGACACTGAAAGCACCTCATTTGACAAAAATTGGGGCAGCGAAAATTGAACTGTAAAAGAAAAGACCTATCTCACTTTCTATCTTATTATAATGAATTGTCAAAATTCTTTTTAAATATAATTATGAGTTTTAGTAGAGAAATTTTGACTGTTCATTATGTAATAAGATAAATATTAGCATACGGCATCTAATATAAGATCGTTAATGCAATTCACACCCCCTTAAAGACGAGGAAGAAAAACCCTCAACTACTATAAGCTACATGTAATTCTCCTATAGCAGTACTATATATCGATTACTTACATCTGCTCAGGGTCACTGCTAACCAAGAATGCATCCGCACCAAGTTTTTGCATAGCTTCCTGCTTTTTACTAACAGATGTGCTGATCACAGAAACCTTCACAACAAAAGCTTTGGCAAATTTCATAGGATTCCAGCAAGGTGGCCAAGCCCACCAAGGCCAACTACACCAACATGAATTCCAGGTTTATCAAGTTTAAAATTTCTCAAGGGGCTATAAGTAGTAATCCCAGCACATAAAAGGGGTGCACCAGCATCAAGAGGCAAGTTTTCAGGCCAGCGAATAACAAAGTGCTCATCAACAACCATTAGATCAGAGAAGTCTCCGTGTGTGATTGTTCCATCTGTGTAAATTGAGCCTGTTGGGAATATTTTACTTGAGCACAAATTTAGAGATCTATGGGAACACATTTCACAATTTTGACATGATCCCACTAGGCCACCAACGCCTACTTTGTCACCGACTTCAACTTTCTTGCTGCCGATCTTAGTTACGACACCCACAATTTCGTGACTATGTCAATTAATTTAGAATGTCAGCATCTCCGTAAAATTGGCTGTATGATAAATCACATTTCATGGTATACATTTAACTTTTTTTGTGTATGTTGTTTAATTTGTTTATAACTAGTCGCAAATTTTTCTGCAAGTTAGAAATGGTTGGGAAAAAGAACATTTTAGTCCCCATATTTTTGGCATGTATCCTTATTTGGTCCTTATGTACCGAAACAAGTTAATTTAGTCATTCATCTTTCAAAATATTACTCAAATTCATCTTTCAAAATATTAATCAATGTAGAGTTCCTAACTAAAAAATCTGACGAATTAAAGGTGAAAGCCAGCAAACATCACCTGGCTATAACACAAACGAACGAAAGTTAAAAATTTCAGTCTTCTCTCCCATTGTCCCCAATCTGTTTCTCTTTTATCTAATTTTCAAATCTTAATTTTCATATTATTTTTTTCAAACAATCTTCAATGATAGAAAATAATGAAAAAAATTTCATCATTTTCAAGCTTTCGACCTTCATTCCATTGTGTTTTCACGTGATTTCCATCATTTATTTATTAAACTTTTTTGTCAAAAGCCTTATGTTGACGAACACTTTAAAATTGATAGACTAAATTGTTTGTTCTGATACTAATGTGGACCCTTGGTATTTTTATTCCTCAATATTTAGCACAAAAATTGTTTAATTAAATGGACATAAGTCATAAAAATAGATTATTGAGACAAGGTTACTTATTTTTAATGGGCAGGAAAAAGAAGGATTTTTGAGTTTAGGATTATTAGGTAAATTAGTACGACCAGAAAATAGAGGCGGAGAACTAAGAAGAGGAGGAAGAGTGACGGTAGGAGATAGATGAATTGGAATTAGGAGGGATTGATTTTCCTTTTTTGTTTTATTTTGTAGTGTTTCTAACTTTCTTTTAGTTTGAAAATTTTTCTTACATAAAACCAACAGGCAAGAAGATAAAAAGGTAGTATTTAATAGGGCATATTTAATTAGGTGGATAGAGTGTATTTAATTAGCAAAAATCATATTTGACTTAAAATTTCCAAAATGCCTAACACAAGCCAAGAAAATTGACAATTTTGTCCATCAATGAATGAGGAAACCAAATTTAAGTAAATCCAACTCATTCTTATCTATTATCAATTTCTTAAATACTAGATTCTGCTTCGCGATGTGTGAGATTAGGTACTTTGCATAAATGAGTTAGAATGTGAATTTGGAGGGGTGTAGGAAATTAAAAATTTTTATATTTACAATTATACATATTAAGTATGGTTATATTCACAATTAATGTAGTTGTTCATATATGTGCATAAAGAAGTTGTGATATATTGACCACTACTTGTTTATTAAAAAGAAAACAAAGAAGTTTTGACTTTGATTTTTAGATTAACAAAAAATAATGTAGCAGCTTTGCTTAAAACAAATTAAAATCTAAATACACTTGCTTCTATTTGCCAAGCAAGCAAGAATTCTAATGAAACTATTTTATTGAGTATCATGTGCATGGAGCATGTGATAAAATCTTTATTGATTTTAAAAAGAATGGGATGTTTCAAAAATACGAATTAACCAATAACTTAGTTAATCTCATGGCTTCAAAAATACATGAATTTGATGTAACAATTTAGTATATCTCAAGGTTATCCACACAAGGAAGAGTATTATGGTGTTAGATGTTAATCAAGACAGCACCTTAAAATATACCAATAAAAATTTATGTTTTCTGTTAAATCATTTTAACAAAAGTATTTTGATTTCATATGGACTAATATTTAAAGCAAAATTCACAAGAGTTTAATTGCAAAATAAACACTCCATGGATCAATAACTTTCACGTGCTTTTCTGGTGGTCCATTAGTTCATATTTTTGGGTTTTGTGCCAAGGACGCTTCCAGTACTATGGGCATTGACTTGTGAATTTATTGCCGTGAATGGGGAGGAGAGAAGCAGACTAGTAGACGGAGGAAATGTGGAGGGTAATTTGGGCACAAGAAAATATGATTAAAGGTATTTTTATCATCTTTATACAATAAAAAATACTGAGGTGTGCAACAGTATATTTGGAGTGTGCATTTATCATTACCCTATATATATATATATATATATTATGAATTCTATGAAGATTGTCCATTTGTCCTCTCAAATAAAAAGTTCATCGATTAATGTGATATTAATCCTCTTAGTTATATTGCTTATATGAAGGTTTATTGATTCACGTGATACGTGTAACATATTAATTCATGAATTTCCTATCTTGCAATTCTATAAATACGGGACTTTGGTACCTCATTTACAAGGCTAATAAAAGTTGATAATATAAGAGCATTAAAGAATTTTCTACTATTTTTTTGTCTACTTTTCTCTCGTGTATACTTATTATATTTTCTGCTTTAATTAGTTTTGTAGTCAAATTTAATAATCTTGATTTAGTCTTATAACACATTATCAGTATGAGACTGACCAATTGAAGTAGAATTTTAAATCAATACAATGAAGGTACATAGAACTTTCAACATGACGAAAATACTTATAACTTTAAATTATTATAGTCAATGTATGATTTAAAAATTTTGGGTATTCCTTATTACTATCTTTTGTTTTTATACTTTCAATTATATCAATATAATAATATTAAAATTTGATTTGATTAGTTTGATTATTATTATGTCAAATTATACCAAATGTAAATTTGCGACCTTTGGCATAATGGAAAGAACTATCTATCTTGAATTTTGGATATTAAAATCCATTCAAATTTCACGAGTCCTAATGACACAATAAAAAAAGGCAAAATACTATATTTAAATAGGGTCAAACAAAATTTATGATTTTCGTCATTATATCCATGAAGAATTCAAAATTTTCCTATTTAAAAAATCTAGTAGATCTATGAAAAAATTTTACAGATCATTGATGAACATATATTAGAGAAATATTCTTTACTTTTCTTACCTCAAATATGCTCTTGAAAAAGCAATATCAGTAAAGAGTTTTAAGAAATATTTCATCTTTTGTGTCTCCTTAGGACTGAATGAAATAATGAGCTATTATTTGAATGAATCTCATGCAATTGATTATGCTCTATTCCTTGAAGTGAATGTGACAAAATTTAAATAAAACTTATAGATGTAGAGATAGTGGTGATAATAAGTAATTATTTTGATATTATAGCACTACATCTCACTATTAGAAGTGTCAGAATAGTAAAGAGATAAAAGAGAAAGATAACAATAGGTAGAATAGAAGGATGTTAAAAATGAATATTATCTTTGTGATATGAATGATCACTAATCATATATTAAAAATGGTAATTTGTCAATTATATTTACATTAGATCATTGAAAGATAGAGAAATGCCTAGAAACAAGTTTTCTCTGTAATGATCTTGACCATGGTCATTGTGCTATTGGTTTTTTCGTAAGGGAAGTATTGACCGTTTGGTTAATGGTGAAAAAAAATTAAAGAAAGAAATATCGTGATATTTTGTTTAGTATGTCTTCATTATAGTTTTAAAATTCTATATGTCTTGTTCTTTTATATTAATTTGTTATTTTATATTACTTTGTCATTATATTTATTTCGTTTAATGAAAAACGTATGGATATACATTTAAATGTATCAGAGGCATGAGGATATATGCCTCTAACCGCGCAACAACATGTATGATATTCAAAGAGTGAAAATATTTTTCTTCTTGGGTAATATTAGACTAATTGAAGGTTCTGGAAGAGGCACGATATTATTACCCAAAAAAACAAAGTTCATCATAATAATTGCAATATTTTCTACAAATCTCAAAGAAATTTATTAAGATTCAAAGAAATTTATTAAGGTTCAAGAAATATGTTATGGAAAAGTTGTATGTCTTTCATTTTAGATTGTATTATACATATATTAGTATAATTGAAATACATGATACAGTAAACCTGAAGTTTATTAATTCAAATACTTTTATTGTTTTCCAATGATTGGTTAGACTATCCCAGGTCGATTATGGTGCATAAAATTATTGATAATTCACATGGACATCCATTAGAGAATCAAAAGGATTTTCAATTCAACGAATTCTCTTATGCTGCTTGTTGTGAAGGAATATTAATTATTAGTTTATCACTAATTAAAATAGGAATTGAATCCCCTGCATTTCTTGAATAAAATAATGGTGATATATGTGGGTCCACTCAGCTTTCATGTATACCATTTAGAAATTTTATGATTTTGTTAGATGTATTTATTACATGGTTACATATGTACTTATTATCGACTCGCAATCTGAAATTTGTGAGATTATTAGGTCAAATAATTAGATTGATTAAGATCACAATTTCCAGATTATGAAATTAAGAAAATTTTCCTTAATAATGTTGGTGAATTTTTATCTTAGACAACTGTATGTCAATTAATCTAACTGTTGAGCATCATGAAGTATATGTTCATACCTTAAATGGTCTAGTAGAATTATTAATTAATAAATGGCTCCAATTAATAGTTAGACCATTGCTTTTGAGAACAAGTTATCTATTTATGTATAACGACATGCTATGTAGCAATACTTATACGCATCAGGCCAACAAGATATTTTAATTTCTCCCCATTACAAGTGACTTTTGGTCAAGAGTTTAATTTTTTCATCTAAAATTTTTTGAAAACTGGTATATGTTTTAATTGTTTCACCACAAGTATGTGCACAAATTTGGGTCATAAAAGAAAGTTGAGAATATATATATGAGTCGTCTCGTCTAATTAAAGATCTCGAAATATTCATGGGGGACATTTTTTCCGGCACAATTTGTCGATTGTCATACAAATATTTTCCTAACATTAAAGCGAGAAGATAAGTAGATGGATAAAGAAAATATGAATTAAATGAATTATCACATTTTGATTCTCGTAAACTAGAAGTTCAAAAAATAATTCATTTACAAAGTATTGTCTCTTCAATTGCCAAATTCATTAGTAACCTAAAATGAGTGAAATATCATATACTAGTTGAAATGCTCCAATTTGAATTGGTGTCCTAGCAGAACACCTTTTACAAATTATAGTTAGCCATGCATAAAGTGTGGTTGACGAATCGGTTCTAAAAGATAAGAATTCTCGTAAGAGAAAATGAGCAGATGTTAAAAACGGTCATACAATGGAGGCGGATGCTTCCAAAGAGGTTCTAGATATAACTAATCATAAAATTTAGAAGTGGATCAGGTACCTAAATCTAATGACTCTTACTGAACACTTGAATGATAACTTTTTAATTCATTTTATCTCAATAATGTGGGATAATATAAGTATCTATACCGTAAAATTGAATTTTCTAAAATAGTGTGCCACACCATAAGTAATAATAAAATTTGGACAAAGGGAGTATAAAATATATATATATATTTTTTGGTGGTAAATAGAATAAGTAATCTATTTAAGTTGGTTTTCTAGAAACTTGGATTATGTTGTGAAATTATTGAGAATATTCATTAATAAGTTTCCACAAGTTTAGACAATTTGACAGTTTTTTGCTTTTAGCACATACAGATGGAAGATACGGTCGGTCACATTAGACAAACAAAACGTATTATTCATATACAGTGTCTTCCGTAGTTCCGCATGTAGCACGAGGCTTCCGTTTACTACTCAACAACGATTGGAATTTACTTGGACTTGATTTTCACATATTAATATAAATCTTGTGATGCGTATTAATCAATCTTTTAAATTTGATAATCATTTAAATAATAGATTGATGTCATTTATTTCTTAATATTTAATTCATAATACAGGATTTACAGGTAAAATTAAAAATCTAGTGAGTATAAGTGTTTCCCAGCTACCATAAGGAAACAAAAGATTGTGC
This sequence comes from Cinchona pubescens, assembly GCA_025175665.1. Lineage (NCBI taxonomy): Eukaryota > Viridiplantae > Streptophyta > Magnoliopsida > Gentianales > Rubiaceae > Cinchona > Cinchona pubescens. The sequence goes on along the minus strand of JANKKI010000456.1, from coordinate 226,489 downwards.
GATTGTGAAGTTAGTTCAAATTTTTGTTGAGTTTTCTCAAGTGGTAGGCCCAAACAAATTGAACAATAATATCACACCAAATATATCACTACAAATAACACAACTATTATATCAAACAATATGGGACACAAGAACTACAAACAAGAAGAAACTAATTTACAACTTAGAGTATCAAACTCTAACACAAGACTTGAAGATAGAAGTCTTATCTTACTTCATAACAATCACACTAAGGCTATTTATACTACTCCATAGTTGGCTGCAGAAGTTTCTAGACTTCTGTGATATTTGTTAAACTAGACTATTTAGAACTTTCTAAAAAAACCTACACAAAACTAGGTAATGAAGGATTGATGTTTCTGAGAATCCTCTAGAAATCATTGACTCTTAACACTCCTCCTCAATGACTTCTTTCTTCTTCTTATACCATTTGAATATCTTTTTCTTCTTCAATTTGTTTCCGTTCTTTCTTCTCAATGCTTTCTTCATGTTCTTGATTTGCTTCTTCCCCTGAGTCGTTCTTTGAATTTGCTTCTGCTTACTTTTGTTTAACTCCTTGAATTTGGTTAATCGAATTTCTTTTGTAGTCTTAAAATGTTCACTTGTTAGCCATGGGCTCTTAGGTTTTTCTTTGACCTCTATATGCAGGTGCTCAAATGCTTCTCTTTCAACTTTTGTTGTTCCTGTGCTTCACCTCCTTTAGGATCTGAAAGTTGTTATGGTAATGCATCGCTGCAAACTATGTTCTTTGTTGTTGTTTCCACGTAAGATTCTTGGACAGACGCATATATTGCTTCTAGTCGCCGCTCCATGATTGATTCGTCTATGTCTTCCAAGTTGCAAGATACGCTTATGTCATCTGGCTCGAATAGTGTGTTGCCCGATCTTGCCATTGTTATAAATGACTCCTCTTTAGGTACCATCATAAAGGTTTCTTCATCTGCTTCTTCAGGTATACGTGATGCTTCAAAATGCCACTCATCGTCACTTTGGTCATTATAATATAAAGCTACTGATTCTTCATCCATTGTGTACCAATCTTCCTCTACCTCTTCGATTGCAGTGAATACTTCGACATTCCATTCTTCTTCAAATACAGGAGGAACTTGGAAATTTTTCTTTTCCTCAAGTGCAATTGAGGCTTGAAAATCCCACTATTCATCACTTTCATCCTTGTACTTCTTAAATGTCACCACATTGCCTTCTTCGCGCTCGTACTGGCGATCCCATGCAAAGTGTCCTTTCCTTCCACAATTGAAGCATCGATCACTTTGTCTTGTATTATAGTCTTCATCACCATCGTCATCATCTTCACTTGTATCTTGGTCTTTATTAGCTCCCCCTTGCTGGGAACTCTTCCACTGTCTCCTTCCCACCCACCATGGTTGCTCATTGTTTTTTTCTCATTTGTCCTTAAATCTCGCACTTCTTTGGTTATGTACTCTCGTTTTAGCAAAGAGAGCTTGATCTTCGTCTTTAATTGTGACTTTGGACATTTTATCATCCAAAGTTTCTTCATTCATCAATAATTTTCCAACTCCTCTAGAGTTGGTTGTATAGCCCATTCGCGGGTTGCAGTGACGAGACCCTTGAACTCTGGTCTCAGGCCATGAATGAGAATTCTTCTCATTCTTGCCTCACTAACCACATTATCTGGATCTAACTTCGAAATTTCTTCGCATAAGGATTTCACTTTCGAAAAGTACTGACTTACAGTGAGATTTCGTTGTGCGATGGAGAAAAGCTCATTCTCGAGCCATTGGAGTTTTGCTTCATTCCTTTTGGCAAATGCTGATGTCCAAGGTGTCCCACGCTTCCTTTGTTGTCTTCACCGACTGTAGTTGCTCGTCCTCCACAGCAACTGTCAACACATACATTGCCTTGCCGCACTTTCGATTCCTTTCCTCAAGTGCTTTAGGATCACTTGGTGCCATAATTTTATCACCACTAACAAGGTCCCACAAACCTTGTCCAATTAGAAAACACCTGATACGAGTACTCCAATTACCATAGTTGTTGTTGTTGAGTTTCTCAACAACACTCACTGATGTGGCAAAATCTGCCATCTCCTCTTGGTGTGCCCCGCACTAACCCAACAACTATGGTCCCAAACCAATAAATTTCACAGTTCTAGACTGTGCCTCAACAAAAATTTTCACGTATCTCATTTGACAGTCCCTGACCGTTCCCTCCGGCAGAGTAACAATGTATTCGGTCCCTGACCGAACCACTTACACAAAGATCACCTCAAACGAAAAATGATGATCCCGGATCGTGCCGCTCTGATACCATTTGTTGAGTTTTCTCAAGTGGTAGGCCCAAACAAACCGAACAATAATATCACCACAAATAACTCAACTATTATACCAAGCATTATAAATTATACGGGACACAAGAACTACAAACAAGAAGACACTAATTTACAATTTAGAGTATCAAACTCTAACACAAGACTTGAAGATAGAAATCTTATCTTACTTCATGACAATCACACTAAGGCTATTTATACTACTCCATAGTTGGCTGTAGAAGTTTCTAGACTTCTGCGATATTTCTTGAACTAGGCTATTTAGAACTTTCTAGAGAAGCCTACACAAAATTGGGTAAACGAAGGATTGATGTTTCTAGAATCCTCTGAAAGTCATTGACTCTTAACACTTTTAAGGTAGCTCATAATTGATTTTGAGTCTTTTACATACATCTATTTGTGTAGCCTAAATTCGTTATTTCGGGCTTGAGATTGTTGGTGGCTTTTCTTTTAGTCAAGTTTACCACCCTCATGATATCTCCACACATTGCTATTTCAAGAAATACATTTATTCCATTGCATTGCACAAGAGACATTAAAAAAAAAAAAAAGGAAAATAGAAAACGACCAAAAACATCCATTACATTTATTAAAAAAATATTTTTTTTCATCCCTCTCATTTTAAATAATGTAAATTAGTCATTTATATTTTTTAAAACGTACGAATTTCGTCCCTCACATTTAAAACATACAAAAGTTCCATCATTCATATTTTTAAATTGTACTGATTCCGTCCATCATATTTTCAAAATATATCGATTTCGTCCCAATATGAAATTATAAGAGACAGATCCTTTTTTATGTGTTAAGTTATTATTACTAGAATAAGCATCAAAAAATGAAAAAAGAATTTGATCAAAATCTTATACAAGATTTTCATGAAATAAGATATAAATTTGAAATATAAATCTATCTTAAACTATGTAGACAATTATGGAACCTAATTAAGTAAAGAAATTATCAAAAACAAGGACGAATTCACTAACTCTAAAAATGAAAAATTTTATTTTGAAACTTCAAATAATTAATTATGCAATTAAATAATAAAGCTTATTTTTAGTAATACATAACTTGAAGCATAACCTAATTAGACAATAAATCAAAATTTAAAGATTGTTAGCTATTTATTTGATTGAAATTTGGTGTCGATGAGATTGGTACACTTTGAAAATGTGACGTATGAATTTGCATCGTTTTAAATATGATGGACGAAAAAAAGATATTTCGTAAATGTGATGAACAAAATTGATACGTTCTAAAAATGTGAGAGACGAATTTGCGTCATTTTAAATGTGAAGGATGAAAAAAAAGATTTTTTTTTCAAATTTTATTTGGTCATTTTGCCAAAGGAAAATGGTCTCTTTATTTTAGGCTTAAAAAGTTCCTATGTGGACCCCAAAATCTGATCATTTTATACAGGCAAAATTTCCTTTGTGGTGTTTTCTTTTTTTTGGTTAAAAAAAAAAAACAAGTTTTAAAACAATTAAGGTATTTTTCAATCTCGAGTTTGAGTTTAACCGACCAAAACATCACATCAACCAAGTTTGTGGTCTTTTGAACCAATTTTTTGTTGATACTTATGCAGTATTTTTTTGTAGGACTCGTCTAATTTCATTTCCCGCTGCATAATTTGTACCCAAATTTTATTTTGTATCCACAATTTTAGTCTTGGACATTTTTTTACCTCAAATTCTCAAATTAATCCCATTTCAACCTAATTGTTAACAGTGCTATTTCCAATGGATCTTTGCTCATTCATGCAAAATTTTATGGCATCATTGTTGTGCATTTCATTGAATCTGTTGTATACATGGAAAAAATTTATTAATTTTAATAATGGTGTTAAAAATTAGACTGAAGTGGAGATGAATTTGAGAATTGAGGTGTAAATGTTTAACATTAAAATTAGGAATGCAAAATAAAAAAAAAATATAAGTCGAGAGATGTAAAATAGAATTATTCCTATTTTTTAATACGTTACAATTGAAAAATTTGAATTCCGAAGAAAACATATTTCGTCTCTGGAATTCGACATAGTGGAAATCACTTTGTCCAATGTTCTCTCCAAAATCTTTCTTTTTTCTTAACCTTTCTTTTTCTTCCATTACATTCAATCTAGCCTTCATGCTAAATGATATACATGTGATTTAGATGTTACGTTCTTCATTTGTATCGTGATTACTTAAGTTTCAGGAAAAGCCTGATTAAGTTTTTGTTTAACAATTTTACTTAATATTAAAATTTAATTAATTAAGAATTTTTTAAATTCAATGTGTTTAATAACAGAATTTTTTTATCATTTAATACATTAAACACTATTTAATGTTCAAAATTTTAAGTGAAATATTTTCACTTAATTTGTTGAATTTTAGATAAATGAAGAAACACACAGTCTTGTACACACACTCTCACTTTCACACACACTTTCTCTCACTTGCCCACACACACACTTTCTCACACAAACACATTTTCTCTCACACACACACAAATACACATTATCTTAAAATACATACACACTCTCTCACATATACACATTACCTCTCACACTCACATACACACTCCATCTCTCACACATTCTTTCACACTCTTACATACACATATTCACACAGTCTATAATATATACATTTGATTGTCTCACACTCTTTCATACACACTATTTCTGTTTTACATACTTTCACACACACACACACACACACTCTTCCTGACAACCAAACACACACTCTATCATACATAATTGTTTGTAATAAATTAATATATATATGAAATGAGATATGGAATTCAAATGTTAAATTCAATTAATTATCAAACATACTAACTTTATCAAATTCAGTAATTAATACTGTCAGAACTTAAAATTCATATTTCAAAATTCAGAATTCAAACTTTAGTGTTATCAAACAGGCCCTAAATATAATTAATGATAAGTTTTACTTTGATCAATGACTAATTATTAGACATTTTAATAGTTGTTCAATAAAAAATTAACATTTCATGCATGTAGAATTTAGGACCCGCTAATTTTGAAAAAAATATCCCCCTATTTTGTAAAATGGTAGAGTATCCAATTCTAATTGGGTTTTGAAAATATGTTTCATCTATTAGGATAACTGATAAGCTCATAAATATAGTATATTTTTTAAGGTTAAAAAATGTCCCCCAGGCATCAAATCCATAAAGGGTATTTATGCTCACTCAATAACAGTGCCAAGGCACTACAAAAGTGGTCCACGGGAGGATCATCGGACAGGTTGTGTAAGGTGAGTTATTTTGCAAGAAAAGTCCTCCCGTGGACCCAGTTACATCAAAAAAATGTGTACTTATCATTCTGGAACCCCAAAATCCTAAAAATATATATAAATACACTAAGAGAAGGGGAGAAAATTATCGATCATCATGAGCCGTCATTATTTTTTAGGTTTTCAATAGTTAGTTCAATAATTTAGCCGTAGGGTAGAATTTTTAGATTGTTCCCACGAGAATTTCATTCTCTTGTCAAGAATTCAAGATTTGACGATCATCAACATTAGTTCTTGCTTCAATCACTGGTTTGATTTATTTTTATGCAATTTAATTTTCATTTTTACTGTATTCTTATTCTTTAATTATCGTTCTTCTTTTATTGCCTTTAAATTCTTAATTACTTCCGTAGTTTAGTAGTTAGGGTTTTATTTCATCATTTTTACTTGCTTTCATAGAGTATATTAATTTATATTTTCGTTTTGAATTAAATTTTCGTTAGTAGGATAGATTGAATTCGGGATTTTAGTTAGTTTTCTTTAATTGCTTTTCGTAGTGTTAGAATTTTACATTCTTGTCTTTAGTTTAATCTCTAGCAATTAAATTTTGTTTAAGTTTAGTTAAAAAAAAATCACTGATTATTTCGTCTAACTAATAAATAGGCTTGTGAACCTAGTAATTGTTCCAATATTCCTCGTGGGAATGATCCTTACTCATCCTATATACAAACTCACCTCGTATACTTGCGACATCTGGGAGTTGATTAGGATAATTAAGGTTTTCTTGTATTATTACTTTTTCATTGTCTTCAAAACCTAATCAATATTCTATCAAACAAGTTTTTGACGCCATTGCCGGAGACTATTTTTGGTTGGTAGCAATATTAGCTGAGTCTTACTAGATTAGACTTTTTATTTCTTTTGTTATTTATTTACAATTATTTCTTGTTCTCTCGTGTTTGTTTGGATTTTGTCTTCGATATTTGATCTTTGGTCTTTTTTTCTTGTAGTTTATGGTCGATACTCGTTCATCCAATCAACCACTTCATCCTATTGATTTTCTACATTGAACGTACGATAAGTAGAAACCATAGACGACATGACTCAAACCAAGGCGACCATCTAATAGAGAATCCATACTGCGCTGTTAATGAATAAGAGGAGGTTGCAGGCAACACTGGCAACTTGGTTAATGCTAATACTAGCCCCTAACATCTTAGAAATTATGCTATACCTAATTTCGAGGGGGCAAGTTTTAGCATTGCTCGGTACTTGTACGAGCGAATAACTTTGAAATCAAGCATGTGTTAATACAAATGCTCCAAACACATGCTATGTTTGGAGGATGATCCAATGAAGATCCCTATGAGCACTTAATTAGATTTAGGAGGTCATTGATACATTAGGTTCAATGGAGTCCATTCCCTGTTTATATCTGGATGAGAGCATTCCCTTTTTCCTTACGTGATAGAGCAAGGTCTTGGCTGCAATCATATCGACCAGGCATTTTCACAACATGGGACCAACTCGCTCAAGAGTTCCTAGCCAAATACGTTCTACCGGCTGGGACTGCTAAGCTCCGAAACGAGATCACATCATTCAGATAAATCACAGGAGAGATCTTAGGAGAAGCGTGGGACCGTTTCAAGGAGTTGTTGGCGAAGTGTCCGCACCATGCTATACCTCTATGGTTGCAAGTCCAAACCTTCTATAATGGACTATTTTCGAAGGCGAGACTAATATAGTTGATGCAAGTGCTGGAGGTTCTTTCCCTATAAAACTCCGGAGGAAGCACAAGAATTGTTGGAAAGAATGGCATCAGGCCATTACTATCATGGAGCAATAACTCCTTCAGTTGGACAACAACCACAAGTGAATCATGCTAATGTTCAACAAGCAGTATGCCTAGCTATGATTCTCTTTTATCTTAGGATGCAAAACATGATGATGAGCACTATTACAAACTTGACAAAAGTTGTAGAGAATATGGGACGAAACTCAGTGAACTCCATAGGTTCAACAAACAAAGGGATTTTGAATTGTGATTTTTGCGGAGAAAATTACCAAAATGGCATTTGTGATGCTTCGGGTGATGCAAGATGTGCGAGCTCAATACGTTTGTAATTGAAATTCTAGTTCATATAATCAACCCATATACTATGGCAATACATACAACCATTCTTGGCGGAGCCATCCCAACTTTTCTTGGACTAATCAAAATAATGTCCAAAATCCTTCATTTCATCCCAACTAGCCACAACAAAATTTTTACAACCAAGCCTCATTATCTAGACCATATCAACCATCACATCAAAGATATAAACAAAACTTTTCACCTCAACAAAATAGTTCATATCAACTTCCACCAAAGAGAACACCATCTCAAAATCCAAATTATCCTGCACATGTGAATCATGATTCATCCAACGATGATTGATGGAATTTGAGAAGACATTTTGAGAAGTTGCAAAGGGAGTGTGAAAATTTGCGGGTTACCATAAGAAATCTTGGGCTAAAATTAGGACAAATAGCCCAACAAAATAATGAACGACCTATGGGAGCATTGCCAAGTGACACAATTCCAAATCCAAAGGAGCAATGCACTACTATTTCACTGAGAAGTGGGAGGATTTGGTTATACAAAACGACAAGACAAAGGTTGATACTGAAGGTGGCAGGCCAAAATCCAAGACAATTGAAGAAAAACTTGAAATTGAAGATAACAATGAGAAGATGACTAAGGAGAATGCAATGAGGAGTCGAGAAACAAGAAAGTGTATGGTTCTTTTAAATTGGATCTTGCAATAAAAGTGCCATTTCCTCAACGACTCGTTGATCCAAAGAAGGAGGAAAAAGAGAAACAATTCCACAAGTTTCTCAAGATGCTAAAAAAGATGAATGTAAACATCCCGTTGGTTGATGTTCTCAACAAGATGCCCAGTTATGCACGGTTCATGAAGGATCTATTGGTCAAGAAGCAGCGATGGGATGATGATGAGACAGTTTGTCTTAAAGCCAAGTCCAGTGCCATTGTTCAATGGAGGTTACCCCCTGAGCTCAAGGATCCCGGTAGTTTCTCTATACCAGTAAATATTGGAGGACACACGCTACATCATTCCTTTTGTGATTTAGGGGCTAGTATCAACATTATGCTGAAGTCCATTTATGATAAATTAGGAATCACCAACGCCAAACCGACTAGCGTTACACTCCAATTAGTGGACTTGTCTGAAAGGAAACCTTATGGTTTGTTAGAGGATGTGCTTGTGCAAGTATAGATATTGGTGTTCCCCATTGATTTCTTGGTATTGGATATCGGCGAGGACAATGAAATTCCGTTGATTTTAGGGAGGACGTTTTTATCAACCGCACATGCTTTAATAAATGTTAATAAAGGGAAGTTGATTTTGTGAGTTGATGATGAATCAGTTAAAATTGATGTTTTTAATTATGATGATAATGCTCCAATATTTGAGAAAAAATCCCTTGGTTCATTAGTTGACAGTTTTGAAGTTAGGTACCCAAGGTGGAAAAAGGTAATGCACTCAAAAAGGATGATGAAATAAATAAAGATTCCAAAATTGGCTTGGAAAACAAACCATCGGATGATGAAAACGAGAAGGGAATGATTCATGGATTGGTTTCACAAGCATGAAAGGGTGAGAGTTTGGGTAAAAGGACCATGAGCAAGAAGAAGAACAAGCAGTGCAAATAGCGAATTGAAGCTATCAATTGAGCACTATCTCTGGTAAATACTTGAAAACGAGGGAAAGTTCAAGTTCATGTTGGTAATCAAGTATCAAGAGTAATGAAAAATGGTGTTAAACTTTTCCCGTGGAAACCGAAAAGAGAAAGATGGTCAATCATCTTTAAGTGTTTGAACTGATTTCAAGTGCCGAAGTCGAGTCTATGACTATAAACAAGGGCGTTATATGGGAGGCAACCCATGTTAAAGCTTTCCTTAATTTTATTTCTTATGTTTTAGCTTCTTGGTTTTATTGTTTTTCTTGATTTCTTAAGGGTTTTTATGTTTTTTTTTGTTTTAGTGGTTGATATTTTCCACCTCGACTCCGGTGAATTATTTCAAAATAAACAGCACCAAACGTTCTTCATAACAGAGAAGCTTTCCCTTTGCCCTTTTTACTCTTTATTTTTGCATTGGGAACAATGCTCTACTTTAAGTGTGGGGTGGGAAATTTTCTTAATTTCTATTTGTTTGGTGTTCATTTTGTTCAATTTTTGCTTTTATAGTTGTAGCTTAACTTTTGATTTGAGAGATTTTCAAATTTTTGAAAATTTTGTTCACATATTACTTAGCATGTTTCTTTGATTTTCTAGTTGATAATTTTTGAGCTAAGTTTCCATAAGTAGGGTAGTCGATGTTAATATTTTCCTAACATGATTTTTATTTTTTGAGCACTAATAGCTCTACAATGTTATAACTTTTTTGGAACTAAGAGATATACATTGTGTAGATTCACTTATATTGCACTCCAGACACTTACTTTATTACATTTTTGAGGCAAAATTTTAGATAAATTGATTTGATTTAAAGATGAGGGTAGGCATTTCTTTGTTCGTTTGAGCCTTTTAAGCCAACCAATACTGTAAAATTTAACCCTCGAAGCTTATTTGAGCCTTAATTTGTTTTGAATGGAAAGAAGTACCGTTCATTTTTTTTATCTATCTTTTTGATTTATCCTAAATGTCCCTTAAGAGTTTTAATGCTGCATTAATTAAAAAATGGGATATAAGGATGGGAGGTAGTTATATAAGAGTGTTAGAATGAATGGTGTACAGTTTAAGGAGTAGGGGTGTTAAAAAAAAATTTGTTGGCCATAGCAGATCATGCCCATCACTAGCACTTGTGTTGCCCATCACTGGCTCCTGCATTGGAGTGTTAGCAGGTAGTGCCTATCACTGGTACCTGCGTAGATTTTTTTTTTCTTGCGGGTAGTGCCTACCACTTGTATTGATTTCTTTTGAGAAAAAGAAGAAAAAAGGGGTGATATTTTTGCACAGTGTTGGTGAGTAAGGTTGAAATTAAAAAAGAATGATTTTATTTTGCTTGTTTCATAAAATTTTTATAGGTGTTTAGAGAATTAAGTATAGGGTTACTTCTTTGAAGGATGAGTGTTTTAATATTCCAAAAGAAGTTTTATGTTGATGTATGGCTAGCATTAATTTAAAGCAATTTTTTTTATTTGTTTATCCTTTTTTCCTTTTTTGTTGGCCAATAAACTAACCTTACGTTACAAGTTAAAAGTCCTACCTAATTTAAGTCGAGTCAATTGTCTACATTAGTGGAGAATGTAAGAAGGGTAAGCTATGGAGTGTTTAAAAAAAATAAAGGGTTTACATGATTTGATCTTTGTCTTTTAAAAGTTACTTTTTTTTGCATGGCTATACACACACCTATACTGGAATTCATGTATAGGGGTTTATTATCATTTGACTATTTTCCTTATGATGGTTTTGTTCTTGGTGTCCTCATTTTATTCATGCGGATGATTGATAAGTATGTTTGTGATTTATTTCTATGTTTTGCTCAAGGACGATCAAAACCTAAGTGTGGAGTATTTGATAAACTCATAAATATAGTACATTTTATGTGTCATTTACCTCTATTTTAATATAATTTGAGCAAGAATTGAGTAATTACAAGCTAAAATAGTTTATTTTGAGTTTTGTAGGGCTTGAGTGAAGAATGAGTTAAAATGGATCACAATATTAGAGGAAAATGTTCACTGGCGTAGTACAAATCGGATATAGTTTGGTAGATCAAACATAACTCTCTTGTTCAAACTCCGATTGCTGTAATTTTGGAGGATTTGAAAAGTTAAGTAATATTTCTACAAATTTCATGTTTTGAATTTTTCAGGATTCTATAGGCATCTCATTCAAAATTGTAAAGTTCTAAAATATGCATAGGCGAGAAGCAATTTTAACATAGTTTGGTAGATTGAGCAATACTTTCTTGCCCGAGATCCAATTGAGGTTGTTCAAGATGTTTGGGAAAGCTAAGACATAGAGCTACAACTTTTATGTTTTAAGTTTTACCAAATTCTGTCTGACTCATGGAGAAAATTGAAGATGAAGTGAAACAACTTACTGGACCCAGCACCCAGGCGCTGCAAAAGTGCAGCGCTCAGGCGCCGGTCGACGGACAGGTCGTGTAAGGTGACTTGTTTTGCAAGAAAAGTCCTCCCGTGGATCCGATTACATTTTAAAATGTGTATTTATCTTCCTGGAACCCTAAAATACTAAAAATATCTATAAACACACCAAGAGAAGGGGAGGAAATCATCGATCATCATCAGATGTCATTAGTTTTTAGATTTTCAATAGTTAGGTAAATAATTTAGCTATAGGGTTGAATTTTTCAATTGATTCAAGATTTGACGATCATCAACATTAGTTCTTGCTTCAATTACTGAATTTGATTTGTTTTTATGCAATTTAATTTTTTTTTCTTATTCTTTAATTATCGTTCATTTTTTATTGCTACTTGAAAATCTTAATTACTTCCGTAGTTTGTAGTTAGGGTTTTATTTCATCGTTTTTACTTTCTTTTATAGAGTATATTAATTTAGACCTTCTTTTTGATTGAAATTCTCGCAAGTAGGATAGATTGAATTAGGGTTTTTAGTTAGTTATCTTTAATTGCTTTTCGTAGGGTTAGAATTTTACATTCTTGTCTTTACTTTAATTTCTAGCAATTAAATTTCGTTTAAGTTTAGTCAAAAAAAAAAAAAAAAAACCTTGATTATTTCGTGACATAATAAATTGGATTGTGAACAAAGTATTTGTTCCAGTAATCCTCGTATGACCGATCCATACTCATCCTATATACAAACTCACCTGGTATACTTGCGAGTGTGTGGGAGTTGATTAGGATAATTAAGATTTTCTTTTATTATTACTTGTTCATTGTTTTCATAAGCTAATCAATATTCTACGAACAATAACTACTATAGTAGTTGGTCATTGACTACCCTAAGTTTGCCTATAATTATTGGTTAAAGGCTTTTTCAAGGGGTACTGGACGAGCATGGTTGAGAAGGACCCAACTGTTAGTTTTTTACAATATTAATCCAAAGTTAAATTGGAAAAGTGCATAAATATAAAAATAAATAAATAAATAAATAAACGGTCTGAAAGGTCATTCGACTATGCAAGAGTTCTTGATTTGGTGACTCAACTATCTTTGTGGCCTAAATAGTCATTCAACTTTTAAAAGTACATTTATAAGATTAATCCGTCCATCCATCTTTTCCGTTAAATGCTCTATTTAGTTAACCACATGACTAGGACTGTCAATTGGGTCGGGCTAGCCCGAGCTTGACTCGAAAAATAAAGGATTGAGCCTGTGTTAAAGTGAGTTGGGCTGAATTTGGGCCTAAAAATTAGGCTCGATTAAATTGTAAGCCGAGTTTGGGCTTTATTAGGCTCGGCCCGATTAAAACCCGACCCATATATATATATATAAAATACTAATTTCATCCTACATTAAATAGAGATATACTACTTAATTTTATGTGTATAAGGGTTAATAATTCTAGTATTCTATTAACTTACATAAACTTGGGGAATTAAAAATAATAACCTAACATCATTAGTCAATTTAGTTGAAATATTGTGGCTCAATGATATAGTTAATTGTTGTTTATTGACATAAGTAGTACATATTATTCCATATTATATTTACCGGGTGCAAAAAATAAAAATTTTAACAAACAAACTATAAAAAATTTTATTGGATAATATGAGTTTGGGCTAGCCCGATTAAAACCCGAAACCCGAATAATTTTGTGAGTTGGGTATGAGTTTCACCTTTGTGAGTTTGGTCCGACTCGATTAATAGCTGAAACCCAAATAAATTTGTGAGTCAAGTTTGGACTTTGCAAAACCCGTCTCACAAGGCCTAATTGACAGTCCTACACATGACTTTTTAAAGGGGCTAAAAGTGTCTTAACATTAAAATCACGTGCAACATAAAAATTGTCAATAATGTCTGCAATCCTAACCATAAACATCACTTAAAAAATGTCTGCAACCTGTCACCCTAAACACAACTTCCATTGTCCCAATCCCAAACCTCACTCTCATCAGCGGCCAGTAACAAATCTAAAGCAAATCGGAAATACGAAAATGTCACCAGCAGGATGGTAAACCAGCACAAAATCAATATATTCCACACATAACAGCTACAAAATTTTTTTGGTCTACTGAAAAAGAATTGTGTTAAGAGCAAAGATTAGATATTCTCCCGGGGTTTAGTGCCAATATCTCTTCTTCTACTAGTATTTTACCACCAACATTTTTCCTTCGAGCTTCCTCTTGATCCATTATTCCTGCAGAAGTTGTCGATACAATGTAACCAAAATGTCGTGGAGGGAAGTAATCTTGCAATCCAAGGCTCAATGCCTTCGACACCATCAAAATGAGGGCCAATAACCCCACAGTTGTTGAGCCTTCCGTTCAATTCTACTACAAATTTTCTGGATTTATAATCATCAACATACTCGAATTTCCCTATGTATCTATATTCAATTTTTCTTTTCTTTTCAACATTATACATGCTTTTGAGAGCGCCATTCAACACAGAAATTCTAACCATCTTCGAAAGTGCAAAGGCGCGACGACGAGGTTTGAGGCTGAGAAGAACCACAGATGGAGCTTCCTCCAATCTTCTGCTGGTGGTGGTAGGAAATCTAGCGACCTTTAACCACCCTTCCCCAGGTCCGACCCCCAGGCCCCAAATCTGGACCCCACCCTAAATCCGACCACCCCATCTCCGATTTGCTTCTCCATCTCGCCATGGCTGTGTTATTGCAATTGTTGTTTTTTTTTTTGCTAAACATGGCAAAATATTCTTTAAAATTGTCTCATTTTACAATCTCATAGATGAAGTAAAGTAAGAGACATTTTTACCCCTGAAAAATGTCATATGAGAGTCACATGAGTTTAACGGAGCTCTTAATGAACAAAATAGATGTAGCGATCTTGCATACGCAAATTTAGAAGTTGAATATTTAGGACACGAAATAATTGACATGACTACATTTACAACCTTTGTATAGTTGAGTGATATTTTTACTCGTTTGCCGTTAAAAAAAGAGGTAATATATATTTTAGTATGTATATTTAGATGGCAAATTGTGTGCCGAGCCTACCCGTATTCGGCACTGCCTATCCTGACCTGCTTAGTACCTGCAGGCCCATTTGGGCCAGTGACCCGACTTGATTTGGATCCGCTTTTATGGCTGGATCGACCAGTCTAGCCCCAGTTCATTTTGTTTGAAATTTAAATAAATAAATATATATATAAGATATATATATATATATATATATATATATCTTTCATAATAAGTTGGAGTAATATATTAGTAACTTCAAGTAATAATTAGTAAACAAATTAGTTGATGAGTGCAATATGAGTATCGGATATAAGTTTAGGGATGTAAAATGGAATTAGTCCTTTAAACAATTGTAGTAGGAAAGGAAAAAAAAAAAACTAAGAAAAGCAATTTTTAATGTTTCAAGAGTTTACTAGGAATTTTCTTTTTTTTTGAGCAATATATTAGGAATGTTTTGTTATTTTCTGTAGATGTTTAATTATTCCTTGAGCATTGACTTTCATGTTTCCTTTATTTGTTGGCTTCCCCTTATTTCTTCCCTTCCTCTTAAGGTTGATCGTATTGCTTCCCTGTTTTTGCATTGTTAATTTCCTTATGTTAACAGAGAGACTCTGTATATCTAGGGCTCCTTGGCTGTAATTCTATAAAGTAGGCACGGGAGAAGACAATAGGTTCTTCCCAATTTGAGTTCTATTATGGGGTTGTCAAAAAATATACCTATAATTTTATTCTTGATTGTGGCTACTCATGGTAGTCTCATGGCAGAAAAATACGACGTTGAATGGAACACCAAGGTTAATGAGTGGTCTTCCAAGAACAAACCAAAATTTGGTGACACTATCGGTGAGTAGCACGTTTTTTTATATTTATTTTTTTTAAAGAGAATCTAAAATTCTATTATCTAAGTTATATATAGGAGAGACGTAATTTTATTATTTGTACTATATTTAGTTATCTAACACGTTCATTCACTATCAAAAATTTGAAAACTCGCACTTTTTGAACTCTTTTAAGCATTGTCAAGATTCTGATTGAGTAACATAAACAGTTTTCAATTACAATTCAAGTTCCGACAGTGTGTTGCAAGTGAATAAAGAAGGTTACAAGTCTTGCGAAGTATCATCACCACTTGCCGCTTACAATAGCGGAAGGGATTCGATAGATTTGTTCGGTGATGGAGAATACTATTTCATGGGTGGTAATTATGCAAATTGTAAGGATGGAGAGAAACTTATAATCAAACTTAAATATTCTAAAGATCAAGAAGGCCGACAAGATGGTGCTTCAACAAGTCTTACTTCGAATTGTTTGATAATTATTATGCTTGGCCTAGCACTTATATTTCTTTTGGAGGAAGTTTATAAAGAAATAGAATACACAATTAAAAAAGTTTGTGAGCTTGTTTTACTTGGTTGATGTGAATTTTTGGGAAGTTTATTTAACTTTCATTCTAATTCTATGGGAAGTATCGAAATCGTTCTTGACGTTATTTGTTCGGATTAATTTTTCATACACGCCTTTGAGTGTGGATGAATATCATGTATGTATTGTTTAAATTTCAAATGTCATTTTTGTATATATGACATATTAGAAAATTTTTTACGGTATATGAAAGATGAACCCTAATTGTAGTATTAGATTTTATTGAGACTATTCTGAATTTCTTATGGCGGGTTAGTTTATTAAATTTATATAGCTGCTCTAATTACGGTTTTTCGTCTTCGAATAACTAGATTTGCGTTTAGGTGCTTCGGGTCTTAAAAACTTGGAGAATAATTCAATAAGTGATCAATTATGAGATGATTGACACAAACATGGCATGAAAATAAGGGTTAGGATTGAGTATTAAAGTTTAGATGTTTCAAACATGTTAAAAAGTACTATAGTTTAATTGAAGGAACAATTCTGTTAGTTTTAAAGATTTATAAAATCCTGTCTATAAAATTTTAAAGAATATGGTGTTTTACATACAAGCTTTTTAAAATAAAACGGAATAGTTATAAAGGTATTGTTGAACAATAATGATTATTAGGGTAAATTACCGTAAACTCACATGTGGTATGACCTATGACCCATAACTCTATGAGTTTTGAAAATCTATGTTAAACTACTATGTATTTTGGAAGAGTGCTGCGGATGATAATTATCCAAACTAATAGATTTTAATGAAATTACTTATTTACCATTGACTATTATTAGATGGATTTTTCATCCTTTGCCCTTTCACTCCACCACCATCACCACCACTCCCACCATCATCACCTGCAGCCACCATGGCCCCATCCCAGCCCTTCCTCTCTAGACAAAAAAAAAAACTCACTAGATCTACCACCAAAAATCAACATTTATTTTCTTAGCAAATTACAAAACAAATATTTAAAAAAAAAGGCTATTTCTGGTCTTAAAAGATGACATTCAATATCATGTACCCATGTTCCTAGAACCTTTTTCACTACAAAGCCAAAAACTAACAAAATATGTCAACCAAAAAAACCAATAGGAATTATTGAGTAAAGATTAAGCATGCAAGCTAACACACTTTGGGCGTGGAGGAAACTCAAGTACAGATATGCTGGCAAAACCTAGTCTGAATCTTCAAGTAGGTGTGACGTTTTTAATTAACCTTCCTGATATGGTCAAGTCTCTATTAGCATCTGATTTGATGGGGGAGTTGAAATGGCCATGGCTGGTCTTAAAATTAAACCCAAAATAAAGCCAAAAACCACCACCTATAATCGAAAATCATTTTGGGGTAAACATTCATTGTTTAAAATCTTGATTTGGTGAAGAAGATGAATGAGGAGTTTGCAGCTGTCCTAACCATCTTGGGCATTTTCGGACAAATCCAACATTAGAATAGTAATCTACGAAAAAAAATGAGTTCAACGTGCAATTTTCATGCTGCTTTGAGGCCAGAATAATTTTTTGGGTCATGGACTGAGATTATGCGCCAATGACCCATCTTATCCAATTTGCCATCGTTGAAAGCTTCAAGTTCTTTTTTTCTTAAATAAATTATTTTTTTTATCGATAGATGACCTAAATGATTTGATATTGGAAAAATGGGCATTTTAGTCATTAAATGTTAGATATTTAGGGCAAAATTGACTTTTGTGTTCCATACTTGCAATTAGAGCGCGTGTATGCTAAACATTGTAGATTTGGATGAATTCTGTTTATGTTATCTTTTAGTTCGAAAAGACATGGGGGTTTATGGTAGATTTTCAAAAGACATAGGGGTTATGCGTCAGAACCACTACATAGGGGTTTACGGTATTTTACCCAAATTATTATTATTTTAAGCTCACCTCTCTCCTACCCATCTAGTGTAAGTTTTAGTGAAATTATTTTACCATCTAAGCTCCACTTCATTGTCAATTAAAGAATTATTCATTGGGTGTCTTACTATAAAGCTATATATGGTATAAGAGACAACCCACAAAACCTAAATATTTTGGAAATACTATAACTTAAAGCCCATATATTAAGACAGAAAGTTAGGATGGATGAAAACCATCCAAACTAACTGAATTTGTTAAAACTACTTTTGTACCCTCTACATATTTTAGATGACAGACCCTTTCCATTCCATTGCCACCACCATCCCTGCTATCTCACTGCCACTTATAGCACCAAAAATCAACTAACACCAAAACAACAATAAAACACCAATCAAAACAATAATCAAAACAACCAAAGAAACATTCAAAATAATAATCATTACCAGATACCAAAACAACACCCATCAAACATCAAGGCTAGAAAAATTCAAAAGAATATAATTGATTCAGCTAAGTTCATCACTACTAGACATTGAACAATTTTATATTTATACATCTATGAACTTTCTAGTTCTATAAGTTCCTCAGGTGAAGAAGTATTGTGTTGAAGATGTTTTTCTTTTGCAAACTTCTACAACAGTGGTTCTTTTATATATCTTGCCTTTGTTTCCCCAAACTTACTTTTGAGTAGTTCCATATGAATGGTCCCACACTATCAAAGACATGGACAAACTCTTCTCAAGAGGGTCTCTTCTTTTGTCTTGATTTCTTTTTCTTCATGCTTGCTCTCAATTGTCTTTTGAGTATAGCCAAAATCTCGATGCTCTGTGAAAAAAAATCCAGAAAGCCCAAGTACCTCCGAAGTAGCCACCACCACTACCTTCTCCGCCATAACTTTCTCAACCACTTGATTTCACTTCTTCAAACTCCATACAAAACCTAGCTCCTCCTCCGTCATTTCAAAAAAAATTATTTCAAATATATTTTTTTTATTAATTTTTTCAAGGAAAAAATGGACACAATAGTCGAAGCTTCACTTATGAATAGCTATTTGTTCATAACATTTCAAAACCCTTAGTGAAAAAAATTTTCGCAACCATGCCTGCATTGGTGACAAGGGTGAATGTAGGTTTGATGGAGGTTTTGGTAAGGGTGGGTTTGGTTTTGGTGGTAGAGAAGTGGGCTAGGGGAGGTGAAGAGATCAGGGAGAAGAGAAAGGGGCATGAGGCAGCAGGAAAGAAGGAAAGTGAGGGATAGGTGACTAAGGGAAGAGGATTCTAGTCTCTTGATCTAAGAGATCAAGAAGAAGGGTAAAGGAAGACTAGAAGAGGAGGAAATTAGGAAAAAAGGGAAGAGGGGTAGGGATGGGGTGGATGATGGAGAGGAGGAGGGGGTTGGGAAAGGTGACAGAAGAAGTAGCTCGGAAAGACGAAACGAAAAGGAGGTTGGTTGGTGGCAAAAGTGGTGGAGGAAGAGGGTGGTGATTGGTAGTTCGAGTGATTGGTAGAGGTTATATTAGTTATAAAAATGATTTTTTCTTTAAAATTAGCATTTATAGCACGTGCATCTCAAACACAGTTAATGTGGATAATTTATATCCATTTTATTTTTTGATCTAAAGGATATGGGGTTTATAGTAATTTACCCTTAGTAATTGCTTTTAACATCAAATTATTATTGGGTAACATTAAACAGATGATATAGACTATTGTGCAAAATTAATCATATTAATATTGTTTGGTGTATGAAGTATTTGCATTCCCTAAATAAATAATTTGCAAATGAGTTATATGGAAGGGTTTGTATGAAACACACCAATATGTCATTCTAATAGAATGAATCAAATATAAGTGACATGATCATAAATAAATCAAAAATGATACAATTGTTAGTTAGAGCATAAAAAGGTTTAGGATTCATAATCTGACCACATTTATAGCATGTTATAATATGTAATGATTAGACACAACACGACACTATACCTCAACCTGTACTAATTTTTTTTTTATTTGTACTAATAAAGGTAAATTTTATACTAAGAAGAAAAAGGTGGACTTTTATAAACATACACTGCTAGGTTCCATTATTGAATATATGGCATATTTGCTTCTCTTTTAGCTTGTCTTGATTCCTTCTTGTCTATTATGTATTCTTTTATCAGCGGAATGGAAATGTATATCATCCATTAAGAATAATAAGAAAAGCATTGATTTTGACGCACTACAATTAGTTTTGAACACTCTACCTTCATTTATCATTAATAAAATGACCTAAGTAACCGTACTTAAATATAGCAAGGGGGTGCTTGGTTCATGAGATGGAATTGAAATTGGAAATAGAATCATAAACTAAAAATCAGTATGGGTATCAAGCATTGGTATCATCCTCAATCACTACTACTTGGTAAATATATTTAGGAATGGGTTTTAAAAATAAATTTCTTTTTTTTTTTAATCTTCTTCATTCTTTTTTCTTCTCCACCGTAGTAACCGCCATGTCAAGCATTGATAAATCTTTCTCAAAACCCACAATCATCATACAAACATCACTAATCAATCTCTCCCAAAATCCAGTAACCACCATTGACCACAACTAATATGCAACAAAAGGTTGTATAATTAATGAATTTAGTAGCTTGACTATAATATATGGAAATCAAATGATTTGAGTACGAGTGATGGTGAGGACAAGAGGGAAAAAGGGAGATCTACAAGGGCTTACGACCAAGCATTCAATAGATCTATAAATCAAATATTTGAAACCCATTTATCACTTGAATAATTATTTTGATTTCTAAGCATTAGAATTTTTTGTGGTTGGATGAAAAAGAATGGTTGCTAGAAATGAAGGGAGAGGATGATTGCGAGAGGAATGAGAGAGTTGTGGGAAGGGGATGAGGGCTGTGAGAAAGGGAAGATAAAGGAGGAAGAGGAAAGGAGTGAGGAGGAGGAATGTCGAGAGGAGAGGAGGAGAAGGAGGAAGAAATAGAAAAAGATTTATTGATATTTTTTGGTCAAATTCTAGAATCAGATTTGGGATTCACCAAGACCTTCCAATTTAGTCCGGTATTCGAAAGTGTCAATCTATTGGATTCATTCCAAAATTTTATAATCCATTCCTACTAACTAAGCAACTAGCATAGGAATCAAATTTGATTGTTGATTCTAATTCCCTTAAACCAAGAAACCCCCTAAATCTTTTCTACACCGATAGTATAAACTCTCTTTTTGATACCAACGTTCACTATTTTGTACCACCTCATTAATGAACCTAAAAACTTGTTATAACATTCACTCTTAACAAAACGAAAAAAAACTTTTAAATTAAATTAAATCTCTCATAGAATTCACATTATTATGGGATATCATATGAGAGTGATTGGTTTCTCCTCTCCATCTTGTTCTCTTTCCTTACTACTTGGGAGAAGATAAATTTGTAATTTCGTATATTGATAGTAGTGGACAGGGAAGTGGAATGACAGATTAGGTATGTTGATAAGTTGATCCTTTTTCTAATGTATGATACTTATAGTAGGTTTCTGCATACTAATTATACTAATTCAATAGTTCTCTTTAATCCAATAATGATAAATTTTGTAGTTTCAAATGACAAAAGAAAAATGCAAATTAGCCTTGTTGACATATCTGATTAGATTGATGTTTATAAGGCAAAGACACACGTGCCTTTACTGGGTTGTTTGCTTGTGTATTGCTATTTCATTCTTCCAAGCTTGATAAACTTGTAAAAGAACATGTGAATTATTAAGAGACATAACAGGATTGGGAAGATAAGGGGCAATAACAGAAGTGGAAGACGATGATGGAAGGGAAGAAAACTTATTGGTATTATGGCAACCCAGGTTTAGAGATAGAAATTGAGTTCTATCAAAAATATAATTTATCTAAATTTGAAAGCTTCAAAAAATAGTGAACAGTCAGGTTAGTAGGATTCATTAATGAGATGGTACAAAATGGTAAACAAACAAACAAACCAAGACTTAATCCCACTAAGTAGTGTCGGCTGCATAAATCCTGCTACGCCATTGCACTCTGTCATGGACCATATCCTCCTCAATTTTTAGATAGGCTATATCTTTCCTATAAGTTACCCACCAAGTCTTTTTCGGTCTTCCTTTGCCCCTCTTATGTTGACTACTCTATCTAAAACCTACTTGCCTGACAGGCGCTTCTACTGGTCGTCTTAACATATGACCTAACCACCTTACGCGTGTTTCTCTCACCCTCTTCTCATCAATAGATGCTACTCCAATCTTCTCACGAATATACTCATTCCGTATCTTGTCCATCCTAGTGTACCCACGTATCTATCTTAACATTCGCATTTCTGCTACTCTCATCTTTTGCTCATGTGTGTGATTCACTATCCAGCACTCATATCTATAGAGCATTCTGGCCTAATTGCCATTCTATAGAATTTACCTTTAAGTCGTAAAAGAATTTTGCTGTCAAATAATATTTCTGATGCTATTCTCTATTTAGTCCATCCCATTTGAATTTGATGTGTAGTATCTCGATCTATACCACTATTACTCTAAATAACTGATCTTGAATATTTAAAACTTTTACTTATGGGTATCTCTTGATCTCCGATATTAACCCCTATTCTATTCCTACATGCTCCATTACTAAATTTAAATGTCATATATTCTGTCTTTTATCTACTAATTCTAAATTGTTTTGCCTCAAGTGTCTCTCTCCAAACCCCGAGTTTAGCATTAACCCAATCTTAATTTGTTTCGTCTACTAACACAATATCATCTGTAAATAATGTACACTATGGTATTTCCTCATGTATGTGCCTTGTAAGTTTATCTATGACGAACGCAAATAGATAAGGATTTAAAGCCGAACCTTGGTGTAATCCTATATCTATATACAACTCTAGTATCAATCTTTCTGGTATTCTTACACTTGTAACCACATCCTCATATATCTCCTTTATTGATTCTATATATGCTAATCTAACTCCTCTTTTTTTGTAAAACTCTTCACATAACTTCTCTAGGGACTCTATCGTATGCCTTTTCAAGATCAATAAAAATCCTATTTAAATCTTTTTCTTTATCCCGGTGTTTCTTGATAAGTCTCTTTAAGAGATATAAATCAGTTATAATTTATCCCGGTATCTCCTGGTAAATCTCCTTAAGAAATGATACAAAATAGTACAGGTATAAAATAAGTTTATACCGACGGTGTAAGAAAAATTTACTCAAAGTTAAAAGAATAGTGCATGAGGTATTTACATGAGACGGTTTTTGCATATGCGTACTTACTGTGCTAGAGTAATTCGTGGATTTTGACATTAGGCTTCAACTTCTGGTTACCACTTCTAGGGTACGCTTTCACACCCCTGACTAAATATGAGAGGAAACAAAACTAATGTGAATTGCTACTTTAGGACAAATATTATACAAGATAGTAATTGAGTCACATGCCAAGACTTGAGTTTTTAAACCAAAACCTCGTAAATATGTAACCATATTCTTGTGATAAACTTTAGTTGAAGTATTACTGGTGCTTTTTGAACAGGATTGATTATACATTATTTTAAATAATATATTATGAGTATTATGAGTACTCTAGTATAATGCAATTATAGCCTTTTGTACCTTATATATATATATATATATATTACATATTGATGTCACCCTAGGGTCGACACAATTTTGATCATTATCATGGTTTCAGTCGCCTTAACTTCACCCATGCTTTTTTCTTCCTCAAGCAAATTTGCTATGGCTGCTTATACTTAACCTCCTCCCTATGAACCACTGCTGCATCCATTCCTACATCTGACTCTATTCTTCATCCTCTGTCTGCTATTTCCTCTTTGTTTTCTAATTTTTCCATTCCCTCTCTACAGACTTCTTTACCCCAGATTTCCAATATTATTCCTTTTATTCCCTCCATGCCACTACTATCTACAGCTTTAGGATTTAGTCATGTCTTTGCGTCTCTTATGTCTTTGCCACAATTACATTCCACTTCTCCCGTGAGTTTTTCATCCTTCAGTTTATTACTGCCCTCTACTCATTTACCTATAGCATCTATGCAACTGTCCATTCCTTCACAAACTCTACTTGTTAGTTGCTCCTAACATTACTCACTTGGTGTCTACTAAATTGGATTCCACCAATTATCTATTATGGAAGTCTCAATTCGTATCTGTCTTCATAAGTCATGATCTTTTGCCTTATGTTGATGACACTCTGGTGTGTCCTCCGCAAACAATCGTTGATGTGGCTAGCAACTGGGTATATTAATCCAAGTTATTTGGCTCGGATTAAAATTGATCAAAGCCTTAAATCCTAGATCAATGCTACCTTAACTAAAGAAATTCTGCAAGATGTTCATAATCTTCCAACTTCTCGTGATGTTTGGTTGACATTGGAACAACGTTTTGTGGACTAAACTGTGGCT
This sequence comes from Cinchona pubescens, assembly GCA_025175665.1. Classification (NCBI taxonomy): domain Eukaryota; kingdom Viridiplantae; phylum Streptophyta; class Magnoliopsida; order Gentianales; family Rubiaceae; genus Cinchona; species Cinchona pubescens. The sequence goes on along the minus strand of JANKKI010000456.1, from coordinate 202,084 downwards.
AAGGAGTAGTTCTTGAAGCTACAACTCCAAAAATTGAAGAAAGGAACTCAATCAGTTAGATGCGTTTCTTCGATCCCTGAAGCATATTGCCGATTCCCTTGCAGCCATAGGTTCATCTATTTCATCAAAAGATTTGATCATTTATGCCTTGTCTCTTATGCCATCTAAATTTGAATAAGAGACAGATTATTCAAATTGTCTCTATTCAAACTTTTGAAAATCTGCGTTCCAAGCATCTCCAACATGAACAACGTCTGCAGCAATTTCAGTCTTCTTCTGCTAATTCCTGCACTGTTTTTGTGGTGCTCTAAAATCAAACAAATGGGGTAGGCTGTTAGCTGACATGTATGCCCTAAAGCCAATTTATGTTAGAATATAATTACACTTTTATATTTATATATATTTTGTAATATGGCATTTTTCGTGTATATCCCTAATCGTAGTGTATGACACTAGTAGATTAGCACATAGTGTATGTGGATGCTTATTGGGAATAAGTGCATCGGATTGACCCATTAAGAGTATTTCACATGAATTATTATTTGAATGCTAGTGGATTAATTTATTTGTGATAGTAGTGTAATGGTACTTCGACTTGAAGTCATGAGTTTATCTTGACTGTGGATTATTATATTTTACCTCTATAAGTCGTTACTCTTAATGAGTCGCACATACTGTAGAATTCAGGTATACTATGAATTATGATAAGATAAGATATGACCGATAGAGGATTCACCGCTCCTTATAATAAGAGAGTATATCCCAGTATGGCCACTTCTTGAAATACGATTCAGAAATCTTTGCGCAAAGTGGAAATATAATTAAGAGTGTCTTAAATTCTATTTAGGTCAAGTGAGTTGTATTTTGGAAAGAAGTAAAATTGATTAATTCGATAAAAGTTGGCATTATATCTGTACTCTTGAATTAATCGGGATATAGGTTGGTGAAAAAATAATAATTACACGGGAACTAATCACGAATGGTTGATGTCGAACCATTTGATATATCTCAACAGTTGGGTGGTCATGATACTTTGGTAGAAGCCAATCTTGATCTATAAGTGTAAATTAATTAATTAGAGAATTAATGATAAATTAAATGTGTTTAATTTATCTAATCCTAATTAATTTAGGAGTATAATTTATACTTATTACCAATGTGATTGAGAACCTAAAGGGTCACATACTTAAAGATAATTAATTCGGGATTAAAATGATTTGATAAGTATGAGATACTTATGGGTAATTTATGAGATAAATTAACTTTTTAGCTAAATTGTAATAAGTTATAAATGTTAGGAGTTAATATGTAATACATATTACAGTCCTAATGACATTATTATTATTCATATAGCCCTTGATCCAAACTAATTAAAATTATTATAATTTTCTAAAGGAAAAATAAAAAAATAGTCCCTCAACTTTTGCACTTAAAGCCAGAATAGTCCCTCAACATTCTTTTTAGCTTAATAAATCTCTTCATAAGTTTGTACCAGAATAGTCCTTTAACTTTTATTTTTTAGCTAAAAAATTCCTAAATGGTGTAATCACCATGTTTTTTTTTTTTTTTATAAATTTCACATGAAAGCACTATTTTGGCTAAAAAATAAAAGTTGGAGGACCATTCTGGCTACAAAAAATGTTGAGGGACTATTTTGGTTAAAGTAAAAAAGTTTAAGGACTATTTCAGCTATTTTTCCTTTTCTGAATATAATTTGATTGAGATTCTAAATTATTATATATATATATATATATATATAATATTATATTATAATATATGCATATATGGTTAAGTAGTAGTACTATGATTTGTACCAGTACTTTGACAGCTTTAAGAACCAAAAAGCCGTGAAATATTTAGAAAAAACAAAATTAAATCGTGAAAATCACGGTTGAAAAAAAAAAGAAAAATAATTTAGGAGTTAACATTTCGTGGTTTGGGTCAATTAATCTTGTGAATATTCCTAATTTAATTATTTGTGTGGATACCATTAAAGGCCTGACACTTGTGCGGCTTGTAGATTGACGTTCAAAACATATTGGAGATTTTACTATAATTTTAAGGTATAATTTCTATACTTTTCTTGTAATACACATAAATTAATCAAAGTGATCCGTAACAAAAAAATACAAATTTTAAATTCCGCTACATTATTTGTTTATTTACTTTCTTCCAGGGTGGTGGTTCCAATCCTTGTGCCTTTGGTGATTGTAGTGGTTGTGGTGGCCATGCTCCTAGGTTCTCATCTTCTCATCGTTCTTCTTTCAACTTTGTGCAGCACACTCAACAATCATTTCCCCATCAACAGTGTCTCGTACCCTTTCTGAACTCACTGACCCCACCATATTACGGCTTTGGATCTTCTGTTACAAACTTTTTAGTGTTACACTTATGTTATACTATGTGATGGGGTGACATGAATATCTTTAAAATGACAAAATAATAAATGAGGGACAAATGTCACTCCAACACATGGTAATTATAAAAGTTGAGCAAATGAAATTATAAAAGTAAGCATTTGATCTTTAATGTTACTCTTGAATTATTTGGAAAATAACTTACGCTCAAAAATTTCGTAAGTTATTTTCAGACAGAGGAAGGAACACCGGAAAATATTTCAAAATTATTTTCAGATAGATGAAGGAAAATTGGAAAATATTTTATGCTATTTGACACCAAAAAATTTTTTGGAAAATATTTTCAATCTAAACAAACACATCCAACCAAAAAGTAAACAAATTTCTCCTTTGTCCCCATCTGTAATAATCTTTCTTTGTGTGGTTTCCAAGGCTCTAAATAAATTCTTGAAGTACAATTTTTTCACTCCACAGCGAATAACAGCACGCAAAAGGTCAGTCATTTACTGTTAAGCTGTTTTAATACACATTTCATCTAGATTATTACAATGAGTTGGAAGATATATTTAACATTATTTATGATATTTATCCTTCTATTGTCACATAAACTTTTGAAAAGTTTCACTTGATTATAATTTATGGAAAAAAAAGTCATTTTAGCCCTCAAAGTTTGGTCATGGTCCATCTTTTACCCTAAAATTTCAAACAAAACAATTTAGTCTTTAAACTTTCTAATTTCTATAATTGAAGACAATTTGAATATTCCGTCAATTATAAACAGAAAAGGTCACATGCAATGTAGTAATTGTTAAATCTCAAGTTCTAAACGTGAAAAAAATGCAAGTTTAGCTCTCAAAATTTGGATCATGGTCTATTTTGATCCTTAAAGTTCCAAACAAAACACTTTTAATCTTCAAACTTTCTAAATTCTACCAATTTAGAATAAATTTAAAAATTCTATCAATTATACACGAAAAAAAGTCACATGTATTGCACGTGATTGTGACTATTAAATCTATCCTGGGTTAAAACAAATTTCCCACCAATTTTAACCCATTTAACTATATTTTCATTTTTCCTTATGACTATCAACGCCTAACCATTTAGCATTCTAGTCTATATTATTAAGAAATACTTTATTATCCTCATCATCATGTGTATCATAATCACGTTAGTTAGGGAAGACCATTCTACAAAACTATTAGATTCATTGTTACCATTATTATAAGTGACATCATTATCCCACTACTATCCATTATCAGACCTACAATTCTTATATTCAGAACCAGTACTCCTATTTTAAACACCATCACTACCATATTCACAACCAACACTCCCATCTTCAAAACCACCACTTCTATTATTTGGATTTTCTAAGAGATTTTAATGTAACTTATAACCCTAATTTCATGAAATTACTCTTCCCTGGCATTAATTGTAATTCAAAATTTATTTGTGAATGAGACTCTTGTAGAGCCCACCCACTTTCATTAGTTGGAAGAAGTTTTCCAACTAATTGCTTAAGAAGTGCTTCTGAAGGACTAGTGTATAACAACCTCACAAAACTAGATGATAATAACTACATATGCATGCTAACATACAATAAAATATTAAGGAATGTAATGAGAAAAAAGTAACGTTAAAATTTCTCACTTTCAACATTTATTTTCTATTTTCTAAAAACTACTATAAATAGAAGTCTTCTCCACCATAAATAAATACATATGATACAATACATGCTATGTTATTTCTCTACCTAATTAAAGTCCATATTATCACAAGCACTACTAAACTACTCTCTATTAAACTATATATCCAAATAATTGAGTTTAACGGAAATATCGGTTCGTAGTTAGTGTTTTGCTAATCAAACTTTGTTTGGCTACTATATCAAACTTGTGAATCATGGTTTCGTAGGAAAAGATTGCTACATCAACCCAATGCAGTAGAGGATGTATCACCTAAGGAAAGCACTAATTAATGTGCCTCGACTATAAAAATACTTTTCTAATCCTTGATTCAGTTATTGTTTTAATTTATTAGTGAATTATAATTGTGTTATTATTTTTCTTTCTTTGGATATAATTTTTTCATCACTAGATTAATTGGGTTGAAATCGCCATATGTTATTACCTAAGTTAGATTTAACATTAATGTGCATTGTACATGACTTTTTCCGTTTGTATTTTTTAGAATTTTTAAATTTGTCCTAAATTGGTAGAAATTGGAGAGTTTGAAGATTAAATGTATTTTGTTTTGAATTTTGGGGACCAAGATGGACCACGACCCCAACTTTGAGGGATAAATTGTATTTTTCCAATGTTTATATCTTGAGATTTAATAGTCACATACATTGCATGTGAGTTTTATTTGTTTATAATTGATGAAATTTTCAGATTTGTCCTAAATTAGTAAAAATTAAAAAGTTTGAAGATTAAATATATTTTTCCTGGAACTTTGGGATTAGGATAGACCACAATCCAAACTTTGAAGACTAAAATTATATTTTTCCCTTATTATTTTTCCTATACTTTTAATTCTGTTTACTATCAATAATATTATATTAAACCCAATGAATTTATTTGTTCAAATTGGAATGGATAAATTTCTTACAAGAAAATCAATTGTGCATGAAGAAAGATCCCAAAGAAAAACAAAAGTTCACAACATACCTCAAAAAAGTCTCATGTAGAGATTTATTTTGGACTATGATCCTAATGATAGAGACAAAATAAGAAGGGTGTACCTGCAAAGTGGGCTTTGTCAACCCACATAGTAATTACGATTTTCCACCCACATAGTAATTACGATTTTCCACAAACAAAAATTGGAAAAAATTCACAAAAATTTGTTTATTATTTATTTAAAGAATATGATTGGTTAGAATATAGCATAAGCAAAGATACTGCATTTTGATTGTGTTGCTACTTATTTTGATCTCATTTTGAAAGCAAGGAGGTGGAGATTCCTTTACTACTACTGGTTTTAGTAATTGAAATAAAAAAGAAAGATTTACAAAAGTAAATCTGTGATGAAACGGGTTTGGGAAAAGAGTTATAATTTGATGAAACAAAATTCATACATTGAAGTTGCTCTCTCTTTGCAATCGATCCAAACCCGAAGCATAAATAGGATCAGATCAATTGCCTCTTGGACCAATTCCAAAGCATTTGTAGGATTAGATTAATTGCCTCTGTTGATTATATTCAATTTTTTCTTACACTAGGGGGTTAACTTTTTGAGGGCACATTGAATCTGAAAATTCTGTTAATCAAGGTAATTTCTTAAACCTTTAAAGTTCCTTTGAACCATAATGATGAAACAAATAGTGTATTTTTACAAAATGCTCTAAAGAATAATTTTTTACCTTCCAGATATTCAAAAAGATACTGTGAATATTGCTACTCTTGATCATATTTAAGTGAAATTATCAATGAACTTGGACATGAATTTTTGTCATTATGATAGATGAGTCACGTGACATTTCAGATAAAGAACATGTGGTTGTTGCTTTACATTATGTAAACATTAGGGGCATAATTGTTGAATGCTTTCTTTGAATTATTCATAGTAATGATACTTGTGCTTTGATCACTCAATGTAGTACAGTGGAATCATTACTTTTAAAATTTAGGTTAAGTATGTCTAGGATAAGAGGACAAGGCTATGATGGTGCAAATAATATGTGAGGAGAGTTTAATGAACTTCAAAGTTTGATTTTGAAAGATAATCTTCTTACATTTGTATTCATTTCTTTTCTCGTCAATTCCAACTTAGCATTGTTGATGATGCAGAAATTACATTCAAGTTGTATAATCACTTTTTAACCTGATTGCTATTCTATTAAGTCGTTGGAGGTTCATTGTAAAAGGCATGATATACTTCAAAAGAAACAGATGGCTAAAATTAGAGAATCACTTGGAAATGGAGAAATTTTTGGTGGTCGTGGATTGAACCAAGAAATTATATTGAAAAGATAGGTGATACTTGTTGGTTTTCACGTTACGGTACACTAATAAGTATGATTGTGAATTTTTATGTAGTTCTTAATGTTTTAGACTGACATAATAGAAGTTGTTCTTCTATGGAGGAAAAAGCTAAAGCTACTGGATTTTTGGATTATGTGGAAATATTTAATTGTGATTTTGTGTGGCATCTAATAAAAAATTGTTAAGGTATAACAAATGAACACTCACAAGTTTTGCATAGAAAAGATCAAGATATTATTAATGCTTAAAGTTAGAATTTCCAAAATAATTCATTTATTTCATCAAATTTTTTTTTTTATATATTTATATAATTTTTCTTGTAAAGATTACAAGTAGTGTATTAATGTTGACTATGTTATTGTCTTTAATGTCACGATTCAGGTCAAAATCTCTAGGGAACGATTACGGCTGATGAGAGATGACGAGTAGGAAGCTTTATTGGATGATACAACATTTTGCAATCGAAATGATATTGAATTCCAAACGTAAATGAAATTCGTCTTCTCGAGGGTAGATCAGAACGTATAGCTCCAGTTGTTACTAATTTGCATCACACAGAGTAGATAGATTTTATGAACATGTAATAGACATGCAACTTTAAGATTTTAATGACCATTAAAGTAATTCTTTCTATGGGGTGTCTTAATCCAAATAACCTTTTATCTACTTTTAACAAACATAAGTTGCTTCATTTTTCTCCACTCTATCAATCTAATTTTTCTTCACTTCGGATGATGGCACTAGAAATCAGCTTGATAATTACATCACTGATATGTGGTCCAGTCAAGTCATTGCAAATTTGAAATGGCTTGGAAGCCTTGCAAGAGAACTAGTTAAGATAAAAAGAGATTTTGTGTACACACTGGTGTATTTACTTGTAAAACTTGCTCCACAATAATTGTGGAAAGAGCATTTTCTACTGTGAAGATTGTGAAAGCTGACTGAAAAATAGAATAGAAGATCTTAGATGAATAATTACTTGGTTTCTTAAATTGAAAATGATACTTGTGATACCATTAATAATGAGCTAATTTTGCGATGCTTTCAGAAACCTTTCATAGAGTTCTACAAATTTTGTATCAATACTATGTATGTTTTTGTTCAAAAAAAGTATTGTTTGTTATTTTATTTGGAGAATATTTTTTCACACAACACATGTATCATAACAAGGTTAATAGCATTTAGACTCTATTAAGTCAAGTTTTTTGTCATGCATTTTCTTTTCATTTTTTTTTTTACTTTTTTGTTTTTGACTTGGTGGGAGTGAGAAATTAAGAAGTGGCTCAAGAAATTCGAAGCTATAACAATTTTTCTTTGATGGGTAGACTGCAGATATAGAGTGAGATAGCAAATAGAAGGTGGGCTAAAGAAATTGGAAGCTTGTAGCCTATATATTAGAGCAAGTTGTGTGATTAAGGTGATAGAACTTTTTCCCTTACACTGTATTTCGCTACGAGCTATGACAAGATGGGAAACCATATTCTACCAAAATGTACTTATCACCATTAATTGACTCGAAGAAAAAAAAAATGGAAAACAAATTATGCAGAATTTAATAAATAAATACTAGAATCTCCATGGCCACAGTTGATTCATCTCAATCATTCACTTCCAATGGCTTTAGATACAAGGAAACAATTTTAGGTTTTAATCATTTTCTTGGAAAACTTATTGGATCCCCAACTTGTGTAGGGATGGAAAATGAGTCGGGCCAGAATGGAGTTGTCCGGGTAAATAATTGATTAGATCTTTTAGTTCACAAACAAGTAACAAATAAAGCCTTAATAACCCTAATCAATTACTTATATGTGTCGCAAAGATACGAGGTAAGTTTGTAGATTCAATGAGTAAGGATCGTTCCCACAAGGATTACAGAGCAATTACTAGGGTTTACAAACTTATTTACTAGTAAGACAAATTAATTGAAAGATTTTGTTTTCTATCTATCTAAATTAATTCTAGCGACTAAGAAAATTAAAAATAAGAACAACTATGAAAACTAATTAAATTAAGAAAGCAATTAACTATAACGAAATCGAACTTCAATTAATAAACTAGAAGAGTAAAAGCAATAAGACTAAATTTAAACTACAAGATTGCAATAAAGAACTAGAATTGAATTGAATATAATAAAGAAAACTCAATAATTGTAGTCGGAACAAAGGTTAATGAAGCTTGAAATCTTGAGAAGAAATTAAAACCCTAATTTAATGATCTATCTACTCTAATGATCTAATGCCTAACTCTAACTAATGAATGAATTTTTTTTTTCAACTTCTCTCTACAATGGGGTATTCATAAGGGATATTAGGGTTAAATCCGCTCTCTAATGATGGAAATATGAAAGCCAATGAAATGGAGTCCAATCGGATGAAAACAGCGGCCAAAAATAACTATTTATGCTTAAACTCTCTCTTATACGCGTGCACATGCCCACAAATGCTAGTGCATGTGAGCTTGAAACTACTCCGGGAATTGTCCTCTCTGGAATTTGTGCACATGCGTAGGTTTTGTGCAACTTCCAGAACACCTGCTTCAAATTCTACCTCAATTTTGACCTTGATGCTGATGGAATTTATAAAAACCCAAAATATTAAAGTTGTAACCGTCTCTCTTTTAGCTTTTCAACATCTTGAATAAATGCGATCGGAGCTCCAAAAAGAAAGATATTCATAAATGCCAAACATTGTCAAAATTTGCTCCTCGTTGGTATACGTTTTCCATGATTTGTCTCCAACCTTTTGATCCTTTTTTACTCATTTTTCATTCCAAACCTATACAAACTAAAAATAGAACAATTAAGCTCATAATTAACTCAATTATTACTTGTATGACATGAAAATGCGGTAAATGATACATAAAATGTAAGACATTTATGAACTTATCAATTACACCATACCTTTTGATCGTCATCAAGCAACAATAAAATTAAAACATATAAGCTCATAAAAAATGAACCAAACTCATCTCAACAATTGTCCACATAAATAATCAAGAACCAATCACCAGCAGGAGTAATCTAAGAACTCAAGAGATCAAATGCTAATAAAACCTAGACATGAAATCCGGTATATGCGTGATTATATCCATTCAATAAAAACTCAATTTACTAGGTGTTGCCAAGACATTCGGATCAAATCATGCAAAATCTTAGAATTTTTCTGAACACTCTATAGCTCACTTTTCTTACACCTTCCCATTAATGTAGACAACTGATCGAGTAAATTTAAATTAGGTAGGACATTTTAGCTTGTAACGTGTATTATCAATACTTTTTTCAAGAAGAGGAAGGAACATTTAGTTACCTTTAAAAGTGGTTCAACAAAATCACAGATTGACTCTGTCCTCACAAGAAAGAGAGATAGAAAAGTCTGTAGAGATTGTAAAATTATACTTAGAGAAAGTTTAACCTCACAAGATGGGCTTTTAGTGGTGGACTTGAGGTTTAAACATCACATTAGGCGAAGGAAACTACTTAGATCACCTAGAATTAAGTGGAGGAATTTAAAGAAGGAAAAAGAAGAAATTTTTAAGGAAGATTTGTTAGGGCAAAGTATTTGGGACTTACAAGGAAAATCTAACACTTTATAGAATGACATGGCAACTAAAGTGAGAACAGTGGTCTAAGAAGATACTTGGAGAGTCAAGAGGTCATGTCCTCATGAACAAGAAATCTTGGTTATAAGATAAAGGTGTAAAAGATTAAATAAAAGTTTTTAAGGCTAACTATAAGGCTTTATATAGTTTATAGAAGTGAAAAAAATATTGAGAAATATAAGCTTGCTAAAACGGAGGCAAAAAAGGCTGTAAGTGAAGTGAGGGATAGGGCTTTTGAAGTTTTTTACCAAAAATTAGAATCTAAGGAGGGGGAGCGAGATATTTATAAAATTGCTAAAGCAAGAGCCCATAGGACGAAGGATTTAACCCAAGTCAAGTGCATCAAGGATGGAAATAAGAAGATCCTAGTAAGAGATTAAGAAATTAAGGAAAGATGGGAGAGATACTTTCATCAACTATTCAACGAAGACAATGGAGACGATATCATTCTAGGAGCGTTACCTAAGTTTGAGGAGAATAGAAACCTAAAGTATTATCGAAGGATTCAGGAATAAGAGGTGGAGGAGGCTTTGAAGAAGGTGAAGAAAGGAAAAGCAGTTGGCCCCGATGATATCCCAATCGAGGTATGGAGATGCTTAGGAAAGAAGGGCATAAGTTGGCTTACCAATCTTTTCAATAAAATATTGAAGAGTAGAAAGATGCCTGACCAATGGAAGAAGAGTATTCTCATACCCATATTCAAAAATAAAGAGGATATACGAAATTGTACGAATTACAGAGATATTAAGTTAATGAGCCATATGATGAAACTTTGGGAGAGGGTGATAAAAAAAAAAGGTTAAGAAATGAGACTAAGGTGTCAAATAATCAGTTTTGTTTTATGCCAGGGGAGATCGACTACTGAACCCTTACATCTCCTAAGGAGACTTACCGAGAGATACCGGGATAAAGAAAATGATTTATATATAACTTTTATTGATCTTGAAAAGGCATACGATAGAGTCCCTAGAGAAGTTATGTTGAGAATTTTAGAAAAAAGAGAAGTTAGAGTAGCATATATAGAATCAATAAAAGAGTAAACCATGTATAAGGATGTGGTTACAAGTGTGAGAATACCAAGAAGGTTAACACGAGGGTTTCCTATAAATATAGGTTTACACCAAGATTCAACTCTAAGACCCTTGTCTGTTTGCATTGGTCATAGATGAACTTACAAGGCACATACAGGAGGAAATACCATGGTATATGTTATTTGCAGATAACATTGTGTTAGTAGATGAAACAAAAGATTAGGTTAATGCTAAACTCGAGGTTTGGAGAGAGACACTTCAGGCAAAAGGGTTTAGAATTACTAGATCAAAAACAGAATATATGGAATTTGAGTTTAGTAAGATTGCACGTAGGAATAGAATAGGAGTTAGTATCGGAGATCAAGAGATACCATAAGTAAAATTTTAAATATTTAGGATCAGTTATTCAGAGTAATGGTAGTATAGATCGAGATTTACACATCAGATACAAGCGAGATGGACTAAATGGAGAATGGCATCGGAAATATTATGTGACCACAAAATTCCTTTACGACAGTATAAAGGTAAATTCTATAGAACGGCAATTTGGCCGGTGATGCTTTATGGGTCTGTGTGTTGGGCAGTGAATCACACACATGAGTAAAAGATGAGAGTAGCAAAAATGCGAATGTTAAGATGGATGTGTGGGTACACTAGGATGGACAAGATACGGAATGAGCATATTCCTGAGAAGATTGAAGTAGCATCTATTGATGAGAATATGAGAGAAACACACTTAAAGTGGTTAGGTCATGTGTTAAGACAGATCATGTAAGCGCCTGTCAGGCGAGTAGATTTTAGAGAGAGAAGTCAACATAGCGTAGAGGAAGACCGTAAAAATTTGGTGGGCAACTTGTAGGAAAGATATAACCCAACTAGGAATTGAGGAGGATATAGTCCATGATAGAGCACAACTGTGTAGCAAGATTCATGCAGTCGACCCTACTTACGATTAAGTCTTGGTTTGTTTGTTTGTTTTTAGTTTGTAACATTAAACTAGGGTATTGGCTAATCAAAGAAAGGATGTGAAAAGATATCACAAAACAAAAGAAAGAGCTCTAAATTAAGACTGGCTACATACCAAAATAAAAATGCTTCTCTAAAACATTAGATACCAATCAATCAATAAAAAACCATAAAAATTTCATACAACAAACTAAAAGTCAAAATCAACCTAACACTCAAACATTTTTCTAGACATTTCTTTTATATTTATTTTCAACATTTTTTCATATTTGCGTTCAACACGGGTACTAGTAATATGCACTATCTGCAAACACTCCACTACAGATACTAGTGATAGGCACCACCAGCAATCACATCAATGCTGGTACCAGTTATAGGCACTACCAGCAATCACAACAATGCTAGTATTAATGATAGGCACTACCTGCAGTTTTCAAGAAATTTTTTCCAATTTTCTTCATTCCCTTTTCTTACCTCATAAATGTACACCACTCGCTCATACAATTTACCAACCTCATTTAACTATCTTACAACCTTTTATTCCCTTAATAAATAATTGCTTGTAATAATAAACCTTTTAAGGGACATTTTGGGATGAAAAAAATAAAAGAATTATTAAGCTCATAAAGGTAGGTAAAATTAGTTTTAATGAAAGAAAGCGAATAGTGTTTTTCTCTATTCTTTAAAACTTAAGGCTTAAATAGGGTACTAGGGATAAATAAAATTTCATTAAGGGATGGTTTGAAAGACTCAAATGACCAAAGAAGGTTCTATCCTCATCTTTAAACCAAATTAAGTTGTCTATAAATTTTGCTTCAAAAATGTAAGAAAGAAAATTTTTAGGATGCAATATAAATGAGTCTACATAATAATCTCTAAGTGTCTAGAATAAAATATTTTATGGCTATTAGTGATTAGGAATTCTTAGAAATCATGCAAGGAAAATATTAACATCAACTACCCACTAATTATGGTTCAGTTAAAAAATTATCAAGTAAAAATCAAAGAGAAATGCTAAGCATTGCAAAATTCCCAAAAATTTTAAAAAAAATTTAGCTATTCGAACAAAATTTTTGATCTGAAATCTTGAAAAAGCTCTCAAATCAAAAGAAAAGCTAGGATACTGCAGTAAAAATGAGCAAACTACACCAAACAATTGTAAATCCAGACAACTCTTTACCCTACAGTTAGAAATAAAGTTGTCTTTATGTTAAAGAAAATAAGCATAAAGAGGGAAAGGGAAAGCTTCTCTAGCAATGAAGAGACGCTCCATCAAATGTCTCCCAAAATAAATCCCACGAGATGAGTAGAAACGCATCATTAATAATAGAACTAAAATAAAACATTAAACCCTCAAAGAAATTAAGAAAAACAAGAAAATCAAGGAATGAGATTACATGATATTCGGGGAAAAAAAACTAATGACATCATCTTAAAAGAAACTTGAAGAAAAACATAAAACATCATTAGGCTCCTTTTGGACAACAATAAAGTTCCATAGCTGCATCAACATGAGAATGGATAGATCAAAAATCGTCGTCAGAAGGTGTCAACTCTTGCAGAAATGGAAGAAAAGGTGGAAAATATGGATAAGTCCTCCCCACGCTCGTGTGCCATCTAGCAATCCTTTATAGTCTGCTGCCAGGCATGCTAATATAGGATATATGTGTCAAAATGGTGTCGAAGCGCTACTGTTCTACTAAAATCTGCTCCAAAATCTCCTCCTGACTATGCCTCAGCTCGGGCTCATTATAAGATAGTTGTGAAGTAGAAGCATGAGAATGAGTTCGCCTAACAAGAACCCTCACTCCATCCATTGCAATCGGTTTTCTTGGCTTCAATTCCTTCTCAGCTAGATCAATTGCTACTCTTTCATCTACACATAAGGCTGTGATCAAGTGGGAAAGCCAAAGGCCAGATTGCTTGTTATTTGCCGAATAACAAATGTCATGGTGGATTAGATGGCCCACATCTATTGCTTTGCCAGAAGAAATGCAGTATAGGAACTTAGCCCGCTCCAGTGTAACATGTGTGAGATGGCTAACTAGAAGGAGTCGAGCACATAATAACTTAAACCAAACTTGCCAAACCTGTTTAAGCATATTGGCATTAAAATGCAGCGCAACACCCCCAGCATTAAATGTCCATTCGACTTCACTAGAACAAAGAATGCTCATAATTTCATTGACTTCCATATTGGTGTCGAGAATGGTTGGCCATTTCCTTCCCTCGGAGCATAAAATTTGCGTACTACTGAAAGTATCGCGTCCTTAGGGGTAGATGTGAAGCGATTCTAACCATGTGTTCGTATAGTAGTTCAGATCTCCGAAACCCAGCAAAGCTATTTGAATACCTTTCTCTTTGATTGCAGCTCTCGTCGATATATCCTTCTCATATTTTGTTTGAGCCAGAGAGTTGATGAATTGCACTAACACATTCTCCCCGGTTATTGCTCTCGTGGTTTTGTTGAGGTCTGGAGGATGAAGAAGCACCGGTGTTTTTGCCCATAGCCAGTTTCTTTCTCGTTTATGCCATTCCTACAAAAATTATACATGAAAACCAAGGAAAACCAATTAATGGTTCTACTACCCCAAACTTATGCAAATTCACAACCCCAACCAACAAATAACCTTAGCTTGCACAAGATGAATTCCAATAAGCTAGTGCCAAAACTAAGGTATGTGCGTATATTAATGACATTCCTATAGCATTATTAGTCAGAAAAATTGAATAAGGGAGAATCACATAAAATAATTGAAGTTCTTGGAATTGAATTCATGCACTAATGCCTTGTGTTTTAAGATTTTTATTCATTGAGGTAATTTATCGAACACATGGCATACATTAACAACGAATGAATTTTTGTCCATGTAAAGAATACACAATTATTTCCCAAATAGCAATTCATTCACAAATTACTCAAATCACATATTTAACATCCAATCCATGAAAAATTAGCACAATTAAATCATAAAGAAACAAAAATTTCTTACAATCCAATTATAAAACAAAAAAGGAAAAAATATAAGAGAATGCAATGAAATTCATACCTTGATGGAGTTTACTCTTGAAAGAAGAATGAATTGATGTTAAATGGAATGAATTAAGAAGTGATATTAGGGTAGAAAACTGTTGGGGGTTAAAGGGGTAGAGAAGAGAAAGTTGGATGAAATAAGGGAGAAGCCGTTTGAATGGTAGAGCAAAAAGGGTTTTGGCCCTTTTAAACAGTGCACGCACATGCGATGCCTACTACGCGTGCATGTGCATGAAAGGCAGTGAGCCTGTTATGGCTTCTTTTCTTGAGCACATGCACGAGGCTTCTAGCATGCATGTGCGCACGATGCAAAGTTGAAATTCAGCCACTGGATTTTGCGCACAACTCCTCGTTGGTGCACGCAAATTTCAGTTTTGCAATTTTCCTCCAATTTTGTGATCAGTTTCAACTCTTTCTTCATTAAAACCCTACAAAACTCAAAATAGACTATTTTAGCTCATAATTACTCAATTCTTTCTTATACATCACTAAAAATGAGGTAAACAATACATAAAATATATGCTATTTTCGAGCTTATCAACTACGCCACACTTAATTTTGACGTGATCGTCCTTGAGCAAAACATAGAAATGAATCACATATGTACTCAACACATCTCATCAATTATCCACATAAATAACAAAGAAACAAACCATCATAAGGAAAATAGTCAAATGATAATAAACCCCTTTACATGAATTCCAGTGTAGGTATGTGCATAGCCATACAACAAAACTTTTATGAAACTTAGATCAAATCATGCAAACCTTTTGAATTTTTCTGAACACTCATAGCTTACTCTTCTTACATTTCTGTACTAATGTAGACAACTGACTCGACTTAAATTAGGTAGGACTTTTAGCTTGTAACGTAAGACTATGGTCTTGGCTAAGCTTCACTATTTTTATATAATGTTTTTTGAAAGTCATTTTATTTTTATTAAACCATGTAC
Organism: Cinchona pubescens; assembly: GCA_025175665.1. Lineage (NCBI taxonomy): Eukaryota > Viridiplantae > Streptophyta > Magnoliopsida > Gentianales > Rubiaceae > Cinchona > Cinchona pubescens. Next base: position 186,158 of record JANKKI010000456.1, on the reverse strand, counting down.
TAAAATATTGTGTATATTTAACTCCTAGGATTCAACCAATAATGCTATCCCTCTGGAATAGCTTTATTGAAAATAAAGGTCACGTACTAACAGACCAGTTAAACAAGTTTCTTGTGGTAATCTGTTGTAGATTAAAAGTTGTGACTTACAATGATATATTTACACTAATGTTAATATTATTAGTAACCTAATGATTATAATCTTTCAGAAATCTTTAAATATCTCTTCTCATTCAATCCATAAATTTCACAGGAATAGCTCTTTCAATAAGAATTGACTCAGTCATACTGATTGATCTACCAAAAAAAGAAGCAAGGCAGCTAAAGAATTCGTTATATGCATAAACAGTTTATTTTGATTCCATTTATACTTATAGAAAAACTAAAATACAAAGATATTAACATTATTTTATACTATATTTTGATTGATAAGAGAATTAGAAATGAGAAATGCTTTGCAGATCTCATAAAGAAAAAGGAATATAACAAGAAAAGTCCACAAATGTTTTTTCATAAACATCAGAAAATTACTTCTATGACAGATATTACAACATCACATAAGGTAAAAATATTATTATATATTTCTTAACGTTATAATAACAATTGTAAGATTATTTTATGAAAATTCATTATTTATACTCTTTAGAGCTGAATAACAACATCTAACTACGACAGTGTATAGTTTGCTTGGGTGAAGGTGCGATTCTCCTTTCAGCATATATTTTAGAAGTATTGGTACATGGCATGCAAAAAATGTTTTCGTAGCACTGCAAAAAATTATATGTGCTGTGTACACATTCAACCATTGCAATGAGAAGAAAAAAGTTGAACCAAGGTATGCTTCTTACTTTGCTATCCTTATTAATACATTTACATCTACAGTGACTAAACTAGCAAATTTGAATCTGTCCTGGTACAGGTTTGATGTTGATTTAGAAGATGTTGATGACACAATAACTGCATCAGTTTTTTCTAAATTGGGAGAAAAATTACTTGGTTATGGAATACTTCAAGAAGGTATATTACTTAAGTTCCTAGTATATACTCTATAAAGAGAAATAAGTCAGTGCTACTACATCTATAGACACTAATTTAACTCTTTATAGAATAAATAACTGCCACTAGAACACAATTATATGAAGAACTAAAGACTAAAACTTTCATAGCTTAAGTGAGGCCAGCAAAGTGAAGGGACACAAATACTTATCAACGTTATACGCTTGATTATTACTTTGAAGAGCCTGAGGGAGAAAGTACAGTGGAAAAAATGACCATTAGATATTCTCAACAACAAAAATTAGATGCAACATAAAATTTGAGCATGACAAGTCAGGCACCAGGTATATAGAAACAACTTTTATAACACTTCATATTAATGTAAAGCATATATCTTCACCTAAATTAACTGACTTAAGAACCTTATTTTAATGTGTATCCATAGAACAATAAATCTCTTCTTCAAGAGTTAGAGTTTGCCTTGAAAACAAGTTCAGTGTTACTGAAAAATGCACATGAGGATACTGAAGAAAATGAATCAAATGTTGATGATTCAAAAATGACCAAGAGAGCAAAGCTCATTTGATGCTAAAGTGTAATAACTATGCAGTGTATATGAAACGACACTTTATTAATCTCTTAGATTGTCTAGGCCTGAAAGCAGTGCAATATAATCATCATTGACACTACAAAGAACCTAATATATCTAGATGGTGCCTTTTGTATATCATAAGAATGCTCAAGGAAAAATATATATCTTCCTGCTATATTTGTTGAGCATTCTTGTGTTTAGTATTTAGTAGTACTTCTGTTAGCCAATAGTTATGATTCTTTCTATAAGAATGCTCACAAAAAACAACTATACTTTTGCTTTAACTGACCATTCTCATAGTTTAATGTATGAATCTGTTTTGGATATTGTTGACCCAAGAGCAACCTAAGAGAGGGGTGAATTAGGTTGTTTCAAAAAACAAACCTTTTGAAGTGCTTAATGAAAATGTAAACTTTAAGCAACAAATAAACACTTAAGCACAAATGATCAATGATAAATATTTAACAATTAAAACTTAAAGAAAAATGTAAAGATTGAGATAGAGATTATCAAACCAAACTCCCAAACTTCTCAAGTTTGGAGTATATCCATTAGTAGGTGCCTCTTCAAATTTGGTGAGGCAATAACCTTCTTGTACACAAAGTAGGATCACCCTTACACCAACTAAGTTCCTCTAGTTGAGCCAAATAGTTTTACACTACAACCTCACTTTTGTACACTTGTTATCCCTCCACTCTTACACTCGAAAATCACTCACTAGTCTATTCTTGCTCACACTAATTCCCTCTAATTGAGCCATCTTTAACTATACTACCCAAACCAATACATCGCACAATATTTTAGCCTATTTCTTACCAAATAGCTCTTACAAGTGTTTGTATTGAATGCAGTAGTTCTACTCTCCATATCTTGCATTTACAGACTTGGGGGTATTTATAGATGCCCAAAAACTACCTCCAACAATTCTCTAATGGCTATTTTCTGTTAACTGGAAAACTAGCCGTTAGATCTTTCGAACGGCAGATGCAATAAGTGTGCGTCCGAACGAACTAGCCATTGGACCGTTCGGACATCCGATGCATAGCTTTTGCGTTCGATGAATCCTTCGTCCATTAACTTTATGAGCAGTGCTTCGGACGGTTGTATGCATCCTACAGCTTTGACAGAAACTTCTTCATTTTGAACTCTTTTCTTTGGACGGTCTTGTGCATCCTACAGCTTTTGGTTCGGATGGTTGTGTACGTCCTACAACTTCTGGTTCGGACGTTCATATGCATCCTATCCCACTGCTTTTGGTTTGGACAGTCATATGCATCATACAGCTTCTGGTCATGTTTTGGACGCTCTCCTGCGTCCGTAAGGTGTTGTCCATCTTTTGGTTGTTTTTCTTGATTGTGTTCGGACGATCATTTACGTCCGAATCTCCTTGTTTTTCTGCACACTTGTTTTCAATCTGTTAGTATGATTTGGTCATCATCAAAACATGATTGTCATAAATGGGGTCCAACAGATATAATTATAAATGATTAATCAAATAACTCATTTTCTACTTTTGCTTAACAGGTAACTATATTTGTTATGTTTATTATTTTGCTTTTACATAAACTCATTAAACATATGGAAAGAACCAATACTAACCAGATGGAACTTTAAACTTACATTCTAACAGAATACAATTTATAAGTTGATTCAGTCACTGGATCAAATTAAATGAGTAGCACCAGTTAAGACAAGAGAACTTAGCCATGTCTTTTCTACTGCATCATTCATGTCTTTTCTAGTAGGTTTGTATTAAGTTTAACCAACAACTACCATTTAAAAACACCTACTTTCATTTACTCTCCAATCTATCAGCTCATATATATTTTCCTCTATATAAACACTAGAAAACTCATTCAGTTGCATTGTTAAACTAAGGTTTTAAGCCTACAACTTCTTTTTCATTCTGAAAGAATTCAAACATTATTCTACAACAGGAAAAATGACACAAAAAAATCCATTCAAGAAATGGATAAAGATCCAAAAAGAAGAGAAGTTCAGATACTATCTTTGTACTTTTGAAGGTGAAAAGCTACATGCAGCAACTGGTGGAAAAACATTAGAAGGAAAGACTTACCTACTACTTAAAAAGATCTCTTCATGAGAAATATTCAATGCCCATGAAATACATGGAAGAACCATCTTTGTAATCTTTTTACTCAATTGAACAGTGGCTGCAAAATATTTTGTATATCAGCTCGAAAGCATTCAATTTTAAAGGAATAACTTACTCCTCAGATTCATTTAGACCATTATACCACAACTTGATTTTTAAATATCCTCCAATACAGAGATCAAAAATGAGATTATTGAAGAACAAACAGAAGGAAAGCCATGGTTCTACATCTTATTTTGTACCAGCAAAGAAAAATAGGCATACATTCTAAACTTATATGCTGAACATCTTTTGTAACATGTGTACTAATATAGACACATACATTATAGGAGATTCCTACTAAAATTTTCAAAGTTAATGGCTTCATAGATGGCCAGACAATCAGCTTCTACCATGGAATAAAACATTGGCATATAAACATTGAAAATCAGTGTTTTGTGGATCGATGGACATTATTCTACACTAAGAACTTAATCAAACCATCACCTCTGATTATGCTTCGAAATAGAGGAAATTCTACTTATGATGCAAGAACGTTTTTAGATGTACAACTGCATATAAATATGCCATGGACACTTCCATTGCCAATGCTTCCAACTTATCAACATTCAGCTGAAGGAAGTTCTCACTACTCTTTTAAATAGTCAGCATTATATATACATACTTAACTGGAAATTTTTTTTTATATTGTAGGCATAAACATAGAAGACAGTACAGAGTGCAAGATATCATCTCTATAAATAAATGTCTCAAGCATGTCTGGACATCATTTCAATCTTTTTATCATATTTTTACTTCAACCAGCAAATACAAAATGGTACACAGTTCTCTTTAACTGTCAATATACATCATTCTTATTCATTATCCTTCTAACATGCTAACATTTTCTTCATAGAAGTATCCAAGATACATGGATACAAATTTAGAAGAGAAAAGAACTCCAACTATAGTCTTAACTAGTGGAAGGAAATATAGCCATATAACATTGGAATCAGCAAGAGAAGCTTTGCACACAACTGGAATAACTTTGTCCTTGATCACAATCTTCAACATGGAGAACTTTTGCTCTTTATTCCATACCCACTTAACTCCTTTGAAGTGCTATTATTTGGAACAAATTGCATTGAAAAGATGTATCCATGGCAGTACAAATTCTCACTTTGATATGAAGAACAACAAACTTTGCTCCTAAAAAATTTGCTTTTTAGTCTTCCTTTAGATTTTGCAGACCTTCCATCAGCTATTTGTAATAAGACAATATATGAAAAGCTACTTAGTATTAACATTAATACTTACTGTAATAGTAAGAACAAATCATATAGATGAACAAAGTTTGTTTCTCCATAAAAAGAAATCTCATTGTTAGACAAATAATTTGTCTCTTATACACATCTAAATGTGTATTAAGAGTCATCAACATTACTGCTTTGTTTGGCATGGCTATCCAATTAAGCAATGCACAATGCTTTTGTGGATAATGAAAGTGCTTTTGCATCCTCCTTTTCTGTCCAACGATGTAGAACCTCTTTCATTTGCGTGTAATTCTTGTCACAACACAACGAGAATTCAACATTTTAAATCAATTAAATTCATCATAAACAACAAATACAATGTTAAAAGAAGAAAGACAGAAATGAAAGCTAAACTATCATAGGAAGAACAAGAAAGGCAAGGAAAAAAAATATGTTCACTATCAAATTTAGTATAACAAGATTACATATAATATGATCTTATTTGATTCATAACCTGTAAAAAAGTCAAGAAATATAAAGAACAAAGAATACATAGTAGTATTTTTAAAAAAAAATGGTGGAATGAAAATAAAGTATACTGCATAGTTTAACTGTATACAACAAACTAAACATCACACTACTATATTGACCAAAAAACTTTTAATTTGGGCATTTATGTGAGAGTATTGTGCGGTATAATCTGTCTAGTACCATAACTACATTGAGGGGGTCGTTAGTTCATTTGTTCGCATGTGGATTAATAATGGATTAATAAGTAGGTAATAGAGTCTTTAACCTTACTAGTAGGCATACGTCTTATCTACACATTTTGTAAAGCGAGGTGAGTATTGACGGCTGTTTAGATGACTGAAAAGTAGGAGGGTCCTATTACTTTTAAATCATCTAATAGTTTGGAATGTTCACTTTACATTTTGTAGTGAGTAACAAAGAATTTTCACTTGTAGATCTTGTGGTATAAATTGTATTTTATGAAATAAATAACATCAACGAATCGTAATAAGTAAGATTTAATCCTGACTAGTACAAGTAGGGTCTAACATCAAATCCATCTAAGTTTGTCAGTTAACGCCTTCTTTTTTTGCAAGATATGGGCCCCCAGAATTGGGATGGGCGAGCAGTAAGGTTATACTAGGGCTTTGTCTACTAGTTTATGAAGTACAACAATTATTTAAAAAAACTCATCTCTCCGCCTATCTCTAGTGACTCAAATCCATGAGCAATAGGTCATAAGAGAAGCGTTTTACCACCTAAATTACACTTCGTTATCCTATGTACAACAAATAAAAAGTAAAAGCATGCCAAAATTGTCATGAGCTACAAACAAGTTCAATCAAATTATTAATACTACTATTTTGAGCAAAAAGAAAACCGAAAATCAAATTCAATTTTTCTGTGCACTTTATGTTCCATCATCTTTTTGGATGATGGGTTTCAAATAAGTCCCTTGGAAGTATGATCCAAGGCCCTCTTAACAAGGAGAGGATTGTTAGTGTGTACCCCAAAACCAATATGTTTTAGTGACAAATTTACACTTTTATATTTATGTATTTTTATAGTATGACATTCTATATCTATTTTATATGATAAAATATTTCAAATAAAATATATATATATATATATATATATATATATATGAGAAAAATTTTAAATAGTTATGATAACGTGTTTCTCTAAGTAGTTATATTTTATTCATAAATATCCCTAATCATATTGTTTAACACGGGTAGATTAGCACATAGTTACTACTATGTGGATGTTTATAGAGAATAAGTATATCGAATTGACCCATTAAAAGTATTCTACACAGATTATCATCAAATGTTAGTGGATTAATTTCTTTGTTATAATAGTGTAATGGTCTTCGTACTTGAGGTCATGAGTTTATCTTTATTGTGGATTACTATATTTTGGCTCTATTAGTTGTTTCTCTTAAGGAATCGCACATGCTATATTGTTCGGGTATAGTTTGAATCATGAAAAGAAAATAAATGACTAATATGGTATTTGCCACTACTTATAATAGGAGAGTATATCCCAGTATAGTCACTTCTTGAAATGCGACTTAGAAATCTTTGCTCAAAGTGAAAACTAGAATTAAGAGTGTGTTAAGTTCTATTCAAATGAGTTGTACTTTGGAAAAAAAGTAAATTAGTACAATAAGAGTTGGCATTATATCTATATTTTTGAACTAATCGGGATATAGTGTGATTAAAGAATAATAATTACACGATAACTAAACATGTATAGGTGGAAGTCGAACCACTAGACATATCTCAATACTTGGGTGGTCATGATATTTTGTTAGAAGCCAATTTTTATCTATAAGTATAAATTAATTAATTTGTGAATTAATGATAAATTAAAGTAGTTTAATTTATCTAATGTCTAATTATTTTAGGATGAGAATGTTGTCTAGAATAATTATTTAATTTATAATGGATATTTATTTAGAATGTGATTGAGAACATAAGAGTGACACGCTAAGAGATGATTAATTCAAAATTAAATTAATTATTTGATAAGTATGAGATACTTATAGGTTAATTTATAAGACAAATTAATTTTTAGGACTTAATTCTAATAAGTCATAAATCTTGGAAGCTAATATGTAATATTATAAGTTCCTAGAGTCATTGATATATATATATATATATATATATATATATATATATATATGTATGTATGTATGTATGTATGTATGTATGTATGAGACTTCAAGCCATTAAGCCGTGAAAGTTCATCATGGGAATAGTTAGTTTAGAAAAATAGTAGAGGAGCTAGCACTCCAAAACTTGAATCAATTAATTTTGTGAAGATCCTGAATTAATTATCTGTGTGGGTACTATTAGAAGCCGGGTATTTGTACGGCTTGTGGATTGACATTCATATCAGATTGGAGATTTTACCACAGTTTTGAGGCATAATCTCTATACTTCTATTTTACTACGTGTAAATTAATTAAGGTGATCCGTCGTAGGAAGTAAAAATGATAAATTCTGGTGCGTGTTGCATGATTTACTTTCTTACAGTGGGATAAGAGCCATCGCTGATTAATTTTGACGTAGTTGTGCTTGGTTATCATGAATATTAAATTTGTTCAAACTATATGAGGTTTTTATGTTGTTTTTTAAAATATTAGAGGTAAAAAGAAATTGCCCGCCTATTGTTGACGTCATCAGATTGCATCAGTAGCTAACGTCATCAGATGACATCAGCGGGTGTCATCAATGACATGGGCAAGTTCATTTTAAATTTTATTTTATTTTTAGTTTGTCACTTTTAGTGACAGTTTGGGTTTTCCTACTAAAACTGCTTAATAAGTTAAGTTACTTTTAGTAACACTTACTTTTATATTTTGAAATTAACGGGTTTTCTAAATTTGGGCTTTGAAACCACCAATTAATTTTTGACAAATGTTGTTTAAAATTAATTGTTAATATTTAGAAACTCTCTTTGTTTAATTTGATTAAAACTTTGAAAGTACAAAAACTTTGAAAATATTTATTTAATTCTAATGATATTAGAATTAGAAACTTTGTTTAAATTTTAGGAATTTATTATTTTTCAATAAGATTGGAATTTAATAAATGTTCAAAAAAATTTGAAAACTATTTCTAATATAATTTTATGAAATTCTATTATTTAAAGTATTTATTTTCTAATGAGATTGGAAAATAATATTTCTCCATAAAATATTTTCATAAATAATTCAAGAATGATAATTTCAATGAGATTGGGATTATGATGTTTAATGATTCATGATTAGATATTAAATGCGGTTTTTGTGCTTTTATTTATCTATTGGAATATATAATAGCATAATGGATTATTATGGACTTAAGACTAATGTGATTGTGTATGGTTTACTTGGTTCAAATTCAATAGTTGTAAAATTTTAAATAGGGCCTGCATCACCTGCTTTTTTCTATTATTCTGAATGTAATTCTTTTCTCATCTCAATTCTCTCGAATGTAACTTGCGATTTCTTGATCAATCATGTAATGTACATAGAGGTAGGCTAGGAATAGGATTCAGTTTCTAAAATATTTAAATAGAATTATATTTGTAATGTACAAAATGATGGAGATAGTGCAAAGGTACAACCACGAAGAATGTTTTCAAGTGTTGAAAATTACTCTTAAGATTAGACCACCTAATTTCTTTGGTGACTTGAGGGAACTAGTTTAATAAAAGTCCATAATCATCCAAGGTTTTGTACATGTTTTATTTGTTATAAGTCAATAAGATGATATTACATGCAATTTTTACAAAATGAGACCTAATAAATAATTGAGAGGAAATACTCAAATCAATATTAACTCAATAAATTAGTTGCTTTCCATTATTATAGCAACAAACGAGAGCCCTTCTTAGATATAACTTGTTGGACTAATCCAAAGTTACTCTACGTTGAACATGTTTAAGTTATGAGATGAGATCTTTGAATAATAGGTATACTTAACGGAGGCATATAAATTGTTGGTGTTGTATGTCTTTGAGCCAAAGATTAAGAGTCAGATAAGATGTACTGTCAAGAGTTGATACCTAACTGTTTAAGAATTATAAAGTATTATAATTAGTAAGAGTTATCTACCTTTCGAAAATATTTTGGTTTGTTGGGTATACCAGAGATCAAAATAATTAGATTGAATCTTAGCCCACTAGGAGTTTTTTGAGAGCTCTCGAATCAATATGTGATGGTTATTGATTTGAATTAAAATAGTGGGAGCAATACTAAATTAAATGAAGTCCATAATATATTTCGATTTTGTTTATAGCATAAATAGCAAGTTCTTATTCTATCTTTATTTACATGTTGTAGAATATGAGTAGCAACGTCAATCTGCGTCCCATTTTAAGTGATAAAAAACTCATTGGGCCAAATTTTCCGACTGGCAACTCAACTTGAGAATTGTTCTCAAGTATGAGAAAATTAGTTATGTCATTGATCAGTTTATTCCTGATGCGCCAGTAGATGATGGTGATCAAATTGTTTAGAATGCTTATCGTAAGCACACAGAGGACAACGATATTTCCACTTGTATCATGTTGGCCACTATGAATTTTGAATTACAAAAGCAGCATTTTTTGGTGTAATATTGACTTTGCAATTTAATTCACAAGCAAGTTAATAAATAAGCCTTAATAACCCTAATCAATAATTACAGATGCTCACAAGGATACGAGATGAGTTTGTAGATCGAGTGAATAAGGATCATTCCCATGAAGACTATTGGTCAATTACTAAGGTTTACAAACATACGAACTAGTTAGACAAATCAATTGCAAAATTTGTGTTCTATCCTAACTAAATAAAGTTGAACTACTAGGAAACTAAAAGCAATTCTCAAAGACAATTAAGGCTCAGGGAAACAAGAAAATAAAACTAGAGAAAGTAATAAAATTCACCGGAAGCAAAGTTAAATTAATGAACTAGAAAATAAATGCAGCAAGATAAAAATAAAACTATGAAATTGCAATAAAAACTAGAGTTAAATTGAATTTAAATTAAGAAATCAAACTCAATAGCGTAGCCCGCAACAAGAAGTTGATGCACTTGGAGTCTTAAGCAAGAAAAATAAAACCCCAGCTGTGACTTTTTTTTTTGTGATTTTCCATTATAACCCTAATCTAACTAATAGGTGTTGTGTTATGCTCAACTCCCCTCATAACGGGGTATTTATAGGGGTTACATCAAGGTTTTAGACCCCCCCAAGATGACAAAAATACGTTAAGACTTGATAAGGAGTCCAACTGGAAGGAGAAAACTTCCAAAATAAGCAATTCTCTATGGCACCAGCCGCTTGACGTGCGCACATGCGAAGCCTTTTCTTGCACATGTCCGCAGATTACAGTAGCAAAAGTTCTTTTTTCTCTCTGCTCGTGCACATGCACAGCCTTTCCACGCGCATCTGCGTACTCTGCACTCTGTTTCAATTTCAATATTGATTTTGACCTTGATGCTGGCAGAATTTAGAAAATGTCAAACACGAAAATTGTAACTCTTTCTTTTAGCTTTAGAAAACGTCTTGAATCACCTCAATTAGACCTTGGACAAGAAAGTTATCACCAAAATACCGAACAGTATCCAAATTTACTCCCTGCCGGTACACATTTTGCATCCTTCTGATTTTTCTCTGACTTTTTGATCTTTTTGGATCCTTTTTCATCCAAGGCCTACATGTGCTATAAAAGACATCTTAATGTGTATAAGAGACAGTAATTGTGCTCAAATTACATGACAACGGAGATAAATGATACATAAAATACACTACATTTATGAGCTTATCAAATATCCCATACTTAGCTTTTGATCATCCTCGAGCAAAAATAAAATTAAGACAGATAAGCTCATCACAAATGCATCCAACACATCTCAAAAATTATCCACATGAATAATTAAGAACCACGTCACCATCAAAAGTAATCTAAGAACTCAAGAGTTCAAATGCTAATAAAATTCTAGACATGAAATCCGGTGTGTGGGTGTGTGAATATAGCGATTCAATAAAAACTCGGTTTAGGGACACTTAGATTAAATTATGCAAATTCTTAAAACTTTTCTAAACACCCCATAGCTCACTCTTCGTACACATCTCCACTAATATAGACAACTAACTTAATTTAAATCAGGTAGGACTTTTTAACTTGTAACGTTTGGTTAGGGTATTGACTAATCAATGAAGGAAAAATGATATCACAAGACAAAGAAAGAGCTTTTAATTAATGTTGGCCACACATCAAAATAAAACTTCTTCTCCAACACATTAAATACCAATCCTTCACAGAAATAATCCCCGGACGCTTAATCAACAAACACGCATAAAAATTTCATACAACAAACAAAAATCTTCCTTTTTTCAATTTCAACACAACACGCCAACCTTTTTCTGGACATTTATCTATCAAATTTCTTTTCTTGCTCCCAATACGGGTACCAGTGATAGGCACTATTCGTAAACACACCAAAGCAAGTACAAGTGAGAGGCATTACCTATATTACAACAAGCCAGGTACCAATGATACGCACTACCTGCACTTGTCAAAAAAATTTCTTCTAGTCCCCTCTCTTTGCCCATGAAACGAGTTGAAATACGTCATTCCACTAAAAAAAATAAAATGTTAAATCCATTAAGAAATTAAGAAAAAGAAAATAAACATAACCTAACATATTTAAGTAACAAAATGTAAAGAACAATAAGAAAGCAATAAAAACTTGGGTTGCCTCCCAAGAAGCAACCTTGTTTATAGTTTTAGGCTCGATTTTGGCACTTGAGATCAGTTCAAGCACTTAAGGATGGTTGGCCATCCTTTTTCTTTTTGGCTTCCACGTGAAAAGTATGACCCATTTTTCATCATTCTTGAAGCTTGATTCCTAACTAGAACTTGAGTTTTCCTTTTTCTCCACGTATTGGTCAAAGATAGTGCGCAAATTATCATCTCAAGTTGTCCTTGAACCACTTTTTCTTCTTCTTGCTCATGGCCACTTTACTCCAACCTCACATTTCCGCTCTTGTAAAATTATTCCATGAGTCTTTCTCATCTCACTTGTTTCATTCAGTGGTTTGTTCTCCAAGTCAATTTTGGAGTCTTCATTTATTGCAACAGCCTTTTTGATTTCTTGCCTTGACCTATCTTGTGTACTTCATTCTCAAACATATCAATAAATGAATCAAGAGAATAATTAGCACATTTTTCTTGAAATATTGGGACATTATCATCATAATTAAAAACATCAATTTCCATAGATTCATTGTCAACTTGTAAAATCAACTTCCCTTTATAAACATCAATTAAAGCATGCGCGGTTACCTGATAAAAATGGCTGTCCTAGAATCAATGGAATTTCATTGTCCCTGCCAATGTCCAACAGCAAGAAATCCACAAGAAACACCAACTTTTTCACTTGAACAAGCACATCCTCCAAAAAGCCATATGGTTTTATCTCGGACTAAATCTGCCAATTGGAGGGTAATGTTGGTTGGTTTTGCATTGGTGATCCCTAGGTTATCATAGATAGCAATCGGCATAATATTGATGCTTGCCCCCAAATTATAAAATGAACAACGCAATGTGTGTCCTCCAATGTTCACCAGTATAGAAAAACTATCGGAATCCTTGAGTTTAGGGAATCTCTGTTGAACAATGGCACTGCACTTGGCATCGAGACAAACTGTCTCATCATCGTCCCATCACTACTTCTTAGCCAATAGATCCTTCATAAACTGCGCATAATTAGGCATCTTGTTGAGAACATCAACCAAAAAGATGTTTACATTCAACTTTTTGAGCAATCATTTTGTACAACCAATTCCTTCTCCCACTCCTCAATGGAATAGCATTACATTGCTCATTTGGATTTGGATTTGTGTCGCTTGGCAATGCTCCTATAGGTCGTTCATTATTTTGGCAAGCTAATTGTCCTAATTGAAGTTCCATATTCCTTGTAGAAGCTCGCAAATTCTTATACTCCCTCCTTAAAGCTTCAAAGTGCCTTCTCAAATTATCCTCAATAGACTGATCATGGTTTACATATAGAGGAAACTGGAATTTTGAGGTAGGGGTCTTGGTGGTAGAGGTTGGTATAAGTTATTTTGTTGAGGCAGAAAGTTTTGGAAATTCTTCTGGTATGGTGGTTAATATGGTCTAGACGATGAAGTTTGATTGGAAAATTTTTGTTGTGGTTGGTTTGATTGAAAAGATGGATTTTGGACATTGTTTTGATTGCTCCGTGAGAGATTTGGACGGTTTTGCCAAGATGGGTTATAGGTATTGCCATAGGAATTAGGTTGATTCCTAGGCCTTGAATTTTGATTGGCCATACGCTGAATTAAATTTGCTCACCTTGGGACATAGGTGTTTTGCAAAGGCCATTTTGATTGTTTCCTTCACAAAAATCACAAGTTGGAACTGCTTAAGTTGATAAATCTATGGAGTTCACCGGACTTCTCCCCAAATTCTCTAAGGCCTTTGTCAGATTAGCCATCAAATTCAACATCATGCCTTGTTGAGCTAAGAAGGCATCATTAAGATGAATTGTACCTTCTTGCTGGACATTGACTTGTTGGACTTGCTGTTGTTGCCCAACCAAAGGAGTGATTGCACCATGATAGTATGCATTGATGCCATCCTATACAGCTCGTGTGCCTTTCCTAGAGTTTTAAGAAGGAAAAAGCCTCCAACGCTTGCATTGACGATCAATCTCGTCTTCGGAAACAGTCCATTATAAAATGTCTGTACTTGTAGCCATAATGGAATGGCATGATGTGGATACTTTCTACGTAGTTCTTTGAAACACTCCCATGCTTCACTTAGACTTTCCCCAGTGACATTTGTCAGAATGATGTGATGTCATTGCAGAGCTTTGTGGTTCTTGACGGTGGAAAGTATTTTGTCAAAAATTCTTGTGCTAGTTGATTCCATGTCGTGAAAGTACCTTGCTAGAATGATTACAACCAAGCCTTCGCCCTATCCTGCAAAGAAAACAAAAAAGTTCTCATTCGAATACAATCGAGGTATATCCCGTTATATTTGAAGGTGTCAATGACTTCTTCGAAATTCGTCAGAAGAGTATAGGGATCTTCGTTTCATTCCCCTCCGAACATAGTGTGAGTTTGGAGCATTTGAATCAAAGTTAGTTTAATCTCAAAGTTGTTCGCCTGTACGGGTATTTAGGCAATGCTAGAAGTTACTCCTTCAAAATTTGGTACAACATAATCTCTAAAGAGTCTGTGATTAGCATTGCCTCCATTGTCGTTGTTACCCACTACTTTCTCATGATCCCCAACATTAGAATTTGGATTCTCCATGAAGTGTTCTCCTTTGCTTGATTCTTGTAGTGCCTCTCTTGTTTGCGGTTGCTGGATAATGTTCGCTCAATCTCCAAATCCCCTGAAATTAGTGGTTGGTCGGAAGAATGAATAATTACCATAAACTACAAGAAAAAGACCAAAGTTTGAATATTAAAGTAGAAATCCAAAAGAATTAAAAGAACAAAAATAATTATAAATAATTAAAAGAAAATAAAAAGTCTAATCTAATAAGTTTTTCTAAACCTAATATTGTGCTAATAATAGTCCCCGACAACGGCGCCAAAAACTTGTTTGGTGTAATATTGACTAGGCAATATCAATTCGCAAACAATTTAATAAATAAGCCTTGATAACCCTAATCAATACTTACACATGCTAGCAAGGATACGAGGTGAGTTTGTAGATCGGATAAGTAAGGATCTAGACCCACAAGGACTATTGGTCAATTACTAGGATTTACAAATGTACGAACTAGTTAGATAAATCAATTGCAAGATTTTTGTTTTATCCTAACTAAATCAAGTTGACCTACTAAGACACAACTAAAAGCAATTCTCAAAAACAATTAAGGCTGGGGGAAACAAGAAAGTATAACTAGAGAAAGTAATAAAATTCACCGAAAGCAAAGTTCAATTAATGAACTAGAAATAAACATAGCAAGATTAAAATAATGCTATGAAATTGCAAGAAAAACTAGAGTTAAATTGAATTTGTATCAATGAAACTCAATAGCATAGCCCGCAACAAGAAGTTGATGTTCTTGAAGTCTTGAGCAAAAAAAATAAAACCCTAACTATGATTTTTTTTTTTCTATTCTAACCGTAATCTAACTAATAGCTACTATGTTATGCTCAACTCCCCTCATAACGGGGTATTTATAGGGGTTACATCAGGGTTTTAGACCCCTAAGATGACAAAAATGCATTAAGACTTGATAAGGAGTCCAACCGGGTAGAGAAAACTTCCAAAATAGCAATTCACACCACCAACCGCTCTTAGCTTTCCAAAGCATCTTGAATTACTTCAATTAGAGCTCGGACAACACAAGTTATGACTAAAATACCAAAGAGTGTCCCAATTCACTCCCTGCCAGTGCACTTTTTGCATCATTTTGAATTTTCTCCAAATTTTTGATCTTTTTGGCTCTTTTTTAATCCAAGACATGCATGAACTAAATATTAACATTTAAGCTCATAATTCAATTATTGCTCAAATTACATGAAAACAGAGGTAAATAACACATAAAATACACTAGATTTATGAGCTTATCAAGTATGGAAAGATGGATGCTTCTTCTATGATTCTTCATCTCAAGAAATTGTTTGATGAAGAGTCAAGAAATGAGAGGTATGATATCTCTAAGGAGCTCTTCCGTTGTAAAATAGCAAAGGGTGCTTTAGTATCTGTTCACGTACTAAAGATAATCAGAGTGATTGAAAAATTGGAATGATTGGTATTTGTGCAAAATCATGAATTAAATGTTGACTTAATCTTGCAATCTTTGACTGAAAACTTTTCTTAGTTCGTGATGAATTATAATGTGAATCGAAGTTGTCAACAACACTTTCTGAACTGCTGAATATGCTTAAGACTGTTGAGACTACCATAAAAAATGAAAGTAAACAAGTGTTGGTTATTGATTCTTCCAACAGGAAGAAAAAGAAATCTAAGGTTGGTTTTAAGAAAGCCAAGTCTGGAGTTAAGCCAACACCTGTGATTAAAAAGGACAAGCCTAAGGGTACTTGCTTCTATTGTGGAAAGGATGGACATTGGAAAATGAATTGCAAGGATTACCTAGATACCTTAAAGCAAAAATCTTGGTGAAGCTTCTACTTTAGGTATATTTATGATTGAGATCAATATTTTACTTCCAAATTAGCCTTTTGGGTATTAGATATCGGATATGTGCCTCGTATTTGTAAAAATATGCAAGGTCTAAAAAGAAGTAGAATGATGGCTAAGGGAGAAGTGGACTTGTGTGTGGGAAATAGAGCAAGTGTTGTTACTTTAACCACAGGAACTTGTTATCTTTCTTTGCCTAGTGGTCTTGTTGCGTTAGAACTTAAAGACAGTTATTATGTTCTATCTCTAATTAGAAATATTATTTCTATTTCGTCTTTAGATACTAATGGTTTTGTCACTATGTAAAAGAATAAATATTGTACTTTTTCACGTGATAGCATTATGTATGGAGCTGCTTCTATGATTAATGGTGTTTGTATTCTATAATATAAAATCCAATTCTTAACATAAATTTTAAAAGGTCTAAAATTGATAATATGAAAAATCTTTCCTTGGCATTATAGGCTTAGTCATATAAATGAGAAATGCATTACCAAATTACATAATAATTGTTATTTGGGATCATTTAATTATGAATCATATGATATATGTGAATCTTGTTTACTTGGTAAAATGATTAAATCACCTTTTACTATTAAGGGTGATAGATCAATGAATTTCTAGGGCTAATACATACTGATGTTTGTGGTCCTATATCAATCCATGCTAGAGGAGGTTTTTCATACTTTATTACCTTTACAGATAACCATTCGAGATGATATGGTTATGAATACTTGATCAAATATAAGTGCGAAACCTTTGAAAAGTTCAAGGAATTCAGGAATGAAGTTGAAAAATAACTTGATAAAAGTAATAAAATACTTCGATCTGATCGAGGTAAGGAATACTTAAACCAAGAGTTTCAAGATTATCTTAAAGAGAATGGGATTCTAACTCAATGGACTCCTTCTTATACACCACAACTCTTATACACATCTAGATGTGTAAAGAGAACTCTATTAAATATGGTTCGATTTCTGTTAAGCCTTGCAGACCTACCCAAATTGTTTTGGAGCTATGCTCTTAATATTGTCTCCCATTTACTAAACTATGTTCCATCAAAAGTTTTGATTCCACTAAATATGAGATATGGTTTGTAAAGAAACCTAATTTTTCATATTTGAAAACTTGGAGCTATCCTACTTATATTAAGAGGTTAGAGTCAAACAATTGAAACTAAGTGAGACAAATGCCTATTGTGGGTTTTCCAAAGGAGATATCGGATATGGATACTATTTCTATAATCATACTGAACAAAAGATTTTTGTCTCAAAACATGCTATCCTTTTGGAAAACACATCTTTATTCTTGAAAGGACAAGTGGGAGCAAAATAGATCTTGTAGAAGTTCAAAAAAATAATTTGGCATTGATCAATAAGTGTAACAAGAGCTTCAATCATATGATGATGTGATAGAAAATGAAATTAATGATATACAAGCTCTTCCTACGAATGCAAGGATATATCGTATCCCAAAGAGAAATGAATTTCTTGTAAGTGAGCACAACAATATATTAATCATTATGAATGGTAAACCTACATCTTACAAAGAGGCATTATTTGTTAGAGACTCTCAGAAGTGATTACAAGCCATGAAGTTTGAGATGGATTCCATATATGACAATAAGATTTGGACCATAGTCGATTCAACTAAAGGGATTAAACCCATATGGTGCAAGTTGGTCTTTAAGAGAAAGACTGACATGGATGGTAATGTAATTACCTGTAATAGATGCACAATTGGTGGCAAAGAGTTATACACAAAGACAAGGAGTTGACTTTGATGAAACTTCCTCATCAGTTGCAATGTTGAAATCCATTCTGATTTTACTTGCTATAGGTGCATTTTATGACTATGAGATTTGGCAAATAGATGTGAAAAGCTGCATTTTGAAAATTTGCAGGAAGAGATGTATATAATGTAAACTGAAAGGTTTATATATAAAGATCCCAATAAAGTATACAAGCTACAAAGGTTTATTTATGGATTAAAGTAAGCTTCTATGAGTTGGAACATTAGTTTTGATAAGACAATCAAAGAGTTTGATTTTATTAAAAATAAGGATGAACCTTGTGTATACAACAAGGTTAGTGGGAGTGCCATTATTTTCTTAATACTTCATGTGAATGACATATTGTTGATAAGAAATGACATATCTATACTTCAAAGTGTAAAGGTATAGTTGTCCAAGAATTTTTCCATGAAAGATTTAGGAGAGGCGACCAACATTTTGTTGAACAGATCGGGCAAGTTCGAATTGATGTAACACGAAACCTATTAATTCGAAAGCGCCATGGAGTTAGGGTTGCAGAAAATGAAGTGTGCTCGGGAACCGGTGGTTACCTTTTTAATCAAAGTAGCGAAAAGCCAAGTATTACGACTACAGGAGGAGAACCACCAATCCACATGTGATGTGTGAATAACGACAGTTGTGTACCATAGTCAGTAGATCTAAAAGGTCGCTTAGTCTTACTCAGACAAGATGCTAAAGAGACTTAGCATGGATCAATCAAAGAAGGGTTACTTTTCAATGTCTCATGGTATATACCTTTCTAAAGACTTGTGTCCTAAGACAAATGTTAAAAGAGATAGCATGAAAAAAAAATCCCATATACTTCAGCTATAGGTTATGTAATGTATGCTATGTTATGTACTAGACTTGATGTCTCTTATACTCTAAGTGATACGAGCAAGGTTAATCTAACCTAGGGAGTGACCATTGGATAGTAATTAAGAATATTCTTTCAAGTACTTAAGAAGCATTAAAGATTTATTCTTGATTTATAGTAGGCAAGAGTTGATAGTTCACGGATACACAGATGCTAGCTTTCAATATGATAAATATGATAGAAAATCACAATCTGATTATGTATTTACTCTTAATAGTGGTACAGTCAGTTGGAAGAGCTTTAAACAATATACCACGATTGATTCTACAATAGAAGTCGAATACATTCAATTTCAGTATAAAATAAGCAATTTGGATCAAGAAATTTGCGGCTGAATTTGGAATGGTTCCCTCCGTTAGTGATTCTATACTTTTGTATTGTGATAACAATGGAGCTATTGCACAAGCAAAGAAATCCAAGTCTTATTAGTGATCCAAACATGTGTTACGACCCTATCATTTTATTAGAAAAATCGTTGATTGAAATGATATAAAGATAGAGAAAATCCTTATAGATGATAACATTGTTTATTCGTCCACTAAAGCCTGTCTCAGTAGAAACATGAGATTCATAGTAATTCTTACCATTCAATTTTAAGCACATGAATGATTGGTTTTAGTGAAAGTGAGAGTTTGTTAGTGTATGCCCTAAAGCAAAAATGTTTTAGTGACAAATTACACTTTTATATTTATGTAAATTTTGTAGTATGGCATTCTTTATCTATGTGATATGATAAAATCTTTTGAATAATATATATATATATATATATATATATATATATATGTGAATAATACACATTAAGATGTGTATAAGAGACATATTCATCATGGTTACTTATCAAGCCAATTTTTGCCAATAGTCTGTTTAAGAGGCAGTGTAAGACCCGCAGTGGCATCTGTAAGACCTTGGACAGTTCTGAGTCTTAGTGAATTCTAAGACGGTAAGATATTTAATCATTCATAACCTAACAAACCAGATCTGAATTATCTTTATTATAATAAGTATAACAGACATAATTATCTCTTCATGGATCCTAAAGGTTACTGTACCACGGATCTAAGGGAATTTGAACACTATCTGCTCTAATTTCAATTTTAATATTTCTTTAATTTTGTAATCACCTATCTATTTCTTTTAGATAATGTCTTTTCTATTTAGATCCTCTTCTAGATCTACTGCTTCTTCTTCTACTTCTTTCTCAAACTCAAACTTTAAAGAAGAAATTAACCTTCATGATTTGACTCAATCTATAGACAACTGGAAGATTCCACAATATGCTAACAATGACATTTATCAAAGTCCCGGATGGAGTTTAACCTCTAATTACACAATTAAAATAGTTGAACAAACTATCACTTTAAATTCAGATCATGAAGAAATTAGACTGTTATCCAAGAAAACCATTGAAAAGCATATGAAGAAATACAATTATTTGCATTTCGGACTTGTCCAAGTTGCAGCAAAACCCCTGACAAGGGAAGGACTTGATACATCTCTTCTCCTATGCTTAAGGGATGGAAGATTCATAAACTTCAGTGACTCCCTCCTTGGGATGGTCGAAACTAGCCTTTGCGGAGGACCAGTTTATTTCTTGACTGTTTTCCAAACTTTACAGTTTGTTTAAAAGATAAAAATATTCTGGACACCTTAACTTTAAATATAAAGACAGCAAATTACAAACAAAGCCAAGATCTCTTCCAATGGCAATTATTTACAAGATTCAGTTCAAGGCAATGAGTTCAGCCTTTAGATCTGGAGCTATTAAAACATTTTCCAGAGGAGAAACAACGATGTTCCAGATAGACCTTGCTAGATCCAGGATGTCAATTCCAAAGACAATCACTCGGGATCAAGTCTCACTCCCAAACGGTTGGATGCTACCGGGATTAGTACCAGCAGCACCACCATCTCAAAAGACAACCATCTCAGGCATCAGACAATTTCCTACAGGAACTGTGCAGATAACTTTTGACAGATCTACAAGTTTCAAAGCATCCTCCTCAGCCAGTACTGTATTGATCAACCTGTCCAACCAAGGGGATATGCTCCTAGCAAGCATTCAACATCTTATGTATCAACAAGATTGCAGAATCTAGATCTGTCTCATCTAGAATCCCACAATCAAGATATGCAGTCCAAACAGAAAATCAACACAATTCATCGGACGATGAGCATGGAGGACTTCCTAGATCTCCCACATACTCTACTATGACAGATACTCCGGTTGTTGAATCAGTTGGTGATCTTGCTGTACTTATAACAGACTACCAGATCGATAAACAAAGTATCCGCTCAGAATTTTTTGCAGAACATAACCAACAAAAGAAGCAATGGTTCTTTGAAAATTACAAAGGATAAGCCAGACAAGAGATACAAGATGAGTTCTATGGATTTTTGACAAGAACTCAACAACGCGTCCAATTCTTTGATTGGTTTCCAGTTTATGCAGAAATAAACAACACCCTTTATCCTTTCCTGCCTACAATCAATGTCTCAAAGACTTGGCAAACATAGACTGGAGAAATTCATTCAGAATTACCACCACCGAAAACCATTACTATCCAGTATATGTGTACCAACAACCAAAAAATAGATATAAAAGCCACACCCTCTGTTCAAGAAAAAAGATGACCAAGTTTCCATTGATGCCAAAGATATACAAGGTATCTATGAACAGAACAATTATACTAACAAGTTCCTACAAACCCTAGGAGAATATCTTCTCACCAAGCCAGTTTATACAAAACCAGCCTCAACTACAAATGCAATTTTCAAACCTCATGAAATACCAGCCAAGTTTCAAAAATAGCTCCAAATACAGCCAATCAGCCAGCTGAATAAAGAATGCAAAAATTGAACAATCCTTTTCTACTCCAGAGACTAAACAAAAATCACACGAACCAGTTTAGATCATCCTCAGGTAAACCAGCAAGCTGTGTTTTAGAGAAATAGGAACACAATTCTTCAGACTCCGAAAATCAGTAAGCTGAAATCTCTAAGCTTCGTACAGAAATTTCAAGACCAAACAATTCCAATTGGAGAAATCTGAATAAACTATATTATTCAAGAGCAACCTATCCAGACATTGTTCTAGAAGAAAAACCCAACTTACTCCAAAATGCTTACAGTGCGAACATTCTAGAACAATGTCTTACATTTACGAATGGAGCATAGACGGGGTATCTGAATACAATATGATTACAGTTCTACAACAAATGACGATAGTAGCTATAGCATACAGAACTTCACATGGCTGTACAGACCAATTAGCAGCTCATGTCCTTATCACGGGATTTACAGGACAACTCAAAGGATGGTGGGATGAACATCTAAGTTCTGATGACAAAGAAAATATTCTATCAGCAATTAAGCTTAATGAAGAAGGAGATCCTATACTTCAAAACAATGAAACAATCTCAGATGCAGTGGCAACCCTTATCTTCACCATTGCAAAAACATTCATAGGCGATCCAGACACGTTCAAAGACAAATCCACTGAACTCCTCAACAATCTTAAGTGCAGAAATCTGACAGACTTCAGATGGTATAAAGATACATTCCTGACTAAGATATACTTCAGATCAGATGGAAATCAACCGTATTGGAAAGAGAAGTTCCTTGACAGATTACCAAAATCTCTTAGAGACCTTGTCAAAGATCTAAGAACTAAGAAAACAGCATAATGAAATAGTACCATGGGAAGCAATCACCTATGGACAGTTGATTAGTCAAATTCAACAAGTGGCTCTATCAATCTGCAAACAAGATAAAATGCTCAGACAACTTGCTAAAGATCGAGCTCAGAGAAGTAAAGATCTCGGATCATTTTGTGAGCAGTTTGGCCTACCCAATTGCAAAACCAAAAACAAAAGAAAACCCGATTTTCCAAAAAATAGCTTGAATACAAACCAAGTAAACAACTTTACAACAAGAGACACAGAACCTCTTCTCAACCACACAGAACTTCTTCTCAACCCAAAAGACACTTACCTATCTCTTCAAACAAAGTGTCCCAGCCAAATCCCAGTCTAAACCTGTTTTTACAAATGCCATAAGCCTGGACATATTGCCAGATATTGCAAATTAAACCAACAACTTCGAACCCTTAATTTGGAAGATGAAACACTGTGCCAAATAACAAATCTTCTTCTTGATTATTACAGCCAAAGTTTTCTAGAAACGAGAACACAGAAGACGATTTTGAAACGGAAGAACACGTAAACCAAATACACAATGATGATGCTTTGACAGATAGCTCCGATGAAATCGCAGGGAAAGAAACAAACACCATCAACGTTCTTACAAAAGAACAAGATCTCCTTTTAGAACTTATCTAACAGATTGTTGAACCAGAAAAACGGCAGCTGTACCTTGCTAAATTCAAAGAGTCTCTAAACCCTATCCCTAACAATCCTTTAGCCAGAGATCCCAGATTACTCAACACATACAACTTGACAACCATCCTCAACAGATTCCAAACCAAACCCAAACAGTCTGTTACTATTCAAGACCTACAAGCTGAAATAGTATATCCTAAACAAGAAATTAGGTTAATCAAAGCCAAGCAAGATCTAAACAGCCTTATTTTGGAAAGCCTTACTACAAATCCTTTGCCAAACAACAAAAATATCCCAGAAACTTGTACTACTCAACAATTGATGAATAGTTTCTTAGCCAGCAGTAAATAGAGTAACCTATCATAAACATTATGTTCTTATCCAACTTGAAATCAACAATAATTTTGTTGTTGAAACTGAAGCATTATGGGATACGGGAGCTGATCTCAGTTGCATTCAAGAAGGACTTATACCAACCAAATTCTATGAGAAAACAAAAGAAGGACTCCGTGGAGCAAATGGTTCAAAATTGAACATTCAATTCAAACTCTCTGATGTTAAAGTAAAGTTCGGGACGGCCTCTGTCGAAGAAAATTTTCTCTTGGCAAAAGATCTTACTGGAAATGTTATTTTGGGAACAACCTTTATCAACAGATTAATACCTTACATGACGAAATTTGAAAGAATAACCTCTGATAAATATGGTCCAGATACACTTCTACCATTCTCCAGAACACCAGTTATCAAAGACCTGAATCCTTTATTCCTAAAGGAGCAACAACTATACTTCCTCACAGCAGAAATATCATTCAGAAGACTGGAAATATAGCTCCAAAAGCCCCAGGTACAGCACAAGATTAGTCAAAACATTCAACAACAAATTGAACAAGATATTTGTGCTGAGGTACTAACGGCATTCTGGCAACGGAAACAACGTACAGTCAACCTGCATTACGATAAAGATTTTGACGAAACACATATTCCTACAAAAGCTCTTCCTATTCAGATGAACCAAGAGCTTATGGAATATTGTAAACAAGAAATCCAAGATCTTTTGGACAAAAAACTTATTAGGCCAAGCAAATCGCCATGGAGTTGCTCAGCTTTTTATGTGAACAAACAATCAGAAATTGAAAGAGGTACACCAAGGCTTGTAATCAACTACAAGCCTCTAAACAAAGTTCTCAGGTGGATCAGGCATCCAATTCTAAACAAAAGAGACCTCCTACAAAGACTTCATTCAGCAAACATATTTTTAAAATTCGATATGAAGTCAGGGTTCTGGCAGATTCAGATCCATCCCTCAAACAGATATAAAAAAGCTTTCACCGTTCCCTTTGGCCATTATGAATGGAACGTCATGCCTTTTGGACTGTTAAAGAATGCCCTAGCTGAATTTCAAAAGATCATGAATGATATATTTAACCCATACTAAACGTTCATTATTGTATACATTGATGATGTTTTAGTCTTCTCATCATCAATAGACCAACATTTTAAACACCTCAATACATTTTTTCACACCATCAAAACCAATGGTTTGGCTCTCTCCAAAAAAAAGATCAACCTATTCCAAACTAAGATCCGTTTCCTTGGACATCATATTTATCAAGGAACGATAATCCCAATTGAAAGATCTATCCAATTTGCAAACAACTTTCCAGACCAAATTCTTGATAAACAGCAACTCCAGAGATTCTTGGGCTGCTTAAACTATATTGCAGATTTTATCCCAAACCTTAGCACTCTAACTAAACCCCTCTATGAAAGGCTTAAAAAATCTCCACCCTCTTGGACAGATATTCATACTACAGCAGTCAGGCAGATTAAAACTTGTGTCAAACACATTCCCTATTTAATCCTTCCCAATCCTTCTTCACCAATAAAGATTAATCTCATGAAGAAGATCGTTGAGACAGATGCTTCTGATCTTGGTTATGGTGGAAATCTGAAACAAAAAACAGACAACGAACATATTGTTGCTTTTACTTCAAAACACTAGAATAGTTCTCAACAAAATTATTCCACAATTAAAAAGGAAATTTTAGCTATCGTTTTATGCATATCAAAGTTTCAATCGGATTTATTAAATCAAAAATTTTTATTACGCATCAACTGTAAATCGGCTAAAGAAGTTTTACAAAAAGATGTTCAAAACCTTGCCTCAAAACAAATCTTTGTACGATGGCAAGCATTATTATCTGTTTTTTATTTTGACACCCAATACATCAAATGGACTTCAAATTCCATTCCTGATTATCTAACCCGTGAATTTTTTCCAAACAAGCACAAAGTTCTAAACTTCCTTCATCCTTCTCTTCATCAACCTCACCCACATCAACCTCACCCATACATTCAAAAAAACAGGAAAAACAACCAATATCCCTGGATGACCTTATCCAATCAAACATAAGAAATTCCTTGCCTTAGCCCCAAGAATAAACCTACCTATCCTTCCTTCTAAAACACAAACACCAACTTCATCCAAACAACTACCTTTGACCATACCATATACTTGGGCAGAAATGGTAGAAGCTACTTCTGTCCAAATTACTGTCTCTTATCCAAAGCTAGATTACAATCAATTGGATTTCAAACCAAGGAAACTGTCTGCCACATCTACAACCAAACAAACACCCTCACAGTCACAAATACCAAACCAATATGTTAAAACTGCAAATTATGCAGTAGTAACACAAACAGAGCCTGACTTCTTTGTTCAAGATCCAACTAAAATGGCCAGAAATATCCTACCCCTAAACTGCAACTTTATACCATCCACATTGACAAAATCACAAGAATATTATTATCATATTCTTTTTGATACCCAATCAGTTAGATTCAGACCTTTCACTGGAGTCAACAAAAGGATAGGACACGAATATCAAACACATTGTTCAACTCAAATTCTTAAAGTCCTTAGGCCCTGTCATCCGATTGGGGTCAAAACCTTAACCAACCTAAACAGTTTGTTAAACCCTTTAACCCACCTAACTTTACCTATCGGGATTACCAGGCTGCATGGTGGCAAACTTTTTCCTTTCAAAATTATACAAACTCTCACTCCTATCTATTTTACTTTAAACGAGGTAACAAATACCAATTTCCTGCATGATTTTCAAACTGGTGGAAAATCCATGTACCACAAAAGGAAATTCTGGTACCTGAAGTCCAACAAAGATATGAAGAATTCAAACAAAAATTCAATCCACCAAACACTTATATACATAGCTCCTTGTATTTCTTCTTCATCTTTTCCATTGCTTGGGTATATCAATGGAAATTTGAACTAATCGAACAAGCAGATGGGCAACTACCACTCCTAGTCAGACAAGAATATGTAAAATGGTGGAAAGAATATGACTACAACAAATTCCTTCAACATGAACATATCCAAAAATGGTTTCTAGAAAACCCTCAAAGGGTTAAAATAGCAGAACTAGCAGACCAAACAAAACACTACCTTCCTTCAATAGAAGGCTCAATTTGCAGCAAGACTAGCAGCAGTTTCAAACGAAGCAGACTATATCAAACAATTACAACAGATTCCTAGCACAGCTGGGGCAAACAAGTAAAGACGAAGACCCAAACCAAAATGAAGATGACTGTTATGGGATTTTTTCACAAATTCCATAAAAATCTTGTAATAGATACACCGGAAAATATTGTTTAAATCCGACCAAACATTGTGCAAACAAGACAAACAAATTTATACTGCACACTGTAGCGACTGTATCACTTGTACTGTAGCAAAAGTCACTGTAGCAACACTGTAGCAGTCCGAACTTTTAACTATAAAACCCCACTCGAACACATGAACGGGATACACGAATTTTTAGGGAAGACTCCTCTCTCTAAAAACTCTCTCCCTTCTCTCTAAAACTCTCTCCTTTCTCTCATTTGTCCCCAAAACCATTTAGCTAAGGCTTTATGCTTTGAAGACATTAAACATTGTAAGTGGTATTCGATCATTAATAAACTCCAACCTTATTATCTGTTTTATATTATCAAATGGCCGGCTTAGCCGCCTAAGTTCTTGTTTTATTTGTTTCATATTATTTGCTATATATTCACTTGTCGAATGACTGGCTTAGCCGCCTGATCTTTTAATTTATTTACAGTCCGACTGTGACCTTTTTCCCTTTATCCCTCTGTGTTTCATTTCCTTCTACCAAGGGCCCTTAGTCTCCGTCTATATATATATATATATATATATATATATATATATATATATAGAACCCTGACTGTCATATATAAGATTTTATAAATAGTTATGATGATGTATTTCTCTAAAATATTTATATTTTATTAATAAATATCTCTTATCGTAGTAGATAGATTAGTGCAAAGTTATATGTAGATGTTTATTGAGAATGAGTGCATCAGATTGACTTGCTAAAAGTATTCTAAACAGATTAATATCGAATGCTAGTGGATTAATCTCTTTGTGATAATAATTGGGAATGGTCCTCGAACTTGAGGTCATGAGATTATCTTTATTGTATATTACTATATTTTAGTTCTATTAGTTATTACTCTTAAGGAATTGCACATACTGTAGAGTTCAAGTATAGTTCTGATACATGGAAAGATAAACTATGACTAATATAGGATTCAGCACTCCTTAAAATGAGAGGGTATATCCCAGTCATGACTACATCTTGAATTTGCGACTTAGAAATCTTTGTGCAAAGTGAAAAATAGAATTAAGAGTGTTTTAAGTTCTATTTCAAGTGAGTTGTATTTTGGAAAGAAGTATATTGATTATTACAATAAGAGTTGACATTATATCTGTATTCTTGAACTAATTGGAATATAGTGTGGTAAAATGATAATAATTACACGGTAACTAAATTACAGATATGCGAAATCGAACTACTCGACATATCTCAACACTTGGGTGGTTATGATACTTTTCTAGAAGCCACTCCTAATCTATAAGTGTAAATTAATTAATAATAAATTAAAATAATTGTTTAATTTATCTAATTTAAATTATTTTAGGATTATAATTTGTCTAATCCTAATTAATTTAGTTACCATGTATAACCCTAAGAACTTATATGATATTACATACTAGCCCCCAAGATTATGATTTATTATAATTAAGTCCTAAAATTTAATTTATCACATAAATTAACCCATAAGTATCTCATACTTATCAAATAATCAATTTAATTCTGAATTAATCATCTTAAAGTGTGTGACCCTTTAGATTCCCAATCACGTTGGTAATAAGTATAAATTATAATTTTAAATTAATTATATATATATATATATGTGTGTGTGTGTGTGTGTGTGTATATAAGAGATAGCACTCAGTGTCTTGAGTGAATCAATCTAGTGAAAATCTTGAATTAATTATCTGTATAGGTACCATTCGAGGTTCGATATTTGTGTGACTTGTGGATTGATATACCTGTCAGATTAGAGATTTTATTACGGTTTCGAGGTATAATTTCTATACTCCTCTTTGAAACTGTTACCCATAAATTAATCAAGATGATCCGTCGTAGGATGTAAAAATTTTAAATTTCGCTACGTGTTGCATGATTTATTTTCTTACAAGGATCTTCTTCTTGTAAGTCAAACTTGTTCAGGCATCATTAGCTGGGATTTTTTTTTTTTTTGATCTCTTTCTGGTTACCTCAAGATATTCTTCAACTTATCATAGCAGTGCCTAGATAGGTCTGTACTGACAACCCTGACTCCTTTGGATGGGGCCTTCCCCTCTATGGTGATTTTGACTCTTAGGAAGCCTATTCGTTTGCCCTCCATTCTGGCTTTGAGCTTGAAGTAAACAAGATCAACTCTAACTGGGAAGGTGAGGCTTTTAATGTGAATCATTTTCTGTGGTTATGCTTTCACAACAAATTTCAAACTATGAGCCTCCTTTTTAAGAGAAACATTACCATTATTCAGAATGTTTTTTAAATTACAATCACGATTCTTCAAAATTCTGAACCCTTACGACGCTTTATGTCTCTGGTTTCTTAATTTTTTTTTAAATAATAATAATTCTCTCCAAAGCTACAGTAGTCACTAGCTCCTTCCACGCTACAGTAAAGACAATGAAGATAGGCAGACTCGTCTTCATGGAATTCTGGGACTACTTTGATATACGAAGGTAGTCGAAAAGTATAAGAAATCTTTTAATGTTATAAGAGACAGGGTTCTTTAGGTATAGAGCATTGGAGATAAGTTAGGAAGATAATTTTATTTTGTACCCAAAAGGAAGGAGAGCGTGCATTGTTGTAAGGGTTAAATGCAAAAAGCCCCCTTAAACTTATACCTCACTTGCACTCTATCCCCCTCAACTTATTTAACAAGCACTTTACCCCCTATCCCTTACTTCTTTATGTTTTGAGACAAAATTACCCTTACTATTTTAATATTTTTTTATTTTTTTTCTCTTCTTACTAATTTATTTATTTTCTCTCTCATATTTTTCCTTTTACCTTTTTACCCATTCTTTCTTGCTACTGTTAAATTATTATACTAAAAGTAATTATTGGAGTTAGCTAAAAGTTCTTATTTTTTTTACATATTTAAAAATAATTTATAGTTTAAATAAGTTTTTTTTAATACAAGCAACATATATTAAATAGTATAATATAGATTTTATGAGTTTTGCAAATACTATAATTAACAAATAAACAAATTATAAAAAGATAAAATAATTTTTCAAAACAAATTAAAATATACATTCTAAGGATGCAAACAAAATTTTTTTGGTGCCATATTATTCACAGGTCATATTTTGGTTGAATTTACCATAACTCCAAAATCCCTTATATTAGGTAACTGTAATATTTTTTTTACTATATTTTTTTCGACATTACACCGTAAATAAAATGTTGTACATATTTTTTCATTTTATAATTTTATTTGTATACTATAAATTTTTTAATTTCCTCTAACTCAAAAATTTTATTTTTTATTTATTAATCTTACTATTAATAGTTAATCGCAAACTTTATATTACAACAAGGTATATTTATTGTATTATGTTTATTGCATTAACAGGATGATTAATCTATAAATTAAATTATATAGGCACATGTGAAAATTTAAAACTTTAATTAATTATTAAAAGTAAAGTAATTATTTAGTAGTAGCAAGAGAGAATAATGAAAAAAAAAAAGAAAATAGAAAAACAAGATAGAGAAAATAAATAAAAGGAAAAAAAGAAGAAAAAAATAAAAACAACAATAATTAAAATAATATGGATAATTTTGTGTCAAAACATAAAAGAGAGTGTAAAGTATTTATTAAATAAGTTGAGAGAGATAAAATACAATTGGAGTGTAAGTTTATTAGAGTTTTTTGCAGTTAACCCTTGTTGTAAATATAGGAGTCCCCTGTTTGAGATCTTCCCAAAATGCTATATCCATATCAGAGAGGGAGGGAGGGAGTGTTATATAGAAGGGGCATAACAATATTGTTATGCCCCTTCCCTCTCTAATGTCCGTTATCGTTTAGAGAAGTGAGCTACTGTGTTACACGTGGCATC
Organism: Cinchona pubescens; assembly: GCA_025175665.1. Classification (NCBI taxonomy): domain Eukaryota; kingdom Viridiplantae; phylum Streptophyta; class Magnoliopsida; order Gentianales; family Rubiaceae; genus Cinchona; species Cinchona pubescens. Next base: position 155,029 of record JANKKI010000456.1, on the reverse strand, counting down.
TTGTGATTGATTGAAAGATGGGGGTGAAATTACTATTTTGGAGTCTGTAGTGCATATTGTAGCGAAGCGGGAGTTTAATTGTATGTTTTGGGGGGAATTATGCAAACCTACTTCGCTAATTGAAAGCCCAGGTTCTTTATCTTCTGGCTTCTTAGATGGGAAGTTGTGACAGACCTCTGCTTCCAATAAAGAACTCTTTGCACCCACATCAAATCCAGCAGCCATAATCTCCCTTAGCATGTCAGAAGGTCGGCAAACTCCAAGATCAATAATCACAGTTATAGGAAACCTCAAACTCCCGGTCATTTTTGCAGTATTCCTGCCAAAATCTAAGATGAGTTTATATAGTCCCAATAAAATATTATTTGTGTTTTCCTTGACAAGACAACTAAATAATCCAACAATTGGATCAAGCCAACTCAGCAATCTTGAAAATGATCTACAATCTAACCTCATCCTTCTTGTCCTTTTTGTGGAAACCCTTCCGAAGATATTGATCGCGTCACTATGCATTGCCCCTCGGCATTAATCTCTCATTCTTACCTATCAATGCCCCTTACTTTCCCATACTAAGAACTAACCAGCAAGACCTTAACCTAATTGAGTGGCTAAGATTTGGTTGCATCAAATTCACTTTGAAAGCCTACTTTGAACTTCTTTGGAACTAGATCTGTAAGCAAGTTGAGTTCAAGTTGGAATTAGTAAATTCAGATTCGAATCCAATTAGTATATTTGGATTTGAATTCAAATATTTATCGGATCTACAAAAATAAATCTATACTCGGATTCATTAAATCTTGCCAGATCTGGATTTGGGTCATATAATATTTTTTTAATTTTTAAATTTTTAAACAAAAATTTTATAGTTTATAGAATTTTTATTTTTTTGTAATTATAAAAACTACTTATTTCAAAATTTTATATTTATGATTGAGTTTTACAATAGAATATAATTTACATTGATAATTTACAAAATTTAAATGTATATGTACATATAAAACAACACTAACTGTAAATTTTATAAATATATATATATTTATCATATATATATATTAAATATTTTAATCAAATCTAGATCGTAATTAGGTTGGAATAATAAGATTTATATCCGGTCCGTTTATTACAATCGTTAAAAGGGTTCGAATCGGATGGAGTCGAGTCCGGATCTATACCCGACCCATTGACAAGCATACTTGAAGCACCTTGTTCCCTTGTGTTTGCTGAGGGCTTTTGTATCATAGGTACAAAAGGATGTTTGAACCAGGGAGATTACTCCAATCGACAAAGGAGCTTAGCCTCAGTAACATTACAAGCAGAAACGCTTCCAAGAAATCACCATTCATTGGGAACCTCCTGACCACCCTTTTATCAAACTGAATAGTGAATACTGGTAGATCCCCTTGGGAAACCCTAGAAATGCTAGTGCTGGAGGTAGTGATAAAAAACAATAATGGACAATGGATTCTTGGCTTTAGTAAACGTATTAGCCTAGCTGCAAATAACCAGGCTGAGGCCTGGACTCTCAGGGATGAACTCAGACTAGAGGTAATTCAACAGAATTGTAAACTTCTCATTATTGAATCTGATTCTAAACTCAAATCAATTTATCTGTTGAAGAATTCCTCAGCAAATCACTTACTCTCACCTATACTTTCTGATGACAGAGCCTATATCAAGCAGCTGGAGGAAGTGAACATTCGGCATAGCTATAGAGAATCAAATGGATTGGCAGATGCCTTAGCCAAAGATGGAGCCATGCAGCTGAATTTTAATCCTGTTATTTTCACGACATTCATGATTTTGTCAAGAGTCAAGACTACTATTCAGGCTTTTGTTTGCCTCGTCATGTTACTGGCACTGCAACTTAATTTTGGCAGATTTCTTTTCCAAAAAAAAAAAAAAAACACAATAACGTAACATAAAAGGAAATTTCTTTTAATCATCTTTATGAAAAATTAAGAAAGAAAAAAAAAAAAATCAACAACAACTTATACACCACCACCCCATGAAGTAAGAATTTCCTTTTTTTTTTTTATTTGTTGGATGAAATGCATACAAGTGTATTAGTGCGATTGAAGGATGCAAACTCGAGGTATTTTGGAATTTTATCCACAATACAAGATTGATACATTAAGCACAAGAACTTGATTTTTCATCTTTTCCACGTTTATGGCTTAATTTGAAGATAGCCTAAGAAATTGCCAACATATTGCTCGTCTAGCCTCATCACAGAATGATCCCTTCATTTCATTAATTGGGTCATCTATCTCAATCATCACCAACCTCAGTGATATGTAGCCACTGCATCCCTTGTAAACAACCTCCCAAGTCATCTCTTGGGATGGGATAGACCATTTTCTACTCCGACAAACCCTGGCATTTAATCTTTGGTAGGCAAAAAATGTCAGCAAAATAAGAGTGCTTTCAAATTGTATTGCCTCCACAACTCCAAACTGAGAGAGTCAAAAGCCTACCTACTGAATCATTGCTTCCAGTTGTAACTTGCAACTGAGATGCCCAACTGGTACATATCACACCACAATCATTGGTGCCCTCTTAGTATCTACAGATCCTTCCAGTAGCTCATTGTTTCGGTATCTTCATCACCACGTATAGCCTGAAAAACCCAAAAAAGAAATGGTAATCCAGCAGCTCCAAAACCAGTGCAATCTCAGTGCAGTCTACATTGTGGTCCAATAGATAAACCAATACAACATAAATAAAACTCTTGTTCACTGTGAAGAAAGAACTTTTTTACAATTAACTTCCAATGTGTGGATATCAAAATTTTGATGCATCTATTGAAAGACTTTGAAAAGAAATTAAAAGAATCTCACTCTACATTCGCTTGATTTTGGACACATTAAAATCAGTAAAAAAAAAAATCATATTGTCAGTGTGTCAAAAGAATCTGTCAAACAATGGAAATTCATTAAGTCCCTTGGATCTTGTCATTGAACTATCCAATTAAGTCTCTCTAGCATTCATATTTTGACATTTCAATGGTATTCTCATATCCATGCCCAACCTTCTCAAGCTATACAACCTAAGATTTACAATCAATAGATTCTATCAATCCAGAGGACTTAGTTTGTCCCTTTTAGATGATGCAGAACTCCGAAAACAAAAAAGGTAAGAAACTTTTTCTATCGTACCTTCTTTATATGTATTACGCTCAATATAATATCTTAAGAGTTAAGGCAGGCAGCTCAGATTAAAGGCTTTCTCAGTCCTGTCTGCTGGTTAAATACTATGACAAAGTTTCAAAGCAGACATAAAAATTAACAACATAAAAGTAAAAGAGGAATTATTAACTAGGAATAATGCAAAAATGCAAGCTTTGTAAATATTTTATATTCTGCTTCACTAAATTTCCATGCAAAGGTTTCTTATAGATCAAAAGAACGATTCACAGATTGATAGTATTATGCAGACAAAAGTCTAAATAATGTAATTACTTCCTCACAACACCGACCTTGTTCGATAGCAATAAGGTGACACAGAGGAGGAACTGAAGTCGAGCAAAAAAGAAAGAGAAATCTATTGTTCAGGTTAGTATTCTAGAGGCAAACACAGACTTTGTAATGCAATGTCCACTGAACTGAATCGATCACTACGTTCTCATGATGGAATAGAACAAAATTTGACCATTGAAACTTTTGGAGGTTTTTTTCAGTCTAAGAAGTTTACCAAGTTAAAATAGCAAAGCAAAGAAATATACATCTCAATCAGCATATATTGTAAACTGACGGCAGGAAACCCAAAGGTCCTGCAGATATGGAAGTATGCGTTCGACAACTATTTCCCAAAATAAATCTCTAAATCAGATGCTTCTTTCCTTGCTTTCAGTACGCCATCTTTCAGAGTGAAACACTCTGACCACACTTTTTAACTTTTCATAAACCAAGGGACCTCCGGTTCAAATTTAGGAGAACAGCATGCATCAAAGCTTCCATTTCTGCTGGTTACAAAAATTATGCGTGATAGCTAAGAATCCACATAAGGAATTAAATGCCATGTTGTTGTAGAAAAATTTTCATTTTGCACTCATTCTCGAACTTCCTTTGGTAGGATCAATTCCTCTGCTATTTCATAGTCATTTATTAGGATAGAGCATGATTATTAATTAACCCACTATACTCCTAGTATGGTCATTTGAATGAATGATAGCAGTTGCCTCAATATTTTACCCACATTTAAGTTTATATGTACTGAGTGTTTAAGTACATTTTGTAACTGTGATGCAGTCTAAACATTTCAATATATAAACAGATGTAAACTAGCAACTATAAGTGTCTTCTATTACATACCATAAACAATCATTCTTTTAATTTGGAGATAATAGAGAAAAGATGAAGTTGAATGTAGAACTTCGTTCAGAGTTGATTCCCTTGGAAAAACAATTAGAGGAATTTCAGTATCTTGCCGGAAAATACATTTTATTGCAACCCAGTTCTCATTTTCATGAAGCCTCATTAAAAATGTATACAGTATACCCTAGTTAGTCACCTAAAAAAGGTTTGTGAACACTCACAAGACTGAACATCAATAGTGTCAAATAAGACTATAGAAATATCAGATGAGGACCACTTGACATTGGTTGTTGCTATATACATAATTGACAAATAATTATGCATACATTATATGATGGTAAGCTATGCATGCATTAAGGAAATAACAAAGGAGGTCAGTTCTAGATGCCTTTCATATTGTAGACGGAGTTTACCAAAAAAATACTTGCATAGATAGCAAGATCTAGATTGTACCTTATAAAGTTCGCATCGAGTTGATTGTCAAAAGCAGGTCTTTGGATTTCTGAAGCAAAATAAACTTTTGAATCCATGTTGACCTTTTACATATCATTAGGGACAAGAGGAGGCATCCCTTCGGAGGTTACCATTTTGCACTGTAAAGATAAAAACCAACAGTCAGATGAGAGAGATAAAAACCAGGAAGATAACATAAAATAGTTCCCTGAAGACCCATATCTTTTAAGCTTCTGGCCAAGGCTTCTTTAAAGCCTTAGTCATTTTACTTATCTGCTTATTGCTTTAGTCGTACCCTTTTTCAGGACCTTGCAACCTTCCAGAATCTCAAAAATAAACTTTTTAGGCTCCTAGAATGATTTGACATCTGCCAGTCTGATACTAGAGATGTTAAGCACATAATACCGTAATACTGAATGAATCACAGAGTGAAGCCTATCCCATGAATGGAAATGATGGTACTATGGGAGGTGGTGGCGGGTTGGGGTTAGGGGCAAGTGGCCAAGGTAATATAGTAATATTAAATGATTATCCAATTAAGTAGCTCTAATACAAGACCAATAAGTACAGAGGAATAGAAAGACAGCTGAACAACAATTTTTCTTGTAAAATTATACATGAGATGTACTTGCCATCTTGATGTGTATAAGAGACAGTCCCATTGTATCACCAGACTGCTCCAGTGAACTTTGACGAGGCAAGATCGGAAATCTGTATCAATCAAGGATTAGAGATAAGAAGTGCATTTCTAAGGATCTTCCTTCACATGCAGAATCCTAGCCTCGTCTGACACAGGTAAGACGTACAAGGTGTTACTCTCACCAATACGTGGTTGAAGAATCTGTCTAAAATACACATCTAATTGTCAAGAGTCATGTGCCCTCTGTTCACTTGGTCATAGTGTCTATCAACACAGGTATGTGTTTGGGGGAGCTCTCACAGGGAATGCTTTTCTGTCATAATTCTACCACATCGGAGCAATTATCAACAAGCTCTCTCCTAAGTAAGCCATCAATTAAAAGTTTCCAGGCTACTTCGTCGTGATTGTATCCGCACTCAAGCAGCCTACAGAATACTGCTTTACCTGTGTCATTATTCCCTTGATCATACAACGCACAAACAAGTACTTTGTAGGACTCCAAGTGCGGTAGAAGACCATGCTTGACCATGTTATCAAGTAACTGTAGGGCTTTCGAGAGTGCATTTTCAACTTGTCTCAGCAATTGATCAATGAATAATAGACAGGAACGCTGGGAGACATGCCATAACTTTTCATATGATCAACCAATCTCCAAGCTTCTTGAATTCTTCCTTCTCTGCAAAGTCCTGTAGTAAGTGCAATTGTAGGTGTTCAGATTAGGTGCATAACCATATTCAGTCATTTTCTCAAACAGCTTCAGAGCTGTATCATATGCCATTACTTTCCATACATCTGCAATATTAATCTAGGGAATGTATCACTTTTCAGATCAAGTCCTAATGCATTTACGTTTTCTTTAATACATCTTTTGTGTATAAGAGACAGCAACCTTATACAGAATAGATATAGTGAGAAGGTTCGCATCCAGCATCAACCATACATTTAAGGGTATCAAATGCACGGTCTATCAATCCTAAACGTCCATAGCCATCAATCAATGCAGTGTAGGTCATAAAATCTGGCCTAATACCTTCTTTATTCATTTTAACCATCAAATCCTCTGCTTCTTTCAACTGCCCTTGGTTGCAATATGCAAGAAGAAAAGAAGTGTAAGTGCAGATATCAGGTTTATAACCTAGAGCAATCATTTTATCAAGCATTGCATAGGCATGATCAAAGGCATAATCTTTTAGCAATTGCTCAATGAGCACAGAATAGAACAAGTAACAACATCGGGTTTCACACCTCTCTCCAACATGTTTCCAACAATTCAGATGCTTCATGCATTTTACCCTCTTTACACAACCCACCAATCAGCACATTGTACGTGCAAGAGCTAGGAAAGCAGTCTTCTCTACGCATCCTTTCAAACAAATTAAAAGCAATATCAACCTTCACTTCTCTGCAATATCCATCAATCAAAGCAGTATAAATCACTTCATTTGCCTTTAAGCCTTTGTCTTTTAGAGAATCAAGTAAGGTATGAGCTTCTTCAACCCTGCCTTTTATGCACAATGCATCAACCAGAGGGCCATAAGTCCACTCATCAGGTGCTACATTACTCTCTTCCATCAACCTAAGCAGCCTAAATGCACTATCAACATGACCCTCTTTGCATTGTCCATGAACTAACAAGTTATAAGTCACAACGGTCGGAGACAGATTTCGTTCAAGCATGTTATTAAGTAATGCCATTGCCTTGTGCACCTTTTTCGCCTTACAAAATCCAGAAATCAATTCATTGTATGTACGAGCATTAGGACTGCAATTATTAGATTCCATCACTTCCAATATCTCAAAGGCTGCCTCCACCATTTCTTTCTTACAGTAACCATCAATTAGAGCATTATACGTAACTACGTTAGGAACCAACCGCTTTTCTGACATCAAATCCATCAACCTCCTAGCTTCATCCAGTTTACTGTCTTTACACATGCCATCAATAAGAACAGTATAAGTATGAACATTCGGGTCACAACCTTTCTCCTTCATTTCATCAAATAACTTCAGGGCTTCTATTATCCTATCTGAACCACACAATGCATCAATAAGAACCGTATAGGTCCTAACATTCGGAAAACAATAATCCTCCCCCATTTTCTTAAACAACTCCATCGCCTTGTCTAACTTCCCCACCTCACACAACCCATGAATCAAATTATTATACGAAACCTCATTTCTCCTACAACCCTTTTTAACCATCCCCTTAAACACTCCTAAACGCACTATCTATATTCTTTTTCCTACAATGCCCTAAAATAAATGACGTATACGTGTGAGTATCGGGATCCAACCCAGCCTGCAAAATCTTATTCAAATACAACTCTGCCTCGCCCACATTCCCCAATTTACAATAAGCATTAATCATGGTATTAAAAGTATAAATATTGGGTGAAATCTTGTCGTCCAACATCTCAAAATAAACACATTTCATATCATCAATCATAAGAAACCGCGCCAACATCATCAATAAAGTATTATAACACCTAACACTAAGCTTAAACTTAAAAAACAACCCATTATCACAATCATTATCGTCATTATTCATATCCCTCAACACACCCAAGACGAACCGTGCATCCTCGGTTCTCGCAGGCCTTAATCTTTAAAATGCGGGTTTTTTCTGCAACCCCAAAAAACTTATTGGGGATCAGAATACGCAGCAACGAAGAATATGACTCCGCAGATGGTTTAAAAGACGGGTAGCGGGAGAGATCTAGTTGAAGAAGTTGAGAGCTGTTTGGGGATTGAGATTTGGGTATTGGGAATAGAAATTGGCGAGATGGGTTGGGGATAAAATGGGGATTAGATTTTTGAGGGATGGGTTTTTTTGCCAATTGGGTTTGGAGAGGAGATAGTGGAGTTGGCCGGAGAGGTCAGGAGGAGGAGGATTGATGTTGGGTTCGTGGGTAATTAAAGGGGCGGCGGTGGAAAATGGGTGTTTGGAAATGAGGAAAAAAAGAGGAGACGGACCTGGTTTGTTGACGGTGATGATGGTGGCGGTGGATCTTATCATCGTGGTGGCGAAGGATCGGACAGCGGCGGAGGTGAGAGCTCCCCCATTGCATGAATACTAGGAGAAGTCATTGATAAATTGCAGGTAAATGGGGCGGAGATTTTTGGTGGCGACAGTTAAGGGTCCCCTGGTGCAGGGTTGGAGGGATACAGTGGAAATTTTGTGTAGGGGTTCTGGAGTGAGGCGACTTGTACCCTCACTATGGCTGTAGGTTTACCGGGGAGAGGATTGTACCTTTCAATTTCTGACTTTGGACTTAGAAATTGAAATAAGAATTTAGGTCAGACCTACAGTCCAAAGTCTGAATTTTCAGATGAAAAGAACAAGGAAAGGGAAAAAAAATTTCTTTTGAATTGTTTGAACCCCAAAGTTTGGATGAAAAATTTACATTGATAGTGGTATTTTAATTAAATGTTGTTCCTTTTAATATTTTAGTATTATATTCAAATAAGAAATATGACATTTTATAATTAATTATAGAGTAATTAAACTTTTCTATCCATTTCCTTCACGAATGGGAGAAAAGTTTTTTTTAAAAAATTTTATCTCTCCATTTTCCTTCATTTCTCTTCTTTTTCCTCCAAATAAAACTCTCAAACGAACGTAAAAAAATTCAACTTTCCCTCCCTTTCTCTTCTCTTCCTTCCATTTCATTCCATACAAACTCAACCTTATGTGTTGTATTTAGTTATTAGGTTGTTTAGGAGTTTTAATTGGAGGGAAAATAAGGGAAATGGAGGAAAATGAAGGGATAAAATTTTTTAAAAAAAACTTTCCTTGTATGAGTGGAAGGAAATGGAAGGAAAAGTTTAATTAGTCTATAATTAATTATAAAATATAATATTTGTACTAAAATAATACTAAAATGTTAAAAGGAGGGGCATTTTAGTAAAATACTAAGATTAATGAAAATTTTCTTTCCAAAACTCTCAAATAATTCGAAAGAAATTTTTCTTCCCTTTCCTTCCTTTCTCATCCCTCCTCATTAAAAACTTTTTTTTTTTTTCTCTTCCTTCCTAAAGTCTCGAAAAGATTACCAATTTGGTTGTACAAAATTAATCAACACCTTCTTTTTTTTATACTAGTAGAAAAGGTACATCGCTATGGGTGTGAAATTTATAAAATTTTATACAAAAAAAAAAAAAAAAAGGAAATATAGATAGTGAAAACAATAGAGGATAATAGTTTCTAAGGGAGTTAACGGATAATTAACAGGTAGTTAATGTTTACATATACAGATATGAATTAGAAAGAGATAATTATGAAGATAAGGATAAATTAGGCAAATAAATAATGACATTATATCAAATCCTTTCTCCTACTTTATATATAATATAGATTATATAATAACTAGAGATAACTGCTTCAATGTTCATCAAACTCTCCATTTGTCGCAAATGAAATTGCCAAACTGTTTTGTCTCAAAAATATCAGTGAATTATTTAAAAGTGTGGATTTAAGTTCATTTTGTCTGTTAGTTTGAGCAGTTAGTGCTTGAAGAACTTAATTTTTTGCAATCAAAATTGTCCACAGTGAACTAATATTTCTAAAAAAAATTTGGAATCAAACTTCGAAGAAGAAAAACCCAATTGAACTATAGTACAAGAAAAACACATTATCAAAATTGTGAATTTAAATTCATTCTGTCTATTTGATCAGTTAGAGCTAATAAAATTTATTTTTTATGGTTAAATTATTCAACCACAGTGAACTAACATTTCTTAAAAATATTCGAATCAAGCTTAGAAGAGAAAAATAATAAAAAAAAATAAAAAAAGCCAATTAAACTTTAGTAGAGAAAAACATATTTCCATAACAGAAATCTTAAAGTCATGTTACAAGATAAGAGAAAAATTTCTGAGTCAAAATTAAATTATCTAATTTGCCAAATTTCCAATTAAAGTCCTTGACCGCCCCAGCCCACAAACCACTGCCTCACTACTAGAAAAATGTCTATTAGTAACAAAAATTAGCAACAGAAAAAATCCATTGCAATTTGCAATGGAAATAGCAACGGATGTTATAATATATATATATATATATATATATATATATATATATTCAAAACAATTGCAACGGAATTTCCGTTGCAATTTTTTTTAAAAAGAAAAATTTAAAACATATTTCTAATAAATATTCGACCTGTGAAAAAATTATTACCTTGATTTTGTTTACAAATTAATAGCAATCGAAAAATTCTTTGCTAGTGTTTTTTTTTTTTTTTTTGTAAAAAAGACAGACATATTAGTATTGTCTCTTAGGCGAAATGTTTTTTAATTTTTGTTTTTAAAGAATTCAAAAATTGTAAAGATAAACACACACAACCTATTTAGTCTAAGCAGATTTCTCCCACCCACAACTTCGCGCCTATCTGATTCCTTTGCGCCTTGATCAGCCTCTCCTTCTCATCCCCACCATTTGCTACTCCTTTCCCCTCCCCTTTCTCCGTTTTTTACTTTTCTCTTCTTCACTTTTTCTTCATGGAGGAGCCTAGTGGATCCCCCTTCCTGTTCCCGCCTTCAACTTCCCCTCCCCTTTCCTCACCTTTTGCTACTTCCCTTTCCCCCTCTCCCTTCTATCGCATTTCCTTCAATTTTGCAACAGAGGAGCCTCCATCAGCACATCAAGCCATCACAGCTTCATCAATCCACAAACTTTAGGGTAGTTTTTATTGATCTTGTCTTTAATTTGAATTTGGTTTGTTTCCAACTTAACCTAGATGAGAATTTTGGATTATTTGTTTATTTATTTCTAAAGTGGGTCAATTTTTTGTATGCGTACTGCATTATGAGGGGAAAAGAAAAAAAAATTAATTCTTTTAATGTAAGGATACGAAACTGTTTGACATGTTGTTGTTGTTGGTCTTTTTTTTTTTTTTTTTTTGGGTGAAACTGCTATATTGGGGTTTAGGTTTGTTGTTTGGTACTAGGTATCTGTTCATTGATGGTTAATGGTCACATTGTAGTTGGTTTATTGCTGGAGTATTATGGGTTCTCCAGCAATAAACCAACTACAATGTGACCATTAACCATCAATGAACAGATACCAAACTGTCTCTTATACACATCTAGATGTGTATAAGAGACAATGTTGGAACATATATTAAAAGAAAGAAGGCAAAAGCTTTACTTGTATGGCCAATTAATGCAGAATTATTTGAGTGGCTTTTCTTTTTTGTTTGGCGTGTTCTCAATAGCTTGACTATCGATGAACGATTAGTTTTATTTATATAGAATTGATGCCTTCCACAGTTAAATTTAGGAAAAGAATAATTTGCTATAAATTCATTCATGTTCCAAAAATCAGTAGTCCAACTTTATTTATTATATTATTATTTTTGTGCTCAATCTTGTAAAATTCATTATTTGTTGCAAGAATTACAAAGCATTAATTGTTGAAGTTGCTTCAGCCAACACAATTCTGCCAAAATTTAATATCCTGTTTTTATACACATCTAGATGTATAAATAAAAGAAAACATTTTAGATTAATACTGAAGAAATATAATGTAATATTTTTAAAAAATAATTTCTTCCTCATCTTTTTTTTTTTTTTTTTTTTTGTCTTCATGTCTAAAATATGCACAAAAATTAACATGAGCTGTTGAGACAGTTGATTTTAAGTTCCGATCTATTAGATTATTGGTTTGTATTTGTTTTCATGAAAATATTTGGACGTGTTTGATTAGATGAACTGATCGAAAGACTTTGTAGAGATGATGCATGTCATTTTGCCTAGATTTTTAGTTTGGTCTCAAATTTTTCTAGACTTTATAGGTTACAAATATTTGATTTTTTTCATGGTAGCGTTTAGGCTTTTTTTTTTTTTTTTTTTTTTTTGTTTACTGAAATATGGGTGCACTTCATCAATCAAAAGAACACCTGGAACAATCTCTGCCTTCCCTTCCTTCCTCCAGTCTGCAACCATTTTATCAATTTGTTGCCTAACTTAAGCACAAATTTCACCAGTTTCGCTAGTAAAGAGGGCTAAAATCCCTGTGTTTTAAAAAATAGAGAAAATTTCATTACAAAAGAATAAAATTGGGTGGTAAGGAGTTAAAGATAAAACATTCAACAAAGTTAGCACAGAAACTTTCAACGGCAAGACCAAGATCCATTGTAGAAACTCAATAAATGATGGTATATTGATATAGTTGTTGTTGGTCCCAAAACAACTTAAGAGGGGGTGAATTAGGTTTCTAAAAATGCTTTTAGAAAGATTAAATTTATTGAGATTTTTCAACTAACAATTAATATAATGAAGATAGAATCAATGAAACTATGAAGAAAGAAAGAGAAAATTAAACAAATAGACCAATACTCTCAAACTAACAAGCTTGAAGTATTAATCCACTAGAATGCTTCACACACTTGGTAAGCCAATAATCTGTACAAAGTAGGGAAATTCTTGGTCACACTAAAACTCTTTTAGTTGAGCCAAGAATTTTACTCACAACTTCACTTTTGTACAAGATTATCACTCCACTCAAAATTGAATTGCATTCTAATCGGCACACTGAGACAATATAGCACTATAGCCAATTTGTACTAAACTTGCTCTTTTCTAAGGTTTGTATTCAATGTATTAGATAGATTTTACAGAACAATAGAGTAGGTATTTATAGGAGTACTAAATGGTAGTTGTTATTACTTCCAAACGGCTAAATAATAGATGCACAAAAATTAGCCGTTGAGGTTTCGGACGTCCGAGATAAGTATGATGCGTTCGACATAGCGTCCGATTCAGTGCAATCGGTGAAGGATATCGTTCGGACGGCCGTGCATGCGTCCGTTTCATCGTCCGGACTGAGATTCGGACGATGTGTCGTGTGCTTCTGAAGGAAGCTTTGTTTGAACGGTTGTATGCGTCCATAGAGGAGCATAAGAAACTTGCTTTCTGCCTGTCTGTTCGGACGATGAAATGCGTCCGAGTGAATCTGTATCAGATACTCCTATTCGTCTGATAGAACTGAGATGTGTTAAGGACGATGTACTGCGTCCGAATAACCTGTTTCCAGCAAAAAAGGTAACAGACCTGCAAAGCTTGTTTTCAGAGTTTAGTGCTTATGTCATCATTAAAATAAGATTTGGGAAACATCAGTTGTCAATGGCAAAATGCTGCCTATTCTAATTCTCTTCAAATATTTTGCCTCCAACTATGTACAATAAGTTGGAGTCAAGATCATTTTGAGGTCAAGACCTTCAAATATTCATAAATAAATCAAAATAATAGAAAGGTAGATGAGAAACATTATACATGTAAAATTAAAACCACATGAGATGTCAAAACTTCCAAATCCTCAAAATTTTGAGTGGGATGGCCTCTATACCTTTTTAAGAGATACGTTTAACATTAGATTCTCAATCTATATAAAAAAACTTATTAACTTTTACCCCATTTCTTAAAACAGGATATATAATATTTGGCAAAATAGTGCTCCCAAGCAACTACAACAAATAACTCGCTTCTTAAAATCGGCAAAGGCACCAAAGTGTCTAAGGAATCCTTATTCATTCAATTAGCTTAAGGAGTTTTTCAACCCAAAGAAGTTTTAGAACACCTTTCCAGTACTTAAATTTACAAGCTCTCTAGAATCAGATTCGAAGAAATCCCAGGATTAGAGCAATGAAAAGACTAATCTGTCTCTTATAGAAATTTATTGAAAGATAAGATTTAATATTTACAGTTGAAGCTTTTAATTTATCATTTATAGAATCATTACCCCAAAAATGAAGTGCATGAACTTGATCTGAACCAAAAAAGCATTTACCACTCCAAGCAGAATGTGAGCTCCAAATATTAACTATACATTACTTTACCTGCTCAAGTTTACTGCAGAAACGATGCAATCCAAGTCGAGACATTTGCCATGACCGTAGTAACTTCATCAGATATAGGCCAATTGTTCTTTTGTTGAGGCAAAAGTTTTATGCGCTCATATCTTAATTCCACAAACTTTGAGCTTGTACAGTCCAAAACTTGCAGTTATTTCCACTCATTTAGTTCTCCAAAGCTAGATGCAAATGCAACAATCTCAATCTACGTGGCAGTATCTTGAGTATGAAATTAAGCTAAATTCTGTGTAGTCAAGAGGATTTGAATAAATTGAGCTAAAAGTTTTTATCCCCTAAATATATCTCAAAAATATCCAAAAGAACCTCAACCAAGAAACGAATATCAAGAGTATTATAAACAAACAAAGAAAAGAATGAAAAATCAACCGCTTTATTGAGCCAATTAAACAAAGAACAATAGACATTATATGATGCAAAGGTAATTGCATTGAAAGAATGCACATTTATACTCAGCGAGAACTTTGAACAAAACGAAGCATGAATCTCTAGTCCACACTTTCAATTCATTCCTCTAAATGATATTGTTTGGGTAAATAATTGATTTGGTCTTTTAGTTCACAAACAAGTAATAAATAAAGCTTAATAACCCTAATCAATACTTACATACGCTCGCAAGGATACAATTAAGTTCGTAGATTGGATGAGTAATGTGCACTTAGCCACGAGAATTGTTTTTTGAAACTACTAGGGTTCACAAATCTTTTCACTAGTCAGACAAATCTAGATGTGTATATGAGACAGGTAGCAATTGAAATTAATTCTAATCACTAAGAAAATAAGAACAATTACCGAATCTAATTAAAACTAAAGAAAGCAATTAACTTTAATGAAATCAAACTTTAATTAATAAACTAAAAAAGCAAACACAATAAGATTAAATCTAAAACTACGAATTGCAATAAAGAACAGGAATGGAATTGAATATAAATAAAGAAAGAAAACTTAGTAATTGTAGATGGAACAAAAGTTGATGAAGCTTGATGTCTTGACAAGAAAAAAAATCAACTACTCTAATGATCTATCTACTCTAATTAATTATTGACTCTAACTAATGATTACTCTATCTAACTGATGATGATTTCTCAACTCCTCTCTACAGTGGGGTATTTATAGGAGATATTATAAACCACCTCTCCAATGCTAACATGAAAGCCCACAAAAAGAAGTCCAATCGAATGAAAAAGGTTGACAAAATAACAAATTCTTTTGGAGCACGCTCTAATGTGCGCACATGCGCACAAAACCTTACACATGTGAGTGAGATAGGGCTTTTGAAATTTCCTCTTGGGAGTTTACAAACATGCGCAAAGAATTCCTCGTGCATGTTGTACATTGTAGTGCACCTGTCTTAACTTCCACCTCATTTTTGACCTTGATGCTGATAAAATTTGGAAAAACTCAAAACATGAAAGTTGTAGCTCTTCCTCTTAGCTTTCCAATGCACTTTGAATCAACTCAATGGAGTTCGGACAAGAAAGTTATGATCAAACTACCACACAGTGTCCGAATTCTCTCCTTGTCGGTGTACATTATTTCATCCTTGTGATTTTCCTCCAACTCTTTGATTCTTTTGAGTTCTTTTTCATTCCAAGCCTAGAAAAACTAAAATTAAAACAATTAAGCTCATAATTAACTCAATTATTGCTTGCATCACATGAAAACGTGGCAAATGATATATAAAATATAAGATATTTGTGAGCTTATCAAATACTCCGCACTTAGCTTTTGATTGTTGTCGAGCAAAAAAAATTGAATTAAAACAAATAAGCTCATCAAAATTGAACCCAACACATCTCTCAACCATTGTCCACATAAATAATCATGAATTACACTATCAGAAGTAATTTACGAACTCAAGTGTTCAAATGCTAATAAAACCTAGACACGAAATTCGATGCGTGTGTGAATATAGCCATTCAATAAAAATTCAGTTTTCAAGACACTCGGATCAAATCATGCAAATTCTAAAAATTTTCTGAACACCCCATAGCTTACTATTCTTACACCGTCTCTACTAATGTAGACAACCAACTCAATTTAAATTAGGTAGGACTTTTTAGCTTGTAACGTTAGGCTAGGATATTGGCTAATCAGAGAAGGTATAAGGATGTCACAAGACAGAAGAAAGAGTTTTAAATTAATACTGGTAACATATCAAAATAAAACTTCTCTTTAAATATTAAACCACCTATTCTTACAGATAAACAACCCCGCACTTAATCAACAAACACCCATGAAGAATTTCATACAACAAACAACAAAAAGTCCTTCTTTTTCAATTTCAACCCAACATGCCAATATTTTACGGACATTTCTTTCATATTTCTTTCCATCATTTTTCCCATGTCTGCTCCCAATACAGGTACTAGTGTAGGCACTACCCGAAAACACTCCACTGCAAGTACTAGTGATGGGCACTATCTTCAATTACAATAATGCAGGCAGTAGTGATGGGCACTACCTGCAATTTTTAAGAAATTATTATTATTATTATTTTCCAATACCCCTTTCTTAGCCCCATAAATGTACACCACTCACTCATACAATTTTTCACCCTTATTCAATTACCTTCTGCCCTTGTATCCCCTTAACGAATAATTGTGTGCAATAAAGCACTTAAGGGACATTTTGGGATATAAAAATAAAATAAATTATTAAGCTAAAAAAGGTAGGTAAAATAAGTTTTAATGAAAGAAAACGAATGGTACTATCCATTCATTACAAATTAAGGCTCAAATATGGTACTGAGGATCAAAATTTCAATAAGAGTTGGCTTGAAAGGCTTAAATGACCAAAGAAGGCTCGACCCTCATCTTTAAACTGAGTCAAGTGGTCTATAAAATTCGCCTCAAAATTGTAACAAAGCATGTTCTGAGATGCAATATAAGTGAGTCTACATAATTATCTCTAAGTTTCAAAAAATAAAAATAATTTATGGCTAAGTGCTCAAGAATTCTTAGAAATCATGCAAGGAAAATGTTAACATTGACTACACAACTCATGAATGGTTTAGCTCAACAGCTCAATTATCATGCAGAAAATCAAAGAGACATGCCAAGTGATTGGGCGTGAGTTCTATGCTAATATGGCTAATTATAGTGATACTAAGGTATGTGTAAGGGGAAAAATGTGGATATTTCTGGTCCTGCTTCTTGCCCACATGTGCAAGGTCCAAGCGCACACGTGTCACAGGATTGCGATTCTAGCTTTTGAATTTCATGCACATGCGCACCAAATGACTTGCATGTGAGCAAAATAACACCCCCTAAACTTGTAAATTTATTTCCTAAGCAATTCAAACCAACAATAGGATCTTAAAACCATATTCTAGTCCATTTAACTTGCATTTTAAGATGATATGCACACAAATAATAAAGGAACTAAAGGAAATAAAAAACAAACACACAAACGAAATTATAAAAAGACATGGGTTGTCTCCCATGTAGTGCCCTTGTTTGTAGTCTTAGGCTTGACTTCAGCACATTATATCAAGCATTGATGAGGTGAATGGTTTCCCATTCCTCTTTAAAGTGTATAATTCCTCCATAGTAGCTCTTTACTCGATGGCCATTAACCTTGAAATTTCCGTGACTTACTTTGAGCTCTACCGCACCAGTGTCCGCACAACTTCAAATGGCCTAGACCATCTTGACTTCATCTTTCCTAGAACAATTTTAGTCTTGAATTGTACAATAAATCCATTTTCCCGGTTTGAATTCCTTGCTAAAAATATGCTTGCAATGCCAAACCTTTGTCTTTTTCTTATGAAGCCTTGCAATCTCGTAGGCTTCCTTTCAGAATTCATCCAATTCGTTCAAATATTGAGCCTTTTCTCCCTAGCGTCCTTCAAATCATAATTGAGACTTTTGATTGTCAAATATGCTTTGTGCTCGATTTCAATCGGGAGATAACAAGCTTTACCATAAACCATTCTATAAGGATACATCCCAATTGGACTCTTCAAGGTAGTCTTGTATGCCCATAATACATCATCAAGCTTTTTTGGTCCAGTCCTTTCTTAAAGAATTTATGATTTTCCTCAAGAACGCACTTTAACTCCGGATTGGATACTTCCACTTGTCCAGAAGTTTGCGGATGATATGCTAGGGATCTTATGGGTGACACCATATTTGGACAAGACAGACTCAAAAAAGAATTTTTGAAGTGTGATCCTCCATCACTTATGATAGCTCGTACGACACCAAACCTTGAAAAAATGTTCTTTCTCACAAAATTCACCACCACTCTAGCATCATTGGTCGGTAGTGCCACTGCTTCCACCCTCTTGGACACATAATCCATTACCATAAGATTGAATTTGTTATTGTGTGATGGTGGAAAGGGGCCTATAAATTCAATACCCCACACATCAAAAATTTCACAAACTAAGATATTATTCAAGGGCATTTCATGTCTTCTAGACAAGTTACCGGCACATTGACAGTCATCACATTGCAGCACAAAGTCTCTTGCATCCTGAAATAAGGAAGGACAGAATAGTCCACTTTGCAGGATTTTTACTGCCGTCCTTTCGGAGCATGGTGCCCTCTTACTGATGAAGAATGGCAATGATATAGAACACTTTGAATCTCACTCTCTGGTATGCATCTTTGGATTACTTGATCCTTATATTGGCAGCAAAGATAAGGGTCATCCCAAATGTAATACTTCATCTCCAAAAGAAACTTTTTTTGCTGATTGGAATCCATAGTAGATGGAATCACCTTGGCCACAAGAAAATTAAAGATATCTATGTACTAAGGTGCACTGCTGTCCACTCTCATTAAGTGCTCCTCTAGAAAGGTCTCATTAATGGGAACTTCTTCACCGATCTTTGCCATTTGTCCTTCTAACTTCGAAAAGTCTGGCACAGTATTTCCAGCTTCCTTTTCATCTACCACATCCCAATCAAATTCCTGCAATAGAAAAATCCATCTGATTAGTCTAGGTTTAGCATCATTCTTAGTCAATAGATATTTAAGAGTTAAGTGATCTGTTGAACAATCACCTTATTACATATGAGATATGACCTAAACTTATCAAATGAAAATACCCTACTGCTAGCAACTCTTTTTCAGTGGTGGAATAGTTCATTTGAGTTTCATTAAGGGTACAGGTAGCATAATATACAACATGCAAAACTTTATCTTTCTTTTGCCATAAAACTGCTCTCACAGTATAGTCACTTGCATCACACATTAGCTCAAAATGCAAATTCTAGTTTGGGGTGACTATGGTTGGTACAGTAATCAAAGCTTCTTTCAATTTATTAAAAGCAAACAAACATTCATTATTAAAACCCAAAGACACATCTTTTTGCAATAAAGTACATAAAGAAAGAGAAATCAAAGAATAATTTTTAATGAAACGTTAGTAAAAAACCGTGTGACTAAGGAAGCTCCTCACCCCCTTCACGTTAGTAGGAGGAGGTAATTTTGCAATGACTTCTACTTTAGACTTGTCAACTTCTATGCCCTTAGTAGAAATTCGATGGTCTAACACAATCCTTTCTTTTACCATGAAATAATACTTTTCCCAGTTTAGTGCCAAGTTGGTAGACTAGATCCTCAGTACCTACACATCCTTCTAAAACACAAGCAAGATTATCCAAACATAAATCAAAAGAATCACCAAAAACACTAAAGTAATCCATGAAAATCTCAATAAATTTCTCAATCATGTCATGGAAAATAGCGAACATGCATTGGAATGTGCTAGAAGTATTACACAACCCAAAAGGCATACGCCGGTAAGCAAAAGTTTCATACAAACAAGTAAAAGTGGTTTTCTCTTAATCTTTAGGGGCTACGGCTATTTGGAAATACCTTGAATAACCGTTGAGAATGTTAATAAAAAGCATGTCCTAATAGACATTCAAGAATTTGATCATTAGAATGGAAAGGGAAAGACACATCTTTCCTAGTGGCTTCAATTTTTTCTTATAGTCAATGACCATGTGCCATAAGAGTCACTAATCTATAGGGAATTAACTTATTTTTCTCATTTAAAGCTACCGTGATCCCCATTTCTTTGGTAATAATTGAATCGTGCTCACCCATTTACTATCACTTATAGGATAAATGGCTGCGTTCCAGTGTCTATTAATTTCAAAACCTCATTTTTAACTATCTCTTTCAAAGTAGGATTTAACCTTCTTTGAGGTTATCGAGTCGGCTTGTAGTTATCATTAAGGAGTATTTTGTGCATGCAAATAAATGACTTATTCCTTTTATGTTCTCAATGCTCCATGCAATTGCCCCAAGATGCTTTTTTAGAACAAAAATCAATTTTCCTAATTCAATATCTGAAAGTAAAGCACTCACAATGATAGGATACGTGTCATGTTCTCCAAGAAAAACATATTTGAGATGAGAAGGAAGTGGTTTAAGTTCAACCTTGGGGGGGGTTCGTTGATCAGAGACCCTCATTTACCTTTACTCTTCAACTTCTTTTCTTCTAAAGCTTCTTCTGACTCCTCCTTTTGTGTGTTTTCTTGTTCACTAGACTCCATCTCACCATCATGGATTCTTCCATGTCCTTGGGGTCATCCTCCATAGATTCCTTGTAAAAATCCATAACCAAATCATCAATATATATCAACACTCATCACATCATCATATTTAGAATGAAATTTATGTGAATAAAAAACATTAAATGATAAAATGTCATTGTTGACTCTAAATTGTAGATTCTGGATTGGATATCTATGATGGCTCTTTCGGTGGCCGAGAAAGGTCTTCCTAGAATTAACAAAGTCATCACATTTTCTTCCATGTCGAGCAATATGAAATCTGCCGATAGGAATACTTTGCCCACTTTGACAATGAGGTTCTCGACCACTCTCACCAGTTGCCTTACACTTTTGTCAGCCAATTGAAAAGTGACATTTGTGGGTTTCAATCCTTTTTCCATTCAACCTCTTATAAGTAGAGTAAGGCATAAGATTGATGAAGGCCAAATCACAAAGGGCTCTTTGAAATGTCACCCCTCCAATCTCGCATTTCAAAGAAACTTTCTCAGGATCCTTAAGATTAGGGGAAAGATGTCTTTTGAACATAGCTAGATCCTTTATTTAGACACAAGGTCTCATCCTGTCATCTAGATGTGTTACGAGCTAAGCTCTTGCTTGATGTGTATAAGATTAGGTTAGCATAGTTGGGCATGCTTTCAAATGTTAATCTCATTTTTTAAAAAAAAAAATTTCAAAAACTTATTGAATTTCCTTTATTTCTCATCCCCATTTATTCTTTGAGGAAAGGAATACTTACCTATTTACCTAGTGAAGTCAAGAGGTCCTTGATTTTTCCTTGTTGATCAAGAGCCTTGGTAGGTTCTTCTTGATCATCACTACTCTTGAATAACTCTCCCTTTTCTTTTGCCTCATTTTTCTCCACAATTCTTGCTTCATCCTCGTCAACTTTCCTTGGTTCCAAGATTCGACCACTCCTGAAGTGACTGCTTGGACATGCTTTCTCCCATGGGTGTTATCCTTTAGGTTCGGAATGGTGTCACTCGGCAATGTCCCAACTGGTCTTTCATTATTTTGCCGAGCTAGTTGTCCCAATTGAAGTTCCAAGTTCCTTGTAAAAGCTTCCAATTGCCTTATCAAATTATCATTCAGTGGATTGATCTTGGTTTACATGTGAAGGATAATTGGGATTTTGAGGTGGGAGCCTTGATGGTGGAAGATGGTATGCGTTATTTGGTTGAGCTAGAAAGTTTTGAAAATTCCTCTGGTGAGGTGTTAATATGGTCGAGAGGATGAAACTTGGTTGAAAAAAATTTGATTGTGGCTAGCTGGGTTGAAAGGATGGGCTTTGAACATCGTCCTGATTTGTCCAATAAAAATTAGTATGGTTTCTCCAAGATAGGTTATAGGTATTACCATAACACTTAGGCTGATTCCTTGACCTTAAATTTTGATATGCAATAAATTGAACTTGCTCACCTTGTGGCATGGGTGTTTTGCCAAGGCCATTCTGATGGCTTCCTCCACAAAAGTCACAATTTAGAATCCCTTGAGGTGTTGAATCTATAGAGTTCACCGTTTTCTAGGTCCGTTGTTAGATTTGACATCATGTTCAACATTATACCCTATTGAGCTAAAAAAGCATCATTGACAATTAATCATACCTCCTTGTTCGGCATTGACTTGATGCACTTGTTGTTGTGGTTGTTTGTTCGGCCAAATATTGATTAGGTAATTCAATTCACAACCAGGTAATAAATTAAGCCTTAATAAACCTAATCAACACTTAGACACGCTCGCAAGGATACAAGATATGTTTGTAGATCGGGTGAGTAAGGATCGTTCCCACGAGGACTAGTCAAGTACTAGGATTCACAAACCTACGAACTAGTTAGAAAAATTAATTTTAAGAGTTTTTTTTCTACCTAACTAAATTAATTTTATCCACTAAGAAATCAAGAACAATTATCAAAACCAATTAAAACTAGCAAAAGCAATAAAATTTACCGTAAACAAACTTAAACTAATGAAATAGAAAAGTAAATCGCGGGAAAAATTAGAACTATGGAATTGAGATAAGAACTAAAATTAAATTGAATATAGATCAAGAAATCAAACTCAGTAACTGTAGCCAGAACGAAAAATTGATGGACCTTCTGTAAGTCTTCAACAAGAAAAAATTAAAACCCTGGCCCTAATCTAATGAATTCCTATTCTAATGTCTAATCTAACTAATCCCTGCTATGTATGTTCAAATACCCTTATAATGGGGTATTTATAGGGGATACATCAGGTTTTTGTTCCCTAAGATGGTTAAAATAAGCCAAAACACGAAAAAGAGTCCAACTAGGTAGAGAAAACTTCCAAAACAAGTAATTTACATCACCATCCACTCATTCTGTGCACATGCACACCATTTTTTTTGCGATTGTGTGCAATTAGCAGTAGCTAAATTTTTTTTTTCTCCATGGGCGCACATGCACAAGCTTTTCCTCAAGCACGTGCGCGCTCTGCACTCTTCTTCAATTTCAACCTTGATTTTGACCTTAATTTCAGCAAAATTTGGGAAAATGTAAACATAAAATTTGTAGCTCTTTCTCTTAGCTTTCGAAAACATCTTGAATCATCTCAATTGGAACTTGGACAAGAAATTTATGTTTAAAATGCCATGTACAATGTCCAAACTCGCTTCCTGTCGGTGTACGTTTTGCATCCTTCTGATTTTTCTCCAACTTTTTGATCATTTTGGTTCATTTTTCATTCAAGACCTATGCAAACTAAAAATAAAACAATTAGACTCATAATTCACTCAATTATTTCTCAATTACATGAAAACTGAGGTAAATGACACATGAAATGTTCGACATTTATGAGCTTATCAAATACCCCACACTTAACTTTTGATCATACTCGAGCAAAAATCGAATTAAAACAGATAAGCTCATAGCAAATGCACTCACACATTGCAACAATTGTCTACATAGATAATCAAGAACCAATCCACTATCACGAGTAGTCCAAGAATTCTGGAGTTCAAATGCTAATAAAGCCCTACACTTGAAACCCAATGTGTGTGTTGAATATGGCCATTTAATAAAAACTCAATTTTAACGACACTCAGATTCAATCATGCAGACTCTTAGAATTTTTTAAACACCCCAGAGCTCATTGTTCTTACAACTTCTCTACTACTATAGACAACCAACTCATTTGAAATCAAGTAGGACTCTTTAGCTTGTAACATTACGCTAGGGTATTGGTTAATCAAGGAAAGGAGAAGGATATCTCAAGACAAAGAAAGATCTTTATAATTAATGTTAGTCACACATCAAAATAAAACTTCCTTTGCAACACAGTAAATACCAATCCTTCACAGAAATAGCCCCACACTTTATCAACAAACACCCCATGAAAAATTTTATACACAAACAAAAAGTCTTTCTTCTTCAATTTCAGCCCAACATGCCATCCTTTGCCTAGGACATTTATTTATCAATTTTTTTTATGTCTGCTCCCAATACGAGTACTAGTGATAGTCACTACTCGCAAACACACCAATGCAAGTACCAGTGATGGGTATTACCTGCAAATACAGGCACTAGTGATAGGTACTACCTATATTACAACAAGGCAGGTACCAATGATAAGCACTACCTGCACTTGTTAAAAATTTTGTTCTCAATTCAAAAAATTTTCCAGTACCCCCCACTTTGTCCCATAAATGAACACCACTCACTCCTACAATTTTGTCCCTCATTTAACAACCTTTTGCCCTTATATCCCCAAATAAATGTGTGCAATACAACTTGTAAGAGACATTTAGGTTAGCAAAACCAAAGAAATTATTAAGCTCATTAAGGCAGGTAAAATAAGTTTTAATCAAAGAAACCGATGGTGTTTCTCTCCATTCATTACAAATTAAAGCTCAATAAGGGTACTAGGGATAAATTTCAATAAGGGTTGGCTTGAAAGACTCAAATGTCCAAAGAAATATTTTACCCTCATCTTTAAATCAAATTAAGCTGTCTATAAATTCCGTTTCGAAAATATAAGAAAACAAGTTTTGGGATACAATATAAGTGAGTTTACATAATTTTCTCTAAGTGTCAAAAAAAAAAAAATTTATGGCTATTAGTGCTAAAAAATATATCAGAAATCATGCAAGGAAAATATTATCATCAACTACTCACTCATATGATGGTTTAGCTCAACAATTATTATGCAGAAAATCAACGAGACATGTTAAACGATTGCAAAGTTTTCAAAAATTTTAAAGGTAAGATGACTAATTCGCACAAATATTTTCAAAGATCTTAAAAAGCTCTTAGATCAAAAGAAAAGCTAAATATTGAAGCAAAAATTGAGCAAACAACACCAATCAAATAAAATCAGAGTGCTCCCCATCCTACACTTAAAAATAAACATTGTCCCCAATGTTAAAGAAAATAAAAGCACAAAAAGGGAAAGAGAAAGCTTCTTTGGCAAGTAGAAAAGTTGGTGTAGTGTATCCCAACAAAAATGTCCACACTACAAGTTGAGATTTGGTGCTAACACTAGAACAAAAATGACACGTTAAACCCATTAAGAAATTAAGAAAAACACGAAAATCGAGCAATAATATTCCAGGATAGTTAGAAAAAACTTAATCCCTTAAGGGCATATATAAAAAACATAATAAACATGACAAACATAATGTAAAAGGGTATCCTATGGGTTGCCTCCCATGCAGCGCCCTTGTTTATAGTCTTAGGTTCAACTTCGGCAATTTAAATAATTGTAAGCATTTAAGGATGGTCAACCATTCTTTACCTTTTTGCTCCCCAGCATTATGCTTTTGGATTCTCCATTATAGTCTCTCCTTGGTTGATTTTGTGGTTTCCTGCGGTTTCTGGTTATAGTTTGTTTCAATCTCCAAATCACCTAGATGTAGTGATTGGTTGGAAGAATGAGTATTTACCATAAACTAAGAGGAAAAAGGCCAAAGTTTGAATATTAAAGCAAAAATCCAAAAGAAAAATTAAAAATAATAAAAAGCAATTGTAAACAATTAAAAGAAAATAAAAAGTCTAATTTAGTAAGACTCGCTAAGCCTAATATTGCACCAAAAATAGTCCCCGACAATGGTGCCAAAAACTTGTTCGAACAAATATTGATTAGGTAATTTGATTCACAAATAAGTAATAAATTAAGCCGTAATAACCCTAATCAATACTGACATATGCTTGCAAGGATACAAGGTATGTTGTATATCGGTGAGTAAGGATCGTTCCTACGAGGACTATTGGTCAAGTACTAGGGTTCACAAAAGTTACTAGTTAGACAAATTAATTGCAAGAGTTTTTTTCTACCTAACTAAACTAATTTTAACTACTAAGAAATCAAGAACAATTATCAAAACCAATTAAAACTGGCAAAAGCAATAAAATTTACCATAAGCAAACTTAAACTAATGAAATAGAAAATTAAATCACAGCAAAATTAAATTAGAACTATTGAATTGAAATAAGAATTGAAATTAAATTGAATATGGATCAAGAAATCAAACTTAATAATGTAGCCAGAACGAAAAGTTGATGGAACTTGTAGTCTTGAACAAGAAAATATAGAACCCTAGCCCTAATCTGATGAATGCCTATTCTATCTAACTAATGGCTTCTACATCCATTCAACTCCCCTCATAATGGGGTATTTATAGGGGATGCATCAGGGTTTTTTTGACCCCTAAGATAGTCAAAATACGCCAAAACATGAAAAGGAGTCCAACCAGGTGGAGAAAACTTCCGAAACAAGTAATTTAATCACCAGTTGCTCATCGTGGGCACATGTGCACTATTTTCTTGCTCATGTGCGCAATTTCTAGTAGCTAAATTTCTTTTTTCTCAGCTCGCGCACATGCGCAAGCTTTTCCTCATGCATGTGTGCGCTTTGCACTCTGCTTCAAGATTTTGACCTTGATGCTAACAGAATTTGGCAAAACATAAAAGTTGTAGCTCTTTCTCTTAGCTTTCAAAAAAATCTTGAATCATCTCAATCGGAACTTGGACAAGAAAGTTATGCTCAAAATGTCAAATAGTGTCCAAATTCGCTCCCTACTAGTGTACGTTTTGCATTCTTTTGATTTTTTCCCAACTTTTTGATTATTTTGGCTCATTTTTCATTTAAGACCCATACAAACTAAAAATAAAACAATTAGGCTCATAATTCACTAAATTATTACTTAAGGCAAATTACATGAAAACTGCGGTAAACGACACATGAAATATACGACATTTATGAGCTTATCATTGTTGCCCAGCCAAAAGAGTGATTGTGCCATGATAGTAATGAGTAGATGCCATTTTGTTCAACAGTTCTTGTGCGCCTTCTAGAGTTTTAAGAGGAAAAATGCCTCTTGTGCTCTCATCGATAATCAATCTTGTCTTCGGAAACAATCCATTGTAGAATGTTTGTATTTGTAGCCACAATAGAATGGCATGATGTGGACACTTCCTAAGAAATTCTTTTAACTCTCCCATGCTTCAGTTAAGCTCTCCCCCGTGATTTGTCTGAATGAAGCAATGTCATTGTAGAGCTTTGTGGTCCTCAATGTTGGAAAGTACTTGGCTAAAATTTTTGACCCAATTGATTTCATGTAGTGAAATTACCCTGCTCAAAAGATTGTAACCAAGCCTTTTCCCTATCTCTCGACGAAAATAGAATGGCTCTCATTCTAATACGATCTAGATGCACTCCAGATTATATTTGAATGTGTCAATGACCTGCTCAAAATTCACCAAATGTGTATAGGGATCCTCGTTTGACCCACTTCTAAACATAGAATGGGTTTTGAGCATTTGAATCAATACTAGCTTAATTTTGAAGTTATTGGCTTGTATGGGCATTTAGGCAATACTAGAACTCGCCTCCTCAAAATTTGGTATTGCATAGTCTCTAAGTGGTCAAGGATTAGCATCTCATCTATTGCCATAGTTACCTGCTACCTCGTCTTGCTCTCTAGCATTGCGGTTCAGATTCTCCATTGTATTCTCTCCTTATCTTGATTCTTATTGTTTCTTGCAGTTTCTGGTTAGAGTTCGTTCAATCTCCAAATTAAAATAATGCAGTGGTTGTTTGGAGGAATGAGTATTTACCATGAACTACAAGAAAGAGACCAAAGTTTGAATATCAAAGCTAGATCTGAAAGAAAAATTAAAAACAAAAAGCAATTGTAAATAATTAAAAGAAAATAAAATGTCTAACTGTAGTAAGGCTCGCTAAACCTAATATTGCTACCAAGAATAATCCCCAGCAATGGCGCCAAAAACTTGTTCGGATAAATAATTGATTAGGTCTTTTAGTTCACAAACAAGTAATAAATAAGCCTTAATAATCCTAATCAATACTTACACACGCTCGCAAGGATTTGAGGTAAGTTTGTAGATTGGGTGAGTAAGTATCGTTCCCATGGGAACTTTGGAACAATTACTAGGGTATCACAAACCTTTTCACTAGTTAGACAAATTAATTAAAAGATTATGTTTTCTAACTACTAAATTAATTATAATCACTAAGAAAATAAGAACAACTGCCAAATCTAATTAAAACTAATGAAATCAATTAATTTTAATGAAATCAAACTTTAATTAATAAACTAGAAAAGTAAATGCAACAAGATTAAATATAAAACTACGAATTGCAATAAAGAAGTGGAATTGAATTGAATATAAATAAAGAAAGCAAACTTAGTAATTGTAGCCGAAAGGGTCTAAAAGTTGATGAAGCTTGAAGTCTTGATTTTGGTAAAATTACCCTAATCTAATGATTTATCAACTCTAACTAATGATTGACTCTATCTAATGATTACTCTATCTATACTAGACGATGATCTCTCAACTCCTCTCCACAATAGGGTATTTATTGGGGATATTAGGGTTAAACCCCTTCTCCAATGATAGAAACGTAAAAGCCCATGAAAAGGAGTTCAACTAAACGAAAAAGGCTGCCAAAATAACAAATTCAGCTGGACCATGCCGCAACATGCACTCATGCGCACAAAACCTCATGCATATGCGCGAGATAGGGTTTCTGAAATTTCCTCTTTGGAGTTTACGAACATGCTCAAAGAATTCCATGTGCATGTGCGCGAATTCCAGAGCACCATCTCAAATTCCATCTCAATTTTGGCCTTGATGTTGATAGAATTTGGGAAAACTCAAAACATTAAAGTTGTAGCTCTTCCTCTTGGCTTTCAAATTCATCTTGTATCAACTTAACTCAAAGCCAAGACAAGAAAGTTATGATAAAACTACCACACAGTGTCCGAATTCGCTTCTTGTTAGTGTACGTTTTTTCATCCTTGTGATTTTCCTCCAACTTTTTGTTCACATTTGACTCATTTTTGATTCCAAACCTACAAAAACTAAAAATAAAACAATTAAACTCATAATTAAATCAATTATTGTTTGCATCACATGAAAACACGTTAAATGATACATGAAATGTAAGAGATTTATGAGCTTATCAGATACTATAGACATTTCAACAAACAACTTATGTGCATGAAAAAAAAATCAAACTTTCATTTCATTTATGATAAAACAATCCCAAAATTTTTACACACACAAAGTGATAGTCATCCTAATCATATTCAATCATGAATAAAATCATACCACAAACTTTTATATTTTCTCAAAAAAAATAAAATCAAACTCACTTATTTTTGTTTCAGATAGATTCAGATCGATTCAACAACCCAGACTTACTCAGTTTAGGACATGGCTCAATATCCTTTAAATTTACAAATCTCCAGTTCGTTACATTCATTTTGAAGAATTTCCAACAAATATTGGGAGGGTACGAAGGTTGGTTATGGCCAAAATCCATTTATTCACTGAGTCATAATTGAGTTAAGAAAAGAATCCTTTAGTTCATAAGAGTCAAATCTCAGCAAAAACATATGACTTCTCTGGTGCCAATGCAACTTGGGTTTATTTGAATATAGTGCAGATACAACAATGTACTCTAAACTAGTATAAAATTCAAGTTAAGGACTTATATTGCTCATGTATCCATTTATTTGTTATTTAACATATTAAGTACAGGATAAAATAATTGACATGGATTATAATAGAACAATACCAATAAAAAGAAAAAGAAAGAAACTTACCAAATGAAAGTGGGATAATATGGAATTCTTTTTATGACAAAGCCTAGGTGTTTTCCTACCACCGTTAACCTTCACCATTATTGCCCTAAATCGTTGCAACAACACCCTTATATAACCAAGGTGCATTTAACTTTTTGAAAGGTTGAGATTTATTTTTTTTAATTTCAAAATAGTCAGAGATGTCGATAAGTTTGGTAGAACTTTAAAAATAAAAAAGGATAGAGGGAGAAGATTAGGATTGAGTAGACAGAAGATAAGGACCGCGATCGTCTAGTAGTACAAATCTGAGGAGAAGAGGACTTGGAAAATAGTTCTCATTTGAAAAATACTTCCTCTTCTATCATCAACCATGGAAAATAGGAAAGATATAGGCTAAAATTATTTTTGCAATTAAAAAGAGATAACAATGAAAAGCTGAAATATCAAAAATAATGAAAAGTTAAAATATCAAGAACAGAAAAGATGGGGTACTGTAACTGGTTTATCCCAATTGGAACAATTACTACAACTGGATGAAATATGAATACACCTTTTAATAATTTCAATTGAAAAGTAATTTGTTGGTTTCTTACTTGAAGTACATAAAGCCAAAGGGAAAATAAATGAAACTTGCAAATTAGTAGCAGTAACAATATTCAAGACTACAATTTTTTTTAACATATCTAAGACTATGGCAGAACTAACATATATTCAAAAAAGAATTACCACCCTTTTTGTTTATAGAAGATTTGTTGTTGTCTCTGTAAAACTAAATAAAACTGCACTAGGATTGGATTTTTACTAAAAAAAAACTCTAGCAAACTTGTAGTTAGTCCATAAACTCTTTATGTCTCAGAAGAACTTAAGAATGAGTAAACAATTATAGCTTCAAATAACATCGATTCGTTATGGTATTTGTGGTTTTTATTTTTTGAGCTTAAGCATCACAATTGAATTTATCTATTACAATGAGCACTACTAACTTTAAAGTCAATGAAACATATGCTATCATGCTAGCAACTCTCTTTCTTGCCACTCAATTGAGATAAAGTACTAATTTGATTTAATGTACTAAATGTGTATCTGATCCTTGTTTCACTTTTTGTTATCTTTCCTTCAATTTTCTTCAGTTTAGTTTTTGGTGATAAATATAACCTTCTCACTCTCGTTTAGGGTGGTGAAAATCTAGTACATATTTTAGGACAACAATCAAGTCTAGACTAAAGAGCATTACTGCAAAGTAAGTTTGTCATCATTTTATTTGTGATAAAAGTTATAAAATTAACATAAACTTTGTGATATATTAAATTGTTATGGTTTTTTTGGATGACTCTTGATAGAACATGATTGATTATTTTGTATAATCCCTTGATATTTTTAGTTGAAAATTCTTCTAAAATTCGTTGATTATTTTTTATTTATTATTAATCGACTTTCGTCCAATATTTTTTATTCTTTTTTATTGATAGTAAAGCTTACTTGGGATGAAATTTATGAATATTAAATTGTCATGTCAACCCTTACTAGGTCATGAATGTTTATTTTGATTGGTTTTGAACTAGAGGAATGTTCTAAAAGTAGGGAATATGATGAATGTGTAAATTTTACAAAAAATACTATACTCTTGATCTAAAATATGAAATCTAACAAATATATTTATTTTATATTGGCAGAGTAATTGGTTTTGAATTAGGGGATACTTTGCCAAAAATTTTACGAAAAATACCATACTCTGCTTCTAAAATATGAAACCTAACAAATAAACATGGATGTTTATTTTGATTGGTTTTGTACTAGAGGAATGGTCTAAAATTAGGGGAAACTCTGCCAAAAATTTTATGAAAAATACCATACTCTTGATCTAGAATATGAAATCTAACAAATATGACATTTATTGTTAAATTCTAAAACATTTGAATATTTGATTCTCAAATTATGGAAATGCGTCGTAGACATAGTTGGATGTACAAAAGGCTTTTGCCTAACCATTATAGTTATACTCCATAATTTATTGAGAGTTTAAGTCAATTTGTGCAGTTTGCATGCATGTAACCACAATATATAAATGATCATGAAATTTAGTGTCCCTGCTCTAAGGATAAGAACACGAGACTAATGAATCATGACAATGTGGTTGAGCGTATTCTAAAATTTGGGTTTATGTCAAATTATTGGTATGATGGACTGCATATGGGGAGTCTGAACCAATTGGTTTATGAATGCACATCGTTGCACAAACCAAAATATGGTATTTGATGCTCCTAGTCCAAGTAATTTTGGATTGATCACCATCATACTGATCAGAACAGCAAGGATGTTGATGAACCTCCAACCGGTGAGGCTGCATGATTTTATGATATGTTGAAATCTGTTCAACAGCAGCTGTACCTTGATTGTGAAACATTTTCTGAACTATTCATAGCTGTGCAATTGATGAGTCTAAAGTCTGATTACAACTTATCTTAGGGATGTGTGGATCGAATGTGTGATATTGTAAAATGGGCAATTCCTTCTAGTAATTGTGTACCAAATAATTTCTACGATGTAAAGAAACTGATAAAGAAACTTGGTCTCTTTGTAGTTAAATACGATTGCTGCATAAATGAGTATATTTTGTACTATGAGACTAGCCAAAAGAAATCCATGACTTTGTTATCATCCTACACAAAAACTCCCTAAAAGGTTGGAAAAAAATATGCAAATCGGTTCCTTTGAAGCAAATGCATTACTTGCCACTTTTTCCAAGATTGAAAAGTTTGTTTTCCTTCTTTCGATCAACAGAACACATGAGATGACATTCTGAAAATAGGAGAGAACCGAGTGTCTGGTGTCATCCATCAGACGACGAAGCTTGGAAACACTTTGATGAATGTATCTGGATTTTGCCTCAGAACCAAGGAATATTAGACTTGGCCTATGTGCAGATGGTTTTAACCCATTCAATAATAATGGAAAACCATACTCTTATTTTCCTGTAACTGTTACTCCGTATAACCTTCCTCCAAAAATGTGCATGACAGCTCTATATATATTCCTAGATGTTTAAATCCAGGTCCATATAATCCAAAAAGTAGGATTGATATTTATTTGTAGCCTTTGATTGATGATCTTAAACTTTTATTGGAAGAGAGGGTCCTAAAGTATGACTTCTCCAAAAAATAGAACTTCCAAATGAAGGCAACACTCATGTTCTAGATGGACAATTAATGATTACCCTGCTTATGGCATGCTATCAGGGTGAAGTATGTCTAAAAAATTAGCATGTTGTATTTATATGGAGAAAATCAAGGAATTTGGATTGAAATTTGGAGGAAAAAATTTGTAGGAAAAAATTTGTGGTTTGTTTGTCATCGGCAATTCTTGACTATTGATCATGTTTTTAGGAGGAACAAAGATTCTTTCTACAAGAATCGTGTCGAAAGATCAAACCTGCCTCCCTGATTAAGTGGTGTCGAATTGTTTGAGTGAGTTAAAAAATTGCATCTAAATACTAGAGTTGAAAGTAGATCATGAAAAAATTGAAGGATATGGGGTGACACAAAATTGGTCCAAATGAAGCATAGTTTGGTATTTACCCTATTCAAAAAATAATCTAATCGGCCACAATCTGGATTTCATGCTCATAGAGAAAAAATGTGTTTGATAATGTGTTCCACACTATGGTGGATAATAAAGATAGACAAAAGACAATTTGAAGGCAAGGCATGGACTTAGGTATATATTGCAGGCGAAGTGAACTAGAGTTGAAGGCCCTACAAAATGGTAAGCTTGCCAAACCAAAAGCAAACTTTACTTTGAGAATGGAACAAAGACGAAAGATGTGTTCTTGGCTCGAGGGGTTGAAGATGCCAAATGGGTATGCTTCAAATATAGCAAGATGTGTTTACATGAATGGAAGCAAATTAGTGGGGATGAAGAGTCACGATTGTCATGTGTTTGTGGAGCGCTTGCTACCAATTGCGTTCAGTGCATTGCCTGAATCAATATAGAAGCCTATAACTAAATTGTGTCATTTTTTCCATGATCTATGTTGTACAGAATTGTGGGAGGATATGTTGTTGCAAATGGAGAAAAATAATCTAGATATATTGTGCAAGTTAGAATGAATATTTCCACTAGGATTTTTTGATGTAATAGAGCACTTTCCCATACATCTGCCTTACAAAGCACTGGTTGGACTACTCGTTCAATATAGGTGAATGTACCTATTTAGAGAGGTAATACTCATTTTTGTAATGTTTTAATTAGCATTGTCATATTGTAAATTAATAATATCTATTTTTTTGTTAAATCAAGTATAGATTTCTACATGACTTGAAAGGCATGATTAAGAATAGAGGTTATCCAAAAGGCTCAATATGTGAGGTTTATCTATCTCTCGAGACATCATAATTTTGTTCTTATTACTTTGAGGTTGATGTACAAACAAAAGCAACGAGGATTGGGCAAAGTTAAAATGATGGATTTGATGAAACCTTGCCATTTACTCTATCTATTTTCAATAAAATAGGGTGACCAGCTAGTAAGAGTGAATATCGGTTCTTGACTGATCAAGAGATGGATACTACAAACTTGCATGTGCTATTAAATTGTGACAAAGTCAAGCCATTCCTGACGTAAGAATAACATGAATTAGTTTATTTAACTTGCTTGTAAATTATCTTATTACTTATTAAAAAAATATGGTATACACGATGTATGAGCAGGCACTACCATTGTTATTATCCTTAACTAACTGATAAGAAAGTCGAGAAATCAATCGAAGATAACTTTGTAGTTTGGTTTCGCAAATATGTTAGTGTTAGTGCAACATTCAGCCAAAAACTAATTGTAAATCCTACCTAATATAAGATTTTATCTCTTATGAATAGGATGTAAATCCACAAAACATGGTGGGAAATTAGCATTTGCATGACCTATTGTGGGGAACTAGCAGAGAGGTTCAAAGATGGATGAAATACTTTGTCAATGGGTACATCTTCCATTCTAGTGAATGGGCAACAGGTAGGAAGACCAATAATAGCAAAGTATTTGTTAAAAGTGAGGAGTCCAGTGAATTTTATGGTATACTTAAAGAGGTGCTAGAATTGCAATATCCAAATCAAAGAAAGGTTGTGATTTTTAACTGTGATTGGTTTGATTCTATGAGTAATCGAGGTACTAGGGTGTACAACTAATATGGAATTATTGAAATTTGAAGAAATGGGAGATATCCAATCAATTTGACCCATTTATACTTGCACAACATTCAGTCCAAGCCTATTATCTTGCTTATAATTGTAGAATGAGGAATAAAGTGGATTGGTGGATAGTCATAAAGTCAAGGCCAAGGAGCATAATGTAGAGAATGTGTATCAAGATCAACATGTTCTAAATGTTGTCACAATTTTAGATAACGATCCCATTAGTTTTCCAATAGATAGTGATGGGGTATATGAAGAAATTTATATGCAAATTGAAATTCCTTTGGTAGTTGAAGAAGGTGAGGAGGAAAAAAATGAGAAGGAAGAAGATGAAGATGATGATTTGTTCATGATGATGAGAAGGAAGAAAATGAAGATGACAAAGAAGAAGAAGATAGGTGGAACAATATGAAGGTAAGGAGGAAGAAGATGAAAATGACCAGTATGAGGAAACGAAAGATGATGTTTCATGAGGATGAGGAAGATGATGATTGCCAACTTCTTTTCCTTTTAACATGAATTTTTAATTTAGCATAACTTTATAGGGTTTGCACTTTGAACTATTACTTTTAGTATAAAGATGATGGGTCCTTTTATTTTTTCATTCTTTGAACTATTACTTTTTTGTTTTTTTTTGAATTAATATTTATGGTATTTAAAAATCTAGGTCGGTGTTAGATTTGAATCATTTGATTATAGCAGTAAGTGATTTAGTCTTAATATTTCTAAGTTTCATGTGATTCATTGAAAACTTTTTTGAGATACTTATATTGATAGATCACATTCTTTTATCATCAGTTTTTTTTTTTCAAGTCTGCCTTTCTTAGTAACTATTTTTGTGTGTTAGAGGATAGAACTATCTTCTTCAGGATACTTACAGATCTGAGTTGTTCTTATACACATCTATGAAATTTATGAGAGACAGTTGTACCAAAAGCTGTCTCTTAAACACATCTTTATATGGGATGTTTGTTAGTATTTCTATTGTTGCAAATTTTAGAAAGCATAAGACTCAAATTGCTTTGTGTTGGTTACTTGGTTTAAATTTTTCATATCACATCTTTACAGAATTTCTACAATTTTGCTATTTTACTGGACTTAGAAAAGCACTAGTAAGGTCATGTCTGACTTGAATTTAAATTAGCATGAAGCTTGTACAACCTTGGAAAATGCAAATATAAATGTAGGCAATATGCGAGAGAATTCCTTTTTTCAGCTTGATATATGTGTAGTTTTGGTAAAATAGTCACTTGGAAATCATTTTAGGATGCTCTAGGCATGAATTTTATATTGCATATTAGGTGGTTGTTTAAATGGTAGATTACAAATCCATATAATTCTGGAGTGTTCTTTTGTTAATCTTTAGAAATTACTATGTTGGTTTGTTATAATGCTTTAATTATGTATATGTAAAAGGATAAAGGGCATCTTGACGCAACATATTGTAACTTCTAACACATTTTATCATCCACCTCTGATATGATTCAAGTTTTTAATGCACTCTACTTTGGATGCATCTTAGGATTCTTTGAAAATTTTGCCACCAAAATTCCATGCATGTATCTACAGGCATGTGCATGCATAGTTCGTTTATTTATTTTTTCCATTTGCTTTAAGTGTTTAATGAACTCCGCTTTGATTGTACTTTTGGTTTCTTTGAAAAATTTTGGCACCAAACTTGGTTCATGTGGCTGTAAGTTTGTGCATGGGATAGATTCTTTTGTCAATCATTATATTGGTTGTAAACATGTCAAGGTTTGTGGTTACAAGTACAAGCAAACTCTTGTGAGCTGCTTCTTGTTCTCCTTCCTAAATTGCAAAAAATTAATTCAACATTGTTAACCATTTTGTTGTCATTAACTGTATAGTTTTTGTCTGCTTCAATGCTTTGGCAGTGGTAGCAAATGTTCGCTGTGGACATGAAGAACTTGGAGAACATGAAACCCTTGACCAAGCCCCATACCCACATCCCTCTTCGTCCTGCTTATAACTCATAATAGTCTATAATGATGCCAAAATGAGCTGTTGTAGTCAAAGTTTGACTATTAAAAGATGCATGGATCAAACTTTTTTTGGAATTTAGATTCATCTTTTCTCTGGACTCTTTAGTAGGACATGCAACTGGAATGAATTGGGAAGCTAACTCTAGGTTTTGAATATATATATATATATAAGTGTATTAACCAACTAACAAGAGTAGCTTCAAATTATGTATTCAAAACCTAGAGTTAGCTTCCCAATTCATTCCAGTTGCATGTCCTACGAATAAGGTATATTAATATAAGAAATTCATGTTACTTTTTTTTTTTTTACAAAAGGGAAAGGGAGATATGAAATGGAAGGGTACTATGTTTTAGTGAAATTCTACTATACTAGTTACTAACCCCCATGCAAGGCGTGGGGTTGCCCATATATATATATGGAATGAATTGGGAAGCTAACTCTAGATTTTCATACATAATTTGAAGCTATTCTTTTTAGTTGGTTAATGCACTCTGCATCCCCACGCCTTGTATGGGGGTTAATAATTAGTATAGAAGAAGTGTATTAAAACATAGTACAATATTCCATTTCTTATCTTCTTTCTTTTTCTTTTTTCTTTTTTTTTACAAATTTTGACATGAATTTCTTACATTACTGTACCTTATCGTTTTATGATTTTGTAAATAGTCGATAAAAGGAAGAAAAAAAGGCAAGGTTGGGAAGAGCAAGAAGAAGACGACTCCTACCCCATTCATGCCTCCTCTTGTATACACCACAGTGCCACCACCTATATCCATTGCATTTTCTATATCCATGCCATCACCTATATCCGTTCTACCGCCTATATCTAGGATACCATCTATTTCCGTTTCACTGCCTATATCCATTCCACCATCTATATCTAT
The DNA here is from genome assembly GCA_025175665.1 of Cinchona pubescens. Lineage (NCBI taxonomy): Eukaryota > Viridiplantae > Streptophyta > Magnoliopsida > Gentianales > Rubiaceae > Cinchona > Cinchona pubescens. The sequence goes on along the minus strand of JANKKI010000456.1, from coordinate 117,089 downwards.
TCCCCTACCTATATCTATTCCCCCACGTATATCCATGCCACTACCTATATCCCAGGCACCACATCTTATCACTGACTTCGTCTATCCAAGACATTAATGCCTACTCTCGGTGCTCAACAAGTACTAAATAACTATTTTTTCCAACCCTTCACTAAAACAGCCCAATACCAACAAATTATGTCCATACCTTCTTCACAACTATCCGGATCATCAACTCCTTCTACACATGGTTCTCAATATGGTACTCAAATTGGGATCTCCACTTCTAAAATATTTAAATTTCGAAGGGGAAAAGAGTAATGAACTTACAAGTTCTCTATGATATTACTTATGTACTATCGATATAAATTTTAGTTTCACTTTATTTTTTGTGTGTTTTAATATTTACGTGTATTGAATAATCATATCATTTTTAATTAATAGGTTTGACAAATAGGAGTGTGCCAGGAAGATTAGTTCCATCATCAAATCTTGTTATAATACTGCTCATCATTTGTGGAAAAAGGTGCCACGAGAAGTATGAGATTTATGGTGCAAAGACTTTGGGATGAGTTATAAAATGCTAAAGATGCTATATATTTTCAAGTATTATACACTTTCTTTTAAAATGCTAACTCTTACTCTTTTTTTGGTGCTACAAATTGTAACACTTATTGTTGGGTTCTGGAGCACGAATATGAAATTCGCATGAACAACTTTAGTATTTGAGCATCATGGCTCTGAAGAGTTAAAGAATTTGATGCTCATTGGATTGGGAAATCTCATTGGCTTGACTTAGGGAAGCAGTGGAATGACAAGGATTATAAGAAAATGTGAAAGACAAATCAGAAGAACCGTGCATCTGATTGCAATGATCAAGGAAAGCCAATTCACTTTGGTGGAAGCAGCACTTGTTCAACCCATCGTGATAGAATGGTAATTGTATTTCTCACTTACATGTTATTATTTTACATTTAATTGAACTTCATTTCATGTCTCATATATTATTTGTTTTAATGGTAGGTAAAAGATCTTGGTGTAGACTCTGGTATATCTTGTAGTATTTTACTACGCATTCAAAGACGATTGATGGCAATATACGATGGGTAGATGAACGTGCACATGAATTTCATGTAAGTATTACATAATACAATACAACATATTCTTGAGTGGTATAAGACATATAATTACATGTACATGTTTTAATGTAAATTGGTGGTTTAGCATTGATAATTGTTGATGTAATCTTGGAATATGACTTCCCTTGGACTGATTTTACACTATGGATATCTAAATAATTAAAATCTCAAAATTTTACTTAAAAAAATAAAATATAATTACTCCTAGAGTGGAATATAACTACTATGCAATTGATGGGACAAATTTATTGCAAAGTGGAATGCTATACTGTTTACTTAAAATAGTTCACAAGTTGAGGGAAAGACATCATTACAACCAGTCCTAGAAATAGATGAATGGATAAAAGAGGTTGGTGGGATGAAAAAAGGACGAGTTTATTGACTACTAAGGGAATCCAACTTGGTCAAAGGCAGTACCAGTTCTAGTTCCACATCAAAGGTCAATTGGTAGAGAAAATGGGAGGACCAATTGCAAGTAAACGAGACCCTCAAGAAAACAACTGAGTAGCTTCAGAAAGATTCGTAGCAAAAATTAGTTGAAAATGAACAAATCAAGAATTAAGAGAATAATATCTTCATCATAGTCCAATCCTGCATATGCTCATTTGGCTCCAAGTTCTTGCTTTCCACAATTTGGCCTTCTACCCAAATTTGACACTCCACATCATAGTAACAAAAATTCTAGATTTGGTGCTCGACATCATAGTAACTGAGAATGGTGCATCTAAGAATGACGATGAAAGTAGAGAGAATGATGAGGATGATGAGTGAGAGTGTCTAGATTATAAATTCTAGCTGTGTTTTGTTCTTTTCTAGATATATATATATGTTTGTTGAATTATGATATGTTTTATTCATACTAGAGTTAATTATTGATAGTGTTGTTTGATTGGGATTTGATAATATGAAATGATAATTTGGTCATGTTTTTTATTGGTATTTGTTGGTTTCAAATAACAATTTGGTTGTTGACAGGATTTTGGAATTTTTAAATTTTTTATGGTAACTTTTTTTATTTTTTTTGATTTGCAACCGATTTTCCATTGCCAAAATGGGGATGTTAGCTTACTTTCTATTGGCATTTATAATGGAGTTTCCCGATGCTGCTAATCTTATTAGTAGTGGAATTACCCGTTGCTGAATTAGCAACAGAATACACCGTTGCGAAATTGCAATAGAAATTTTTGAAAGTTTAAAGAGCACAAAAAGAAGAGGAAATGGTTCAAACATCAATTGGATGTGCTACTAAGGACATTGACTTTGGTGACTACAAGGAAATGTGGATTTCTTCAAGGAAAACTTGGGAATCAAGAAATGATAGTTAAGAAGAGTGGGATTAAACTTTTCCCGTGGAGGCCTAAAGAAAGGGGATGGCTAACCACCCTAGAATGTTTTATATGGAAGATAGTGCAATAGTCGAGCCTAAGACTATAAACAAGGGCACCATTTATTTTTTTTCTAACTCATTTTTTATCTACCTTTGTGAGTTATCCTAAATGTCCCTTAAGAGCTTTAATGGCACATTAATTATTAAGGGGATATAAGGATGTAAGGTAGTTGTATGAGAGTGTTAGAATAAATGGTGTAGAATTTAAGGTGTAGGGGTGCTAATAAACAAAAAAATTTGCCCATTGCAGGTGGTGCCCTGTCATTGGCACCTGCATTGGAGTGTTAGCAGATAGTGCCTATCACTAGTACCTACGTAGATATTTTTTTGCGGGTAGTGCCTACCATTGGTACCCTTTTTGGAGAAAAGAAAAAGAAGAAAAAAAAGAGGGACATATTTTTACAAAGTGTTGGTGAGAGGGGTTGAAATTGAAAAAGTATGATTCTGTTTTGCTTGTTGCACAAAATTTTTATGGGTGTTTGGAGAATTAAGCGTGGGGTTACTTCTTTGAAGGATGGCTATTTTAATGTTCATAAAGTAGTTTTATGTTAATGAGGTGCACATTGACTTAAAGCTTTTTTTCTTTTTTGTTTATCCATTTCCCTTTCTTTGTTAACCAAGTTCGTAGCCTTACGGTACAAGCTAAAAGTCCTACCTAATTTAAGTTGTGTCGATTGTCTACATTAGTGGAGAAATGTAAGAAGAGTAAGCTATGTAGTGTTTAGAAAATTTCAAACGCATTTGGATGATTTGATCTGAGTGTCTTAAAAGTTATTTTTGTATGGCTATGCACACCCCTACACTGGAATTCATGTATAGGGGTTGATTACCATTTGACTATTTTCTTTATGATGGTTTGTTTCTTGGTTATTTATGTGTATAATTGATGATATGTGTTGAGTATGTTTGTGATTTATTTCTATATTTTTGCTCTAGGATGATCAAAAACTAAGTGTGGGGTAGTTGATAAGCTCGTAGATGTCGTATGTTTCATGTACCGTTTACCTCCGTTTTAATGTAATTTGAGAAAGAATTGAGCAATTATGAGATATTGTAGGGTTTGAGTGAAGAAAGAGTCAAAATTGATCAAGAAATTGGACGAGAATTGCAAAATTGGAATCGTGCACCATTTTCGAGTCTCAATTCTGACACTGTTTCGTGGATTAAGCATAACTTTCTTGACTTAGCTCTAATTGAGGTAATTCAAACTGTTTTGGAAAGATAAGACATAGAGCTACAACCATTTTTATGTGTTTTTCCAAATTAATCTTGTATCAAAGTTAAAATCGAGGAATTTGAAACTGGTGCTGCCAGTGGCACCCAAGTGCGACCAAAATGCAGTACCTAGGCACCAACTCCAGTAGCACTCTGCCAATCATGCCCAGGCGCCGATCTATAGGTGAGCTATGACACTTGACTTATTTTGCAAGAAACATTCTCCTATGGGACCGTTTGCATGGGAACTCGTGGACTAATCATCCCGAATCCCCGAAACCCTAAAATACCTATAAATACGCCAAGAGAAGGGGAAGAAACAATAATAATCATTAGCCAACATTAGTTTCTTAGGTTTTCAATAGTTAGAATGATAATTTAACTGTAGGTTAGATTTTCTCAAGCATTCAAGTTAGAATTTTGTTTTCTTGTCAAGAATTCAAGACTCGATGATCATCAACATTCGTTTTTGCTACTATTACAGGGTTTGATTTATTTTTATGCAATTTAATTTTTGTTCTCATTTCTTTCTTCTTCTTTAATTATTGTTCTTGTTTTGTTGCTTTTAAAATTCTTAATTGCTTCCGTAGTTTAGTAGTTAGGGTTTTATTGGATCGTTTTTAATTGTTTTCATAGGGTAGATAAATTTAATTTTTCGTTCTTGATTAAATTCTTGCAATAGGTTAGATTTAAATTGGGGTTTTAGTTACATATATTCAATTGCTTTCAATAGTGTTAGAATTCTACATTCTTGTCTTTATTTTAATTTCTTATGATTACATGTAGTTTAGGTTTAGTCAAAAACTCTTGATTATTTCATCCGGTTAGTAAAGAGACTTGTGACTTAGTAATTGTTCCAATAGTCCTCATGGGAACAATCCTTACTCATCCTATATACAAACTCACCTCGTATACTTGTGAGTATGTGGGAGTTGATTAGGATAATTAAGGTTTTTTACCACTTGTTCATTGTTTTCAAATACCCTAATCAATATTCTACTGAACAAGCTTGAGGCTAGAAGTATAGATTTTGGCATTTTGGGATTGTTTTCAAGGGTTATTGATATTATTTGACTCCAACCCATAACCTTTCTATCATCATTTAGGGGCTGAATTAAGGGAACCTACACTAGTTTTTAGTCTTCTTTTCTCCTCTTCACTTGAAGAGGAATTTTAGCTTTCGCCTTCTATTTTTCCTAAACTAGTTTTCTTCGTGTTGTGTAACTTGGTTCTATAACTTTGTAATCTTTTATTTATGTTTAATGTACTTTAGTGGCTTTCATTTTCATGTCATTTAAGTTTTCATGTCTTTATTTATTGCTTTCATCTACCTACATTTCAATGCCTTTATTTTCTTGCATTATTTTCCTAGAATTCCAAAGAGGTTTATTTAATCTGTTTTCCCATACCTTTATTTGCTTTCTTGTTGTTGAATATTCATTATTTAGTCATGGGTTATGGTTTTCTAAAGGCAATTTCCAATGAGTATATGTTAATGGGTTGTTTAATTGATAACAAGTACTAATTGGACAGCTCTAAGGGTATAACTACACCTTAGCTTAAGAGTTAATTAGGGAAATTAGCTACTTTCTTAGTTAGTTAGTTTAATTGAGAGGATATGAGAATTAAACTTTCATTATAGACCTAGATTAGAATTGGATTAGGGTCTCTTATAGTTCTTAGTGAACTAATTCACCTAGTTAGTTATTAAAATTTCAAGTGGTTAGTAATCAAATTTAGATAGCTCAAGGAGTAACAGAGATCCACACATAGGTTAACTTTATTGATAAACTTAATTACAGGTGATTGGTATTAGATTGCACTTGGAAATCAACTTCTAATTTCGCTTGTTGAATCAGTTGATTAAGGTTAATTAATCAAGACCCAGGAAATTGGATAGCATAACCTCTAACCAATTTAATTACTCATTTCACTTAGTTGTTAGAGTAGTTTTAGTAAAATTACCTTTTTACATCAACCCTTCAGTTATTAATTTAGCTAGATACTCAATACTTTTAACACTTTTCCCCTGAGAATGATCCTATTTTCTCTATACTACTTTAGTGACACGTATACTTGTTGTGTATGTGCAAGTGTTTAGTACTTAAATAGTGGTAAAAGTAGATTTGTCACGCAACAAGTTTTTGGCATTGTTGTTGGGAAATGGTTGTCAATATTGATATAATTTAGGTAGAGTACTAGCTTGAAGTTTACTTGATTGTATAGTTGTCCTAACTAATTCAACACCAAAAGATGTGTATTTTTTGTTTAATTGTGTCCCTTATCTTAAAAATCCAAAAAGATTTTCCTTTTGATGGATAGTTTAGACTAACTAGTTGTCTCACTTTCCTATCTTTTCTTGTTTGTGTTAGTCTTCTAATTATTCTTGTTGTTTTTAATTCCTTTTTTCCCAAGAATGTGCAACGAATGATTTGGAATGATTCATGACAAGGATATTATCATCCTTATAACTATGGAGTCATGACCAATGAGCATGTTTATTGTCGTCATATTATGTCTCCTTACCCTATTAACTATAATATGCAATGGTATATGTTGAACCCTGAAACCATAATCATGTTTTAATGATGGCCAAATCATACTAAGGACTTAAGAACAAGTGTGCAGATTTTTCTGCATGCCAAAAGTTGTAGGACGCACATGACTGTCCGAACCAGAAGCTTTAGGACGCACATGATTGTCTGGACCAGAAGCTGGGGGATAGGACATATATGACCGTCCGAACCAAAAGCTGTATGATAGGACGCACATGAAGGTCCGAATCAGAAGTTGTAGGACGTACAAGACCGTCCGAAAAAAAGAGTTCAAAATGAAGAAGTTTCTGTCAAGTTGTAGGATGCATATGACCGTCTGAAACACTGTTGATAAAGCTGTAGGATGCATGATTAAACATCTGAACCACCATCTAAACTTCTAACTGCTAGTTTTTAACAACTAGTTTTTTATTTATTTTTTATTTATTTTATTTTTTTTTCTATTGGAGCTCAAATTTTAGATCATCTTTCATCTATAAATAGCCCAAGGACATCCAATTAATGTGTGGAACTACTACATTCAATACAGAACACTTGTAAGAGCTATTTGGGGAGAAATAGACTAAAATATTGTGGGTTGTATTGGTTTGGGTAGTATAGTGCTCTTGGTTCAACTAAAGGGAATAAGTGTGATCAAGAGTAGACTAGTGAATGATCTTCAAGTGCAAGAGTGGAGGGATAACATGAGTATAAAAGTGAGGTTGTAATGTAAAACCCTTTGGCTCAACTAGAGGAACTTAGTTGGTGCAAGGCTAAGCCTACTTTGTGTACAAGAAGATTATTGTCTCACATTATTTGAAGAGGCACTACTAGTGGATGTACTCCAAGCTTGAGGAGCTTGGAAGTTTGGTTCGATATTCTTTATCTCAATCTTTTTATTTGGTCTTTAAGCTTCACTTGTTAAATATTTGTCTTTGATCATTTGTGTTTAAGTGTTCATTTGTTGCACAAAGTTTGCATTTTCATTAAGCACTTCAAAAGGTTTGTTTTTTTGAGACAACCTACTTCACCCCCCTCTTAGGTTGCTTTTGTCGGGCAACAATTGGTATCAGAGCTTGGTCTCTTCTTGTTTTGGTTTATCACCTTTGAGTAAAGATCATTATGGCAACCAATAATGCTTTGTTTTTAGAGAGGCATTCCATTACTAGACCTCCATGTTTAATGGCATTAATTTTGTTATTTAGAGGGAAAGAATGAAAATTTTCATACAATCCACTGATATTGATTTGTGTTACATTGTTGATGAAGGTCCTTTTGAGGCTAATATTCTTGATAAAAATACACATAGATAAAGGTCCAAGACTGGATATGAGTTAAATGCACAAGATAATGTAAATTTATCTTTAAATGCTAAAGCCTTGAATATTTAGTATAATGCTTTGGATGCAGATCAGTCTACTAAAGTGAGAGGCTGCAAATCGGCTAAGGAGATATGGGACAAATTGAAAGAAATCCATGAAGGAAGTGAAGATATAAGAGAGCAAAAGAAGTCACCTGTTGTGGCTAAATATGAATCCTTCTAAATGAAACCTCATAACTAGAGAATATTGACAAGATATGTTGTAGGTTCATTGATATTGTAAAGGATTTGGAAGGTTTAGGTAAAGAATATTCTTTGGGTGAAAAGACTAGAAAGATTTAGAAAGATTTTGAATGCTTTACCTAAGGAATGGGAACCTAAATCCATTGCAATAGAAGAGTCTAAAATTTTAAATTCTATGCCTATCGGGTCTTTGATTAGTCACTGACTTCCTTTGAATTGAAGTTGAAATATAAGGTACAAGATGATAAGGAGGCAAGTGCAAAAGGAGGCATAGCATTGATGGCTTCACAAAAAGATACAAACAAGAAGCCAAGTGAAAAATACTATGAATATGGCAAATCAGGACACCTTGCAAATGAGTGTTCATCAAAAAGAAGAAAAGATTCAAGGAAACTTAGCTTCAACAGTTTCCAAATCACATGGAATGTATTGCAATTCGAATAGAGAGGTTGGAGAAGAATATGAGGAAGATCAAATAGCTTTTATGGCTCTTGGAAACTAATGAGGTATCCTCTAGTTATAATTCTTACAATGATTCTTGTAAGAATTATAACTGTCATTTATTTTTAAAATTTTGAATATTTGAAAAAAATCATATGACAGGAACAAATAGTTAAAAATTAAGATTAATGCTTTATTGAGTGCAAACTCAAACCTTGTGCATTCTTTGGTAGTTTGACAAAAGAAAATGATGCATTGAAGAAAAGATTAGATGTAAAAACCAAGATCAAGGAAGAACAAGCCTCATTGAAGAAGAATTTAGTTGATCTTGATGTACAAAAAGAAACAAGAAAATGTTTTCGAAAAGAAAGGGGCCAGAAATATGCTCATGGTTTTTAATTTTATCACCTTTAGAAAGGATGGTTTTTGCATTGTAAAATCTAAATCTTCTTTTTATGGAAAAAAAAAAAATACTTGTATGCAATTATTGTTGTTAACATGGACATATAAAAAGGGATTGTTAAGTCAAAGGAAACAAAAAGTTGGGAATAAATTATATTTGGAATCTTAACTAACCCAATTGGACCCAAGAAAGTATGGGAACCAAAATTTGTTGTTCAACTTTGCGTGTAGGTATGCTTGATGAGCACCAAGGGATTCAAGAAGGATCATGAACGAAGCGTGTTCAAAGAATATGATCTAAGATGACATTGAAATGGGAAACAATTAAATTTTTAATATGCTTTCATTTGTTAATGTGAACTATGATCTCTTGAATGTTAGTCAACTATGTGATTGAATTTGTTTAGAATGTTGGGGTATAAGTATCCCCAATTTTTGTCTATATTAAGTCACTATTTGCAAAAGAAAGGGGGAGCACTCTCTTTTCTCAATGGATTATATGTTAGAAATTAATTTGCATCACATATGCTTTATTATTTTGATGATGCTTTTTGGTAAAGTATGAGCGAAAAATGCCTTGAAGTTAATCCTTTGCATAAATTTCCTTGGTTTTACTTGATTAATTATTCTTGAAGGGAAGAAATTTTTTAAACTCAGACTTATTCTCTATATACTTGATTTTCATGCATAGTTTAAGGGGAAGATATTTGATACTTGATGTGGCCCTAATTTAGGGGGAGATTGTGTGTATAAATTGTTTTGTACTATAATGTTTTGATGATGTCAAAAGGGGGAGAAATATTGGACTTCTTGAGATTGTTTTTGTGATTGTTTTTCCTACTTTTGTTTCAGTTGTCCAATTGATTTGTCATCATCAAAAATGGGGAGATTGTTGAACCTTAATCATGTTTTGATGATGACCAAATCATACTAATGACTTAAGAACAAGTATGCAGATTTTTTTGCGTGCCAAAAACTGTAAGACGCATATTACCGTCTGAACCAGAAAATTTAGGACACACATGACTAGCCGAACCAGAAGCTGTGGGATAGGATGCATATGACCGTCTGAACCAAATGCTGTAGGACGCACATGACTGTCCGAATCAGAAGCTGTAGAATGGGACGCATATGACCGTCCAAACCAGAAGCTGTAGGACGCATAAGATAGTCTGAAGAAAAGAGCTCAAAATGAAGAAGTTTCTATTAAGCTATAGGACAAATATGACCGTCCGTAGCACTGTTCATAAAACTGTAGGACGCATGATCGAATGTTCGAACCAGCGTTCGAACTCCTAACGCATAGTTTTTTTACCGTTGAAACTCAAATTTCAGCACATCTTTCATCTATAAATAGCCCAAGGACATCCAATTAATGTGTGATACTACTCCATTCAATACAAACACTTGTAAGATCTATTTGAGGAGAAACAGACTAAAATATTGTGGGTTGTATTGGTTTGCGTAGTATAGTTCTCTTGACTCAACTAAAGGGAATTAGTGTGAGCAAGAGTAAACTAGTGAGTGATCTTCAAGTGTAAGATTAGAGGAATAACAGGTATTCAAAAGTGAGGTTGTAATGTAAAACCCTTTGGCTCAACTAGAGAAACTTATTTGGTGCAAGGGTAGCCTACTTTGTGTACAAGAAGATTATTGCCACACCTTCTTTGTGAAGAGGTACTACTAGTGGATGTACTCCAAGCTTGAGGAGCTATTCGGTAAGAAATTGATTAGATTTTGAAGACAATGACTAAATAATAATTAAAAAATCTTAATTATCCTAATCAATTCCCACAGACTCATAAGTATACAAGGTGAGTTTGTATATAAGATGAGTAAGGATAGTTCCCACGAGAACTACTGGAATATTACTAGGTTCACAAGCCTATTTATTAGTTAGACAAAATAATCAGTGGTTTTTTCTACTAAACTTCTAACCCTAAGAAAAGCAATTAAAGAAATTAAATTAAAGACAAGAATGTAAAATTCTAACCCTACGAAAAGCAATTAAAGATAACTAACTAAAAACCCTCATTCAATCTATCCTACTTGTGAGAATTCAATTCAAAATAAAAATTTAAATTAATCTATTCTATGAAAACAAGTAAAAATGATGAAGTAAAACCCTAACTACTAAACTATGAAAGTAATTAATAATTAAAAGGCAATAAACAGAAGAACAATAATTAAAGAACAAGAATACAGTAAAAACAAAAATTAAATTCCATAAAAATAAATCAAACTCAGTAATTGAAGCAAGAACTAATGTTGATGATTGTCAAATCTTGAATTCTTGACAAGAGAATGAAATTTTTGCTCGAACAATTGAAAAATCTACCCTATGGATAAATTATCTTTTTCTAACTATTGAAAACCTAAAAACTCTTGACTGCTTTTGATGATCGATCATTTCCTCTCCTTTTCTTGGTGTATTATAGATAGTTTTAGGGTTCTGGGGCTGCGGGATGATAAGTACATGTTTTTTCATGTAACTGGGCCCACGGGAGAAATTTGCTTGCAAAATAAATCACCTTACATGACCTGTCCATCGATCGGCGCCTGGGTGCTGCTTCTAGTGAGCAAAAGTAACCTTACTGGACTAGGCGCCTAGGCGCTGCACTTTTGCAGTGCCTGGACACTGGATCCAGTAAGGTGGCTTAACTTCATCTTCATTTTTCTCTATGATGCAGGCAGAATTTTTGAAAACTCAAAATATAAAAGTTGTAGCTCTAGGTCATAGATTTCCAAAACATCTTGAATTACCTCAATTGGAGCTTGTAAATGAATTTTATACTCAATATATCAAACTGTATCAGAATCGCTTCTCGCCAATGCATATTTTTTAACTTTGCAATTTTGAACGAGATGCCTATAGAATCTTGTAAAACTCAAAACATAAAAGTTGTATAAATCTTCCTTAGATTTCCAAATCATTAAAAATCACAGAAATCAAAGTTCGAACAAGGGAGTTATGCTTGATCGCCAAACTATATCTGATTTGCTCCACGCCACTGAACGTTTTCCTCTAATATTGTGATCCATTTTAACTCATTCTTCACTCAGACCCTAAAAAACTTAAAATAAACTATTTTAGCTCATAATTACTCAATTTTGCTGTAAAAGACATTAAAATAGATTGTATAAGACACACGAAATATACTACATTTATGAGCTTATCAAATGCCCTCACACTTTGTTTTTGATCGTCTTCGAGCAAAATATAGAAATACATCACAAACATACTCAACATACCTCATCAATCATCCATATAAATAACCAAGAACCAAACCATCATAAGAAAAATAGTCAAGTGATAATAAACCTCTATACATGAATTTCAGTGAAGGTGTGTGCATAGCCATACAAAAAATAACTTTTAAGACACTTAGATGAAATCATGCAAACCCTTTGAATTTTTCTAAACACTCCATAGCTTACTCTTTTTACATTTCTCCACTAATGTAGACAATCGACTCGACTTAAATTAAGTAGAACTTTAGCTTGTGACGTAAGGCTAGGATATTGGCTAGCAAAGAAGGGAAAAAGGATAAACAAATAAGAAAAAGCGCTTTATATTAATGTTGGCTACACATCAACATAAAACTTCTTTTTGAATATTAAAACACCCATCCTTCAAAGGAGACCCCACATTTAATTTTCCAAACACCCATAAAAATTTTGTGCAACAAGAATAATACAGAATAAAATCATTATTTTTCAATTTCAATCTTACTCACCAACATCACGTAAAAATATCTCCATTTTTTCTTCTTTTTTTTTTCTTTTTCCTTTTCTCCAAAACGGGTACCAGTGATAGGCAGTACCCGCAAAAAAATAGCTGCACAGGTACCAGTGATAGGCACTACCTATTAACACTCCAATGCAGGTCCCAGTGATGGGCACCACTTGCAATATTCCAACACAGGTGCCAGTGATGGGTACCACATGCCATGGTTAACAAAAAATTTTATAACACCCCGTTATCGTAAATTGTACACCATTCATTCTAACACTCTCATACAACTACCTCTCATCCTTATATCCCCTTAATAATTAATGCGACCTTAAAGCTTTTAAGAGACATTTAGGATCGCTCACAAAGGTTGAAATAAATTAGTTAAAAAAAAAACGAATGGTGCTTTTATCCATTCAAAATAAACTAAGGCTCAAATAGGGTTCTAGGGATAAATTTTATAGTAATGGTTGGCAACTGGCTGAAAGGCTCAAACGTCCAAAAAAAATGCCTACCCTCATCTTTAAGTCAAATCAAATTATCTAAAATTTTGCTTTTAAAATGTAATAAAGCAAGTGTTTGAGTGCAATATAAGTGATCTACACAATTATCTCTTAATGGCAAAAAGCTACAACATTGCAAGGCTATTAGACACATCTAGTGGTAAATTATTCTAGGAAAATATTTTCATGTGTAGTACCCTACTCATGACAACTTAACTAAAAAAATTATCAAGTAGAAAATCAAAGAAACATGCTAAGCAATTTGGGAACAAAATTTTTAGATATTTGAAAAACTCTCAAATAAAAACTAAGCTACAAATATGAAAGAAAAACTTGAACAAAACGAACAAATAAACTCTTAAACAAATAGCAATTATAGAAAACTCTGTTTTACACACACTTAAAGTAGAGCGTTGTCCCCAATGCAAAAAATAGAGTAAAAAGGGTAAAAGAGAAGCTTCTCTGTCAATGAAGAACATTTGGTGCCATTTATGTTGAATTAAATTCACCAGAGTCGAGGTGGAAAACATCAATCAGTAAAACCCAAAACACAACATAAAAATATTTAAAATGATATGAAACAAATAAACCAAGAAATCAAATTATCCTAACCAAGTAAGATATTCTAACCCCTTATGGGTAGACAAACTAAAGCAATAAAAGAAAAAAGAAAAGAGTACGATTAAATTAAAATGCAAGAAATGGGAAAAATTAAAATTATGATCGATCTTTATCGTCTAGAGCCAATCCTTGAGGAAAAGGGAGAAAAGGTGGAAATGTTGATGGATTCTCTCCACGCTCCTAGCCAATTGTCTAGCCTCCATTGTTTGTTGCAACGTATGCTGGTACATAATATAGGCATCAAACCTTTGTTGTATACGTTGTTGTTCGTGTAAAATCTACTGGAAGAGTTCCTCTTGAGGCCTTGACTTATCTGCACTAGAGTGTGGTTCAGGAGTAAAAACCTTGGAACACGTCCTTCTCTTAGGTGGCTTAACAACCCCTTCCTTAAAAAGTTCCTTCCCTACCTTCATTCGTTCTTCCGCCAGATCCATAGGCACTAATGCTCTTAAGCACAAAGGTGCTATCAAATGTGGTTACCATAACCGAGACTGCTTTGTAGTCACTGAATGGTGGATTTCTTTATACATTTAACTGTCTAACATCAATGGATTTCCCAGTCGCAATGCAATATAACAATTTAGCACGTTCCAAAGTAACATCAGAGAGATGACTCACTAATAAAAGTCGGGAACATATAAATTTGAATGAGACCTGCCATTCAGGTTTAAGTCTGTTAAAACCAAAATGCCCAGCTACGTCACCAATAGTTGTTAAAGTCCATTCTACTTCCCTATCACATAAGACACTGGTAATAGTGTTACGCTTTAGATTGGGATCGCGAATCTCAGGCCACTTGTTTCATCAAACCCGATTTAATTTCAAAGTCTAAATGATCGTGTCTACTGATATGTCCACATTCTTCCCTCGCACATATACCCATTGGTCATTATAATGAGCCAAATTAGAGTAGAATTCTCTTATCATAGGTAAAACGACATCGATAAGGGTGGCAACAAATTGATTCCATCCATGTTGCCTTAGGACTTGGCGAAGCACCAGTTCTCCACGGGGTGGTATATATATACATTTTTCCTTGATGGCCACCCTCTTTGATATATCATTCTCATATTTGCTATAGGCAGCGGCATTTAAAAATTGGGTAGGTACTACTGGTTGCTAAGGCTGTTACTCTCCTTGCTGTGGATTTGTAGACGATGATATAGGAGCCTTGCCTTTTGCTGGGTCACGGGTACGCCCTATACCTACAAAAAGTACTTGTTAGAATAACCATAATCCCACACTCACGCAATTCTATAATTACATTTATTAACTCATCCTATGCTTGCACAATTAAATCACAAGATTAGTGGTTGTTCTAAGTAACACAAAATTAATGAAGTTATCCCAAGTCCGAATAATCAAAATATGAACAAAGTTGCTGCTTAGGATAAAAATTTATGCAATTATACCAAGCGTTTTAACATATTTATTCATTGAGACATTTTGACAAACAATTGGTATGCCTAATCTAATAACTCCATAATTTGAAAAAAATAATGATCTAATTTCCTAGTAGCAACCACTAGACACAACAATGGAAATTCAAAATGCAATTCATAATTATAATTATGCCACAAAACCGTGTATTTTATGTTTGAATATAAATGCAAGCACATAAACCTTTACAATAATAAAATAACAAAATCACACGGTAAAATAGGTGAAAAATATCACAAACAATCCTTATAATCATAATTGTTCCATAATTGAAATAATCCTAATGATAGGAATAAAAATCCATGTATAAAATTTTTAAATAAGTTGTCAAACATGGCGTGCATAAAAATAATTACAATTGTTGAACAAAAATTTACATCTCTTATACACATCCAGATGTGTATAGAGACACAATTTCATGCATAAGATATTTATTGCTTAATGGATTAGAATCAAATAAGCATGAAAAGTTGCATTAGGCATCATATAAGAAAAACCCATTGAAGGAACAAACTTAATGATTTCATACCTTTGATGTTGTAGAAGTTGTGTGGATGTGCAATTTGAATGATAGATGATGTTGTCTTTAATTGGGAAGTGTGGAATTTGGGTTAGAAGAAGGTTTTTAGGAACAGTTTTGGGAAAGGAATTGAAAAAGTGTGTATAGAAAAAAAATGATGGTGAAGAAGGCTACCCGAAGGGTTAAATAACCCTTTTGGGTTGCAGCACCTGGGCGCGAAATACAGTAGAGTTAATTAATCCTTCTAGTTGTCGCACCCAGGCACTGTAAAATTGTAGCGCCCAGGCGTGATGACCAGAATGGTCAATCGGTCCAGGTGTTTTTTTTTTTTTTTCCTTCAATTCCAAAATTTTAAAATACTCTTCCTTTGATCCTAAGACTTACTTTTCCTGAATATTTTTCCACAAATTAATTTAATGCACACATAAACGAAACTAAAGCAAGAAAATTGTTCTTAAATGAAACAAAAACATAAAAAAAAAAAAAAAATACATGGGTTGCCTCCCATGTAGCGCCCTTGGTTATAGTTTTAGGCTCGACTTTGGCTGTGTCTTATCAATGGTTGGCATGGTGGACTGTTTCCCACCTCCCGTGAATAATCCCATCATAGTAGCACTTCACCCGTTGGCCATTCACCTTGAAATTTCCTTGACTTCCTTTTGAGTTCTACTGCACCATACGGGAATATTTTCACTACTTCAAACGGGCCGCACCATCTTGACTTCAATTTCCCTGAAAACAACTTGAGCCTTGAATTATATAATAAAACCATGTCCTCGGCCTCCAAATTTTTCTCCAGAATATGTTTGTCATGCCACTATTTAGTCCTTTCCTTATATAGTCATGTATTTTCATACGCTTATCTTTGGAGCTCATCTAATTCATTTAAATCGAGAAGCCTCTTCTAACCGGCCTCCTTCAAATTATAATTAAGAGTTTTGATCGCCCAATATGCCTTGTGCTCACGTTATTTCAACCGAAAGATGACAAGCTTTACCATAAACTTATCGGTATGGGGACATACCAACTAGAGTCTTGAAGGTAGTCCTATATGCCCACAGTGCATCGTCTAATGTCTTTGACCAATCCTTTCTCGATGAGTTTACGGTCTTTTCAAGTACGTGCTTCAACTCCCGATTTGAAACTTCTACTTGCCCAAAAGTTTGCGGGTGGTATGGTAAGGCAATTCTGTGGGTGACTCCATATTTAGATAAGACAGATTCGAACAAGAAATTTCTAAAATGTGATCCTCCATCACTTATAATAGCCTGCAGAACCCCAAATCGTGAGAAAATTTTTTCCTCACAAAATTTGTCACTACTCTTGCATCATTTGTTGGTAGTGTCGTAGTTTTAACCCACTTGGACATATAATCCACCGCCACAAGAATATATTTTTTATTATATGATGATGGAAAAGGGCCCATGAAATCAATACCCCACACTTTAAAAATATTGCAAACTAGAATGTCTGTTTTGCAGTGGCATTTCATCTTTTTTGGACAAATTTCCTATGTCCTTGCATTGGTCATATATGGGTCACAAAATCTCTTGCATCACGGAACAATGTTGGCCAAAACAAGCCGCTTTGGAACACTTTTGCAGCCGTCCTTTGTGAGCCATGATGTCCCCCTACTTGTGAAGAGTGGTAATGAAATAAAACACTTTGCACTCCGGAATGCATTGCTGGATTACTTGATCCTTGCACTGACGATAGAGGTAAGGGTCATCCCAAATATAATACTTCATTTCCGAAAGAAATTTTTTTCTTTGATTTAGATCCATGGTGGAAGAGATGATCTTAAGAAATTGACAATATCTGCATAGCAAGGTGCTACTTCCTCCATTCTCATCAAATGTTCTTCCGGAAATGTCTCATTTATTATTGACTTCATCACCTTTTCTTGACATGGGTTCGTCAAGTCATTAAAGGTGATCTGCCACAATATTTTCAGCTATTTTCTTATCCACCACCTCCCAGCACTCAAATTCCTGCAACAGTAAAATCCATCGAATAAGTCTAGGTTTGGCATCATTTTTGGTCAATAAGTATTTAAGGGTTGAATGATCACTATGAACTATCACCTTATTACCTATCAAATATGACCTAAACTTATCAAATGCAAAAACCACTGCCAACAATTCCTTTTTTGTGGTGGAATAATTTATTTGTGTTTTATTAAAGATTTGGCTGGCATAATACACAACATGCAAGACCTTTCCTTTCTTTTGACACAATGCCGCATCCAAGGCATAGTCGCTTGCATCACACATTAATTCGAAAGGTAAATTCCAATTTGGTGCGACTATCACGGGTGGGGTAGTCAAAGCTTCTTTTAATTTATTAAAAGCAGACAAACATTTATCATAAAAAACAAAAGGCACATATTTTTGCTATAAAGCACATAAAGGATGAGAAATCAAAGAAAATTTCTTAATGAAACGCTAGTAAAAACCGGCATGACCAAGAAAATTTCTCACTCCCTTCATATTTGTGGGAGGTGGTAATATTTCAATGATCTTTATTTTTCTTTTATCTACCTCTATGCCCTTAGATGAAATACGATGGCCTAAAACAATTCCCTCCTGAACAATAAATGTGACACTTTTCCTAGTTAAGTGCCAAATTTGAAGACTCACATCTTTCTAACACACATGCAAAATTGTTTAAAAAGAATCAATAGAGTCACCAAACACATTGAAATCATTCATAAATACTTCAATAAATTTCTCAATCATATCATAAAAGATAGCAAACATACATCTTTGAAAAGTATTAGGAGCATTACACAAACTAAAAGGTATGCGCCTATATGCAAATGTGCCGTATGGACAAGTAAAGGTGGTTTTCTCTTGATTTTCAGGGGCCATTGCAATTTGAAAATACCCCGAATAACCATCAAGAAAGCAATAAAATACAAGTCCAGACAATCTTTTGAGCATTTGATCAATGAAGGGTAAAGGAAAATGGTCTTTCCTAGTGGCTTCATGCACTAAGTTTTCTATAATCAATACATATCCGCCACCCCGTCACTAATCTATTCAGGAATCAATTCATTCTTTTCATTTACAACCACAATCATTCCCCCTTTCTTTGGCACTACTTGTGATGGGCTAACCCACTCAGCTATCACTGATGGGATATATGATCCCAGCATCTAACAATTTTAAAACCTCCTTCTAACTACCTCTTTTAAAGTTGGATTTAACATGTAGTATTGAGGTTTCCAATATGTTATAAGTAAGTTTAGGAAATTTTAATCATACAAATGAAATAAAGTTAACCAACTATAAAAATTTTACCTATTGAGTATTTTATACAAGATTTATATATTTTTATATCTTTTCTCTTTCATTGTAATTATTTTCACCTGTCTTTTTATTATTATTATTTTTCAATAATGTTATTTGTTAGAACATTATATATAAATTTTATTTTTCTTAAAAAATTAAATCAATATTCTCTTTTATGAGAACAACGCATGATAATTGTATTACTTCTTATAAAATTTGTATTTGTATGATTATTAGTCTAGTAATTTTAAATTGAAACCAAATATTGGTATGAAAAAGAGATTTTATTGACATTTAAATCAAATAAAGTCAAACATGATACATAAAATTATCAAGGGCTTTTCCTATTTCTTTACTATTTAGCATAACAATTAAGATATATATTAAATATTTTGGTAAATAATAAAATGAATAATCAAAAAAGTATGAAAAATAAAAAAATAAATCTATAAGCAGTTATTAGCCTTTATTTTGCTTATATATTTAATAAATGCAAATTTAATTTCATACTAAAATACTATATCAAAATACAATTTTAGAGTTAAACACATTCAATACCATTCAAGATGAATGGAAGAGTTCAGAACATCAATAACTTTAACTGTCACAACCAAACTCTAAACTCTTTATTCATCTTTATTAGCATAAAATGTAGTTTACTCCAATCTAAAATAGTTTTTTTTTTCTTTTTGGTTCCTAGGTTATAATTTTGTGATAATGATACCACCAATAACTTGACCAATTATAGATGAACACTTTTTCCATAATATTAAACTTTTTTTAGGTATTGATATATTCTTCATCATTAGTAAATGATAAAAGATCACTATCAAGCAGTATCATCATTTAATAGATGAAGTATGTCAAAATTCTTTTATCAATGAAAATATTTACTGGAGATTAAATAATATAGTGAGAATTACAAAAATTGATTAATTAAAATTCCAAAAAAATAAGAAAGAATAAACCTAAGTATAAAGAACACAGATATTAAATAAAAATTATGTTTCCTGTATAAGAAAACCAACAAATTAAACTAATATGTTATGTATAATATAGATAGGTATCACACAGTATATTAATATCATAAACAAAAGGTAAAAATAAAAATTCATTCTTTTATCTTACCTTGAATTTTCCAAAAAAGTAATGAAAAAAATCCTCAATATTACTCTAAAATACACGCAAGTCGAATGAAAAATATTTAGTTCTAAAGACATTACAAAATAACATGTAATTTCTATAATTTCTTTTCTAATTATTTTAAACATATTGTGCAAAGTGATTATGTATCTAGATAGAAAATATATTAGAATTTTTCATGTTTCTTAATCTTATGATAATATTGATGTTCTAAACTCTTACATTCATTCTGAATGGTATTGAATGTGATTAACTCCGAAATTATATTTTGATATATAGTATTTTAGTATAAAATTAAATTTGCATTTATTAAATAGATAAACAAAATGAAGGCTAATAACAGTGTATGGATTTATTTTTTCATTTTTCGTATTTCTTTGATTAATTCATTTTATTATTTACTAAAACATTTAATCTACATCTTAATTGTTTTGCTAAATAGTAAAGAATTGCATTGTAATTTCTAAAATTGATATAAAATCAATCTATATCTGCAATTATTTTAGAGTATTTAATAGGATGATTATATTTGAATAATTTATGTTGTCTTTTATAGTACTTACCTGCTTATTTTTTTTCTATATTATCCTTCCTACAATTTATATGCAGTATATTTGTTGGTTTTGCAATGATTATTCTAGACTAATTTGGACATGAATCATGCAATTGGTTGAACTATTTTTACTTTATCAATGTTACTCTACACCAATATTTCTTTATTGTTTTACTATATGCTATAACAACTGGTGTTGTAATTTCCGTATTTGACATTTAATACATATTATTTAGAATATTTTGGGCATATACAGTGTATCATGGAATGATTTTGTTTCCTAACTCATCAATAATTCCTCTTAACTAATATTTTATATAATCATGTTATTAAAGATAAAGATTTAGTAGTTAAAATACTATTAAAGAGATATAAATTAACAAATACTTTAAAATTGTGAGTTTTCTATTTAGTTCCTAAACTTTACTTTCATTGCTTGGTTAATTTTCTATTCTTCATATAGGATAGAGAATGAGAAAATTTAAATTAATCATAATACAAGACTTAAAAGAAATAAGAAAATAGTGCTATGTAAAAGACATTCTGGACTATATTCTACGATTTTTTTTACTTTATAAAATTTTATTTTTTTATTTGTATGATTATTAATTTTGTAAATTTTAAGTTGGAGCATATTCAAAAATTATACACTCATGGGTGTATCTTATACTATTATCTAAAATTTATAAGAGACAGTCATTCTAATCAAGAATCGAGAAGTTATTATAGTCATCCGACAGTTAAGGAAAGTTTTGCCTAAAAAATTATGTCAGCCAGATTTGTTATTTTCTTAAGTTAATCCCAACCAAAAAGGCCAGAAAAAATGTCAAATTCAACTTCAAGCAAAATTTATGAAAAAAATTAAAATATAATAGGGGGAATGATCTAATTAAGTTTTCTAGGTTAAAGATTTAGTAATCAAAATACTATTAAAGAGATATAAATTAAAAAATATTTTAAAATTGTGAGTTTTCTATTTTGTTCCTATCTCCTTTACTTTCATTGCTTGGTTAATTTTCTATTCTTCATATTGGACAGAGAAAAAAAAATTTAAATTAATCGTAATCACACAAGATTTAAAAGAAATAAGAAAATAGTGTTATATATTCTACGATTTTTTTACTTTATAAAATTTTTAACTTTTTTTTCATTTGTATGATTATTAATTTTGTAAATTTTAAGTTATAACATACTCAAAAATTCTATACTCATGGGTGTATCTATCCTATCAACCAAAATTTCAAGTTAAAAAAGTCATTCTAATCAAGAGTCGTGAAATTATTATAGTTAACCGACAGTTAAGGAAAGTTTTGCTTAAAAAATGATGTCGGCCAGATTTGTTATTTTCTTAAGTTAATCCCAGCCAAAAGGTCAGCAAAAATGCCAAATTCAACTTCAATGTATCTTTTCATCAAATTCTATATGAATTAAATACTCTTTTTATAAAAAATTTATTTATCAAATAAAATTGATCAAAAAAATTAAAATATAATAACACTAAATTATTTATCATTTTGATAATTAACTTTGATTTATAAAAGAATTTAATTATAGAAAAGAGTTAGACTGTCATTTTTAGTCTGGAAAGCTAAATAGGGGTACAGTTCTATTAACCTGATTATAAAGCACGTAGGGGAAATGATCTAATTAAGACAGATCATTAGGCGTACTTGAATAACAATTATTCAAAAGAAAATAATTGTAGTGAATTTGAAATATTTATAATAGTTATAAAAGATTATTTTTATTATGAACATAAAGATGATGTGATTTGCTGTTACAGGCTATCAGAATGATTACCTACATGGGTTGCTTGTGAAATTTTATTCTTTGCTTAAATATAAATGATTTTTCTACTCTTGTAATTATATAAATTCTTATTATGTATTTATGCAAAAAATTTCATAATAAGTTAAGTAAGAAATAATTTATTTCCTTAGCATTTCTTATATTTTAATGACAAGATAAAGGATATTTTCATGATACTCGATCCATTTTAAAGCAAGACAAAAGAACAAATTATTATTTTGATTCTTTATAATGAATTTAATTTACTATGTGATACCTATCTGTAATATGAAGAATATATTCATTATTTAGTTTAATATGTTTAATTTTTTTATATATACGATATAATTTTTATTTGATTAATTTAATCTTTACATTTTAATTAGATTCATTTTTATTTTTGAAAGTTTAATTGTAATAAATATTTTTATACAAATTAAAACTTCCGTCTTATTATGTATTTATGCCGAAATAAGTGTTTGTATCCTAAAAATAGGTAGAATAGATGATGAGTAATTGAATTATATTTTGCTACTGGGAATTGGAAATTATAATAAATATTTTTATAATAAATGTGATTTTAATTATACTTTTTATAATAAATTATAATTTTTATAATAAATATGATTCACTTTTTCTATTTTTTGAAATTTTAATTAAATAAATATTTTTATACGAATAAAAATCTTCCATCTTATTATGTATTTATGTCAAAATAGGTAGTTGTATCCTAAAAAATAGGTAGAATAGATGATAAGTAATTATAATTATGTTTTCCTATTATAATTGAAAATTGTATTCATAATTTACAATATTATGTTAGGTATACAAAAAAGTAGATAAATAATTAAATATATTTTCCTATTGGGATTGGAAATGTTGTATTTCATTCAATGATGACATTACAAAAAAAGGAAAGAAACACTTACATATGTTTTGTATTGAGAATTAGAAATTATATTTCATTAAGGGCGGGTATTTAGTCATCACAAAAAAGGGGAGAAACAATATATATAATAGTAATATATATATATATATATATATATATATATATATATATATAAACCGTATAAACCGTACGAGCTGACTAAAAATCCATATAACAAAACTAATACAATAGTTTTCTATAAGAGATAAAGTGAATCAAAAGCGACTATTATTGATTTAGTTTTGATTTGCAACATATACATCAAAATAAACCAAATTGAACCAAATATGACCCTTTCAAATATTTTTTGATTGTTCAAACAATATGTTATGTATATATTTATAAGCCCTCCAAGAGTTTAATACTTCTAATTTATTATAACTAAAGTAATCTACTGTTTGACTCAAAAAAAAGTGAACATGAAAGTGAGCATGTTTTCAATTATTTTAAACTTCAAAGAACAAATTGTTTAACATCTTCTGTAAATGATAATAAATAAGTCCTTCTAGTTAGAGAAGAATAGCTAACAAACTTTAAAGTTAATGATAAAGTTGTCATAGTTAAAAGAATATATTTCTCTATACGTACTTTGTATTTGTGAGGGAGAATGTAGAAGATATTACATTTCCTTTATAAGTAATGAAATATCAAAATAAATACTCATAGTGGAGTAGTATTGATATTTGTTCTTTTTTCTGGTGTAGAAATACCAGTAGAATAAACTTTTTCCTTTCAGCTGAAGTATTTTTTATTCATAAAATTTCAGGTTAAATTGGACCTTCAAGCAAGGTGATGGACATTTTCTGTAAGCAAATAAAAGTTGTCCTTTTTATATTTGTATCAATCCCCAAAAGCCACCACTATGCCACTGAGTGATTGTCCAGAATGTCTTTTATGATTTTATTCTGAAGGGTATAATGCCTCTCCTACCCAAAATAAAGGGTAAAAAAATATGCATCTATATATGTTGTGCTACAAATTTTAGTATTTGCAAACTATATTGCTTCATTTGAGTTGAAATGCCTCTTTAGGCCTTCCTAGTAGTGATAAAACTCAAATGAAAATATGCCTTGATGAAAGACCAACTTCTTCAAGTTGATCAGCAAGCGATCCATGGTCAATGTATCTATCAGGAAGCACCATTGATCTCAACTGCATTTATCAAATCCCAAAGTAATCAGAATCCGTTAAAACTTGCACATAAAAAAATAAAAAAAAAAAAGAAAAAAGAAAAAAGAAAAATCATATTGTAAGCGATTACTCAAGACGAGTTTTCAGTTTCACCCAATTATTAGTTATTTAAATCCCTGTATAGATGTGCTTAAAAAAGATGTAGAACAGTGCAAAAACCACATCTCAAAATGATGTTCACTATGTTGTGATGAATAAAGATACTAAATACCTTAAGGGATCCAGGAGACATCCAAAATTCCACTTAGGCTTAGGAAGTGAGATACATGAGATCCAAAACCTCCAATTGAACCTTCCTCTACAGTGATCAAGATTTCATGCTCATTTGCCAAAATTTTAATTAGATCACCATCCAGTGGTTTACAGAATCTAGCATCAGCCACTGTTGGTGAGATGTCATGGGATTTCAGCATTTCTGCAGCTCCCAAACATTGTTGGACTATTGAACCATAACCTAAAATTGCAACTCTGTTGCCTCCTTTTAGAATTCTGCCTTTTCCTATCTGAACATGGTAAGAAAAGAAAACAACGATGCTCCTTTTTCTTCATCATTTCTTGGGGAATTTTCCAATGTACAATAAAGTAATACTCCTACTACAGTTTCAACGCTAATTACCTCAATGGGAGTTCCTTTGTTGTTAGGAGGAAGAACTGCACCAATTCCATTACCCCTAGGAAATCTGAAGCAGGATGGTCTATCGTCTATCGTTGCTGCTGTTGCAACCATATGCATCAACTAGCTCTGCTTCATCAGACGGAGCCATGACTACCATGTTAGGCAAGCAACCCATGTAGGCAACATCAAATGCACCGCAATGTGTAGGTCCATCAGCTCCTACAAGGCCTGCTCTATCCATTGCAAATCTCACCGGCAATTTCTGAAGATCTACATCATGCACCACCTATATACAACCATTGCAAATTTACTAAAATCAGAATTTAAGATCATGAATTTTAATTTTTTAACTAAGCTAGTATTTGATCTAATTTAATATAGCTAACCTGGTCATATCCTCTTTGGAGGAATGATGAATAAATTGCGCAGAATGGCTTTAGGCCTTCAGTTGCTAAACCAGCAGCAAATGTAACAGCATGCTGCTCAGCAATGCCAACATCAAAACAGCGATCTGGAAATCTCTTCTGGAAATAGTTGAGACCAGTTCCACCACCCATTGCAGCATGGATAGCTACAATCTTATTATCTATTTCAGCTTCTTTGATCAAGGCTTCAGCAAAATACTGAGTATACGTAAGCGTAGGGGATTTTGACTTATACTGCTTTCCTGTTTTTGGATCAAACTTCACAACCCCTGAATGAAATGGCATCATAAATATGAATGTAACAATTAGCAGATGATTTTATGAACAAATTTTCTTGCCACATTGTAAGTTTCTGTCTCACCATGCATTTTATCGGCTGCTGCCTCAGCCGGGGGATAGCCTTTTCCTTTTTCGGTTACAAGATGGATTAAAACTGGCCCTGGTGCTGGCATAGTTTTTACTTTTTGGAAAATGTTAACCAAATCTTCAATATTATGCCCGTCCACCGGTCCAATGTAGTACAATCCGAGCTCCTCGAAGAGGGTTGATCCAGCAGCACTTATCATACCTCTAGCATATTCATCCATTTTAGCTGCAACTTCGTGTGCTTGTGGTCCAATTTGCTTTGTTATACTCTAGTTAACATAAACAAGTATTTCTCAGTGCTCTCCTGAATTATATAAAACCAGAACCAAAAATCTACCACAAGAAAATCAAGAACTAATTACGTACTTTTGCAGCTTCGCGAAGTTGTCTAAATTTGGGGCTAGCTTGGAGCCTGCTTAAAGCACTGCTAAGTGCTCCAACAGCTGTTGCAGGACCATCAAGTGTAGCAGTGGGTAAAGACACTTGCTTGTTATCATTCAATATGACAATCAGGTTAGAATCGAGAAATCCTGCATTGTTCATGGCCTCGTATGCTTGTCCTGCTGTCATAGCACCATCTCCAATAACAGATACGACATTGTTGTTCTTTCCTAAAAGATCTCTTCCAACCGCCATACCTGTCAAATTTTTTGCAGTCCAACATATTTGTCTGCTTCAATAATATACCATTTTCTCTTTGAATATGACATTGACATCCAAACAAGGTAATTAAAATGAAATTATCGCATAACTTTGAACACATTAGACCAGCAGAAATGCTCGTGGAACTATGCCCTGCTCCAAAAGCATCATAGATGCTCTCATCTCTCTTTGGAAAGCCTGCAAGTCCAGAAGTTTGCCTAATAGTATGCATTTTAGACCTTCTTCCTGTCAGAATCTTATGCGGGTACGCCTGAAATGTTTGTTGCCCTAATCAGAACCATTTAATTTCTAAGTCAGAAAAAACGATTCTAAATGGATTCCAGCAATTAATGATAACTTATTGTTGTCCTTTATGCTAATTGATAGTACGTCCGACTTGAGATTCATCACCTGATGGCCTACATCCCATATGATTCTGTCTTCCGGAGTATTGAAAACATGATGGAGGGCCACAGTTAACTCCACAACTCCCAAGCTTGCACTTAGATGTCCTCCTGTCTTGGCTACGCTATACACAATCAAGCTCTAAGTTCTGTAGCTAATTGTTCAAGATCCTGTCATCTGGATAAGTATAAGAGACAGTAGTGGTTTAATGAAAGAAAATGGTTCAAAAGAAATACAAATTGCATGTATCAAAATAATGTCGTACATCTGTTGAGAGGTATAAGAGTCATATGGACTGGATAGTTGATTGTATACAAGTAATGGAGTAGGCGGCTTTCTCTTATACACATCAGATGTGTATAAGAGACATCTTTTCCCTTCTTTATAACCATCTTATTCCCTTCCTCAGTACCATCTGATGTGCTATTACTAGCAGAAGAAGCTTTCAACAAGAACTGTAAAATTAATATATACCATCAGAAAAAAGGGAATAATTAATGTTGTTTTTTACAGTAACATATTTAATAGGGAAATGAAGTTTGGCATACAATTACCTGTTTTCTTCCACTGATGAAAGGCCTTGGACCTGTGAAATATGGTGATATAGGCTGGCTTAAACCAATGACAGCCCCTGAAACAGCCATGTCTGATTTTCAAAATAGTATAGGGGGATAGAGGAGGTTGATAATAGGAGGTGGTAGAAATTGATAACACAAACAAAATTTATAATGAGCATGGTTGAGCTTCTTGCCTCAATAGACTATTGTATAAACAATTGCCAATATGGGATGACCTGGCATGTACCCCATAGAACAAAAATTCATTGCCATTTCATTTTTTGTTTTTATTAATTTTACTTACTTTTTATATTAATCACCACTACCGACCAAACAATATTTGCATGGATGAAATGTCATAAATACACAGGTGCATAATATACGCCATCTATACTAATGAGTTTTATACTTTGATTGAGTAAATCTTGTTAATTTTGGGTAAATTACAATGAACCCTTTTGTATTTTGGCTAATGTTTATGTTACCCCTAAGATTTTTAAACCTACAATCTGTCTTCTTGTGGCATGGATTTTTTTGTAAAATGGATGGAGAGTTAAAAACTTAATGGATTTGTATAAAAAGTTCAAAATATCTCCGAAGACCTCTTAGCCGGAAGGAAGGGGTAGTGTTTTATATTAAAATACATAACTAGCCTTTATTAGAAGTTTTAAATGACTAAAATAACTTTTTAAATAAAAAACTTTTTAGCCTCGTAACAGTCACTTAACGAAATATTTAAATAGTTGCATCAGTTTAGCCCAAATCACAAGGGGAAAATTGTAGCTTTTAAAATTATAAGGGGGTAACATAAATATTAACCAAATTATAAGAGAGTTCTTATAATTTACATATTAATTTTTAATTTTCTTTTTGTTCTTATGGGAATGTGCCATCCAGTAATTAAATCATGCTTTGACTTCGAGTTGGACTGTATAGTGCCAAGGCTTATATATTTTGGTTAGTAGCGGAGCTAGAAAATTAAGTAGGGGCAATAATATACGTTTAGAAAAATTATAATAAAGAAAAATAAATAATATTAAATTCGTAAATTTTCAAAACTGTGAAGGGCGGAGAGAGGAAGCGAGACAGCTGTCCTGTTCTCTCCGTCAATAATTTTGGTATCATAGACTACAAGACACAAATAGTAGATATCAGACAGAGGAAAATTTCATTATTATAAAGGATCATAAATGATTGTTAAGTCACTATTGCTGAATTGCTTAAACCTTTTACTATAAGATCATTAGTGTTTCTTATCAATTAATCATTTAAATTTTGTTAATTCCTGCACTTTTTTGTCAGTATAGTGCAGGGATCAACCAATAATTACATTTCTTGTAGCTTCTTGATCATGTATGTATCCAACCAGATCATATCATTTCTAAAACCGTAGAGAAAACATAACAAGAAAAGACCTTTTGTATGGTTCATCATCCCCATTCTGGTTATTTTATCTTCAGAATCTAAAAGAGAAAATGCCAAACATTTTTAGGTTTCAAACATAAAAGAGTAAAAGAGACACCTTACTATATTGTAGTTTTGTATGTAAGAAAATAATTATACTGCTACATGTTAAATTGAAAGTTGGCCAAAGTGATCAAGTTGTCCTTCCCAACATGGGGCATTTAACGTGAACTAGCAAAAAAAAAAAAAAAATTAATGTCCGTTCTCTTCTTAATCTCTTTATTGCTAGGCTTCTATTCAATTAAAATATCCGTAAGGAGAATTGGAAGAAATTTCCAATTAAGTCCAATTTGAATATGTAGTCTACTTAGTATATTGGCAGCAGCAGAAATTTTGACTAATTAATATTTAGAAAAATTCTACCGTTAGGGAAATTATGTTGTTGTATTTTAAAAACTTATACACTTTATATACTTTAAAATTTTATACTATATAATTATTAAAAATTAACCGAATGATTCATTTTATAGAACTGTAGAATTTTCGTATGATTTAACGACATGGAATTTTAAGTGCTGGGAAAGATTCTTCACATGTGATAAAACCACCAGGAAAGGAATCATGTTGTCTGGCAGAAGAAGTTGGAGAATTTTGATACTTTCGTATTCAAATTAATTTCATAGGTCCCCATCATGCATAATTGGTTCTTAATAAAATAATATGCATAATATTTTTACGACAAAGGCAAGAACAAATTCTTTGAAGTTATTGATTCGACAGCACACGGATTACATTATTACTTATATCTGAAATTAAAATTTTGCTATATCTCTGAAATCAATTCTCTTTTTTTTTTTTTCAATTTTTTTTAAGAAGAAGAAGAAGAAAGAAAAATGAATTCATAATAAAAATGAGAAAGATTACACCAAAAATCAAATTCCAGCATGCACAAAAAACTTGTGCTTTATATATTCATAGAGGAAAAACCAAAGAGGGAGAAGAAGATACAATGAGATCAATTATTAGTATAAGATATACACAACTACCATGTATTTTCTAAATCAGAGTCTTAAACTACATCAACTCGCATGCGAAAGAAGGTCCTTGTTGCGTAAGTTAATGTTGTGCAGTAAACAGAAACGTAAATACTAATATCCAACTACTTTTAACTTTTTCTTTTGGAATAATTACCAAGTTGGTATCTTAACTTAAATCCCGTGGTCAATATGGTCCCGTAACTTATAAGATTAAACAATCTAGTTCCTTAACTTCCAAATTTTTTGGCCAACATAGGACCCCTAATGGAAATTTACTAAATCCTAACAGTTGACTCAACGGTTGGCTAATTTGGTCCCTTAAATTTTTGGATTGAGAGATCGATAAATTATTTTAATTTTTTCTTGAAAATATATTTTATTTAATTATTTCAAATATATATATATAAATATATATATATATATATATATATATATATTTGTAGAAATGTCCAAAAGAATTGGGATAAATTCTAGCTTGATACCGGTGCGACTTTGGGTGAATAAAAAAATAAAAAGTACCTTTTGTGTATAAAATACTCCAAAATGTTATAATTATTTGTGTATATAGATGGCGTATATTATGCACCTAAAATGTGTATAAGAGACAGATATTTAAGTCATTATCAGTCCGAATAATGTTATTAAAATTACAGGAAAACTGTAAATAATTTATAAAATTCTTAAAACTCACCTAAAATACATCACAATGAAGAAAATAAATTTTGGAGCTTGTAATTGCCTAAAATCAACATTTTACATGTAAAAGTAAAACATTATACTTTTAATACTTAAATATCATGCAAAATACCAATTAGCTCAAAAATTCTAAATTTTTGCAATAATAGGATTTTGAAATTCATAAAACACATAAATTCCATAAATTAAATATTACTAGTATGTTTTCATGATATTTTAACTGGTAAAGGGCCAATAACTTGTACAATTTGGGTGAATTTTATGAGTCACTCAAGTTACAAAAAATAATTTTCTTAAACCAAAAGTTTTTTCATGATTTTTAATAAATTTGTGAGAGTTCGTTAAATTATTTTAAATTTTCTCGGTTTTCATATCAATGTATATTGGTTTTCTTGTTCTAGGAAATAAATTATGAATTTTAAGAATTTTATACAATATAGGAATGACATGAAAACTGAGAAAAAAAATATTTTTCTATATCAATCCTAAAATCTATGCTAAAAATATCAATTTAGTTTGAGGTTGTTCTAAGGTGCACAAATTATTTTCTTTAATATTAACATTTTAGGTGAGTTTTAACACTTTTATAAATAATTTTAGTTTTATAACATTTAGGTCTAGATCACTAGCACAAAAACCAAGCCAATCTTTAGTTGTTTCATTTTACTTTCAAATTGTTTGAAAAGTATTTGTTAGCATTTTATGTTTGTATGCATTTAATTATAAGTACATTGGAAAATTTCAAGTAAAAAACGTTAGTTTTTTTAATTTTTAATCTGGAATTCACACCAGTTCATGTTTTTAGGGATAATTTCATATATCTTCCTTGAGGTTTATCATAATTGCAGCTAGTTCCCCTCAAATTTTAAAAATTACACCTATATCCCCTATTTTAACTTTTTAGGTAACAAAGTACACCCAAAATGTTGATATAAGCAAAATCTCTCTACAAATAAACAAAACACCCTCCATTAATTAAGAATGATAAAAGTTACTTCTCATAATCATCCTCACACTTCTAATCTAACAACTCCCGACCACTGCTTGACAACTGCCACCAACCGCCTATCTTTGCCTTCTCCTCGCCATATCCAACATCCCTAAACACCCATCTTTCCTTTACATTTGTTTGGATAGATGGATTTGGGGAATTATTGATGAAATTCATTCATTTATTTTAAGACTTGTATAGTCAAAATAGATGAATTTCATATCCGACTATATTAGAAAGTTATTTAAAATTTTTCATTTCACACTTTTGAATTTGGGTAGATTTGAAATTTATTCATTTTAATCTTACAAATTTCTCTAAAAAATGAGTGAATTTCAAATCTTTCCCCAAATCCATCTGATGATGCCAAAATTTTATGAAATCAAAATGTTATACATGACTCTGGGCTGGATCTACTAAGGATGTTTTAGTAAATTTATCCTCATAGACAAATTATTTGCCCAAAAGGGTCAAGTAGTAAATCTTCGACCCATGAACCGATTTGACCCACCAACCACAAGTATAAATAATAAAATTGCAGGTCATATTCCACATACACATTCTGATTTTTACAAGCTCTAAATTCTTTCTAAATTTTCCTCTTGACAAAAGTAATTGATTTGAGTATCGGAACCTTCCCCAAGGGACAAATCCCCACTCTTTCTTTTCAGGTGATTGGGGATATGAGTATTACGCGTGGTGTCAAACTCTATTGGTGGACGAAACTACATTAGAATTTTGCGCAATTCAAAATATGCCAACAACATTTGGCATCGTCTGTGGAAAACTGAACTAAAAGTCGTTGTAAGTCATGGCACCTAACACTTGTAACACTTACTGGATCAATATGATAAAAACAAAGAAGTAGTTTCTCAACATTGCTTGTACTCTTCAAAGTTGACACCTATCGGGGTTAGCCCAACTGACAACCTTATTTGCGCTTTCCGAAGTTGCTCTCACTTCACACCTTTCGGGGTGGAAGATCTACTCAATCCTCCGGGGTTAAACCCGACTGACACCCTCTAGGATCACACCTTTCTTGTGCCTTCCGAGGCCGCTCTCACTTCACACCTTCTGGGGTGGAAGATCAAATCAATCCTCCAGGATTGAGTCCGACTGACACCCTTTAAGGTCACACCTTGCCTGTGCCTTCCGAGGTCGCTTTCACTTCACTCCTTCTAGTAAGGTGGAAGATCTGCTCACAACCTCCTAGGTTGGGCCTGGCTAACACTCTCTGGGGTCATGCCTTACCTGTACCTTCTTGGGTCGCTCCCTACTCACGCCTTCCGGGGTACAACACATGCTCCCACCCTTTGGGGCTAAGCTCTACCTTCTAATCCCTCTCCAACAGCAGTATCACAGTTAGTAATAGCAACATCATCAGCTATGGAAGTGGCTATAATAATATCAACAACGCACCTGGTAGGTGCATTGTCAAACACCAACAATTGTTTTGAAGGTACTTGTCGTTGCTCTAGTATGCCAAGTTGGCATGGTGCGTACCAAGAGACGTGCCTTGATGGTGTTGCGATTCTCTAGACCCTTTTCCTCATCCTACTTCTTCCCTTGAATAAATTCAAACAGGTCTTATCTGTATAAGAGACAGCCTTCAATAAATTTAAAAGGTAATAGTTGTAGGATGTGTAGGTGAAACATTAATTATTGACCCTTTTCTCCAATATTAATAGCATGATACTATTAGAGTCAAGGAATTTTATTCCTAGAGGTCTTCTATTCCAAGGAGACTAGCTACAGCTCATGCAATTTTGGAATAATTGAATTTCCTAGGTGGAGATAAAAAATTGTTCGCCTAAATCAAATAATTCCTTAAGTCTTGGAATTGACTCCAATCATTTTTATGGCTACAGCCGAGGTGTTTTTATTGCATCTAAAAATTTTAAGTCTCAATCTGAAAGTACTCGATTTGAGACTAGGGGACAAATGATGATGCCAAAATTATATGCCACCAAAAATGTTACACGTGATTGATTCCGGGCCCAGATCCACTAAGAATATTTCAATACCCAAACAAACAAATTATTTCCAAAAGGGTCAAGTAGTAAATCTTTGACCTATGGACCAATCTAACCTACCAACCACAGGTATAAATAATAAAATTGCACGTCAGATTCCACATACACATTCTGATTTTTACATGCTCTAAATTCTCTTTGAATTTTTCTCTTGTCAAAAGTCTAACTGACTTGAACGTCGGAACCTACCCCGGGGGAACAAATCCCTGCTTTTTCTTTTTTTGTGATCGGAACGTAAGTACTATATGTGGTGTCAAAATCTGTTGGTGGATGAAACTGCATTAGAATTTTGGCAGTACAAAATTTTGCAACAACACCATCGATCTAAACACAACCTTAATTTTTTTTAGCATTTGACACATCCTCATAGCAAAAGGCCTCAAAATATCAACAATAACCATCACTGTACCACCATTCCCAATCATCAAAACTTAAAACCCATATCCACATCCTTAATGCAATATGAACTCCACCTAATTAAACTCTTCAAGAAGTCAAACTCTTCAATATTCTTGCCACTACTCTTAGTTTTGAAGATTTGGATTTGCTTATGTAAGAAATATTCCTAGAACCAAACTGATTTGGATGAAGTGTTTGTTATGTATTTCAGTCGTCATCCTTCCTTTCGCCACTTAGTTCCTTAGCTTCGTTGTTTTGAGTTGCTTTTCTTTCCCACTTCAAGCCTTTCTTATTTGCTTTTTTGTGAACTGATTATGTTTCTTTGTCTATTTTGTTGACAAGAAAGTAGAAAAATGGATAGAGATGTTGCAAGTGAATTTCTAAATTAGAAGTTATCTATACTATATATAAAGTATGAGTATGAGTTTCGGCATCTGTTATCTTTTGATTTGCCAAATGTACCATTCTAACTACCCATAACTTCCTTCCTTTCCCACTACATATATTTTCTTTTTAATTTTTGGAATATCTTTTTTATAATATGCACTATCTTCCTTTTTTCAGAAAAAATAAAATTTGTGTATTTATTTTAATTACATAGCATGAGGTATGTCTTTCCTACTAGTTGGAAGAAAGGTTGGGGTTAGATCTGAGAAAAGGGAATGAAATGTTGAAGAAAGAAGGATTAGAAAATAGGCTATCTGAGAGAGTCGAAGGAGTTAGTAATTGCTTTTTTAATTTTTTTTCTTTTGGTAATTCTGGTTAAGGTAATTGGCATGGTTATTAAGATAGGAAATTTACACCACCAAGAGTAATTGTAATTATCTTAACCTGATGGGAGCTTTCTATAATTATGATAAACCAAGGGTGAAGTATGTGAAATTATCCCTTTTTATGTACTAAGAAATTAAAAAAAAAAAAAAAAACAAGTTAACACTATTTATTTATTTAATAAAATAAATTGGCAAAAAAAAATTAGAATAACTAAAACTCGAAAGTTAGGAGACCTAATTAGCAAACCGTTAACTCAACCATTAAGTTTAAAGGATATTCGTTTAGAGTTCCTAAATTTGCCAAAATTTCATAAGCTAACAGATTAGATTATTCAATCATGTAAGTTTGCAGACCACATTGGTTAATAGGCCCAAGTTAAGGGATAACGTAATAATTATCCCTATTCCTTTTTCTCTGCTCATTCACATTCAGAGGAACCACAAAGCATCCAGAGTACTTGAGGGAAAGAGTCAAAAGTTTTTTCGTTTTGGGTCGGATGAAACTCTATTTGTGTGTATAGATAAATAAATCTTGTTGATACAAGTCATCGTCATGAATGCAGAAAATATGCAATCTAAAAATCAGGAACTAATGGATAGACATTAACGTATTATGTTCATCATCATGATGGTCATATGCATTGAAAATCTCTAGTTTAGCATCTGGTCGGATATACTTATAAACTAGTTTTGATTCGCTAGAGAGGCCAGACAACCCTCCACGCAGTTCTAATCTTGGACATATTAAGATACATAATTTATTGTTTCAAAAAACAAAAAAGATATATAATTTCTTTTAAAAAAATAATTCCTCTTTGAAAAAAGTATATACCTTTCAATAAAGTGAAACACATGAAACCAAGAATGTCACTACTAGTTTAGAAATGGATTAATTGCTATTTCAAAGCACAGGAAAGAATTTTAATGTTGATCATTTTAATTAACAACTGGTTTAGAGGTGGACAAATTGCTATTTCAAAGCATAGGACAGAACTTTTATGTTGATCATTTTAATTAATTTTATACAATATAAGTGATTGATGGACTCTTGCTTCATCCCTTTAGGTGTAATTGTTCCTTTTTGTGTTTGTTTTTTCTTAAATACTTTTCATAAATGTTGACATAACTAAACCAAACTCTTTACGCATTAAGAATTATATTTTAATTAGGTTTTTGTAGCTTAGTTTATCAAGGCATAAGTTTTATTAATAGAGAAATTTTGATAGAGTTCGATGTACTTTATTTTGTAATTCTCAAAGAAAGACAATCAAACAATTCCCAATCACGGTCCTTGCGGGTTGGATCATCCATATAACCAGGCTGTCTCTTATAAACTATAGATATGTGATAAGAGACAGATCTTTGAATAAGATAGGGTTATTCCATAACTAAAAAGTTTCATTAGATATCTTATAACTAGAATTCCTCTTTTTTCCGATCCATGTCCTCCACCACCGCGAACCCCAGTTAGATTCAGGGATGCTACACTTTTTAGTTATTGGGAGAACCCAAGTACTCTCTTTCGGATTCAGGTCTTTTTATACATATTTTTATAGGCTTTGTGCGAATTTATCTTCTATTGCTGTTTTTTTTTTTTTTTTTTTTTTTTTTGTTGGTTCTAACAATAAGAGAGAGGGATAATATAGAATCATATATAGTCCTTTAATTGAGAAACAAAAACCTTCATCTTGATATTTGATTGGCACAGCATAATCTTAAATTAGAAAAAACTTCCCAAATTTCCAGTCGTCAAGTGGAATTAATTCATCAATAAACCACGTTTTATCGTGTTACCAGCTGACACAATTGTTGTAATATATAACATTTTTTCTTTTTTGATTACTCGAAAATAAAATAAGGAAGTGGAAAATAAAATTTGAATCTCCGGAAAAAAGTTAGTATGATTGGAAAAAATGATTTATGAGAATTAATTACCAAGAAATATCCATAAACAAAATCAACTAATAAAAGAACTAATTAATGCATTAAACTGAAATATCTGAAAACTAAATTTTCTCTTTTCACTTGGCAAATTAAACTTGATAAGAACTGATCTCTCGACATTTTGTAGAAAGAGACAAAATAACAACTAATCACGTACAAAATCGCACGTCAATACCAAGGTTTGTATAATCGAGATTCTACGTAGGATTGTTTTGAATGTTGCAGGATCGGATTGTAGAACGTTGCAGGATCGTAAGATCGTACAAAAAAACACGAAAATACAACTTTTATTTATTTTTAAAACTAATATTCAATGAATATTTATACAAATAAATAAAAAAATTAATTTTCATCACAAAATAATTTTTTTTAACTTAAATTTATAATATTTGACATTATATATTCATATTATAAAAAGTTTTATGTTATTGCAAATTTAATAATGCTCTTTGATTAAAAAAAAAAATAGTATAAACTCAAGTCTATAGCATTTGAATGAAAAATTATCAAAATACTGTTTAAATTTAGTAAATATTACATAAATTGCAAGACTAATGGTGCATAATTAGTAAATTTATATATCTAGAGATTCTACCTCTAGGATCAGGATTGATTTTACAAATTTAAATAGTATGAATTGTAGAATGGTAAGAATGGGATCGAGATTCTAATTAACAACTATGGTTAATTCTACATCTTATCCATATTATTTAAAACAATAGTGATATTAATTTGCTCTATATATGGGAAATACTAACATAGTATTGGCATCAAGCTTCTCAATAGTGACGCATGCATGCCTTGTCTCCATCTTTTCCTTCACGGGTAGACCATAATGCAGGAATTATTCTCTGGACCGAAAACAACTGGATGAATAAATTTATAAATGTCAAAATTGTGCCTACGAAATCAAAATAACACGCCTAATAAATCTAAGTTGCGGTCACAAACAATAATAATGCTACATGATATTTTTGAATTCATGAATTTGTGATAATTAATTTAGGGGTGTTTGTTAATGCTGAATACTGAATTTTGAAACCTGAATTATAAGTTCTGAAAGTATGAATTGCTGAATTAATAAATTTATTTCTGTTTGATAATCAACTGAATTTTATTTCTGAATTAAATATGTCACTTGGCATACATATATTAATTTATTATAAATAATTGTCATATATGCGTAAAAAAAAATTGAATAATTAATGATAGTAGAAATATATATGAGAGAGAATATGTGTGACAGGGTATGTATGTGTGTGAGAGAGAATTTGTGTGTGATAGAGTGTGTGTATGTGAGTGAGAGATACACATATGCATGTGTGCGAGTGTGTGTGAATAAGAGTATGAAAAAGTACAGAGAGAATGTGTATAAGAGATTAAGTGTGTATGTGTGTGAGAGAGAGACAATGTATATATGTGAGGAAGTATGTGTTTTTGTGTGTGAGAGAGTATATGTTTGTGTGAGAGTATGTGTGCAAGTGAGAGAAAGTGTGTGTGAATATGTGTGAGAGAGAATATGTGTGTGTTAGACAATGTGTTTGTACATTTATTTAAAATTCAGCAGATTAAGTGAAAATATTTTCACTTAAAATTTTGAATACAAATTAAACAGTGCTTAATGTATTAAGTGATAAGAGAATTCTGTTATCAAATATGCTGAATGCAAAAATCTTTTAATCAATTAATTTTCAACATTAAGTTGAGTTATCAAACAGACCCTTAATCGGGCTAAGAGGAATTGAATGCTATTCAAACATCCTCTTCTCATTTTCCCTACACCTCTATAAAATCTATATGTTTGACACGTGTAAGTATTACTTCTAATTAGTCCCTTACCTAACACCCTGATTCAGTTAACTGTCTCTTCACCTTAAACATTTTCTTTCAAAAATAGTCACCTATTCTTCATTTTTCTAAGGTTCCCACTTGTAATCCCAAATTTTTTCCCCCTATTTTACACACAATTAAATCTATAATAGTGAGATCAAGATTAATAGATTACAACTAGCAATATGTAAAAGGGAAAATTTGTATTTTTGGTCCCTCTTATTTGAGGTATTTTAATAAATTAGTCCTTACAATTTCGGACAAAATAAATTTAATTATTTCCAAATGTTTCAAAATTTAGACAAAATCAAAATAATTGACGAAAAATTAAAATTTCAAATGAAAAATAATCTAGAACTTATCACATGCGTTAAGTTAAAAGAAAATTCAAAATAAGATTATAAATTCTAAGAGATGCCTATTAAATTTCGCACCTCAAGCTGCAAATCCCGTGTCCCCTGATTCTTTCACTACCAGACTAAAGCCTCCTTGGCTTTTTTTTTTTGCACATTTTTTGTTGTGGAAATCTTCCTATATTATATCCATGATTTTACTTTAAATTATTTAATTTGATTAAGTTTTAACTACTTACTCTATAATACGGGGTGGATATGACAATCGTTGAGAAAAAACAAAAGAGTCCCATTACATTTCAATCATTCAACAGCTTGCAATACTCACTTAGCAATGAGGAGTGAGTAATAAAGAATTTTCCATTTAAGTTTGCTTTAATGTTACTTGAAAAATTCTTATATGGATCTGGTTCATGGTAGGTGGGATGAATTTCTTAATCACAATCATTCACATGATTCTAACTTATTAAAAATAAATTTTTTTAAGAAATGATGTGAATAAATGTAAGTTAAAAAATCCATGGCATCTACTGTGAAACGGATCAATATAATAATTTTCTTATGTTACCGAACCAAAGTTTCCTTAGCTTTAAGGGTGACGCAAGTTGAATATTTTATATTGTGTATACCACGAAATTTATACAATCTTAATTGCTTCATTGCATGGGAACACTAGAAAGTTCAAAACAACATTGCCGTGCAAAATATACGCAAAAAGACGAAAAGCATGGAATTTCAATACAGTTAGATAAGTTAGTTGACGTACGTTACTTAATTTGGTCATCTGCTGAATATGTCGCTGTGCGGCCTTCTTTTAAGGAGCATCAAAATGCCGGCCTCGAAGTCCAGATGCCTCTTACTATCTCCAAAGTTCGTGAATTGTCACCTTGTGATGTTTTGCCCCGTAGTTCCAGTGAACTATTCACATGCTTTGAAACTTGACCAGGGAAATCAAAGCATTTTTAGCACAAAGAATGCTCATTATTATACAACGTAAATCATAATCAAGGAAGAAGTCCTAATTGTGAACCAGAAAAATCGTGAGAGAATCACAAAAAGAATTCCAATTTATATAATTTGAAACTCAACTTTGACCTTATTAGGTTAAATTAGTAGGTTATAAACCTAATCTATATATTAACTGATCTTTATTTCTCTTCGAAATCAATGTGAGACAATACTTCAAAAAAAAAAAAAAAATCAATGTGAGACAAATTATCTACCCATGAACTTAACAATCTCCTCTTTCATGAGCATCACTGATGATTGAAGGCAAATTTCTCATTAAGCCTATTTTTAATATTGCACGCAAGTCTAAATTTTCATCAATCAACTTAGGGACTCACTCTTTTTGAATTTCACTCCCACTCTCGCTGTGAACAAACTGGATCCCTAGCCAAACTCCTAGCCCATGGTCCATTAGGCCCACCCTTTTTAATTCTATGGTCCGACACTGAGAAGAGAACGATTACGGCTCAATCCCAAGAAGAGAACATTTACCGCATACAACAACAATGAGAAGACACTTGTCACCCGCAAACAAGTAACTCAGGCCTTAACCAGAAGCTCTAATGCCATTGCTTGGAAAAAAATTGTAAGAGAACTTGCCAAAAGAGGCCCAATATATAGTTG
Organism: Cinchona pubescens; assembly: GCA_025175665.1. Taxonomy (NCBI): domain Eukaryota; kingdom Viridiplantae; phylum Streptophyta; class Magnoliopsida; order Gentianales; family Rubiaceae; genus Cinchona; species Cinchona pubescens. The sequence continues at coordinate 76,612 of JANKKI010000456.1, read as the reverse complement.
AAATCCAATCTTGACCTAAAAGATTAAGCTAGTACGGAATAACACAAGCGGAATATTAATCCAAGAAATTTTTTCTATAACTTGAATAAATCATAAAACTGACATAAACAGTAAATAAATGAACAAATGGAATCAACAAGCCTAGAATAGACAAGATTTTTACATGAAAAATTCCTATAATGTGAAGAGTAAAAACCATAGAAGCTAGTCTAGAAATATTTTAATATCTACAGATCAATGAGTATAGCAAAAACGAATCTCCAGTAAATATTATAACTCAACACGGCCCTACTCACTACCAAAAGTGAAATAAACAAAGCAGTAGTACAAAACAGGCCAAATTACTAGTATAAAAGTCTAACTAATAGACAAGACTTGAAAGTAACGATCTAACTAGACATACTGTAGCCCACACTGCCGAAAATATAATGCTGAAATCTCACTACAAATGGAGCAAAATTCACTGAGCACGACCTCTTAGTTTTCTCCCCTTAAGTTTAATTGCCGCTATAAGAGTCTTAGAAAGAATTATTTTTCTTTAATAATTCTCACACTCATATGTATGGACCACAAAACAATCTGATCGTTTTTGTCCTTTTTAAGAATTGTTGTCAGTATAATAAATTGTGGGCCATGTGTCCTTATTGAACCAAAACTCTTCCACCCCAACAAGTTATGTACATGCGACACTTTCTTAGTTTTGTTTTAGGATTCTTTTATTTGCTTGTGGACTCCACCTCCTAATTTGAGGAGGACCACAACAAACTCTCCATCTGACTCAAATGGATGAATTTGTCAAATCGGCAACCAAACGATAATTTTTTGAACTTTCCCTTCTATTCACTCTGTATTGTCCTATTCCAACTATTTGGATCTCTCCTATCAATGAAGAGCACATACTCATCTGATGAATAACGAGTGGACGAAACTCTATCCCTTCTTGATCTCCTTGATGGAACTTCAGGTTAATTAACCATACCACCAGTATGTTCATCTACCTCATCAACAGCATTGACAGCATCACTTTAATCTTGGTTATCCTAATGTCATACCTCATTATGATTTTCATCATCAATTTTACCGAACACATGTGTTACAATCTCAAGAATTGGATCTAAACCTACCAGTCCATCAATTCTTGTAGACTTTGACTTCTCTTCTTTATCAATATCTTTAATGGTCTGATTCTCCATGAAGATAACATCACGACTTCTCATAAGTTTCTTGGAAGTCAGATCATAAAATATATAACCAAACTCATCATGGTCATGGCCAACAAAGACACATTGTCTTGTCTTGACTTTGAACTTGGCCATCTCATCTTTAGGCACATGCACAAATGCTTTGCAACCAAATACGTGCAAGTGGTCATATGATACCTCCTTTGCAACTTATCTAACTGTCATACCACACACGATCAGAAAAATCAACCGACAAAGAAACAATGGGAGATAAATTAATTACATGTGCAACAGTGTATAATGTCTCACCTCAAAATACATGTAGCAATTTTGCTTCAGAAAGAAAACATATGACTCGCTCCACCAATGTCTTATTCATCCTCTATGTTAGATCATTCATCTGAGGAGTCTTAGGAGGCATTTTCTGGTGTTTTATACCTACTCTTTGTAGTAGGCACCAAATGGTCCAAAGATATCCGCCACCGTTGTCATTGCAATATATTTCAGTTTCTTACTATCTCCCTCTCAACAAAAGTCTGAAACTACTTAAAGATACCAAGTACCTGATCTTTTGACTTCAAGGCATACATGCACAATTTTCTTGAACAGTCATCAATAACATGTACAAAATAAAATGCACCACCGAACATCTTCTGTTTTATCGAACCACAAAGATTTCAATGTACTAACTCAAGGAATTCTAATTTTTTTGTTGGAGGATGACCGTCTTGAAAGATACCCTATTTTGTTTCCCTGCCAAGCAATGTACACACTTTTCCAATTTAGCAGCTTTCAACCTAGAATAAATTCTTCTTGGTTAAACAATTAAGTCCCTTTTCCATGTGGCTAATCTTCTAGTGCCACAACGCTGAAGAGGCACTGTTTTTAGTTGCATTGACGTTATCAATACAAACGGAACCCTTGTTCTAGTACAAGCCTGAACATTTCTTCCTACAACCATAATCAAAGAACCTTTGGTTATCTTGCACTACCCATTACCTTGAGTGCTGATATAACCCTTATCATCCAACACACCAATCGAAATCAGATTCAAACAAACATCTAGTGCATGTCTAACATCTCTCAAAACTAACGTCACTCTAGTTTATGTCTTCAATACAACAGGCCATAAGCCAACTACGCTCGACTGACCATCATTACCCATCTTCAATATTCCTGTCACCGAGAGTATAAGATGTGAAAAAATCTTTTCTTGATGTGACATGGAGCAGCTGGCACCACTATTGATGACATAATTTGATTCATCACTTGCAACATTGATCAAATTTTCATCCCAGACAATCACTAAATACTCTGTAGTAGTGGTAGCTACACAATCATTACTGTCATTGTCTTCCTTTTCCTATTTTTTGCTATTCTCCATTTTTTAGCTTGTTGCATAACCTCTAATGTGTCCATTCTTCCTACAATGATAACACTAAAAGTTCTTGTATCTTGATTTCGATTTGGCTCTACTTTTACCTCTGCTAGATTCTCCCTTATCTCTGTTTCTACGTCTTCTCTGGCTTTTCGTAATTAATACCTCAAACTATGAAGTCGATGATGCCTCTTGTGTTATTCATCTCACATCTTCATTCAAGACAACATTTTTCATATAGCTTAAGCTCACAGCACCACCAGGAACAAAATTGGTCAACATGACATGGAAATTTTTCCAAGAATCTAGTAAAGTATTCAGCAGCCAAAGTCCCATAATCTTATTTTCATATTTGACATCACATGCTTGACAGCTGGTCAAAACACCCTTGAAACTCATTCACGTGGTTCGAAATAGAACATCTTTTTTGGCACTTTAAACTCAAATCCTGTTTCAACAAGAATAACTTGTTATTGCCTGATTTTGAAGCATACAAGGACTCAAACTTCTCCCACAGGGTTCTAACATGTTTGTCATTGGCGATGTGATTCAAAACATTGTCATCTACCCATTGTAAAATGAAACCGCAAACTATCTCGTGCTCAAAAGCTTAATCTGAACTTGACATGGATTCAGGTTTCTCATAAAAAATACCAATAAATTTAATTTTTTTACAAGTAGTAGATCCTTCATCTTGCGCTTCTATTTATGATAGTTAAGGCTATTCAAACTAATAATTCTATTGTAATTGGGTTCCGTACTTAATCAAACAAAAAATTTTGAGCAGGTCTATTCAAACTGATAATTCTATTGTAATTGGGTTCCGTACATAATCAAACAAAAAAATTTGAGCAGGTATAAACCTGCTCTAATACCAGTTGTTGGGAAAAAAAATAGGAATAACACAAGCAGAATAACAACCCAGGAATTTTTTTCACCATGTGAATAAATCGTAGGATTGACCTAAATAGTAAATAAATCAACAGAAAAAATTAATATGCACAGAACAGGAGGAATTTTACGTTTAAAATCCTTTCAATGTGAAGAGTAAAAATTCACGGGACCTAATCAAAAAATTATTTCACTATCATGGATCAATGAGTATAGTAAAATGAGTTTCTAGTAAATATCTGGAACTCAAATAGGTCCTTACTCACTACTAAAAGTGAAATAAACAAAACACTAGTACAAAACAATCCAAATCATAAGTATAAAAACCCAACTAATAGACAAGATAAAATAACGATATGACAGTTCAGAATGTAACCCACATCGTTGAGATATTATACTGAAATGTCACTTATAAACGGAGTAAAATTAACTATCCGATCAAAGCACGAACCCTGCTGAATTTCTCTCCTTAAATTGAAAAGCTGCTACTACCTTAGGAAAAATTATTTTGCTTTAATAATTCTGGCACTCACATGCATGGACCACAAAAAAAATCCGATGGCTTTTGTCTTTTCAGAACCATGTGTCCTTATTGAATCAAAACTCTTCCACCGCCACAAGCTATGCATGCACGACACTTTCTTAGTTTTGCTTTAGGATTCTTTTAGTTGCTTGTGGTCTCCACCTCCTAATTTGGGAAGGATCACAACACGAATTAGGAGAAAAAAGAAGCTATCTAGATTAAGAGTATAGTAAGTAGATTAGGTAGTAGGGAAAAAGACTACTTTGGTTCTTTATCTTTAGAATATCATTTGGTCCCTTATCTAATATAAAGACAAATTTGGTCTCTTATCCATAAAAAAAAAATTAACCAATCTAAGTCTTATAATGGAAATTGTAGATAGTTATACAGCCGTTAACAACACATCTAATACAAGTTAATGACTAAGTGATTATCACGTGGTTTGTTCAATTTAATTTGTTCATAATTTCTATTACAAGTCGTAGATTCTTTTTTATTTTATTTTTTATGTCGAGGGACCAAATTGGTATGTTGTGATAGATAAAGGACCAAATTGGTCAACACTATAAAGATAAGGGACTAGATTGGTCTCTTTTGCTTGGGTAGTATATAATCTCATTTTATTTGAGTTTGATTCTACCTTACTACAGTAATATTTGTCTCACTATACAAGGACAGATGCAAAGGTTGGGATTGGGAAGGGGAGGGCAAAGCAAATTGTACACACACAGTATATATATATATATATGAAAATTTTAGATTTATTAATAGGTGATACTACAATTTAAAATTTTTGAGGTACGACACAATGGGTTTTTTTAGTTATAGGCCTAGCAAAAAATATTGGGATAGGATCCTTGCTGGAAGTGGGTCGGAACAACAAGAAACTCTAGATTCAGAGGCTCTTTCTGTAGCCGAACGTAGGGGAAGGGTTGTTTAGAAATAATGAATCATAATATAGAGTTTAGGTTCAAATTCCCCATCCTTTTTTTTTTTTTTTTTTAAAATTTGTCCATTACTTCTTATACTTATATTTTATAACCAAATATGATGCCTGGGCTAAGGGTCAAGTTTGTAATTTTTCTTACATCCTCCCCTCCCGGAGCCTATGTAAGAGAGCTTGAATCAAATCGGTATATCAATATGGATTCGATCTGTGCTTGTTCCCCCCTTTTTCCTTACCTTGGCAAGTCTTGTAAAACAACTATAATGAGAAGAAAAAAGAAGGCCTTAAGAGACGATGTGTTGCCCAATCCTAAACACTAAGATTCTTTTTCAAGAGAGATAAATAGACACATCCCATTGCACAGATTGGGGGAGTTTGTAGTGACTGAGGGGGTTGAAAACCAAAAAATGAGTTATTTATTCCAAACATTCTTCTAACGACTAGATCCAATCTCTCGGTCCTTACAGAAAATATATATATGTATGTATGAATATACACATATACATACACACATATATATACATATGTATATATATGTGTATACATATAACATACATATATTTATATTTGTGTGTGTGTGTGTGTGTGTCTGTGTATATACACACACACACATACATATATATATCTGTATGTATGTATGTATATGCATGTATGTGTGCATGTATACACATGCATACATGTTTATACATGTATATATATATGGACATACATACATATATATATATATATATATCTCTGTGTGTGCGTCTATATATATATGTATACACACACACACACACACACATATATATGTATACATGCATATATATACACATACATATATAAATAAATAAAATATATGTATATCTGGATACATGTCTATATAAATATATATATTTATTTATTTAAGTGTAAATATATACATATATATATATATACACACACACACAGAGATATATATATACATTATATATATATAAATATATATACATATATAAATATACATATATACATATATATACACATGTATGCATGTGTGTACATGTATACACACACACTTATAAACTCGTAAATGGTGTCTTATATTTCATGTATCATTTATCTCTGTTTTAATGTAATTTGAGCAAGAATTGAGTAATTATGAGCTAAAATAGTCTATTTTTAGTTTTGTAGGGTTTGAGTTAAGAATGAATTAAAATGGATCACAATATTGAGGAAAACGTTTACTGGCGTGGAGCAAATTAGATACAGTTTGGAAGATCAAGCATAACTCTCTTGTTCGAGCTCCGATTTCTGTGATTTTGGATGATTTGGAAATCTAAGGAAGCGTTCTACAATTTTCATGTTTTTAGTTTTTTAGGATTCTATAGGCATCTCTTTCAAAATTGCAAAGTTTAAAAATATGCACCGGCTAGGAGCGATTCTGACACAGTTTACACATTGAGCATATGTTTTTAAGCTCCAATTGAGGTGATTTAAGATATTTTGGAAAGCCAAGACATAGACTACAAATTTTATGTTTCAGTTCTTCCAAATTCTACCTACATCATGAAGAAAAATGAAGATGAAGTGGAGCCACCTTACTGGACCCAGCGCACAGCTGCCAAATCTAAAAAGGCCTCTTTACCTCACTGGAAACAACGCCCAGGCACTGTAAAAGTGCAGCGCTCAGGAGCCGATTGACGTATAGGTCGTGCAGAGTTGATTATTTTGCAAGAAAAGTCCTCCCGTGAGCCTGGTTATGTGGAAAAGCATGCACTTGTCATCACGGAGATATCTTTTCCCTAAAAATATCTCCATTCTTATTTGCAAGGAGTCACGATCGATCATCATCAATTGTCATTAGTTTTTAGGTTTTGTATAATTAAAATGATAATTTAGCTGTAGAGAGATTGTTTCAATTGTTCGCCGAAGAATTTCATTCTCTTGTCAAGAATTTAATATTTGACGATTATCAACTTTCGTTTTTGCTACAATTACTGAGTTTGATTTAATTTTTATGTAATTTAATTTTGTTCTTATTGCTTTCTTGTTCTTGAATTATCGTTCTTGTTTTATTGCTTTCATATTCTTAATTAATTTCTATAAGTTTAGTCGTTAGGGTTTTATTTTGTTGCTTTTAATCTCTTTGATAGAGTAGATTAATTTAAATTCTCGTTCTTGATTAAATTCTCACAAGTATGATACATTGAATTTGGGTTTTTAACTAATTATCTTTAATTGCTTTTTGTAGGATTAGAATTTTACGTTCTTGTCTTTACTTCAATTTCACGTGATTAATTCTAGTTTAAATTTAGTTAAAAACCCTTAATTATTTTGTCTAACTAGTAAACAAGATTGTGAACTTAGTAATTGTTCCAATAGTACTCGTGGAAACGATCCTTACTCATCTTATATACAAACTCACCTCGTATACTTGCGAGTGTGCGCGAGTTGATTAGGATAATTATATAATTTTTTATTACTTGTTCATTGTTTAGAAAAAACCTAATCAATATCTTACCAAACAAGTTTGTGGCACCGTTGCCAATGACTATTTTTTTGTTTGGTAACAATATTAGGTGTAGTGAGTATTACTAGATTGAGAGTTTTTATTTCTTTTGTTATTTATTTACATTTAATTCTTGTTCTCTTGAGTTTGTTTGGATTTTGTCCCGATATTTGATCTTTGGTTTCCTTTTCTTGTAATTTATGGTTGATATTCGTTCTTCTAATCAACCACTTCATCCTATTGACTTGGAGATTGAATAGACGATAAGTTGAAATCGTAGACAACAAGATTCAAACAGAGGTCTAATACTAATAGATGTCACTACCTGCTCTTAATACAACATCTAGAGGTTGTAAGAGACAATGGAAACCTAGTTAATGCTGATGCTAACCCCCGAAATCTTAGAGATTATGTAATACCTAGTTTTGAGGGGGCGAGTTCTAGCATTGGTCGGCTGCTAGTACAAGCAAATAACTTCGAAATCAAGCCTGAACTGATACAAATGCACCAAACACATACTATGTTTGGAGGAAGACCAAATGAAGATCCCTATGAGCACTTAATCAGATTTGAGGAGGTCATTCACCCATTCAGCTACAATGGAATCCACCTCGATTGTATCCGGATGAGAGCATTGCCTTTTTTCTTATGTGATAGAGCAAGATCTTGGCTGCAATCATATTGACAAGGCACTTTCACAACATGGGACAAACTTGCTCAAGAATTCCTAGCCAAACACTTTCCACCGGCTAGAAGCGCTAATCTCCAAAATGAGATTACATCATTTAGACAAATCACTGGAGAGAACTTAGGTGAAGCATGGGACCGCTTCAAGGAGCTATTGAGGAAGTGTCCGCACCATACTATACCTCTATAGATGTAAGTCTAAACCTTCTATAATGGACTATTTTCGGAGACAAGATTGATAGTTGATGCAAGTGCAAGAGGTTCTTTACCTTATAAAACTTCGGAGGAAGCACAAGAATTGTTGGAAAAAATGGCATCCACTCATTACTATCATGGAGCAATAACTCCTTTACTTGGACAACAACAATCGTATGTGCATCAAGCCAATGTCCAACAAGAAGGGATGCCTAGCTAAGAGAGATGATACTTTCTTATCTCAGTAGAACATGATAATGAGTGCCATTACAAACTTAACAAAAGCCGTATGAATATAGGAAGAAGCTCAGTGAACTCCATAGGTTCAACAAGCCAAAGGATCTTGAGTTGTGATTTCTGCGGAGAAAATCACCAAAATGACTTTTGTGATGCTTTGGTGAAGCAAGATGAGCGGGCTCAATACATTTCTAATTAAAATTCTAGCTCATATAATCAGCCGACACACTATGGCAATACATACAACCCTTCTTGGCAAAATCAACCGAACCTTTTTTGGACTAACCAAAATCATTTCCAAAGCCCTTCATTTAAGCCTAACCAACCACAGCAAAATTTTCCCAACCAAACCTCATTATCTAGACCATATCAACCACCTCATCAAAGGTATACCCAAAACTCTCCAAGAAGACCACCATCTCAAAGTCCAAATTATCCCGCATATTTGAATCATGATTCATCCAATTATGATAACCTAAGAAGGGATTTTTGAGAAGCTGCAAAGGGAGTGTGAAAATTTGAAGGCTACGACAAGGAACCTTGAGCTACAATTGGGACAAATAGCCTAACAAAATAATGAACGACCTATGGGAGCATTGCCAAGAGACACAATTCCAAATCCAAAGGAGCAATGCAATGCTATTTCACTAAGAAGTCGGAAGGAATTGGTTACACAAAATGACAAGATAAAGGTCGATACTAAAGTTGGGAAGCCAAAATCCAAGACAATTGAGGAAAAACTTGAAATTGAAGATAACAATGAGAAGATGACCAAGGAAAATGCAATGAAGGAGTCGAGGAAGAAGAAAGTGGAAGATTCTTTTAAATTAGATTCTGCAATAAAAGTGCAATTTTCTCAACTGTCTCTTATACACATCTAGATGTGTATAAGAGAAACAATTCCACAAGTTCCTCAAGATGCTAAAAGGTGACATCAATCATCCTTTTGGTTGACATCTCTACAAGATGCTCAATTATGCGCGGTTTATGAAAGATCTATTGCCTAAGAAGAAGCGATGGGATGATGATGAGATAGTTTGTCTTGACGCCAAGTGCATTGCCATTGTTCAATGGAGGTTACCCCCAAGTTTAAGGATCCCGGTAGTTTCTCTATATCGGTGAACACTAAAGGACACACGTTGCATCCTTCACTTTGGGATTCGGGGCCGATAAATCAACATTATGCCGATGGCCATCTATGATAACCTAGGGATCAGGATCTTAGTATGGTCATCAACCATAACTGTCCAATTGGCAGATTTGTCTGAGATAAAACCATATAGCTTGTTAGAGGATGTGCTTGTTCAAGTGGAAAAATTGGTGTTTCCTGTTGATTTCTTGGTGTTAGACATTGGCGAGCACAATGAAATTCCATTGATTATAGGGAGACCATTTTTATCAACCGCACATTCTTTAATAGATGTTAATAAAGGGAAGTTGATCCGTATAAGAGTTGATAATGAATCTTTTGAAATTGATGTTTTCAATTATGATGATAATGTATCCAATATTTGAGAAAAAATGTGCTAATTATTCCCTTGATTCATTCGTTCATATATTTGAAGATGAGGTACCCAAGGTGGGTCAATGTAATGCACTCAAAAATGATGATGAAATAAATGAAGACTCCAAAATTGACTTGGAAAACAAACCACCGGATGATGAAAGTGAGATAGGAAGGATTCATGGATCGGTTTCACAAGCGTAGAAGGATGAGGGTTTGGGTAAAAGGACCATGAGCAAGAAGAAGAAAAAGCAATGCAAACAACAACTTGAGGTTATCATTTGTACACTATCTCTGGTAAATAATGGACACGATCAAGTTGTGTTCATGTTGAAAATCAAGCATCAAGAGTTTATGAACTAAGAGTTAAATTAGAATCAATGTTTGAAATACAAGCAAAGAGACCCTGTGGTTATACACATCTAGATGTGTTTAAGAGACAGATATCAAATGCCGAAGTCGAGCCTAAGGTTATAAACAAGGGCGCTACACATGGGAGGCAACCCATGTTTTAATTCTTAATTTTATTTCTCATGTTTTTGTTTAGTTTCTTGGTTTTATTGCTTTTCTTAATTTCTTAAGGGTTCTTATGTTTTGTTAGTTTTAGTGGTCGATGTTTTCCACCTCGACTCAAGGGTATTTAATTCAACATAAATGGCACCAAATGTTCTTTATTAACAGAGAAGCTTCCCTTTTACCCTTTTTAATCTTTATTTTTGCATTAGGGACAATGCTATACTTTAAGTGTGCGATGGGGAGTTTTCTTAATTTATATTTATTTGGGGTTCTATTTGTTCATTTTCTCAATTTTTTCTTTTATATTTGTAGCTTAGCTTTTGATTTGAGAACTTTTCAAATTTTTGAAATTTTTGTTCACGAATTGCTTAGCATGTAGAATTTGATTTTCTACTTGATAATTTTTGCGCTAAGTTTTCATGAGTATGGTAGTCGATGTTAATATTTTCGTAGCATGATTTCTAATTTTTGAGCACTAATAGACTACAATGTTATAGCTTTTTTGGCACTAAGAGGAAATTGTGTAGATTCACTTATATTGCACTCCAACTACTTGCTTTATTACACTTTCAAGGTGAAATTTTAGATAATTTGATTTGATTTAAAGATGAGGGTAGGCATTTCTTTGGACGTTTGAGCCTTTCAAGCCAACCCTACAGTGAAATTTATCCCTACAACCCTATTCGAGCCTTATTTTGTTTTTAATAGATACAAGCACCATTCGTTTTTTTTTTCTAACACATTTTTTTATCTACCTTTGTGAGCTATCCTAAATGTCCCTTAAGAGTTTTAATGCCAAATTAATTGTTAGGGGATATAAGGATGGAAGGTAGTTGTATGAGAGTGTTAGATTGAATGGTGTACAGTTAAGGTGCAGGGGTATCAGAATTTTTTTTTTTTGACCATAGCAGGTGGTGCCCATCACTGTACCACCTGCGCATGATTGGCATCTGCATTGGAGTGTTAGCAGGTAGTGCCTATCATTTATACCTGCATAGATATTTTTTTGTGGGTATGTGCCTACCACTAGTACCCGTTTTGGAGAAAAGAAAAGGAAAAAAAAAAAAAAACAAAGGGAGATGTTTTTACACGGTGTTGGGTGAGTATGGTTGAAATTGAAAAAGAATGATTTTATTCTACTTGTTGCACAAGACTTTTAAGGGTGTTTGGAAAATTATGTGTGAGGTTAGTCCTTTGAAGGATGGGTGTTTTAATATTTAAAAGGAAGTTTTATGTTGATGTGTGGCCAGCATTAGTTTAAAACTCTTTGTCTTATTTATTTATCCTTTTTCCCTTCTTTGTTAGCCAAGTCCCTAGCCTTATGTTACAAGCCAAAAGTCCTACCTAATTTTAGTCGAGTCATATGTCTACATTAGTGGAGAAGTGTAAGAAAAGTAAGCTATAGAGTGTTTAGAAAAATTTAAAAGGTTTGCAAGATTTGATCTAAGTGTCTTAAAAGTTATTTTTGTATGGTCATGCACACACCTACACTGGGATTCATGTATAGGGGTTTATTATCATGCTTGACTATTTTTCGTATGATGGTTTGGTTCTTGGTATTCATGTGGATAATTGATAAGATGTGTTGAGTACGTTTGTGATTTACTTTTATGTTTTGCTCGAGGACGATGAAAAAGTAAATGTGATAAACTCGTAAATGATGTATATTTCATGTATTGTTTACCTCCATTTTAATGTAATTTGAGCAATAAAATAGTTTATTTTGAGTTTTTTAGGGTTTAAGTTAAGAATGAGTTAAAATGGATCACAATATTGAAGGAAAACGTTTACTGGCGTAGAGCAAATTGGATATAGTTTGGCAGATCAAGCACAACTCTATTGTTCGAGCTCTGATTGCTGTGATTTTTGATGATTTGGAAAGTTAAGGAAGATTTCTACAACTTTTATGTTTTGAGTTTTCTATGATTCTATAGGCATCTCATTCAAAATTGCAAAGTTGGAAAATATGCACTGGCAAAGAGCGATTCTGATACAGTTTGGTAGATTGAGCATAACTTTGTTTTAAGTAACTCTAATTGAGGTGATTTAAGATATTTTGGAAAGCCAAGACATAGAGCTACAACTTTTATGTTTTGAGGTTTTCTAAATTATGCCTGAATCATGAAGAAAAGTGAAGATGAAATGGAGCCACCTTACTAGACCCAGCGCCCAGGCGCCAAGTCCAAAAAGGCCTCTTTACCTGGAAGCGGCACCCAAGAGCTGTAAAAGTGCAGCGTCCAGGCGTCGGTCGACAGAGAGGTCATGCAGAGTTGCTTATTTTTCAAGAAAAGTCCTCCCGTGAGCCTGGTTACATGGAAAAGCATGCACTTGTCATCCTGGACCCCCAAAACCAAAAAAATATGTATAAATACTCCAGGAGAATGGGAAGAAATGATCGATCATCATTAGCCATCATTAGTTTTTTAGATTTTCGATAGTTAGAACGATGATTTAGCTGTATGTTTCTATTATTCGCGTAAGAATTTCATTCTCTTATCAAGAATTCAAGATTTGATGATCATCAACATTTGTTTTTATGCTACAATTAATGAGTTTGATTTATATTTGTGCAATTTAATTTTGTTCTTATTGCTTTGTTGTTCTTCAACAATCGTTCTTGTTTTATTGCTTTCAAATTCTTACTTGCTTCCATAAGTTTAGTTGTTAGGGTTTTATTTTGTTGCTTTTAATCTCTTTCATAGAGTAGATTAATTTAAATTCTCGTTCTTGATTAAATTCTCGCAAGTATGATACATTGAATTTGGGTTTTTAACTAATTATCTTTAATGGCTTTTTGTAGGATTACAATTTTACGTTCTTATCTTTACTTCAATTTCACGTGATTAATTCTAGTTTAAATTTAGTTAAAAACCCTTAATTATTTTGTCTAACTAGTAAACAGGATGTGAACTTGGTAATTGTTCCGATAGTTCTCGTGGGAATGATCATTACTCATCCTATATACAAACTTACCTCATATACTTGCGAGTATGTGGGAGTTGATTAGGATAATTAAGTTTTTTTTATTACTTGTTCATGTGATTAGATTTATGTTTGCAAAAATCTAATCAATATCTTACCGAACACACACACACACACATATATGTATGTGTATATATACACACTCACATATATACACATGTATGCATGTATATACATGCATACGTATATATACATATATATACATATATACATACATATATATATATACACACACATGTATGCATGTATATACATGCATACGTATATATACATATATATACATATATACATACATATATATATATACACACACATGTATGCATGTATATACATATATATATATGTGTATATATACATATATATATATATACGTATACATGCATATATATGAATACATACATACATATATACACACACACAAAATATATATATATAGGGAAAATTATACAAACAGTCTCTCAAATATTCAGGAAGTATTTTTTAGTCTCTCGAATATGAAATGAAGAGCTTTAGTCTCTTGAGAATTATAAACATGTAGATGTGTATAAGAGACATGTATGTATTCATAGGTACTACATGTATATAGATAACTGTATAAATAT